>CM023451.1:63743501-64471872 GCA_013339765.2 Haemaphysalis longicornis
CCACAAATGCCCCATCTTGGAAGAAGCGCATACTGATTCTGTCCAGCCCCATAGAGAAAACAATGTACGGCGTGTAAGTCATCTATTTCCAGCCTTGCACAAAGTTAGCAGAAATGTATTTGTAAAGCGAAACATCTGTCTGAACAGCAATGTGTCCGACACAATGTTTACGATAGAAAAGGACGTCGTACTGAAAACATTCTAAAGAAACGTTATTTAGAAGGTGGGTATGGGTTGTTCGACCACTTAATCATTTAATTCGACCACGTAATCATACGGGTTAGATCACTTAGTCATATGGGTCGTTCGACCACCTAATCATCCCTTTGCTGGGATCCAAAGTTTAATTTCGATCCCAGTAAAGGAAACACCAGGGCATATGTGGCACTCGAATAAGGGAAATAAACACGTAAAACGTTTTCGATAAATTCAATTGTCCGTGAACGTGAAGATTCAACTAGTTACGACGTACAGCCCATAGACGCTTAATATATTGGTTCTCCAAAATAGTTTAGAGGTTCAGGCACCCCAGTACACAATGAGCTGCGTTCGAACGTGAGCCTACTTTTTTGGTATTGCACGTTCCTCTGTAGAGATGTGAAGCCGCGCCTCAGAAGATAAATAACAAGAAAAACAAGATGTCCACCGCAGCGGTGACGGAAATGGACTATCGAAGACAACGAGCCATCTCAGAAGAAACGAATGTAATCCTTCATCACTTCCCACCTCCGCCACGCTGGACAAAAAAAATAATGGCTGTCTTGAAGCAAAATGATTCTTGGGGTTGGTGAACGCTATTTTTTAAATGCAGAGCATTTCTTAGCCTCGCCTATTCCTGCGTCGGACGGTGTCAACAGCTCCGCGACCGCAGCAGGTGCGCCTCTCCTTCCTTCCTCTCTCTCAACAGCAGCTGGCGCGGGCATGCGTCGTAGTCAGCCGTTCGCTCCGTCGCGGTCTCGGCGTAACAGGTGCGTGATAGCAGCGCGTGGGGCGTGGAAGGGCGCGCGCTGCTTGCGCATGCGCGCTTCTTCCCCCCCGGTCCTTCCCCTCTACTGCGCGCGCTGAAATATAAAGCGGCTAGCGGTCGCTCGTGTTTCAGTCACTGCGTTGCTCCTTCCTTCCTTGGTTGCGCTCGGGCCCACGTTTACTCGTGTCTGCTTCCAGCATCACGGAAGAAGCGATGGAAGCAACACTGCCTTCAATCAGTACTGAGGCCCCAATGCTCTGCATTTACTCGTGTTTCCCTCGCGGGAAGGCGCGGGATTTTTTTTCTGCTTGTGTCCCAGGTGCCGCTTTTGGGCTCATCGCAGTTGTTTTTCTAAAGGGATTACTGTAGAGCTATTCACCGTAGTGCACCAATTATTAATACATCTTCTATTGAGGACAGACGCTTGCTGTGTGCGTAAGTTTCAAGCTTAGAAAGTTGGTCTACCAGGTTCCACAGCCATTAAACTATCCTATTAAATATAAGTACAGTGTTTTGTGACAACGAAATACACAAAATCTATTCATAGACCTGAGCAAATATTTTTTAAGTTTATACACAAGTCGAATCTATGCTCTGTGTGGTATACCATTATTCTGTTATGGTTTTACCAGCTTCTTGAGCGGTCAGCTTTTTGAGCGGGAAAGTTAGGAGTGTTCACGAATCTCGTCCCGCCTGTGGGATTGCGTGTCTTTTGATTTACCTGCGTCTCTATTTCTGCCAATCCGTTGCCGGTATACGTGAGGGAAAAAATTCGGAGTCATTGGTTGGTCACTGGTAAGTCTGTAGGTGGGTTCACTCACTGGTGGGCTATTGCCTCGTCGATGCGTTGCTGAGGCCCAGCAGTGACCCAAAATTGTTCCGAAAGTTAGTCAGTAGAAAGCATTTCCCGCCAATTACAATTCCTTCTGAGTTTTTTCCACGTTGGAGGGCAGCCGGACATCGGCGCACTTAGTAAACTATCACAAAACTAACTTTGAATCGCTCTGTAGTGTGTAAAGTACAGAAACGAACGAGCACCGACTTTACCTGGCAGCAAAGAAACTGCTAATGCGTTTTTGCTTCATTTGAAATGAGGCAAATATAAACATTTTCAACTCCGTTGGCCTTGGAGCAGCTACATCATTGGTCCACGCCAGCGCCAGTTAAACCACCGCAGTCAACCGGGTGATCGGTCACCTTATCGCGCATGCGCCGCACAGTCCAGAGCATTCCAAGGTGTTAATGTGAAGAGATCGAACAGGGATATATGCACGTGCACAATGTTTTCGCTTCTTCCCGTTAAGGGGACTCTGCTCTTGCTCTTGCTCTTGCTCGTAGGTGTTGGGTGGGGGAGGGGGGGAGTAGATTCGGGGTTAAAGGGCCCGAAACTATCCCACTCTGACTTAGGCTGTCGAGTTCACCTTCAACACTCCAAAAGATAAATGCTTTCCCTCTTTCCTTCTTGCTAGAAGCATTGTGAAATATATAATTATAGTCCGCGCCCAGCGACGCTGCATGATTTCCTCGTCGCCGCGCATCCGCCTTTCGTTTCTGCTTTGCTTTGGCAATTTCGTGTTAAGGTGGCTATTGATTATTGATTGCGTCTATTGCTGCGACTGGACGGAAATCCGACAATGGCCGCTACATCGCTCCAGTAACGTAATTCTAGCGCTCAAAGAAGGCCGGCACTAAGTTTATGATGGCCGCAGAATTTTTGGCTGAAGTGTCTGTCACCCAGTTTGTTGTCTACGTTAGGAAAGCATTCAAGATTTACAAAAAGCTTAAAAAGTGATGTTTGTTTGTTACTTACGACCTTTTATGCATGCCATTTTATTTTCTCTGTTAATTAAATCTATTTCCTATTCGTGATGGACGCTGATAGCTAGTTTTTGTTTTCTTTAATCTATTTGCCATTTTTATTTTTATTTTAGAAATAACCTCCCTTTCCTTTCTCCGGAGAGAAAGAGCGCCTGTGATTGGCTGGGAGTATGGCGTGATCCTCACACTAGCTGCGGGCGAGGGGGAGTTTCGGGACGCCAGCTGCGGGAGAGGAGAGTGGGTGGGTGGCGATGAGGTTCTGGTGCGCGACATCAACAGCATGAAGCACCGACGGTGACACGAGTCAGCCAATACAAGCTTCGCTTAAAAATTTGTTGCAAATTCCCTTTAAAGAAACGTAGAAAACAAGAAAAACGAATGAAAAATACCCCAATAATAGAAAAATTCCTTACCTCTGCAAGGTCAGTCATGACTCGCGTCCTTCGCCTTGACAGCGTCTCTTGTGTAAACCACACGCGCGTGGATCGTCGTTGTTTTTTGCTTTGGGAGACCACCGCGGTCGGCTAAGCCTTTTATATTTTGTTCCTGCTCTTCTTCATGGGTAAACAAGAAGAGCCGCCTGATACCGCTGCAATCCGAGCTGCACGCACGTCGATGGCGAAGGGGGGGATCGTTGTTTCTTCACCGCGGGAGCCTGGTACGCAAGAGGCGCTCGCTTGGCCGGTCAACCAGGACCTTCCTCGCCTGCTGTCGTTTCACTCCGCCGCCACGCCGACTGTTAGACGCAGGCAAGGGCGGCAGTTCGATCAAAGGCGTCGCCTCGTTGCACCGCACGCGTTGCGGCTACAAACGTTGGTATCGCCGCGACGCCGGGGTGGCAGTGCTCGAAACGCCCGATCCGGGGCCGTCCGTGAGTACAGCCTGCGAATCCTGGAGAAAAAATAAAACGCAGTGAGGGTGGAAATAGAGGAAGAATGGGTAGGACCATCAAAATGGCCAGAAAAAGGCACTTAAATGCTGAGACAGCGCACCCGAAAAATGATAACGGGGTATTAAGGGATCCAGCGAGACGCGCGTGCTTTGAAGGCGGGAGCGGGCTTCAGGATATACTTTCGCGGCAAGCAACCAGCGGAAAATTGTTTATACGAGTTTCTTCTTGTTTGTCTACACGTCCTGTCGTCGAGACGTTTACCGTTTTGTCTTCGTGGTACTCTCATCTCACTTCGGTTAGGTAATGTGGTTTTGGCTTTTTTAGAATGTGTATGTGTGTTTGTGGGCGTTCGGGTTGTCCTTCCTTCCAAGATGTCGTTAGTGGATTATAAATGAGTGAGCTGCAATAGCGGCAAATTTCACGGTGAGTGCTCGCGTGAAGAGTAACAAATGGATGATCCTGTGTCTGTCTCGAGCTGTGTAGGGTTCAGACAATAGATGTTTTTACTGGATTAAGGCTTGGTGAAATACTGGCAGCCGCAGTGTTCTCTTTCCTTTTTAAGTGGCATTTCGGTGCGGTTATGATAGTTTAAGGCACGCATGAGCTACGAACATCTAATATGAATACAAAGCCTCCGATTTCATGTTATATTTTCGCACCGTTCCGTTTAGTGAAGTTTGGGGCTGGAAGCTATAATAACACAGGAACTGTGTCCTTTGGTGTAGCGAGCTTTGGCTGATCGAAACGGTCTGAACCCCTCAACGTCTGCCCAAAGTGATCCGGGCCGCGCGCAAAAATTACAGCAAGAATATTCGTGGCAACCTTGCACACCGCTATCAAAGCACTCCTTTTCCCCTTGAAAATGCAATTTGGAACTCTAGCAAAACCGCGCGTACTGCACGAAGCTGACTAGCCACGCTAACCTCGTAGGTAAACGCCAATTGATGATGACGTTTGGATTTTTATGACGCAAGGCCGAAGGAGGCCAAAGAGCGCCAAAGGACGGTTACTTCACTTGAGTGACATGAGTGTAAAAGTAAACAATTCCAGTAAAAAAAAACAAAGTAAAACTCGAGGTAATGAAGATGACTGGTGTAAAGGGCCAGGTTGTCCTGATGCATGATAAGAAATGCTATGTAAAAACATGACATCAGTAAGAAACTTAAAAACTCTAAACGCAAATTCATCCATAGTATTTCGTATCTTAGGTGCGAGAAGGGAGGTCAGGAGCGTGTGGCGAGAGGGAAAGATAGAAGATATTGATTGATTGATTGATTGATTGATTGATTGATTGATTGATTGATTGATTGATTGATTGATTGATTGATTGATTGATTGATTGATTGATTGATTGATTGATTGAATAAACTTTATTCAAGACAGAAAGTGCGATGTTACGGCGCCCGCCCGATGAGAGGCGTCCTCAGTCCAAGAAGATTACGTGCAGGAACAGCGGAAACCAATCGTCTTAAGTTTCGTTGTAGTTTGCAGGAATGTGTGCAGACGCGCTGCCCTTTTAGCGGCACACTTACACGGCGACCCTAGAGATACTACTTGCATTACTACTTCCCGCTGCAAAAAGCAAGGATGCATGCAAATGACGAATTCATGCTTCCAAATAAGCAAATATAAGGAGAACGAGATTCGACATTCGATTTAGCTATAATAAGCGATCGGTGATGTGATATCACGCAATAAGGAACGGAATACTCGCCTGGCGTAAAAGCAACGCATTAGGTCACATTTGATATGTTAGGACACATACTGGGTTTCTTAATTCGATTACTTCGCCCACTTACTCCAAATAGGGGTAATTCAAGTGCGCTGAGGTGATACAGTCTTTTGAGGGGTTACGAGAGTGGAAGGACGAAGGTCGCACGAAAGAGTTGCAGAAAGAAAAAAGAGTGTGGTGCAAGACGTTACGCCCGGACTCATGTGCCCAGGTATACATACGCACACACATTGCAGCCTTACGTGGCCGCTGCTCCTACTTTCCTGTAAACGTTAAGCATATACGAGGACATCAAAGACCATAATAGGTTATAGCATCGCTTCTATGTAATGATGAACCGCTATGGAGTCATTACTGAAACACGCAGGCGGCCTGAAGTGGGGCGACGACACAGGATGGTGAACGCCAGGAAAGAGTAATTCAGGGAAGCGAGCGGGTATGCACGCACCTGGAACTGACGTTAACTCGATCGCTAAGCGCAAACAGGTAGTGTGCTAGTGTACACAGCCGCTTATTACAGACGTTGCGTTGCGGGCTGTCGCAGCATCCTGAAGAGTAAAGAGCGACGTCGCCTGGACATTCGCTGATGGATTCTCCGTCGATTAAGGGCAGAAGCAATGATGAGCTGCCGTGCGTGACTAATCTAATAAATTATGATGCGACGAGTAGCGAGTCCCCAACAAGAGCAACAACTGTGGTTTGGCGTGCGGCTGAAGATGCTTATAGGGTTTATTGCGCCAGCCATGGACCGACAACCAATCACGTCGCATGCAGCTGCCCGCTTGGTTTTGCCGCATGGGCTTCTGTTATGATCATGGAAATCAAGCTCACTATTTGTATAGACCTTATAACCGGAGCCCCCGCACTAAAAAAGGCTTTAGAAATTTCAAAAAAGGTAAGACATGATTCATACGCTAACGTTGCGCTGATAAGTGGTCACAGCCAAAGCAAAAACTTCCTTCTGTTGGGTATGTGGGCGTACTAGCCAATGGGTCCTGGTCAATTGGCGGTCCGCATATGACGGCAGGTGTCATCGTTCCGGGTCAATAGCACTAAGTCGGTATGTGAGAATCGTCGGTAATAATTTTAGAAGTGTAGCTAAAAGGCAATTGGTGAATTTGCTGGAAAATCAGGTCCACAGCTCATAAGTTCGTTAAAAAGTTAATCATCTTGTCTGGATATGTCAGAACTGCGGCTGTGTATAGGGACCGGGCAGCTGGACGGGTGGCGCCACCACTCGGCGCTTCCTTGGTTAGTGGAATGAGCCGGTGCATTGGGCTACGCAGCCTGCCGTTGTTTTTGCCGTGTTTACCTCGGTGCTTTGAACGATTTTGTGGTGTTGTTAGCGGAAATGTGCGGTGAAATGATGTTTAGACCCATGTGGTGAGTTCTTAGATGTAATAACGGCTACGTAAACTTGTCAGATGCTTCTAAATTTGGGAACGGGCTACAATGACATGAGCGCTTTTTGCAGTAATCGACGCTTGGCTCCATCCGTTCTGAGTACGAATAAAACTACTATTATTTGTATTCATTTCTTCTTAAACGCACTAACGGCTACGTAAAGTTCTTTGAAGCTTCTTAGTTTTGGAATTGGCTACATTGACATGAGCGCTTTTTGCAGCGCTCTGCGCCTGGCTCCGCACGATCTGAGTAGGAATAAAACTATTAATATTAGTATTTATTCCTGCTATTTTAAATTATGTTGACGGGTTTCAACGATTACTGTTTCTACGCCAGCCTTAACGCTGGAATACCTCGATACGTGGGCTTTGAAGAGAAAGGCACCTACGTATGAGATCGATTACAGTGTGGCCATGGAAACGTTGTCGCAGTTCACACTTCCTTTCTGTAACCGTGAGCTCTGTGCCTTTGGTTTTGGTAAGCGACACTGTCGCAGCATGGGAGCCTGAGAGCCGAAGCGGAACTCCAACGTTTGTAGCGGTCATTTTATCAGGAGCCAAAGTTATTCAACCACCCAACAGCCCAAGCTACAAACCATGCTTCCTTCCCTTTCCGTTTTACAATTTGCGTGTAATAAAGGCTGGCACCGGTAGTTTGAAAAAATCCGGCAGTGTTAACTTAAGCCCGTGTTTTGAATGCTCAAATATTCTTTACTGAGCACCTAAAAATCGTGTAATGCCTTGTGAAGAAACCAAAAACGCGCGATTAGTTGCCTCAGATATAAATTCATCAACCCTAACCCTCCAGCACAAATGCATTTTCGACACACTGGAAGCTGTTAGGATTTCGAGAGGGGTGCATGGAAGTGCAAAATCAAACAGCAAAATCATTCAGCCCTTCGTTCAACAACGACGATGGTAGAACGCGAAGCTTACTTCGTGCAAAATCGACGGGGAAATAGTGAAAGTCAACAACGTTGCGATTAAAAGACCAAACTGCGTGCTGGTAAAATTCAAAGTTCTGACTAGTCACAAGTTTAAATCCGGAAGGCAACCAAGGAAACCCACACGAGAAAGCTTTGCGATAAAGCATCATCGTCGTTTCGCGGAGGAAGCGCAAGATTTTTCAAGCATAGGTGGCAGCTTGTAAAATGACCGCAGCATTCAGTTGTGAAACTGAGTATAGGTTTTAGGCACACTTCTGACGATCGTCAGTTTAGCCAGCAGGAATTGTTTTTTGAAAAACCATTACCCAACAAGCCAGCAACCATTGAAATTCTTGTAAAGCAATGCTTTTCCACGACAAGCAATAATGTTCCTACTATTCATGCGGTATTTATTCTGTAAACGATATTGGATGACTGTATTAAGCGCACTTCTGTGAAATTAAACATGTTTCTACCGTAGTTGATGTTGTTAAGGAAGCGTCGTCCGTCACAATTTCTGTTTTAGGTAAATTTTAGAAGGTACCCTCCTAATTTGTCTTTCGTTTGTGCACGACGCCGTTTCGTCATCAACTGCTAAAGGCCAGCGCCGCAGCATTCCTGGATCGGCTTTGTAGGTGAATTTAGCTGCAATATTTTCCTCGATATGCCAAACTTCATGCAGGCGTGAAGAATTTGCAAGAAGGAATGGACTTGCACTTCCAGCTTGACTTCCAGCTCGGCGCACTGAGCGTCGTCTGCTATTCGTAAGTACTGAGTAAGGGCGTAAATCACACACAAGGCATGCCTCGCAAAGGTCCACCTCCACGCTCAAGATTTACCGATCTGAAAGACGCACTTGTGGTCATCTACGCTTTGCAAGCCGCAACGCAGCAGAGTGACATAAAGCCATTCACAGCAACGCTGCGCTGACCGCCACCGGCATTCCACTGACGAGCGGTTCGCCACGGGCGGCGCTGTTGGCTGAAGCGACGGTGGCGCCATACAACGGCCGCCCGGTACCTATACTGCCGTCGCAGCCAAATAATCATACCATTGCGTGCTTGTAACTGGAGCTGTCATTGTCACTTGGCTGTTCACCTCAGGGGGGCGCACGTTGCCAGGGCCGTACTGAGCCTATGTGGCTGCCCTAACGGTAAGCCTACACGACGTTCCAAGGAACCTCAAACTTGGCCGCCCGGCTGCGTGTACCAGTTGTCTGGTTTCGAAGCAGAAGGCCACAATGAAAGCAGAAGAGTTTTCTGCAGGCAGCTGGAACAATTTCGGGCTTTCGAATGGGAGGAGGCTTAAATTGGCTCCAGGCCTGGCAGACTTTCCACAAATATTATATATTGCTTTTGTATCTACAAGGAGTACGTAAGTTGTAGGCATTGGGGAACCTTTCACGTGCTATACAACACGTGATCTCAACAATTCCTTCATTGCTTCCTAAGCAATGCGAGATGCATTTTTTAAGTGCATCGTGTGCCATCAAAGAAAAAAGAACCAAGGTGTGCAGTGGAGGGGTGCGCGACTTCATTATGGAAGAAATGCGTCGGACTGCGGTTCAGTCCCATATTTGCCTATATTTCTTTCCAACTCAATTACCCTACGCTCCTGCTCCTGTTGCTGTAGGTAATTTGAGCATCGTTTTCTTTATTACAGGCTACGGTCGGCTGCTTTATTCTCCAAAAAGCCGTTTTATACTGTGGTACCGGGGTTCTTGCACCCGGCCGGGGTTCCCCAGAAAGACACTGCGCCCCCTAAAACCACACCTTTACTGGGAGTCCTGTCCCGCCAAGGTCCGCTCCTCAGCCGATCCGGCTGCGCACACCTAACCCAGCCGAGTCCGCCATGTTCTGACCTAGCTCGTGTCGCGCCACATCTTCCTCTTCACCCGGCACATGTCCATCCTTTGGGATTGTCCCCCGCCACTGTTGCCCAATTACCACAATACTTTTGCATTACTGCTTGACCACTCGCGTCACTGCCTGGTATGAACGCATAGACGAGCTATTGGGGTTTCCTTCAGTAGGGCTGCAGCGTAGCGGCATGGCGCCACCTTGAGCGCTATAGTTGTCGCCGTGTTTACTCAAAGCTATGTCCCACCGGTGTCGTGTTACTCTTAGTTGATGTTTGATCTTTGGGCTGTTGGCACCGGAGTTGTATACAATTTTCTTCATTTAAGCAGAACACATTGGTGTTATTCACATAGAAACCACCCTTCCTTGTTTTATTTGCGAGTGACTATAGTTCTACCTAATGATAGTATTTGAACCCCTTACTTTATGGCCTTCCTGGCGGACTTCATTTGTACAATAAATTCTCGGTAACTTCAAATGTTTATAGGTCGGAATGTGTCCTGCTTTCGAACACTATTTCGTCTGTCATTTTTTGTAGTTTTGTAAGTGCGGAAATACACCCGCACATACACGACTTTGGTTCCGCACCGCGAAACAGACGCTACTGGTGTGTACCCATGTGCGGGTTAGCAAGAAGTGAAACAAACGGCCATCTTTCTGAGGAACGAGTTAACCTACACATTTTTCAGTCGGTTAAGTGACTGTGGCTCAGTGGTATGGAATAGGACAAACATCAACCGCAGCGGGGCGACTACCAACAGCGGAATATCTCTGGCGCAGAAAGCGCTCGTACAGGAGTACGATCCTCTCTTTACAAGAGGACACGTTTTGCGGATCTATACAAGAGCTTTTCAGCATTTAGTCATTCGCCTATCTGTTCGCTAAAACGCACTTAGGGGAATTACAACTTCCCAACGGTGCGCGAACGCAGTCTGACCAATGCAACTCCAACACCATGATTAATGTTTGAAACACGACCAAAACAGATTGCCACTTGTTCAGATCCAATTCTGCTCTCTTAGAGGAAGCGCAAACAGCACTGGTGCCCCTCGCCTTTTTCTGACGCGATGCATAGCAAGCGAAAAATTTCCTTCTACGTTTTCAAAAATTGCTGGCTGTAAACTGAAGCTTCCATGGCAAAATAATGTAAACTGATGCAGGCTTATAAAGCGTAGTCAGTTTCCTTACTAACTCACTGGTAAAAGAATTTCTTAATAACACTTGCAACTCTACGACGTCGAATTAAGCTGTTGTACAATAAGTACTGTGTTCTAAATTGAGGACTTGATGAATTTGTGCCCGTTGTTCATAATATCCTGCTTCCTCTGTATCTTTATCTTTCTACACGCACACGCACGAATTACACGCACGCGACTGCGTGCGCACAAACAGTGCACGATAGTGACAACAAAGCTACACTTTTTTGTATCAAACGAGATTGCCCATGCGGCATGCAAGAAATAAGGAAACGGATGCTTCGCTTCAAACACAGCATAACACAGCCGAGCTTGGCTCTGCGTTGTTAAAAAACATAAATAAACAAATCAGACGGCATGGGTCGCGGCGACAAATAAGCCCAATTATTTTAATGAACACAATTTTTCTTGGGCAACTTAAACCCGAAAAATTTAGTGTCAGTCTGTCTGTCTGTCTGTCTGTCTGTCTTTCTGTCTGTCTCTCTGTCGTTTGCCTGTTTGTCTGTCCGTCTGTCTGTCCATACGTCCATCCGTCCATCCATCCGTCCATCCGTCCGTCCATCCATCTCGTCATTCAGGCGTCTGGTCTGAGTTAAAACAATTCTTGACGTAGAAGTTCATATAGCCAAAATAATTTCGAACCACTTAGCCTGAAAACATACCTCATACACGTCAAGATTGCTGAGCAAAAATGAAAGAGGCATATTTAGGGCCAAACGTCAATGCACAAGAGGTACCGCAGGTCTTCAATTGAAAATATTTGTGTGCTTTATATCACTATCGAATAAACAACACTCGTTTAAAGCAATAATTTGACCCAATAAACCAAGAGCAGCTCAAGCCCGGAACTCGTGGCATTATTTCATGTTTAGCAGTAACAAAAGGTTGCAGTAGATAGCGCGACCTTGGTGATTCCGAAAATTTGAGATCACTCTAGCAAACGTCCTCCGTGTTTATTGGGGGGGGGGGGGGGTTGAAAGGGTGCGGAAGAGCATTACAGGAGGGCGGGGAAGGGAAGGGAGGTATTTGCGTGGCAAAGGCGGCAGAAGACTACCGCCTTTCCACGACAATTGCAGCTAAGTGAGCAGATGAGCAGCCAGTTGTTTGCTTCGTTCTTCTGCTGGACGAATACCTGTCCCAAAATATTTCCACTTGTACCATTCACAACTGCCAGAATGCGTTGTTTGCTGCAATATTTGCTTCAATGTTTCGTCGACCTGTTTATCGGTCTTTATCTGCTTGCAGCCCTGTCTTTCAGTCGCAATAGCGTTGACCTATTTGTCCACACGTTACCAGTTCTTCACACTACGAGCTCAGCCCAACTACACTGTTATCCTAACTTGATGCGGGATGTTTTCGACATATATTCATCATCATCATCATCATCACCACCGTCATCATCGTCATCGTAAACGCCGTCGTCGTCATAGTTATCACGACTATCAGCCCACTTATGTACACTGAAGAATGCAGGTACAATGCCATTGCCTTCTATTGGCTCCTACCCTACGCTGTCCGAATCCAATATCGCAAGAAATTTGCTTATCTCATCCTTCCACCAAATGTTCGGTATGCTCCACTTCTCTCTCCATATACTCCCCCTTGACGCACATAAGACCTCAGGGGCGCCTAATGGGGCAAGACATACAGAATGTACGCCATTGTGCCATCGAGAGGCATTTGCCACATTTTGGCTGGTTTATATAAAAAAAATCTCCCTCTGTGTAGAAGCCACTGCCTTATTTCTTGTGGTCTCTAGAACGCGCGGCTGGATCAACATCAGAAAACATCGCGTTAAAAAAAAAGGCTGCCATGAGGTAAAGTGGTCATGACTTCACCTTGAACGGAGAAGTTTTGCGATAATTTATTTCTTTTCTTGCTTTCACGATGTTAAACTGTCGACGTAATCAATATTGCCGGTTGGACGGGGGCTCCAGTTTTTTTAACCGGTCGCGAAAATGTAAATGAAGCGAACCTCAATCTAAATTAGATTATCCTTCTTAATATTCTTTCCCGTTGAAATGCCCACTCGGGTTATTATTCATAAAACGCACAAAAGCGACTTTCCCGTGGGCTACTTCCCCCTATTTCTAATATTCTTGTGAAGAAGCTTCGATCAAGACAGAAACTAAATATCAACACTCCCTCCACAGAAGGACATCGAGACACGCACTCCAACAAGTTGTTGAGCACGGCGAAATGAAAAGGGACACCGAGACGGGTGAGATTTTTTTTTTCGCCATCCGCCCGCAAAGGCGCCGCGGCTATTCCGTGTCCGTCCAAGACAGGACTCCTTCCCGGGAAGAGGACCCCGACGCTGAGAACTGGACGTCAACGCGGCTATGGGTGCCGGGCTCATCTGTATGATAATCAGCAGGGCAGCCACGCGAGACCTCGGTACAACACTCCCAAGCCACCACCACCGCTCTTTTCACCTCCGGTAACTACAAACCGGTCTCGGGCGGAAGTGAGATGGTGCGGAGACGAGTGTGCGCTTTCCACGATGAGCAATTTGCAAATTTTATATATTGAGCCAGCTCCTCCTTGGAGCATCGATGTCTGCTGGGCATCGTACCTCTTGAGCCGGACAGGCCGCTATTTTATTACTAACTTCGATTCAAAAAAGGAGCTTGCATTTCTAAAGGGCTCTCTCGGTGCCGAAATTGGTCGTTCTTGAAGTTGATAAGTACACGACGTTTGAGATCACAGGTTAATGAGATCCGAGGCACCGGTGATGTGCATTATTGTGCGCAGCCATCGACTACCGGACATTGATGACCGTCTCGTCGTATGTTGAACACGAAATTGGAATTTTTTAGCGTGCTTGATGTCAAACGCGTCGCAGAAAATTAGAAGGCTGGGGATGCTTGTGTTCAGACAATATGCGTGTGTTATCACACAAGCTCGTTGCGGCAGCTTCTACACGACTGACAGACCTATAAAACTGTCAATATTCTCTGGCTTTTTTACTCTGCGTTTGTTGGTGTGTTTCCCGCTCTGCAGCCCGAAACTCGCAATCGGGAGTTATCGCGTCGGAGAGGCTTGAGATGTGAGGCTTAGCTTTGTGCGTAGCTGACAGGCGCAATGTGTGTGCAAAGGTTCTTTTTTACTGGGACCGCACGAAGTTTAGCACGAAACCTAAAGCCACACAAGCGGCCCATTTTCTCCGCATTACATTTATCAGGTAATGAGGCCGCTGCAGTTTGACTTCAGAGTTGGAATTTTTGCGCAGCAATACAACGACTCGACTGTCCCACACATATGGCTGGTACAGCAGCTTTTTATTAGCAGTTGACTTATCCACATCAACGTAGATACATGAATCTTTGTAAGCTATTCAGCGATGAACGCGCCACGGAAACACTGATACGCAATATGTTCGAAGGCGATATAACTTCCCTATCCGCTCGTGATTGATGATGTCAACTCAGAAGACAGGTGCCTTACGTAAATATTTTTTATAGGTGGCATATGTTGGAGCGGTCTTCAAATTTCGATGAAGTTAATCAAAGCATTCGAAATTGCAAGAGCGGGAAGAAAGGGGTGATAAGCCTGAAAGCATTGCCAATATCGCACTGACCCAAAGAGGAAAGACAATTTTTGAAGCCATCACCGTAACACACACGGCAAACATTATACTTAGAAATAGATACATAATCTCTTACAGTTAAAATATTTTAGTGCATTACCTTTACTCCAAAGAGTGGGCATATGTAAGTCCGTCTTCAAAACAGGTTCTATTGGAAGCCAGCGCTTGTGGTAAGACCCTGTTTTCATGTTGTCTTTTCACTCACGCTGTAGCTTGATTCCAGTAAGTTCTCCCACTTGATTCCAGTAAGTTCTCCTTGATGTACCCAGGTTTAACATGCGTTTAGTACACTTTTTGCCTTTCATTAACTACAGGCTGACTGCCCGTCGTCGTCTATAACATTTTCGACGATCTTCACACTTCAACTCCTTGATATAGCTTTAATGAGCGAGGTTCTAATAGTTTGCTAGAAAACATGTTTGTAACCCCCACAGGCAAGGGTAATATTTTTTGTGGTACGGAGTCAGGCAACCCTGCTCAACTAGCATTGCTTACTTCTTAGGTCACACTGTCAGCGAAAAGTACTCACTACTCCCGTACGCAAATATTTTTCTTAGTTATTCCGTTACCTATGTCTCTAAATAAACAATTTTAAGCGTCAGATAAGAACATTTACTCAACTGTGCGTCCCTTCGTCCTATGTGTACCTTACTATGAAGATAGACTCCAAGCCAATGAATGACTGTGTCACTGTAGGAAATGAGCGCGTGTCTATGGAGAAACGAATGGAAGTAGTGCCGGCAGACGCGATAGAGCGTCTTGACTGCAAGCGCAGCATTTCAGGTCGGGCCTGTTGCGATGCGATGTGGCAGTTATCCCTTGTTCACCGAGTCGTGAAATTGAACGCTGTTTGTTTCGGTCAGGGAAACGAAGTTGTGCTGCAGCACGCGTAAGCAATTTCCGCTGACGCTTCCGTTTATAGCGCACTGAAATTTGATATTACAACGCCTGGTGTTGTTTCAGGTAACAGGGCACAGTTTTTTATGTGAATTACTTTGAAAAAATTATCTTAATACCGGGCGCACTCCATGATTTTATAATAGAATGAAGTTCATGCAACTATCAGCAGTGGTGAAATCTGTAACCATGCCTCTGGGTTTGAAGGTGGCTGCTGTCTGCTTTGGTGCTCATTAGATGCTGCCTTTGTGCTGTGCTGAAGATTCGATGCATCTCTTTGCAGTTTTGCCTATCGAGTGAACAGTAAGCCTGTTCGACCAGCTCATTGTCCTTATATTCAGGCAATTTTTGAATATTTGGCATAAGTGGTAGGCCACGTGGAATTTGTCGGGAAGACTTTGCGGGACGTCTTTGCATAGAATACCTTCTCAGATGTTACACGTATTGTTTTGACCGGGGTTGGTACGGTCAAGTTAATATATTATTGTTCTTTACGACGTATTTAACGACGACTTTGTTGCTAATAAGCCACCGTCCTCAGACATCAGACACCATAATGGAATTGTTATCGCTTGAATTGTTACTGAAGCCGGTATTACGTCCTCGGGAACGTTCATACTTATTTTTTTTTCTTGTTATTGTTAAAACAGCGAATTGGTACGCATTGAGGGACTTGTGGCAGTTATTGCACCTGTAGTAAGGAGAGTTTAGTGCAGGTTGCAGTATCGAATGGTGTTGTAAGGTGTCATTTCCCAGCTAGTAACACCATTGCCCGCAATCAATGGGATGTTAGCTGAAATGCTGAAATATACGGTGGTGTTGTAGATGAGAAATAAAATTGCGGCCACAACATATCCTTCAGGAACACAGGATGGGTCGTGCGTTAACTGGGACATTTTGTTATTATATCACACGTATGAAACGGTTACCAAGGCAGTCTTCATACCAGTGAAAACTGACGTTGTCGCCTATAACAGATTCGTTTTCTTATACTTTTCTTGATGTTGTACTCTGCCGAGGGCTTTCTAAAGGTAAACAAAGATTAGGCCAACCTGTTTTTGATTGTCTGTGCTTACAAATATGACTGAAAGTTTGTTTACTGTAGATAGTTCACGGTGGAAACCCTGTTGAGGGTGGATAACATATACTGGCGTTCTTGGTGTGGGGTTAGGCGGTTTCGAATATCGTGCTCATGCAGCTTGCTCGCTGAACAAGTTAAATTATTGACTAAAGTTCGAATTGGCGTCACTGTGGCCTACTTAGAGTAGCGAAACCATTTTAGCCATTGTCTATTCCTTTTAGGTTCCTGCTGACATTTCCTAATATGTGAAAACGAAATACGTTGCTTCTAATTCGCCATATCTTTTCAAAAAAAGGATGGAAGAATATAGGAACCGTTACAGTGCTTTTTGTAAATAATTGAAAAAAAAACATTAGGCACTCCTTTAAGTATGATTCATCATCATCATCATCATCATCATCATCATCACCACCACCACCAGCCTATCTACGCCCACTGCAGGGCAAAGGCCTCTCCCATTATTCTCTAATTACCTCGGTCCTGTGCCAACTGTGACCAATTTATCCCCGCAAACTTCTTGATCTCATCTGCCCATCTAACTTTCTGCCGCCCCCTGCAACGCTTGCCTTCTCTAGGGATCCACTCTGCTACCCTTAATGACCAGCGGTTATCTTGCCTTCGCATTACATGCCCTGCCCACGTCCATTTCTTCTTAATTTCTACTAATATGTCTTTAACACCAGTTTCCTCCCTGTCCCACTACGCTCTCTTCTTGTCCCTTAATGTTACACCTATCATTTTCCGCTCCATTGCCCGCTGAGTCGTTCTCAATTTAAGTTGAACCCTCTTAGTGAGCCTCCAAGTTTCTGCCCCGTAGGTGAGTATCGGTAAGATGCAGCTGTCATACACTTTCTTCTTCAGCGACAATGGTAGGCTGCTATTCATTATCTGAGAATGTCTGCCATATGCACCCCACCCCATTCTGATCCTTCTAATTATCTCTGCCTCATGTTTGGAATCTGGGGTCACAACTTGGACTAACTAGATATATTCGCTTACCACCTCCACTGCCTCGCCACCTATCTTAAACTGCTGTGCTGTCCCGAGGTTTTTGATCGTTACTTTAGTTTTCTGCATATTAATTTTCAGGCCCACGCTTCTACTCTGTTCGCCCAGTGCGGAAAGCATGCTTTGCAATTCGTCCCCCGAGTTACTTAGCAAGGCAACGTCATCAGCAAATCTGAGGTTACTGAGGTATTCTCCATTAACCCTTACTCCCACCTGTTCCCAATCCAACGTTCTGAATACTTCTTGTAAGCATGCTGTGAATAACATTGGAGAGATTGTGTCTCCTTGTCTGACACCCTTCCTTGTAGGTATTTTACTGCTCTCCCTATGGAGGATGATGGTAGCGGTAGACCCATTGTAGATATCCTCTAGTATCCTTACATAATGCTCATCTACCCCCTGGTTCCGTAATGCCTGAATGACTGCTAGGGTTTCGACCGAGTCAAATGCTTTCTCATAATCTATGAAGGCTATATATAGGGGTTCAGTATACTCAGCGCACTTCTCTATCACCTGATTGATCGTGTGTGTCCATTGAATGTTCTTTAGGTTGACTGTCCAGAGATTGTTAGCGATTACCTTGGTAAATACCTTTAGACGACGACAGTAAGCTGATCGGCCTGTAATTTTTCAAGTCCTTCATGTGCCTTTCTTATGGATTAGGATGATGTTCGCGTTCTTCCAAGATTCCGGACCATTGCGGTCATTAGGCATTCGTATACAGGTTTGGTTTTTCAAGTACAATTTCTCCGCCATCCTTCAAGAGGTCTGCTGTTATCTGATCCTCACCAGGTGCTTTGCCCCCTTTCATTTCTTTCAAAGCCTTCCTTACTTCTTCGGTCCTGGTGGGATATCTATCTCTTCTGAACTACTGTCTCGTTCGGCATTATCCTGTATGTCCCGGCTACTGTACAGATCCCTATAGAACTCCTCGGCCACTGTGACTATTTTATCCCTATTTGTGATGACATTGCCTTGCTTATCTTTAAGCATACATCTGATTTTTCCCCACGCCAAGACGTCTCTTCACTGCTTTCGGCTACCTCCGTTCTTTAGCGTATTCGATCCTCTCATATTATACTTCCGTATGTCAGCCTTCCGCTTATTGATTAACTTCGAGAGCTCGGCTAGTTCTATTCTTCAGCTCGGTAGAGATTTATGGTTTGCCGTTTCCTGATTAGATCTTTCGTCTCCTGTGAAAGTTTACCAGTATCCTGTTAGCCATAGTGCCCCCGACTTCTCTGCACACTCCGTGATAATGCGTGTAAGGTTGTCGCTGGCTTCCTGTGTCGTAAGCTCGGCTTCCTCGTTAAGGGCGGAATATCGTTCTGAGCGCGATCCTGAATTCTTGTACTTTACGTCTTACTGTTAGCTCATTTATCGGCTCCTTTCGTACTAGCTTGTTGAATCTAGCCTAATTCGAGATCTTACCATACGGTGGTCACTACACCTTACCCTTCCGAGGACTTCCACATCCTGCACGACGCCAGAGTTATCACATAATATGCAGTCTATTGCATTTTTGTGCTCCCCATTCGGGCTCTTCCAGGTCCACTTCCGACTCTCCCGTTTACAGAAGAAGGTATTCATTATCGTAGGTTATTCCGTTCTGCAAACTCAACTTAGGTCCCCCCTGCTATTTCTGCAGCCCAGACCATAGTTCCCAACTGCCTTGTCTCCAGCCTGATTCTTGCCTACTTTAGCATTGAAGTCCCCCATAACTACGGTATACTGTGTTTTTACTTTAGCCATTGCCGATTCCACATCTTCATAGAGGCGTTCCACTACTTGGTCGTCGTGGCTGGATGTGGGCGCGTAGCCCTGCACCACCTTGAGCTTGTACCTCTTATTGAGCCTAATTACAAGACCTGCTGCCCTTTCGTTAATGCTATAGTATTCGTCTATGTTGCCAGCTATGCTTTTATTGACTAGAAATCCCACTCCCAGTTCTTTTCTGTCCTCTAGACCACGGTAACATAGGAGGTGTCCATTTTTCAGCACCGTAAAGGCTTCGCCTGCCCTCCTAACCTCGCTAAGCCCTATTACATCCCATTTAATGCCCTCTAATTCCTCGAAAAACACCTCGAGACTTGCTTCGCTAGATAAGGTTCGCGCGTTAAACGTTGCCAGGTTCAGATTCCATTGGCGGCCTGTCCGGATCCAGGGATTCTTAGCACCCTCTGCTGCGTCACAGGTCTGACCGCCGCCGTGGTCAGTTGCTTCGCAGCCGCTGGGGACTGAGGGCCGAGGGTTAATTGGCGTATTCATGGGAGGCTGTGGCCGTTACTACACCAGGGTGGCCATTCCTGCTCTGGTGAGGGAGTGCATTACCGGCAATAGTCGCCGGGGTCAGGCCGCACCCCAAGCCCCGTTGTGCAATTCCATCAATACGCGGATTTCTTCTTTTTTTTAATCCAGTGGGAATTGTCCGGCACCGGGATTCAAACCACGGTCCTTCTGCACGCGAGACGGGTGTTCTACCTCTACGCCATCGCTGCAATTCTTTAAGTATGATTACAGCATGTAAACTGTAATGATTATATATATATATATATATATATATATATATAGCGAATCAGAATAGGAAATGAGGGGCTCGGTGAAAATAAGACAGAAATAAGGATTGCCAGTCAAGAAGACCTCGGAAAGCAAAGGGCAAAGGGGAGGATGTAGTAGCTCAAGATAAAGAATTTGGAAAATAATAAAGTGGAGAGAAAATTCCCGCCAGGTGTGGGATCCGAACCACGACCTCCAGAATGCCGGTCTCGTGCGATAACCACTACGCTACCGGTGGGGCTACTTTAGCCTCCACTTTCTGGGATATTTATGTTCAGGTGTTTTTGTTTCCTGCGCTTGGGGGTGTAGCCAGCGCCACTCGGACTACTCGGGTGAAGGGGACCTTCTTTTTAACCCCCCGGCCGTGACTCGAGCGTCTACGACATGTCGAGAGTGGTCGACCAGCGTTGAATCTTAAGCTCCCTATGGCACTAAGACTGCCAGAACAGAGGCCCTCGCTATGCATGTAGCGAATCAGAATAGGAAATGAGGGGCTCGTTGAAAATAAGACAGAAATAAGAATTGGCAGTCAAGAAGACCTCGGAAAGCTAGTAGATATATATATATATATATATATATATATATATATATATATATATATATATATATATATATATATATATATATATATATATATATATGTATATATATATATATATATATGTCTTATCATTGCGTTCGACTGTTAAGAGGTAATAAAAGTAATTAGTAAGTGAGTCACCAATGAACGAGCATTAGTCTGAGTTGCTTGCCTTTTTTGGAGGCTTTAGAAGCTAAGTAGATCAAAAATTTTATGTATGACTTTTTTGGGTGCCTGACAGTACCTGCAGAAATAATTATTTTCGCCTGTTTGCTTTCGATTTCACGCGGTGAAGAGCATTAGTGTGGGCCGCCGATCGGGTCTGGGTTTCGAGGTGTTTTCGCAGTTCCCAATAGCTTTATTTTGCGTTTAGCTTGTAATATATCGCCAATTATTTCGTTTTGTTTGTTTATTTTGTTCTTCTATTGTTGCAACGTAATTATCAATGCAGCGAAGATGATTTTTTTATATTTCTGACATACGTTTTGATATCACTTGAGCTGTCGGTTGACAGTTCTTCGAAACAGGAGAATAAAAACACCCAGATGGTCAAGTATCGAAGGTCGGCTAATAAAATAGTCAAGAAATGTTTTTTTGCTATTGAGAGTGAGCTGGTGTGTCGTCAACAGGCCGCATGTGTACAGTGAGTTTGTGTTCTGATATACCACAGTTTGTTTAAATTTTTGTCTTATTTGAAGGACAGTGTTACCTTGGTATTATTAAATCTAAGATACTGTAAGAACGACCTTTAATACGAATCACCTGGGTGGCAATTTGAGCAAGGTTAGAAGGCAACATATTATCGAACATTATCTCTCAGAAAGAGGAAGAAAATTACATTGTCGTCCAGTTAGGATCTGTTAGAATAAAATCTCTTAACAGTATGAACAGTTAACCCAGTACGTGGCTTTGCATGCATTCGTGTAGTGATTGCGGGACGTTATAGTAGCTTGTTTGGCTGCGATAGATGCATCCTACAGTAACAGTAACGTCCTCACTACGTCGTTCGGTTTATCGCTTTATGGAGAGCACGCCAACACATCGGTCCTCCGGACAGACAACACCGTGCTAATTGATCATCGGTAATGCGACTACCACGAAGACATTATCTAAGCCTCTGCCTTTCGCAGTGTCTGGTAACACACCAGTACGTACCAGAGTCGAGTACTATCCGGCATCTCTGATTGTGATGAAATTGTAAAATTCAGATGCTTTACACAAGTTGATTATTTGCGTTAGTTCTGGGACCTCTTCGTAGCCGCAACCAAATTGCATCCTCTCAAACCCGAGTTCACTTCCCGCAATATGCGAGTTGTACGGCAGTCAACTGGTTGTTTGGGCTCAATAACCTCACCAACTTCGAATAGCAGCAGACATGGTCAATGGTGAATGATTTTTATTATGCTCGAATTGTGAAGGTGCAGTTACTTGCGGTCGGTTCATCATCATCATCATCATCCCTACCACCACTACCACCAGCAGCAGACTATCTACGCCCACTGCAAACGAGAGGCCTCTCCCATTAATCTCCAAATATCCCGGTCCTGCTTATCCCCGCAAACTTCTTGATCGCATCTACTCACTTAACACACGTCAGCCGCCTGCCATGCTTTCCTTCTTTATGGATCCACTCTGTTACCCTAAATGACCAACGGCTATCCTGCCTTCGCATTACATGCCCTGCCCACTTCCATTTCTTCTTCTTGATTTCTACTAATGTGTCCTTAACACGCGTTTGTTCCCTGACCCACCACGCTGTCTTTTGGTCCCTTAATGTTACACCTATCATCTGCCGTTCCATTGTCCGCTGACTCTTTCCCAATTTAAGTTCAACCCTCTTAGTGAGCCTCCAGGTTTTAAATGCAGAGCATTTCTTTAACTCACGATGTCACCCGTTCTTGGCGTCCGTAGTTGTCCGCATCGCTCGCAGGTGCGCCCTCTCGGTGCGATTGTGGCGTGATAAAGGCGGGTGTCGGCGAGGCTGGAACGCACTCATCGCCGCGCTCTCTCGTCAGCCCCGCTCCTCCTCGCCTACTCTCCGCTCGCATCGCGCGCTCTCTTCGCCGTCGGTTCGCCCCCAAGAGGTGGGGGCGCGCGCGTCGCGGGATCAACATCTGTGGCGTGATCGTGACGTCAGCATCGCGCGCGCGTGGCGCGATCGTGGCGTGATAAAGGCGGGGGTCGGCGAGGCTGGAACGCACTCATCGCCGCGCTCTCTCGTCAGCAGTTGCCACGACTACAACAACATTAACGTAACGCAAACTACTTAACGTCGTGCGCCTCCGAAAATGCTCTGCATTTGATCATGCCCCTCGCGAGGGGATGTTTCTGCATCGCTTCCCCGTGGTCATCGTTTGCAAACCACAAATTTTTTTACTCCGTAGGTGAGTACAGGTAAGATGGAGCTGTCATACACTTTCTTCTTAAGGGACATAGGTAGGCTGCCCTTCATTATCTAAGAATGCCTGCCGAATGCACTGCACCCCATTCTAATCCTTCGATTTATCTCCGCTTCATGGTTGAGATCAGGGATCCCCCCTTGGCCTAAGTAGATATATTCGTTTACCACTTCCACTGCCTCGTCACCTATCTCTAACCATTGTGCTGTCCCGAGGTTATTGATAGTTACTTTAGTTTTCTACATAATAATTTCCAGACCCACTGTTCTACTCTGTCTGCTACCGACCGCGGTAGAACCGCGGTCGGCTCGCAACCATATAAATCCGCCCTTCAATCGTTCAAGGGTTTGTCTTAGTGAATGTTATCAATGATGACACGTAAGGAGTTCGCTCCTCTCCCTGTACGCACATGACGTCATTATATATGGATCCATCGGCTGCCGACTTTTTATTACCTTCAACTTTAGGGAGAACCTGTCATTTTGAATGGGCATTCCCAAAAGGGTGTTTGATAGAATTACCGAGGGGTTCTTTTTGATAACAAATAGCACCAAAGACGACTGCGACGTTAGATTCTTGCGAGAATTTTGGTGTTTTACTGTAGACTACAATTAAGCTCCACCACACTAAGTTACAGTGTATCTATCTGAGCGTCAGCGGAACCGATTAATTCGAGAGCGTTATATGGTCGACTGAGGGACAAATCGGCGTCTCATGTCTGTTCAAGAAAAAAGTTTCCCGAGCCTCCCATTGGCTGCAAAGCGTAGCACATGCGCCCAGATTTGTATAGGACAAACCTTTCTACAGATGTTCTTGATCTTAGGCCTAACGAAATAGTGTGAGGTCCAGTTACGTTAACAGTTACCCGCCCTTCACACACAATGAGTTTTACGTTGCTCGGCACGTAGTCATGTTCAACGTCAGCTTGAGCAATGATAACCCACGTAGTGTGATTAGATATATTAGAGATTAGATTAGAGATTCAGTACAGTTCTGGCAATCGCTGTTAACAATACAAGCCGATTGACTACGCTTAGTTTACGTGCAGTGGTTTGTCCCCGATAGCACGTTTTCGATCATCTGCATGTTTTTAAAATTGCTTTGATCCTTCTTTTGGCGTCTTAAACTTCTTTTAATTTCCTTCCGCTCGTTAATTTTCCCTTTATGATCCGCCGCCCTACATTTTTAAACAATCGCTTGTCAAGTTCGTTCATATCTCGCGTGATTTTTCACGTGTGATTTTTTTTATTCTGTGTGTATGCCATAAACTCTTTGACATTCCTTCCGCTTTTTTATTTTTTCCCGTTGTGACCCGCCCTCCCCTGCAGTTATTGAACTCAATTGTTTGTCAAATGCATTGTTATTATCTCGCGCGGTTTTTGCCAGTGATTTTTTCGTTTGAGCTCACACCTCATGTAATGCCCGTTGACCAGGCCTTTGACGTGCTAAAATAAATAAATAAAATAAATAAAGTGAATATAAATACCTTGCAGGATAATCCCCGTCCCAGTTATTTTGCAAGCCGTACGCATAACGAATCGCCCAGCGTTTTAAATTAGTGTACGTAATAGTGATTGAAATTATTGCTTGATAGTATACCTGCCAAGATTTGACCTCGCGGTAGAATGAAGTCACATTTCTCGATCTCCCCTTAACTGCTCTGTTCTTAGGATCGTTTGAGAGACCTCACATCAACTTCAACTCCATGTCGTTGCAACTTCAAAGATGACATCAACTCAACCCCATGCAGATAAGACCAACGGTAAAAAAATTTGGAATACCTGTACAAATTACGAACTTCACGCATGGAAAACCAGGATTTCAAAGTTCTTCGAGATACGTACTTCCTCTTTCCGCAACGAATTAACTCCACCCTGTTTATTAATGCTGCGAAAAACAACACGAAAAAGTATTTCGTGTTTGTCGCTCAGGCTTGTAAATGAACCACGCCACCGTTCAGCCAAAAAAAAAACATCTACAAAGAGAAATAAAGCTATAGGCATAACGTTATAGATTTAAAACACTGCGCTACATTTCAGGATTAAGCTTTACAGCTTAAAACGACTAGCTAACTACAAAAATAGGGCCTATAATTTTCATCCTTGTCTTGGAATTTTACGGGGTTCTTTAAATGTGCTCCGCACTAGGCCATGCGCAACAAATATCTCAGAAATGTAGGTAAATGAGCATGCAGCACTTCCAGCGTCCAGTTCTTCGAAATGACTATAACATATTCAAGAACGTTAGCCTCGCACAAAGCCAAAGTGGCATGCTAAGGTATAGATAAAAACATCCGATGTCGTTCATTTAGAAGGTGGAAACATCTGTGCACATCTCAGCTTCGATCCCGTCAAGGGGTGAGGTCCACTTGGTGTTAAGATTGACCTCATAAGGTCAAAACCTCATGAAGTCTCTGACTTCTTAATAATATACATGGCCAAATTTTGTACAGGCAACCGAGGACGAAAGCGTTGCGGTAGGATGTTATCGTTAAGAAAGTCCAGAAGCCTGAATAGTGGTTATGCAATAAAAAATGGACGCCATACTGCCCTGCAAAAGTGGATGTACAGCGAAGCTATAGCAAACCACTACACATTCCGATGGGGAAGGGTATGAAATGTTTCTCATTGTCTCGGCGGGCTTGTCGCTTGCAGCCGGCTTCTCTGGCGGTAAATGCTGGGTCGTGACACATGCGCTCGGCGTCGCCGGCGGGAACTGCGGGATCCTGCCTGGGTTTTGTTAACGACACGAAAATGTCCAACCAACCAGAGACTAACAGCTTCGTTGCAAAAAAGGAAAGTCGCTTCGATAAAACGGTCAGCATTTTTCTTTTCATGCTTGGTTGGTACGCTAGGGTACTACGTAAGAGGAGGTCATGAAAATCCCGCTCGCCAGAGTGAACTTGAGCAGAGCTGTAACAGAGTAAAGGAGACTAGATGCCGCTACCGGCGCAACCGAACGTGACGCGCGAGACAAATCGCTTCGGAGAAGTTCCTTTCTGCGATTCGCTGGCGATGAAGCGTGTCGTTACACGACGGGTGAAGCAACTACACGAAGTGTTCGCGCACATGCGACAGCTGCAGCGTCGCAACCAAATCAACAAAAACAAAACCCAATGACGTTATTCCGTTTCGGAACACTGGCGCGCGGCTACGTGTGTAGGAGGCACTTGCACTGCCGCTGCCATTATCGCTGGAGGCCAGCGTGGCGCTAGCGGGTCCTAGTACTACGTTTGTCCGGCGATATGGTGATGAAGAAGGAACAAGCGAAGATGTTGTTAAAAACTAAAGGGAATTTGGCTTCGGATAATAATTGAATGCCTATGTGACATGTTCTCCGCCGTTATAAAAGGCTTAGGCCGCGACACCGGATGCTGTAAATTGAGGATTTGTTTTTTTAATTCCGTGGATTTTCTTCGAGCAAATATTTGGACACCGACCTTAATCAAGAGACAATCAACGCATTGCACGTACTCCTAAAGATAGCCAGCGAAAACAACGCCCGCGGCGGCTTAATCTTGAGCAAGTAATCATACTCGGTAATTTTCTCCTTTCGCAGGATGGTAATTTCCTTTTCTTTAACGACGTGGAGAGATTATTGCAGCGTCTTGACCTTGTTAGGAGACTTGCCCTGATATTCCAAATTCCTCTTCTACGCGTATACTAAATTCCCCCCTATATTCCTCCTGCAGTTGAAGAGATACCTGAAAGCGATTTTTTGCGTGTAAAACCATTGTGCTATCCTCCATTGAGCCGAGCAAAGGAAACGCACGGAGTGAACGGCACAAATAACAATGGGGCCGTTTCCTTTTGAAACCTCAGCGGGGGACAAGAAAAATATGGTATAATATTGCCATTTTATCTTGTTTTTCTATTATGCTAAAATTAGCGGGCAAGAAAAGCAAACGAGACATGGTACGACAATAGCAACAGTGAGTAACAGTGAGGAAGTACGGGCGACGGGGTGCGCACTGTAGGAGCCACGAAGGCTTTGCGCTCAGAGAGGCATCAGCGGTTCACATCTGTTGTGGACTAAAAGGTTTCAGTTAATTGATGGCGTATAGTACGAGCTATTGCTAGGCCATAGAACCCCCCAAAAACGCTGTATTTCTCACCTCAGGGCTAAAAAACTTTGCTCTAAATTCCCATTCGATGCAAAGTCTGATAACTTGACACCACCGCAGTTAGGTTGCGGGTAATTAATGAGTGGTAGATTTTATGCAACATAAGATTGTGCATAAGGCCAAAGGGGTTTAATGAGCGTAGCATTTGCGGGGAAGCATATTCGCAATGTATTTCAACGCTTCCTTATTGTCCGTCTGCTCCATATCCCGCTCCACATTGTGGCTTCTTTACCTTGACGTGTGGATGGCTGTGACATTCCCTTCCGGTGTTTGCAGAGAAGGTATAATAATCGTGTAACACTCATTTTAAAATTTTTGGTGCGCACCGAGCTTACAAAACCTAAATGAATGGACTGGAACTGTTACACAAACACGAGAAAAAACAAATTACAGTTCAGCTCGCAATGAACCGCTTTGACATAGAAGTGTGTTATTCTAGTGTTAGCTTCGAGAGTGCCGCAGTTTCAGCTGGCCAGGCGGCCCTGCAAAACTGGGTGTTTTCTGTAGAATGCCACAAGCCTCCTATGTGCCTTGTTTTTAAGGCTTTGTTTAAATCTAGTGAAAAGGCTAGAAGGCCGGTTCGCAATAACGTGGATGCTCCAAAGGATCTATTTTGATAAAAATTTGAAATAAAGAACAGCAGAACGAACCGATGATCAAAAATATTCGAAGATGTAAACATATTCCCATACCACATGCGTTCGGGAATGCAGCAAACGTACCGGCGTAAACGCACCTGCATGCGCTGGCTCCCCTTAAGTGGCTTAAAACAAGAACATGCGCTTGTAGTACTACGTGCGCCATAACGAATACGCGAATCAAGAGCGAGCAAAAAAATTTTAGAGTAAAAATTATACCAAGGTTCAGAAACTCAAGTTCTCGGCGAAGATGCTTTCACGTTTCTTGCGCAACCTCCAAGCGCCCTATCATTTCCATAATTGTTATCATGCACGCCCAGGAAGGAATTTAAGGGAAAAAAATAACCCTCAAAAGAACAGGGAGCACACATCTACAAAAACAGCAGAGCTCTATGACGTTGCTGGGCTTCTCAGAAAGAAAACGCACCAAGAAGACAAGTTGGTTTTACTATTGCAACGAAAGGAAAAATCTTCAAGACATGATTATGCGCTCAGTTTTAGTCCCTAAACTTTGACCGACAAGATATTCTGGATGGAAAACAGCGCTTCCATCCGCCGTGTGCGCAGATAAGTGGTCTTCGCCGTTTTCAAACGACGATGGATGCAAAGCGGCGGGTTGGGTGGAGGGGAGGAGTGCAGAAAGGGGGAGCCTGTGGCTTGTACTGGCGCGTTATCATAGCAAATGCTTGCACTCCAGAGCTGCCTAATGTATACAGAAATACGTGCTAGCACCAACTTCTAGGCACATTAAAGGAGCCCGCATTCACCGAAGAAACCTTAACGGTAAAGAAATGAAAAAGAAAAGTCACAGGCAGCAATGCGGAAGGCTGGCTGCCCCTCCTTGTTGCTATGTTTCCCGAGGGCATCGTGGCGGGGAAGAATTTGCCTAACGGACTTTTTCGTGCCCAAGTTTGCCTTTCTTTAGCTGCGTGAGTACCGCATGAGGGAAAGCT
This sequence comes from Haemaphysalis longicornis, assembly GCA_013339765.2. NCBI lineage: Eukaryota > Metazoa > Arthropoda > Arachnida > Ixodida > Ixodidae > Haemaphysalis > Haemaphysalis longicornis. Next base: position 63,772,119 of record CM023451.1, read on the forward strand.
TAGAGCTCGTTTACATGCCTCGGGCAATATCGCGGTTCTACCGAAGTTTAGGGAAATAAAACCACACAAGCCGGATGAACAAAGTGCACGGGCGCAATTTCTTCTTCCTCACAGGAATTACTCAGAAGGAACCGCTTCCAACATTTACCAACAAACAAAACGTTGCGCCCCAGGGTAGATGCGGCTCGAATGGTCCTCTCCAAGCGCGGGTAGTGGATTCTAGATTTAAATTTACCGCGAGCAACCTTGGTCGCGAAGAATATCTATATGTACATAAAAAAGTCGCTAACGTGCAATTTGTTGGTGTGTGTGCAATAATAATACCTAATATAGAATCGGTTCATACGGGAAAAATTAATTAACGAAGAAGTTTGTGTTTAGATTACGTTAAAAGAGCAGCACCGTTGTAGCAGCCTTTAGTGCATTTCTTTCCAATGTGGCCTGATCTGGGGATTTGTGCTTTCAAACCTGATGGTCTATGCAGTAGTACTTTGTGTGTTTTAGAACCCCACACTGCCCCTCCAAAATTGCTTCGTTGGCGCAGTGAGTTTTAATAACTAACTAAACCAACTAACTAAATAACTAATTAACTAACGAACTAAGCAACTAACTAAATATATAAAAAGTGAATAAACAACTACACCAAAGGGAATGAATTAACAAATGCCTAATTCAATTTTCTCGGTCCGTCTTCTCTTACCATGGGAAGCCAAGACGCGGGACTGAAAAAAACAGTACTGTTTGTCATGTATGCTCTATTACTCATGAGTGCGTACCAACCAGACCTCTGCCGCAGCGCCATTCTAGCGGCCACAGTTTCGAGCCACGCATTGGAAATCCGCTTATTTCGTGCTCAGCACCATTCCAACATCTCTAAATTGCCGCCATATCGTTTTCGTTTCCCTATCCAGACGGGAACTTCAAGTATGCCTGATTGCTGCGAAAATATCTTCGAACGCAGGTACGTACGTTACTAAGTGCATCTAACTGAGTGCCCTTACCACGATGCAGCCGCTGGATAAGGAACAGCTAATAGAGTTAACACCATTGAAAGAATGTTAGTGGTTCCTCGATGCAGGCGCTTTTATGACAGAGTATTGTGTATGCCTGATTGCGCCGATGGTACAAACCGTTCTTTGATAATTCCACGCACAGTCAAAAAGCAATCACAAGGCTGCTGTGCAGCAGAAACGAATGGGACATCAAAGCAGCACCGGGACAGATGCTCGAAGGGATTCAAGGAGTTCAAATTTCACCGAAAAAAGACAGCAGTGGATGAGTGAGATCAAATCTACAAACACTATGATGAGAGCGGAAACAACGGCCGAAAATAGTGACGTATGATTTGCTGCGCACACCGTGGAATATTGTGCGAACGCAGCAGGCATGTCGTCCCATAAAGCGTTGTCCCAACACCTCAATGCAGTACACTTTGGTAGGCTTAAAATTACATGCGGATTATTGAGATAGCGTACGCATTTTCTAGTGGTCGCACCTCCTACAATGGGCGCTGCAAAGAATTCATCGGCTAATTTTATGATTCCTTGGTGCATGTCCCAGCGTCCGTGGCAACGCCCCATGAAGTAGCAGGCATTACTGCTTTTAATAGTTTCCATAATTTTCCTGTGTTTATGAGTTTCTCTGTGGGTAAGAATAAATTTGCTAAAATAAGAGCAGCAACTATATGGTATATACCGAAACTTAGGATTAAGGAGTAAGGTTTCATATAGTACACTCCAACTTCCCAAAAAATGGTCGAAATCGGTTGGTAGCACGTACGTGTTAGACCGGTAGCACATGAGGACGGACTGAGCTAAAAATAGGAAGGAACAGCATGTTACGGATGGTGCGGAAAAAAATGACACTGCGCATTAAAACGCGCAATAAAGAGTAGCGGGAAGCCGAAAAAAACCCACAGGGCAAAGCAGGCCCCTATGAAATATAAAAATGCTTCAGTAATTTGTACAAATACTAGACATGCCCTAAGATTATTTCCACTTTTGTCACGCGAAACACACATTGTGGAATCCGAACCAATCAACCCGACAACATGAACACAAAGAATAGGCAACCAAACGATGCTACTGCAAAAAACGAGAAAAGCTCGTCGGGCTACCAAAGATAGCGCTTATGATGTTTGATGGAAATTGACTGGGATAGTTGAGATTTGCGCCTGAATAGGAGTGTACATTGCCCAAAAACTAAAGCATCGGGAATAACGCAATTTGCTGAACATTTTTACACAATTTGGAACAGAATTAGAACCGTGGACGTCCTTCTACCTAAACATTGTCCGGTGCCTCAATAAAGAAAGCGGGTAGCTCCAAGTGCACAATGGAGCACTTAGGCCCACTGCACTGTCCGCCGCATTTTGAAACATCTCCATACTTCGAGGATTTGCATCCGAGCCCCTTGGCAACACAACACAGGAGTCATCGCCCTTGTGGCTGCTGTGAGCCACAATGCAAGAAACATGCAGTATTTACCTGCATTCTAGAGAAGGAATGTTCCTGCACCTTTTTTCCGCGAGAGTTTTGGCGTATGCGCTTGCACGAGGAGAACGTTGACACTGCGGATTATTTTTATACCCCGCATGCACTCTGTGTCCTACCGCACCAAACGTGCGTACAAATACACTTTGCCACGGCTATCACCGCGCATCGGCTGCATGGACAAGCAGGGCAATCTTGCCGCGAGCATTGACACGAGCTTGCGTGTGAGGCGCCTTTTCCATACAGCCGCCCACCGAGAAAGCGGGGGCCGCCAACCTAGGGGTTACCACTGTGAACCAGACGAACAGCGTCAGTGTCGTAGACAGAGCCACCTAACAGCGACGGTGCCCTTGGGATGCAACCTCTCGCCACCGGGCATCTTCCTAGCAGCTCATGTCGTTTGGAAATCAAGCCCGTTCCCGATTGTCATCATAGCTGACGTCATCACATGGCGGCCACACTAAGCAGAAGATCTAACACCATAGGGGCCGTATCGCAGGGCGACAATACAGCTGGAACCAATCCGTTTGGAAAATAACCGTGCAGCGCACCGCCGCCGCACCTATCGGGCTCGGTCCATTCTAATGCACTCTTTCAGTCGCTATCTTCCGTATCTTTTACACGCATCATTACACGTTATATCAAGCATTACTAAGCTCGTGTCAGGTTAATATACCATGCGTCAAACCCTGTCAAGCTTGTATAATCCATACCGACAGGGTATTTGCCCGGAAGACATAGACTTATCTCCTGGTGGACCTCTTTTTCGGTCGCCTTCACGGCAAGGTATTATTAGTTATTCCATATACTTTCCTTTCTTGGCCTTGTGCCACATCTTCTGCATAATGTTCTTTAGTTGGGCCCAAATAAATGTCTGTTTGCACATGTAGCAGAGAATCAGTACGCAAGATCTTATTTATAAGGATACCCTGCATTAGTACGCAACAGCTAAGATCAAAACCATCCGGCATAATATTATCGCGTAATATATTTTGGCGTAGCATTTGTTGGTACGTTATGTGGTTTTCAAGGAAACCTGTGTTTATTGGACGCGGTACTTATTACAAGAAATATAATTTATGCTTCGCTCGTCGTAAACACACGGGAGCAATTTCGAAATTTTAAAATGCTTCCCTTTATTACCTCCTACCAAAAAAGTGCTTAATTGAAGTGGACGCACGAGCGCACGCTTGTACACATACACAGCTTGGGGCATTATAATTCTAGCATATGAGGTTAAAAATATCTTCGTATATCAGGGGACAACTTTCTGTGGCAATGCAGTCAACGCTTCAAATCCTAACCACGCCGTGTGGCTGCGCAGCTCGAAGTAGTTCAACATAAATATCTTTCAGGGTGTAACCTAAGCAATTTAAAAATAACTATGTCTTAATTGTTAGCCTTTGATTGATAATTCCACTAAATTATTTATCAGAATATATGAAACAAAAAGAGTGTTTAGATTTTCGGGCTTATTGGGTTGCGGCGTTCACCACCGGAGTCGCATAGGTTTTCATCAGAAAATACGTCGCGTCCTCTTCGTTAGCGGCCTAACTCGCCTCTTTCCCCGGTCTCCCGCCACTTCATTAGCCGCATAGAAGTTCCAAGAAGCTTGAGAACAAAAGCTGTCAAAACAAATAAAGCAGGAAGCCTGCAACGTGTACGCACAAGTGAGACCTGACGCAGCTGGGACTGTCCGTCGTTTCCGCATTTCGTTTGGTTAGCCAGCTTGCCGGCGTATGCGAGCGTACAGTCGCACGGCTCAATGCGGAAGTTCTGATGGGTACTCTGAAGTACCCAAAACCTAAAACGGCTTCGTTTGTTGACTGGAAGACCACCTAGACGTAAGCAAAAACGAGTGCAGCAGTACCTTAGGTGAACCCTTCAAGCACTCAATGCTATCCAAATGGAATTTGACTTCACTCCGCAGTGCGTGCGTGCTGCTCGTTCGGTATACCGCGCCTACACTATGTAAGCACGCTACAAAAACCCTGCTGCTGATCCACAAGAGTTTATATATCAGTGCATGCCCTTAAAACTGACGCGCCGGCAAAAGTTACGCCATTACTGGACGAAGCAGAACCATATCAAATTCCATGGACGGTATCATCCCCCGTAGAATATACTACGTCAAGGGGAGTTCTCCAGTCGAAGCATTATCTTGGGTTCAAATACAATTGGAGGGTAGAGAATGAGACGCCAACAGGCTTGTATGCTCGTTGATCGTGGTTTAGTGCCCTCAAGTCCGGAGTTCATATGAAGAAATGAACTGCAGCAAAGGCGTATCTGTGACGCCAAAATTGAAACCGAAACCAGTTTATCGGGAACTACTTTGACGAAGTAATACGAAACAGTTACTTCTTCCCTCCCCACCGGTAGCTTTCTCTCCGTTCCTTCAGAAAGCTGTCGCCGTGTATTGCCATTCCGCGTAAACAACACAAGACCTTCATCCATAGACAATCGAGATGAAGTTGTGTAGCTTGCTGAGACAGTTGGTTCATGTTCAGGTTTTCGGAAAACCTGCAAAACAAAGGAAAAAAAAAGAAGGCGAGAAAAGGCGACACACAGGCTGGTCTAGTACAGTGTGTGTTATCTTCTCTTTCCTTGTGTCTTTGTCCTCCATATCGCTGGTTTCCCTAAAACTTAAGCAGAAGTTACTTATTACCGACTCGTCTATAAATTCAACATGACCTCGTGTTTAATCTGCACTGATATGTTGATGCGTCTGTCGTACTTCGATTGTATTTCTCCACGAAGCGAGGAATCAAGTAGCAATGTTCACTGTAACGGTTTAAACAAATACAGAATTTCTTGCCTCCGGTTGAATACTCTTATAGGAATTACGCCTGCTAAGTCAGTTAGGTCGATCAAGTTGCCACACAGTATTTAAAAGCAAGAACTGTTGTTTACAACGCAGAACGGTCGTTCTTCTTGCAATCCTTAAGTACGCGATGGGAGCACATTGGACCCTAGTTACTATTTCCAGCGCAGCCCTTTTTCGCTGGTTTTTCTTTCTTTTAGTGTGGCTCGGTGCCGGAGGGAAACATGGAAGTAAAATTCTCAGATCCGGCATTCGTCGAAGAATGTGGGCGTATCAGGTTTCCACCAACCGTCTTTTCTTGCCTTCCTTCCGTGGTTACAATGCCTGCCGTTACGGTTTCGGGTTTCCGGCTGCCGACCCATTCTATTGTTGCCCTTCATGCCTAGTCTTCCTACAATACCTCACGGGAACCGTTTTTACGTTCGCTCTGAGATTGGCCCGCTCAGCCATGGTAAGATTCTGGCGCGTACCTTATCTCTCCTGCCTTTCTGCGACACCAGAGCGGAAAAAATCGTTGCTGTGGAAATCCGCGTGGGACCAGGAGGCTTTCGTTATGAAACAAAGGGGACATATAAATTTCAATCAATCAATCAATCAATCAATCAATCAATCAATCAATCAATCAATCAATCAATCAATCAATCAATCAATCAATCAATCAATCAATCAATCAATCAATCAATCAATCAATCAATCAATCAATCTACAGTGCGAAAAGTTTTAGTTTCATGATATTGTTCCTATGGCGTAGTTAGCTTAATCCGCAAATATATACAATCTGTACTCAAACAAAGAATTAAACACTTGCTAGATAATGAGCATCGTCTAGTTAAAACTAGCTTAACGAAAATGTGTTTATTGTTAATGAGTTTTTCGTACCGAAGTCATATAGTTCAGACAATAAGGAGAAAGTAGGCCTTTGGGAACATTTTAATGGATCTGTGAAACTTTTTGTATGGCTGTTCGATGGTTTTAAGCTTGTGGAGGGTGAGTAAGTAGCGTGGGGATGGGATCAAGCAAGTATCCCTGAACTAGTGCACCCTGGATAAATCCTAGTCAATAATGCTCGTGGACTGAGTGGATATTTTCAGAAACGACATCGCCGTGTTTTACAAACTCCTCACACCTAGCGTTGAAGCATTGAATTTGATGAGGAAGTTTCGACTTTGGGCTAGTTGCTTCACACTTGTTTCCAAAAACCGCCCGTATAAAGGGATCAACAGTTTAGCAACGTGCGGGTACGAGCGATTTCGTAATCCTTTATAACTTTGTTGGGCGCAGCAAAGAGAGCACCGGATGAGAACACAGGATAAATACCTTGTATCCCTCGTCCTGTGCTCTCTTTGCTGTGCTCAACACAGTTATAAGGGATCAACAAGAAGCGCAAAACAACACGACACCCCAACTGTCGACTGTGCACGTCATTCTCTTTGGTCATCTCCTAAGCCTTCTATATTTGTTAGTTAATTGTAAACCATAAGTTCACCACCGTAACTTCATTACGCACCATAACCTTGTGTCCGGAGTAACTTCGCACCAAAATTGGTATATTATTCCAGCTGACCACCCATTTATCGTGCCGAACAAACAATAGAAATCATAACTCTACAAAAATGGTTGGTACGTTTTACACGTTGTTACTACTCTAAGGATGTGATCATTAGCATGAAGTTGTACTTATGCTTTTCTACACCATATTACCATATATCTCGAAGCCATGGCTTGATATTTGTAACAACTGAAGCTCCACCACTTGCTTTTATTGTTTCGTTTGAAGCTGATTGTTCTTATAAACCAACCCTGAAAAAGTTGCACAACAAAGAGGGTCACATAGACACCCACCTGTCAGAAAAACAGATAACAAAGATTATCAACATTTCCAGATATTTGTTATTGCCAACAAAAATGACTGATCTTCCCACATTCCACCAAAATCTTTCCAAAAGTACCCAGGCCGAGGGACATGTTCCAAGAGTTAGAAAAACTTATGGCAAGTAGCCGAGTAATGCTTTCAGAAATCAGAGTCCTAACAGACGCATTTTTTGAACTACCCGAAGAGCTTGTGTATGCGTATGTGTATTGTCTATCAGCTGTAATTTTGTAGCAAACTTCAAGCACGTAAAGCACAGGTGAAATCGCGTACCATTGAGCCTCAAAGTATCTTCATTTGGTGCAATACTGTTTGAAGGAACATTCTCTCTGCAGGAAACACGACACGGAAAAGCGCAACAGAGCGGTCGCACGCAGCGCCATCTCTGAGAGCTTGGACGCAAATGTATATGCAAGCCATATACATCTCGTTGGAAGATGAGCTTGAATTACCCTGGCGACAAAAGGAACGGTAGAAAAAAGCAACTTAAACAGAGCGCACCAAAGCATGCCAGCCAGCTCTACTCTAGAACCTGGCCCCGTACACCAGCCCTGTTAGGTCTGTTTTGTTCAATTTATATGGTGTGGCTTGATGTTAGTAAGATTTCAATTAACTTATTGCACAATTTTAGTACACAAAATTTATTAGCGCGCTTTGTCTTAGCTTGCCTTGCGCCAATAAACACGACGTCATTATCATCATCATCATCGTGAAAGCATGCCAGCAGACAGTGCGAGGTGAATAATGACTACTCAAGTTGATTATCTATCGGTACGAGATTTACAGTAATAATTAGTAAGATGAATCGACGTAGAGAAGGATCAATTAGGTTGGATTATTGTAGGATTAGGCACAATTTAGTGGGATTAAACCACATTTACATAAATAAAGGACGGCATATAGCGCGGCTGCTGTGTCGACGGGTGGACGTGTATAAAAGGAACCCCTCATACTAGTACGAAAAGCTTGCGTCTTCAATGCACTTGAGCATACTTAAGCGCAAATAGAAATTTTTACTCATCTTGAGACTAGATGACCTTTTAGGTCAGTCCTGATAAGGTTGCCATGCAGAGCTACAGCCTGATTTTGCTAGCATCCGACAGCTCAGTGTACACCACAGACATCGAAATGTACACAAACAAGCTGCTGAGGCTGGAAATACTGTCACCTAATAGAGCTTTTCAATCGTTTGTTTTTATTTTGTAAATATTCTCACGGCTCGAACACGTCTGGGGGAGTAGTAATAATAACAATACATTTTTATAGACAAAAAATTGTTGCTTACAGAATTCAGTACATATTTCTCGGAATTATTTTGTTATAATAAATCTACCCAGATCGTAAAGAACACGCTGTATCAACACGACTTATAAGAACAATAACAGCCGCGTATCTGCTGACTCTGCTGCAAATATCGTCGAAAGACGGTAGTCTTCTGCGCCCCCGCTACATAAATACCTGCTTTTCATTAACTCCCACCTCACACGCTCTTCCCTTCCCGTTTGGCTTATCCCTGATAAACATGTTGGAGGTTTGTTGAAGTCCATTAAGATTTTACCGCGGTCTACAGTTCGCGCCGTCTGCTGAAATCTTTGGCTAATTTTGAACTTGGAACGATGTCACAAATGGCCGCCGCGAGTGTTTCTTGTATTTTGAGGGCAAAACATTTTTTCAAGGCATGTTTTCCTATTTTCTATCGTAAATATCAAGAGACCATGTATTTTTAATTAAAAGAACAATGCAAATATCACTCCTGTATTGATGTCTTGCCTCAATAGTGCCTAATGTTTTGCTTTTTCTCAACAATGAACATTGCTGCCAGATTTAGTAGTGGAGAAATGCATTGACAATATAAAACTAAAGGTCTCGTTCAAGAATTCTTTAACTATTTCACGGGCGACAGAAGAAAGCGACGGACAGACAGCAAGACAAAAAGACATACCAAAGTTTGCGTGTTTATGTAGCGCAAGGAAGGCTGCCGTCTTTAAAAAGGGCCTTTTTCTGTGTGTAACAGAAACTAAGTCTCTCAGAAAAACCAAGCCAAATAATGGGACAAGACGATCACGCAGGTCGAGGTAGTAAAATAATAACAAGCTTTGCCGGGGGACGTTCGGAGGTTACGAAAATAGAAAAACACTGATAGAAAGGGAGTCGGGCTGAGGCATAACCAAGACGCAAAGCCTAGGAAGCATTTCCAAGGAAAGCGGGATAGCGAAGCACGGCTGTTGCAGCCGGGGAGCTCACCACACGCCCTCTTCTGACCCAGGCAGCGGGGCGGGTTGCGGTTTAGCGGCGCTAAAGTGGTTTTCAGGCGGTGGCGTTCCTCTTCCCCTGGGCAGACGTCAAGCGAGGCACGCCAACTGCTGCCAACACCTCGTCGACGTCGGAGGGAGCTGGGGCTGACGCTCGGCTAATTGCGAAGCCTCGTTGGGCTGCGGGTGGCAGAGCGAGCTGCTCAGGGGGAGCTCGTTCTCATCGCATGCCCTCTTCGTCGTCAGACTCCTCGCTCTTTCCACTCCCCTTTTACTCCTTTCTACCCCTCTAGTCCCCTTTTATATGTTACTTCCCCTTCGGTTCTGTTTACAGGTGCATCTCACCACGTCTCTGGTGAAAATCGTGTCACTGCTCCTCTAATTAAGCATCTCTTTTGCTTTTGCTGTTGTTTACACGCATGAATCAACTGTTTTTTTTGTGTGTCTCTTTGCTCTGCGGAGCACGTTCAGTTCGTTTTACTTGAGAGCGTCGGTGTCCTAAAATGCCCCCGTGATTTAGGCAAAGTTGCAGTGGCGTGGCAGCAAGTTTGTCTTCGTGTTTCTTATGTTCTTTCAGTGCATAAAATAAATGCTGTGCTTAGGTTTTTTTTCTTTGTCTAGAACTTTTAATATATTATAGGGAGTAAAACTTCCAGAGAGTAAGATTAATGCCATAAACACGCGTTTCTAGCACTACTCGCGTTCTGTAAAATGAAATTTGGCTTGATCGCCTGGCTAAATATGTTTGTAATCCTCTGTGAGGGAAAAAAACAGAAAGTATCACTTAGTAGGGCTACTTCGGAACTGGGTAAGTCTTCTCTAAAAAAGAACAATTCAGAAATCACTCAAAAAAGCAATCAAACATTTTAACAAAACTATTTGAGCACCAAAGTTATTTGGAGCATTTAAAATGTTAAGTGGTCTAAATGTTGGGTTAGGACACAATAACGAAAGACAATACGTCGCACTGAAGTTGTTTATTCACTGCCAGCGCTGAGTCTTGTTCTTTTTGTGCCCGTGGATGGTGTCAGCATACAATATCTGTGCAACACTTCCAATGACGCCCTCACTTTTTCATTCGCGTATGAAAACATTGTGAAGGCTATAGTTATCGCCACCACCGAGCGGCACCTTCCCACACCACATAATGCGTTCCACGGCTACAGCAACAGCTGCTGCCGCAAGAGTACTGTAGTACCTCTTCGCCGGGTGTTACTGGAGCAACTGTACATCCCCCAATTTCGGAGATGTCTCGCTGACTGCATGCTCACCAATGACCGCCATGCTCTCCCAGGGCGTAATGGGACTAGGAAGGTCGCCCAACCTTTTAAAGAGACCCTGAACCACTTTCGATAAACGCTTTCAATCGTTCCTTCGAGTCTGGAAGCACTGCGAGAACTGTAGTTGTCGCCAGCACGGAGCGGCATTGCTTCTCGTTGCAGCAGATATGCCTTCCGTTTATGCTTTCCTTTTTAAAGTGGCTATCGAATGAGTCCATTGCTGCAGTTGAAGGAAAGCCGCCCGATAGCCGCTACACCGATGTGATGATGTAATTCCAGCGGTCGAAGAAGGCCAATACCGAGAAAGAGGGAAATATCCCGCAAGCAAGTTTCTAGTTATCTTATGAACATCGAGCAGTATTTTTGGCTGCGGTACTTTGCGGCCCCTATATCTAAGTACTAGATGTGTATGCTGATTACGTTCAACAAGTATGGAAAATTTCAAAAAAAAGTAAAAAAAAAAGTGATGCAGGGTTTGTTTAATTAGGATTCAGTAAAAACAACTCGGTAACAACGTTTTATGTAAAGCGTGCTTAGCCACGTAAGCTGTAAGGGAGAAGCCAAACGTGCTGTATAGCTCAATCAACGATACAGTGTACAAATTGGGCCTGCGAGTTGTTCTCCCCTGCTCTTGTGCTCCTCTGATGAAACTTCTGTCAATGACGTATTATCGGCCAAACTCGAGAGTGCTATGATTCCTCTGGACGAACCAGGACTACAAACTGCCATGGGGCAGTCTCTACAAGAACTCGAAGGTTAAGTAAAAGAAAGGTACGACTAGAAATTGTTGGGAGCAGGTGGATTGGTAACCTTTTTGCTTGGTTGCCTCTGAAGGAATGTGCGCAACAATGTTAAAAGGTTCGTCAATTTGAGTAAAAACCTCTGCTTGCGCGGGTGCACTTCAGCGAACAGGGCTACGTGCGAGAATCACTAGTTGCGCGGAGGCGTGTTTGCCGGAGTCAAATAAATTACATATAATTATACTTGTAAAGCAGAAACGGGGTTATTAGGTGAGTGGCTTTAGAGACTCAGAGAATAATTTCGAGCATTTACGGATTATAAGATTTTCATGTGCTCCAAAGTGTCAAAGCACGGGCACTTTTAAAGCGAATTTTTATATGGCTAGTCATAAGAAAAATCGGGTGGTCCTATACACCCAGGAGACGTCTCCGGCGAAACCCGATAAGCATGCGCAAAAAAAAAAAACGGGTTACAAAGAACTTGGCAATCAAGGGAGAAAGAGTGGCTGGGTTTATCTCTCGGGCGGCAGAACGCGCGCTATGCTGATCCACACGTCAAGCGATAACGGCGGCCAGGAGTGGTCGGTGTTTCGGTCGGCGCACCGGCGACGCGGGAATGAACACTGGCCGCACGTTGCATCAAAATTTCTAGGCCACGCGTCATATTCACTTACGAGGAGCGGCAGCTTGAGGTAAGAGACGTGGCGAGTGGGAATGGGAACCAACGAAAATACCACGACCACGCATTTTACAATGAAAAAATTCAATGAACCATAAGAATGAACGCACGAGTAAACACCGGCCGTACGTTACAGCATCTCCGCTTAAGCATCTGCAAGGGGTGCATAGGCGAATTTCTTGTCGCCGCTATTACAACGCCAGCCTTCAATTCTGTATTCATCCAGCTACGCCGTATGCACTGGAACAACGCTTTCGACAAAGAACCACTGGAGTGGGTCCGAAGTGAATGAGGGCAAGTATGGAGTTCAGGAATACATCAATGCGCTTGGAAGCGGATATGAGTTCGAGCAGATCAAGTTGCAGAAAAAAGAGCCTTCCCTACCCCATAACACGATAACCTAACTGTTCCGCTATCTCGTTCATAGCATACTTCCCCGGCATATAAGTTTTTTTGATGGAGGGCGGGCGGAAGCAGTATGATGGATTGAACTTGAGGGCTTAACGTGCCGACGCAATGCAGGCAACGAGGTGCGCCGTAGTGGAAGGCTCAGGAATTTATTTTAGACAACCTGGGTATCCTTAACATGCGCCCAAACTCTCGAACACAAAGGCGTTTTTACTTTTCGCCTCCATCAGAATGAAAGCAGTCGGCAGTTCATTTATTAAAATGCATGGCATCGTCGAGAATGCTGATTGGTGTCGTAGCACACTAAGATTGGCACTTTCGTGCTAAAAATGCCGCGTAATGGCGTATAATTTTAAAGACATGTTCACATGAACTAATATAACGATCACACTTTCAACAAAAACTATGCGTCACGGCGAGATCCCCGTCGTCGTCGAGACTACAGTGCACATAGTAGTCATTATTCATTAACGAGATTTCCCACCGCCGCGTTTTGCGAGATATCATTTATTCAGTCTTGATACACAGGTGTAACAAATTATAGCACCCATTAGCACACTTTCTAATGCAGTGAATGCAAAAGCATAATCCTTGAATTGAGGAACTGATGGGCAAATATTGTTTGTGCCGCCACGTTTCTCAGCTGCTGCTACAGCTGGTGGTTTTGATTTCATTGTTTTATGCGCCACCGATGAATTTTTTAGAACAAGTGTCGCGTGGCAGGCAGTGCGTTCCTTCTATCCACTGTAAAGACGTGGTGCATATGCAGTGGCACCACATCCAGTGCTGCGCGCGTGTGTCTTGTCATTATCATCATAATCCTTGTCCTCTGTGAAGTTTTCTTTTGTCGGTGGTGGTGGTGGGGTGAAACTTAATCGATTCAAATAAGGGGAAGTTCCGCTCGAAAGCGGGCGAATCCTTCACTCCAGGGCGTCTGCAATGGCTGCTGTCGTGCGTGCCTCGCCCACCAACTGTCGGTGGGTCCCATGACAGCTACTATTGACTTTTACTATGACTATTTATACTATGGTACTATGACTGACAGGCGTGGCCAATCGCCCTTCCGAGCCAGAAATATACGCTGTCAGCGGAAACAGGCTTTGCTACTAACCTAATTGCTACTTCGGCAATTACCATGCTCAAATGTCGCTTGCAGTACTCAGTACGTGTTTCCAACTCACTTATAAGTCGAAGCATGTGGGTTGTAGACACGTTGCAGTTGGAGCTTCTAAGTCTAAGTGTAAGTCGAAGCCCCAACCTATTCACCGAGTTCAGCTTCGTTCATATGGGTTGGAATCTGGTGTTCTTGGTTTTCCGTGCTCGTCTCGACCGCCAAACACTGGTTCAAATTTGACGCATCTCAAAATATACAAATTTTATTGCTCACTCAATTACTTACTTTGTTTATAGGATCTTCCCTGAAAAATGCTGCGTCACTTCGACCATTTATTGACGTGTTTATTTTTGAGCCCGTGGCCATTTGATGCAATGGACGCCGGATTTTCAACTACCATGGCAAAACTAATGTTTATGCAATTATTTAAAGAACAGGAGCGTTTGGAGTAGGTAACGATGACACAACCCCAGACTCGAGCACAGCAAAAATAATATGACATGGATGTCCTTTAACAGAGTAGTTGGCTTCACACGATGTGAGCGAGTGTGATTCTCTATTTACGCCTCCGCACCGGTAGTGCCTTTTAAGACGAATACAATCAGGAAAGTCAGCACATTGACCTAATCAACTTTCGTAAACTGAAATGCTTTCTATCATAGAACTTATGTTGTGGTTTCCATGTGTATGCGTCTCTCAGCCTACCTATAACCAAACGCATAAAATGGCTTTTGAGCCACTTGACTTGCTCGGTTACCTAGCTTCAGACTTGCTCAGTCAACTGTTTTGTTTTCTCATCGGATGCGCGCGTCAGCTGACTCAAAAAGAAGGCATCTGTCATTTCTTAACTTGTATCTGAATGAGAGCACGAGGGGAGAGAAGAAGACACCAAAACACGTGTATGCCACATCATTGCGCCGCAGTGTGCTATAAAATACCATTGTTATTTTCACATATTTGCCTTGCTAAAATATACGTACTGTTCATGAGCGAAGCGAAACGACACGAAGCACTTTTAGAGGGTTCGGTTGCAGCCACGTACAGTCCCATACGCTGCCAGTTTTTAGTTTAAGAGGACAGGTAACAAGAACGAATTCAATTTACCTGACACGATGGCGTCCCACACAGGGTTCACTGTAGGCGCGGGCAATGCTGAGCGCCGTCGGCCCGAATGAAGTGGTTCAGCATCTGCAGGTGAGTATGAAGTCACGTTTAGTTTGAATCCTAGGAAAAAAAATAGATGTCTAGAATGTGGCTGACAAAAAGTAGGTGTACCAAACAGTGCATTTTTGTCATAGTTGCGTTCGGTAGTACTCACGTGTAATTACTGCATGTTTTTTGTTGGGAGGCTGTGTTTTTATATGCCCAGCGACGTTTCCTATTCCATGTCATTGAAAACAGAAATAAAAAAAAGCTGCTGCGTACAGTCCGCAGCAGAAAGTCAATTACGGTTCTCCTTCACTTAACGTGAGACTCAATTTTTGCTAACGGGGCTTTCCATTACTGCGCGTAGGACTCTTGGACGGAATCTGCGGCTTCGCAAACTTTGTTTGGGCAAGCGCTCTTGGTCCCCGTGTGGAATGAGTAATTTACCGTACGGGCTAAGCAGGTTAAAATCATTCTCCCGTAACCAGGCGTTTCTGGAGGGAATATCTGGAGTGACGAAGGGAGCGTGGTCGCACTGGCCAACTATTGTTCGCTGAGGCCGAACGAAGGCAAATTGAGGTGGAGTGCGGCGCAGCGAACAAACATGTATGACGCTGGGGAACAGGAACGAAATAACATGCATTTGGGCAGAAATTGGCCGACTTTGGAGCTTAACTGCCCCACTCGAGAAACAGAAAGAAAACCCTCTCGCGCTACCCTGGGCGCTGTGGAGAACAAACCGCGTACGGTGGCCATTAAAGCCGACAGAAAGAAATTAGTTTTTCTGTCTGGTGAATGGCCTGCTTCCCTAAACTACCTGATTGCGTCGTTTGCAGTCGCGTGTTCGCTGTCGGGACCCCATTGGACGCACCGAGCAGCGCACCCGCACGGGAACTGTTGTCCAGCAGTTAACCTCGTTTCGTTGTTTCAGCCCCGCCAAAATAGGCAGCGAAACGGCGTTCGAAACACTATTGCGGCAAGATGTTCGTGGAGAGGCTTTCTGGCTTGACGAGAAAGAAGCGATGCATCGACAAAATCCAGTTCTCCTAATGCTTCGCACGTGCTCTTCCCAAGACCGTTAGTGCAACTATTCTCCGACTGGGGCCGCGTTAACTCAACGCAAGAAAAGGCACGGCACTAAGTACACGTTTTGTAACAGGAATATTAGACAAGCACTGTTTATATTCTCCCCAACCAGTCTTATAGGGTCGGTATGAATGCGTCCTGGCGAGAGCAACTCATTCAGTGTTGCAGAAAATGGAAAGGCTTTGCCATTTGGGACATTTGAAAACAAATCGAGGTTTGACGGATTTTGAAGCGGGAATCAATGCTGCTCAGCTACTACCCTTACAGTTAAAGGTGTTATGCCTGCGATCTTAGTTGTTAGGTTTGTTATGTTAACAGGCACAAGACGGGAAGGAAAACTGTATCCTGGCGTGTAGACATCTTTGCTATTGGCAACACGAGCCCGAAAAAAAAACGACACCAGACGGTCTCAGGCTGGTACATACCCGTGTCTGAGTATGACCTTAGAAATAAAGCTGTATGATGTATTCGAAGCAAGAAAGGGAAGGCCAGTATAAAGGTAAGGAGGAGCATGAAGCAATAAACACATCTTATACCATGAGAAAGCTAAGCGAGAACAAAGAGAAGTTACAAAACGTACGTGTTGGTATGTTAACGACAATATTATACCCCATTTACGTTTACTTTGGGGCATGCCACACTGGAAGCGAAGCTTCAGAAAGCCGCTTGTAAGAAGCACTGTAAAAGACTAGGGCCGACTACTGCAGACATGCGTCCAATCAGAAAACCGCGAAATCTGAAAGAAGGAACAGGTTCCCAAGATTCTCCTCAAACTATAGAGGCGCACTCATGGCACGCTACGTTACAAATATTTCACTGTTTACCCACATATCTTGAGTTGAAACTTTTCGGCAGTTTTGCCTTCACGCCATTTCGGCGTTTCAAAAAGGTCATGAAGACCCTTACAAGTTTGGTTCCCTAAAAATTTGCCGTGACAACAACGATAACCATTTCATCCTAAACTTCACAAAAATAAAGGAGATAGTGAAAGCATGAGAAAGCGTAGTCACAATACGATTTCTCTATTGTGTCAGATAGTCTTGTCTGCGCGATTGCCGTGGTGGCTGCCAACGGAAGAATCCCGGATGACGACGACTTCCTATGCTCGTTGTTTTCGCCTGAGCAAGTGTTATTCTGTTGGTTGACTGCATCCACTGCTCTCTATCGACGCTGCGACATCCCTGGACCATCCACGGTCCGTCGGCAAGCAACAGGATGTCCCCTCGGGGCCGTCCGCTGCGTTGGATGCAGCTCACCGTTTGCTAGGCCTAGCAGCCCAGTCGGTGTACCACTGCCGGGTTCGGCGCCGTGCGGCTATGTCGCACACGTCGGAGAAGCTCGGCGTAGCTCTATCCACGAATTTGCTGGCGACGCCCACTGCTACAGACACCGCTACTGACGTGGCACTCGATGGCTCACTACCAATGGAGGTAACGCCACCACTCCCACTAGCTGCGGCTGACCCGTGCAGTCTACCGAAGTGCCTGTCGGACCAAACAGCACCCGCAGTCCCGACAGGGGACACAACTGCGCCTGCAGCCAAGCGGGTGTGTACACCAGCCACAAATCCGTCACTCCCACCGTTGGGTGAACAAGCTACGTCAGCGGCTGCCCCTCCACCCCATAGAGCGGCCAGTGGTTCCCAAGGTGCCACGGGTAAGGCTACGAACCCCTCGACGTGCAAGGTTGCTATCAAGCCTCGGGAGCGTTTCAACATTTCCTCGCTTCCAACGAAGACATTGCAACAGACGCTCGTCAGCTGCCTAGGAACATCTGGTTTTACCAGCTACGCGTACCACAATCGCACCAACTCAATATCAGTATGGTTGCCATCTCTTGAGGCTGTCCAGCGATTGTGCTCCCTGGATTATATTCCTCTCACGCCTGAAAAGAGCCTGTCTATACAAGCGTACCTGCTATCAGGAACTGACATCAGGCGCTATGTCGTTTCCGGCGTGGACCCAGGAGAAAATTCAGAAGACCTCCGGACTGGCATCCGGTGCGCCACCCACCAGGTGTTCCTTGTGCGGTGCATGGGCTCCGGCCATACGTGCCTTATTACTCTACGAGGCCCGCTGGAGCCCCCTGACCATTTCCTATAAAACGGGTGCGTACTTCGCCCACGTCCATATAAAGCCGGAGTGGTGCACTGTCATCGGTGCTTTCGTCAGGGACACATGAGCAAGTCGTGCCCATTCCCTGCACCAGAACCACCCGCTGCCGTTGCATCAGAGCCACTAGCTACGCAGTCGGCTGCATCGCCGCAGACCGAGTTTCGGTGTGGTCTGTGCCGAACAGATGACCATGCGATCACGGATAAAAAAATGTCCCACTAAATGCAAAGCTATTCGTGCTAAGCGAAAGCCGTGGCAGCGCCAGTCTGGTCTCAGCGGAATTCCTACGTTTAAGCGGTTTGATTGCTTGGAGGATGAGGAGCAGGACACAATGGAGGAAGACATGAAGCTAAAGGGCTATAATAAAAAATAAAAGCCCAACCCGTACCACATACGTATCACGGGTGACGCCAATTAAAAATAAACAAACTGGAACGAAGTCAACTAGACTTTTGAAGAGAAGGAAATACCCACCAAAGGTGGAAAATAAAAGGAAAAAATGCTACACAGTGACACTACAGCCAGGAGAGCGGGCCCGGGGAGACTCCCCTGATCTCCCCTGGGACGGTAGCAGGAAAGGTTGAGATGAGAGGTGCGGATGGTGGTAATAGGAATGGGTTATGGGAAGATGGGTGGGAATGGGGACAGCGAGGTTTTGTTCTAATCCTTAGATGTCTGACTCCTAAAATAGGCCTGATTACTCAGGATGCGCGTCAGACGGTCCCAATTGGAATTCAGCGGACCCCACTATAGGTTCCGACCATCTGAGCTCCGACATTGAAGAACAGGGAGAACCTGCGACGGAGTGCCGACACCTAGTCTCCGGACCCTTTTCACAACCAGCCCCCGGCTAACACCCACCAGGTCCCCCGAGTACTCAAGAGACACCTGCCCAGCCTACATAGGTACTAATCTCCCTCGCCTCCACGGTTTCGGATACTGGTAAAGCTAACTGTCCGACAGACGGGGTAACTGTACCCTGTACGCATCTGTCGATCCCTATGTGCACCTGAATCACCTATCTCCATAGGAAAGCCTATGTGACTTGTATGGTTCCCGTGGACCTCTAATGTGCTCCTATGCCAACCACTCACCCACCAGGGAACCTCCCCATACGTGCAGCAGTCATCAGGTGGAAGGAGTAATCCGAATAGGGTAGGACCAGCCCTACTCCCGATACTGAGGACGAGAAGCTTCCCTAAGAAGTGAGCCAATCCCTCTTTCCTCGGTCCTAGCAAGTGCGCGCCTCCTAGAGTGGTCGCTACTAAAGGCCAGAGACCTTGGCCATCATGAGCACCTATCGAAGGCCCTGGATCCTGTTGTCCAGGAACCTTCGTGTCGGCAGTGAGCAGTCGTGCCCGCGTGGGGTGACTGCGGCGGTCCCTTAATAAGGGATCCTTTTTCACCGCTTTTAAGCCAAGTTTCCAGAGCCAACCTCGGTAGCCACCCAGGCTCTCCGGGCCTGCCTCCGCGTCCAGCATCGGCTCTGGGGCAAGAAACTGGCCCATACAGTTCCAGGGAGTCGCTGCCACTCCCTTGGGGTTTTGCATCCCCGGGTGAGACCTGGCACCCACCCACCGCTGCCATTGGCAACCGACCAAAGCTAGGCAGCCGAAACCGCCTTCGCCCAGCCAGCTGGCAGGGGGGACCACGAGCAGGTGCGCGGATTCCCATAGCGGACCTCCGAGAGCGCCCAATCTCTCACTACAACGTTGTCTCGACCGACGTACCGCGACGTGCTCCACTGCTCCCGCCGCCAGCGGAATAAGCAAAGTCAAAGTGACAAGGAATCTCTGGATATGGACGAGCTGGTTGAGGTAGACCATCAGTTGGCCCTCCTGCAAGCTGAGGTCACGAAGCTCACCCAGCGCCATGCTCGGCTAATTCGTCGCCCGCAACGCCAGCAGCCTCCACAACAAGGTCATTCCAATCAGACCCGTTTCTCGCCCTCCAGCCTGACCACGGCAAAGCCAGACTCCTCTGCCCTTAACCACCAAGACCTACTACACTTTGTGGTGCAGCAGCTACAGCAATTGGTGTCGGTGTTAGCAGCCCAACTCCATTATGCCTGAACCACAATACTTAATGCAGTGGAACTGTCGCGGGCTCACAACAACAATTGGAGAGCTTTGGGTACGTCTTTGCCTGGGCAAACTTAGTGCTTGGGCTTTCCTCTTACAAGAGACTAATTGCCTGCCTCGTCTTCCCAATTTCACCGCTTACGCTAATCCATCCATACCTGATCGTCGCTGTGGCCCCACCAGGTCTCTGCCAGGACACGTGGTGCACGCCATGGCAAGAAGTGGTGACGGTTAAGGTGCAACTGCCCCGGTACGCTGTGATTCTTGTGTCGTGTTATGTGCGCCCACACAGCGGACGTGCACCTCGGCTACGATTGGGCTGGTTATCCTCTCTGCGCTGTTAGAACGCAGCCTGTGCCATACTGGTGGCTGGGGACTTCAATGTTCCTCATTGTGACTGGGGGTACCCCACCTCAAGTGAACGCGGGCGTGGGCTACTAGAACACTTCAGTGATGCTAACTTTACGCTTCTTAATGACATTTCGTGCCCTACACGCCGATGTATTCATACTCGGATACCACCGTACTCACCTGACTTAACATGGTGGCTTCGGGGTCATTCGGCATCATGGCAGCGAGAAGCAGACTGCTGGGGTAGTGACCATCACCCCATTACGATTGGCATTACCCCGAGCTCGACGCGTCGCCTTCAGCGTAACTACACGGTTGTGAATTGGGATGACTTTCGGGGTAAAACCTAACACAAACCTCACGGCGCTCAGACCAGATCCAATCGCTGTTATTAGGCATGCTCTGAATGACGCCTCTCAAAAACGTGGGTAGAGGAGTCCCGGCCAAAACCTGACCTTCGACAGCTATGCGCCCAGCGCAAGCAAGCTGAAGTGGCTGCCTCACGAGATCCCTAGTCTGTGGAGGCTCGAATACGCTTGCAACGCCTGACTGCGGCTGCCAGGCGTCATGAGAAACATCTGTCAAGGCAGCAATGGCTGAGCTGGTGTGACTCACTCGGCCCATCGGCGACTACATCATCCATCTGGCGCACCTTTCGGGCGATGGAAAGTGGAGGCCGCACTCCGAATGCGGCCGCCAGTGCATGTCTGGCGTCGGGCAAGACTCCCGACCAATTCGCCACCGATATTGCCCGCGCCTTGTACCCTGCCTATGACATCCTTCCAGCCAATAGCCCGTGCCCGTTTCCTCTGTCACATCGGGGTGGTTCACCACCCTCTGACGACGCGACTCATGGAATTCAATCTGATTTTACAATGGCTGAATTCCTAGCTGCGATTGACCACGCAAAACTTCGGACGACTCCGGGACCGGACGGTATTACATATGAGGTGTACAAGAACCTCGATGAGCCAGCGCTTAGCCATCTCCTCACCTACATTAGCGAGGTTTGGCTCTCTGCCCAAATACCAGAGTCGTGGCTTCACGGAGATATTGTGCCTATACCGAAGCCAGGGAAGTCACCCGACCATCCTTCACAACTTTGCGCCCAATCGCCTTGACGTCCACGCTTTGCAAGCTTCTGGAGCGCATGCTGGCAGCCCGCCTTCAATAGTGGTTGGACACCTTCCAGTGGTACCACCCAGTCCAGATCAGGTTTAGACCTCGTCTGGGTAAAGAGGATGGGCTGGACCATTTGTCGTCAATGGTGCTACTGGGAGGGTCGTTCACACAAAGTGCGGACAGTCCTTGCTATGGACTATCCACAAGGCCTACGACAACGTCACCCACTGGGGCAATCCTGGAAACTCTCCGAAGTCTTTGTCTACCTGACAAGGTGTGCGCTTTCATCGAGACCTTTATTACTGGAAGATCCTTCTCTGTACGAATCGGTGGGGCAAGCTACGGCCACTTCACACAGTTCGCGGAGTACCTCAGAAGTCAGTTATTTCACCCCCCTCTTTTATATTGTGATGTTGCCGCTTGCCTGTCATCTGAGCTCCATACCGGACCTACATTTCCTGGTCTACGCAGACGAACATAACGGTATGGACCGTCCACCCAGACCTGCATCGCCAAAACGTGTGCCTTCACAGGCCTTGAGAGACACGTAGACA
This sequence comes from Haemaphysalis longicornis, assembly GCA_013339765.2. NCBI lineage: Eukaryota > Metazoa > Arthropoda > Arachnida > Ixodida > Ixodidae > Haemaphysalis > Haemaphysalis longicornis. The sequence continues at coordinate 63,794,229 of CM023451.1, forward strand.
TGGTGCCAATACGCTGGACTGACGCTTTCAGCGGACAAAAACCGCCGTTCTGCCGTGGCCAGTGGCTTGGGGGCCGTCGCAAACTAGCGATTTCATCCCCTCATACTGCACTTTCCGGCCAAACCGTACGCACCAGCCGCATCTCTTCGCGTGCTAGGTTGGAAATCTCTGCATCTGGGCTGGCCATGTGGGCTTCGAATCTGCCCGACAAAAAGCAGGACAGAAGCTTCACCTGATTCGACGCATCTCACAGAAGTCTGGTGGTTCCTGCTCTAAGATGGCTCGCCTCCTGGTGAGGTCAGTACTGCAGCCTCGACTTATTTATCAGGCCCAATTCCAGTGCATGACTCAGACGCAGTGGGCCCGACTTGAGGCTATCAACAGAGCCGCTATGCGCACCATCACCTGCCTTCCTGCAATGACCCCGATACCATCGCTCCAAGCTGAGGCTCAGCTGAACACGCTTGACGAACTCGTCGAACAACGTCGCTCAGCCCGCATACACAAACGTACTTTTGTTGCGGAAGCAGCGGCCGTGGCTAGCTATATGGGCTGTTCCCTACCTGCTTCATCAGATCGCCCTGTAACCAGGCCGCCGTGGCGGTATCACCAGGGGACCGACAACCGACCACTGACTAGACTGCACACTCGAACTACCGGAAAAGCATGCGCGAGAGGACCACTACTGACGGCTGCGACCCAGTACGAGGCGATAGAGGCCTTTGTGGACGCTGGTGCCCAGGATGGCGTTTTATTTACGGCGATACAGTGTCCCGTTTATCCTGACGCCTCTCAAACTTGCCTCTACCAAACCATCCGCACCCTGCCCTCTCTACTGGCGGAGCTCACAGCCATCCGGGATGGCCTACAGGCACTAACGCCGGCCCTACAGCGCGACCCCGTGGGTTCCAACCTACATCCTTATACGGACTCCACCGCGGCGATACGGGATTTACGCCCAAGTATTGAACATTTGTACCATAGTATGAATAAATAAAATTTCAAGGGACATCCACACACTACTAGACACGTACCCCTGCCCTCTCAGGCTGGTGTGGGTTAGGCGGAATCCGCTCCCCGCTCACATTGCAGTAGATATCGCTTGTCCCCCGACGTATATTCCTCGGCCGCTGCCAATGTTAACAACCGGTCCGATAGAAAACTTTCTCCAACGGAAGGACGATCTGCGTCGCGCCACACGTGCCCTCATCCCCCGTGTGGAACGGACCTCCCCAGTAGACTTGCTCGCTGGGAAGAGGTTTTGCTGCGCAGACTTGGCGTTGGAGTGGCGCTTTCACCTGCTGTGACCCGGGCGTGGCCACCACGCTACCATGCCCCGTTCGACGACACCTGCCCCTTCTGAACAGCTTCGGCCGCACAAGCTGACGCGGACCATCTCATATGGGCGTGTCCTTCACTGGCCTCAGCCAGAAAGCGACACCTGAGAGGCACAGGTCTTCGCATCCTGGAAGACCCCCCGAGCTTCAGCGGTGGCTCTGGGGACCCCACCACCGCTCCCTTCTTGACTTCCTTCGAGAGACGGGGGCCCATGTGTATTTGTAAATAAGTTATTTTTATGCCAACGAGCATTCTATTGCAAAAAAAAAGAAATGAAGCAATTATTCTAGTGGGGAATCTAGTTCCGTGTGATCGTATCACTTGCATGCAAACATGCAGTTAACCCAATGATAACTGTTTTAGCACTTACCCATAATACGTCACACAGGCCCATACACGTCACTGAATCGCAAAATTCCGTTTTTTTTATTTTTCTCACATTTCTTTCAGTTACGATTTCTTTTTCGTGGCTTTGATGTCGTCGAGTTAATTTCAAAATGTCAGTTCTTACCAACTGAACAAAGTTGTGCATATCTTTATTGCCATTTTAACCTCACACAAGGTCTACGCGTATGTACCAATCATTGCCACACTTTGCTTTAATTTGCCTCGCAAAAAAACAACCTTTTTTATATAAGTCTGTTAATGTGCAGTAATAATGGGAGCATCTTAACTTGACCTGCGGAATTTAACGTCTAACACTAATAACTATGGAGCAAGAGAATGTTCTGGCAGGGGTTGGCTTCGCATTAATTGTCTCCGAGCACACTATCGCAAACCCAGCTAAACCGTAGTGTACGGGGCGGGATTCACAGCGATACCGCACCGCGAGTTAAGTGTTTGGCCGCAGCTAGGGCGCGCATTCCCGCCGAGATATTTATCGCGGCTAGCGCACTGCTATGCACCCTGACAATTAACTTCAGAGTCGAGAGACAGAAGACTGCTTATATGGGGGGCGGAATGCACGATAGCGCGTGTGCTCGAGTCATTATTCATGCTGTCCACCCAGGGGGAATGCAGCGCTGAAAAAAAAATGAACGCGAGTGGGAGATGAGTGATGCTGACACGTCACGTCAGTTACACGTTCCGACTTTGTTCAAAGTTTTTCTTTCCTTCAATGCGGTCAAAAAATATTCATTATTCCGAGTGACAAATTAGGGCGATGTTGAGTGCCACGACGCCCGCCTTTCGCAGCTTCCAACAGGCACCGCCTTACTCTATAGAATTTTTTAAGAAATTTTGGAGAAGCAAGTACAGGCAGCATTTTTCAATGCTAAGGTCTTCACGAACACTGTATTCATGAACAGGCCTGCGCGGGGACTGATAAGTGTCGTGAAAGAAGACAGAGCCCACACTTATCTTTGTTCGCCGCCTGGAGTAGCAGCGATAATTTCCGACATAGACGGCCGGAAGTTGGCGCATCCCACTACCGTGATTGTTGTCACCCTTTGTGTTTATGGATACTTGTTGGTAGATGTTACTGGCGAAGCATTTACAGGTTGTCACGAGATTGTCACGAGATTGAGTATTTTGAACGTTTTTCGTGTATAAGCGTTTCGTTCAAGTTGAAAGTTTTTTGTGTATAAGCATTTCGTTCAAGTTCAAAGTGTTTTGTGTATAAGCGTATCGTTCAAGTTTAAAGTTTTTTGTGTATAAGCGTTTCGTTCAAGTTGAACGTTTTTTGTGTATAAGCGTCTCGTTCAAGTTGAAAGTTTTTCGTGTATAAGGGTTTCGTTCAAGTTGAAAGTTTTTCGTGTATAAGCGTCTCGTTCAAGAATTCTTTTGACTTTCAGGACAGTGGCTGTGTAGAGAGACAAACAGACAGATATGCAGAGAGATCACAATAGCCCACGTTAAACAGCCGAAGAAAGACTACCGTTTTTAAAAGGTAAAATGACTAGCGAGACACCACAAAAAGGCGGCGAAAGCGCACAGGCCTGTGCATGTGAACACACTCACAGAAACGCAACCCACCCGCAAAGAGTAAGTGCTTCCCTGCGCGTCCAATACACGTGAACACGTATGCACAAACTTGTGAACAAAAAATAGGCAAGGCACGTATGGACGGTGTAGTTGACGCAAGGGCGCATGTGAGGCCGAACCAGAAGCCACGGGTTCCATTCATGATGGTGGCCTATGCTTACTAAAATGCAAAAGCAGGCGTCAAGAAGAAATTTACTGTAGGTTACACGTGCTTCTTGTACCAACAAATCGTTCGGGCTCACGTTCATAACTGTTAGCCGTACGGCCATAATGTTTGTTTATGTGGTAAACCCTTGATTTTGCACATTCGCTACACCATACACTACGGTTAACAAACTTTCTCGCAGTTGAAGGAATGTTCCTCCTTTGAAACGAAATGGCTGGGCATCAGCGAACTAATCAAAACCAGAAGCACGAGGTTGCTACATAAACATGCCCAACCATATACCGTGCACTGCAAAGCTGAAAAACGCTCGCTAGCAAAAAGACGTGTTCACGTGATCCCAAGAACAAACTGCTCGGAAAAAATTTACGTGCACATAAAGCACTGCATATAATGCAGTGCATATGAAAACATTGGTGTGCAATGGCCGAAAGTTTTTTCGTGTGACATTGGTCAGTTTTTGCCACTTTTGTTCTTCGAATACAAATAATTGCCTCTATAGACCCTCTTCATTTTCCCAACTTCGGCCATCCTCCATTCCTTGTCGAACAAGGTACGTTAGATTAAGTTCAAATTTTCCCTTGTTCGCATTGCTCTTGTAACATGTGTTGGAAAACCGCGCTTCCATCAATCTCTTGTTTTGGTTTCGCTTAAAGAAGTTCGAGCCGACATCTTTTCTTTCTGTCTATGTTCTCAACTCGCATCTTTTTGACTCGGTTCTTCTAGAGGTGTGTTTATGTTGCCCATTATGAAGAGTAATCCGGCGTCTATCTTCAACTAAAAGAACTCTGTTGGTGTCGGTTGTGCACTAATGTTTTGTCTCATGTATGCTTAGGGTTTCCTTTGGGCTGAGAAATGTCTACATGTGCCAGCTACTCGAGTACTTTATTGGCTTGTAACAGCATTGTCTATCATAAACTGAGTGTGCAAGCAATATTTCACCTGTTTTTAAATCCTTAAGTCATCAGCCATCTTGTGGACCACCTTTTGTTTACGACGACAGATTTTCGCGTGTGCAGACTTCCACCTACCTATGGTGCTAACTGAAACACGGCAATACCTGTTTATCAGCAATTACAACCTATTCCCACATTCTCAGCCTTTTGGGAGCGAAGTTAAGTTGCCGTTTTCTGCCGTGTGTACATGGCCTGCTAAGTTTATAGCTGCACTGCCACATCAAGCCGATTAGTAGCGTCGGGTGGCCGTTCCTGTTTGGGAATGCTTTGAAGGCCTTTGTGTTATCGTAAGCGTTTATTAGCTTAATATTTCAAAACTATGTGTTCAAACCGTATTGAGCGTTGCAACGTCTCGGTGCGATGTTCCGCGGGCAAGCGACCGCGATTTTTTAAGGCGGCTAGCAGGAACAGGATCGGCATGGTTGTGAAGGCATGCTGATGAAGGCCCGCGTGTCCACACCGGCGACTACGGCTAGAAACGCCTGCGTACTACCTTGCGTTGCAGTAGTATGCGGGTTTTAGAATGTGGATTGCGGGCTATCAACGCAAACAAAGAGCTATCGCTCATCAGACTGGTTTTAAACTTGTCCATCCACGGCAAATTTTTAAACCGGATCTTTTTTTGTTCTCACTGATGGGGGCCTCGTAACCAGAACGCACTGCAGGAAAGCCAGCGTTACACAAGAGGAGCGCACGTGAGGTTGAAGATGATTATGATGGTGATTATGATTGTGCAAGAAAAAAAACGCTTCCCGTGTCCCGAATGGGACCTTGGTGGCTCGCGTATGAAACCGACGTCTATCCAATTGGGCCACTCCGACACGGTCGACGATTCGGGATGCTCAGCTTTTTCGTGAGGCTTTGTTCGCTGTTGTCTGAACTTGGACTTCGACGTGACGCAATTTCCGGCATGACCATGGAAGTTTTGTTCGTTGATGCTCAAGTGGTTTGCACGTCGATAGGTGACGCTTTTTCTTCGATTGCAACGGCATTTACATTGGAACGTCGTCATTTTATTTTCACTCGAAAGAAAGGTTTGCGTTTGAACCATCGTCGTCGTCAGGCGGTTGGGGTTTCGACCTTTTTAAAAGCACGACCTAGTGTCTCTATAGCAGGAGCCGCAGGCACCAATGCAAGAATGGACCAGCATTTGAGCGCGTCAATGCACCCACATGCATAGCGAGATAAGTGCACACAAACGCATGCGTGGTGTTTAGGGAACGTGGAGCAATTACGTAAGAAATAAGTGCACTTGCTTCCTACTGACAGTAACCAAAAACGCAAACTCTAGAAATTGAATAGGTGATGTTGCCTCGCCGTGTTGTTCGTCCTTAAAAAACTCCCTTTTCCACGACTTGTCTTTTATGACCTTAAAAGCAAAATTAATGGTACATATTCGTTTTTCTTATGTTAACAGTAGCTCCAATTAACAACCGCAAATTGATTCATAAACATGTGCATTTGATGAATGCCCGGCGCTTGGAGTAGTATCTGAAATAATGTTTACATGACTAGCAGTTCCTCGCTAACTATCAACGAAAACTTTGGCGGCTTATATGCCTGCTTCACTATAAATGACGCCGAATGACTATAGAGCTTCTTTTGCCGATAAGATGGCGCCACTTTTTCATAATTCTGATTTCAATTTCCGATTTCGCAGAGCTTCCAACCTCAAAGCTCGTCTGAAGTCATTACCGTAGCTGATCCTAATGGTACACGAACACAGCTAACGCGTGGGCTAGGCGACGCATAGTCGGCGTTTATTCGTTGGCCGATGTCTGTACTCCTCATTTTCGTCCACGAGTGACTCCTGGTGACCAGCAGGGCTAGGGACTTAGTCGGGGCTCCCCAGTGCGTTTACTGCTGGTGCTCCACCACTGATGAGCCCTCCCCCAGCCATGGTTCTTCATGGGTCGGTCACCAGTGGCCCACCAATTGCTCACCTGGGAGTAAACTCGCGGGTCAATTTGGGTCATGGGTGTAGCACTAGTGGAACACCAAGGACGCACCAGTGCGTCTGCACTGCACCGGCAACTATGACCACCAGTGGCCCATCAATGACAGGTGAAAAAACTGTTTCGGTTCACTTGGGTACAGACAGACAGACAGACATCGAGTAAATGGAGCTTTCAATAGCTCCCCGGTACCACCGTAGTACAACCGGTTATACCCAATTGCAACAGTACAAAAATAGGGCCAACTGGCAAAGAGAATTTTGTCCACCCGAAGGTGGAGAGAAATTAACGAGAAAAAGCTTTCTTGCGACCCACCGCCAGGGGGACGAGCCCGGGGGGACCCCTCTTGTCCCCCCTAGGAAAAAGCCGGATAGGGTGGGTTGCTGGGAACGGGGACTTGGACATCGGGATGGGTTATGGGAAAAGGGTGGGAATGAGGGAAGCAATTTGCTCCAATCCTTTTGTCTGACTCTCTTCCAAGACTGATTGCTCAGCGAGGGCATCAGACAGTGCCAATTGCCAAATATGCGGTCCCTGCCACGGGTTACCGCTCACCCATAGGGTCCGATAACTGGGCCCCAACTGTCGGAGACAGGAAGTACCCTATTTGGTGGCGACGCGACGGGCCCCCTCCCGACCCACAGCTCAGCGGCCGATGCGTACTAACGTCCTTGACCGACGGCCCCGCACCAGGTACTCACGCATCACCAGTGAAGCTTTCCACTATACACGGGTACTTGCAACACCTGCTTTTCACGGTCTCCGGACACCGGAAGTTTGTATGCGAACGTTACTGAAATCCACGTTCGCCAGGCTCCCACGGGAGCGGTTATGAGAGCCATTTACTTATGTCCTCCTCTGTGCCTACTCTTTCGCTCAATAGAACAAGAGTCTTTTGGCAGTGCCGCGGTGTTGACGGCTCGGCAGAGGAGATCGGTCCGGGCCTACTAGCCGTTACTAAGCCAGGAGAGTTTCCCCGGTCGGTGTACTAACCTCACCTTTCCCCGTTTTCCCCGTGCGGGACACCAAGTAGCTCGTGAAAGTACGTCCCAGTGGCATTTGGGTGACGAGGTTCGCAAGCGCCTCAGCTAGAGAAGATCAGTCTATAGGCCCCTCGCAGCAAGGTTACAGGGGGGCGCGACCCCCCTCCCCGGCCCCATACGGACTGTACGACATCTAGCCCCCTTGACGTTCGGTTACAGGGGTCTGTCACTCCCCCCGACATATTGCGATCAGGTCGCTGGCCCGCCAAAGCTTGCGGTTACAAGGGTCGCCAGTCCGCCGGCCCGTAATGGTTTCCCGAATTTAATCGGTATTCCCAATACAAACGACTGTACGCTCACCAGCCCTTGCTACTTTTGCAACTTCACTTGCCGGCCTCTTCTCACGTTGGATTATAGGGGTGAGTTACTTCCCCTGGCCATAGAAAGTCATAGTTGATCGATCTCGACACGTCTTCCTGCTTCAACCGCATTGCCAAGTGCCGGGCTGACACCCGACCGCCCGACCTCCGCGTAGGACCTGATTCCAGTAGACAGACAGACAGACAAACAGACCAACGGATAGACGGACGGATGTCGATATAATATAAAATGATGATTCAAAGGAGCGTACCATTATTGCGTCGCCGGCTGACAAACGTGAAATCTGCAAACTACAGGGACGGCCTCCCGGTCCCCGCTAAACCCATCCCTCCTCTCCCTTCGGTGTCAGAAGCCAACTCCCTCCCCTCTTGAGGAACACTGCTTCCCTATGCCCCACTCTGTGCTAACATATAGAAATGGCAGCATATGTTGTGCCGAAAATTTCTTTCACTTCACGATAACGATAACGACGGCGGCGGGCCACGGTGTCGAAAAATACCGACATCAGAAACAGGAAAAGCTTCATTGTAAGAAGAATTTGGGACTTTTCTGTTCTTTTTTGCTTGCACATCTAAACGGTCAATATTAGAGGGTCCTAATTGCATCTCCCAACAGCGTTTAGAGCCATCTGCGAAGCCAGGAGGCCACAGCACTGCCTCCAACGGCTCGCTGGCGAGACCTGCGCGTGGGTGCGAAGCGCACAGTTTATTAGGGGGGCTCACGCGTCTAGGTCGCTTCGCCCTAATGACATAGCGTGATTAATGCTTACAGACGGGAGGACAGGGGGAACAGCAGCTGCAGTAGAGGAGGCAGAGTGAGAAAGGTGCACCAGTACACATTTGGCTCGCAGAAAGGCCGGCCACTGGCTGATTTATGGTAGAAGTGTTTGAGCCGTATGGCTGGCTGCCAACGATATGGCAAGGCAACGAAGAAAAGAAGGAAAAATGGTTAAAGAAGGTGGAATGTTTTTCTTATCTTCCTTTGTTCACCAGGACAAAAGCTATCAATCCTACGGCTGCCATGTCACTCTCCCCTCGGTTGTGACTTATTCTTAACTTTCCATTGTTCACGGGAAGTTAAATACTGGTTTAAAGTAAGAGTGTGCGAACCTATAGCTCGCCGTCACTAAATTAGGTTACTTTGCTGGTTGCACAAGCAAATGGCATAGGTAAAAGACTAGAAGATAAGGCTGCATACCTTTAAAGTTTGAGCGGCACGCGCTCAGAGCACTTTTGTAATAACCAAACTTTTCTTGAATATACAGAGGAATTAAGATGTTGCGCATTTACCTTCCCTATTTGTGATCTTTGGAGAGTGGTCACCGATGTTCGAGAAGTCGAAAGGAGCATAGGTATTGGGACTCCTCTACTCACCGATAAATAAGGGACAATTATAAATGGCGAGTTTAATGTAGTTCATCCTCGAAATTGGGCGCATTTCCACTCGAATCGCTAATCCCTATCAGTGTGCAGCCCCTCCTTCAAATTAGCCATGGTGTTTGCATACAGGAACAGTCAATGCGGAATTACTTTCCCATTAACTATAAACAAAACACTAACTGTGGCCGTGATGGTTGTGCGTAATTTGACCCAACCGGAATTTAGGGAAGCATCCTTTCTGTTGAGCGGAGCACAGAAAACCGAAACATTAATATTGTCGCATGCTAAGTTTCCGTAGAAGAACGCCAAAAAAAGGGTCGTTGTACTGAGCCTTCGACAGAAATAAACCTCGTTCAGCTTGAGAGTTTTTCCTGCACATCTCAAAATAAATGCACAGAAGCTCTAGGCAACGATTGTAATGGCTCCCTGCCACCCCACAAGAGGAGCATGCGAAGTTTCCCTGAGCGAAGCGCTAGAGCCCTTTCTTTGTTTTAGTAAAAACAAGTACTTGAACCGAAATAAAGGAATAGAGCTGACTTGTTAGTCTGGTTTTATGTTTGTGTATTTTAAAAGATGGCAATTCACTAATACGGCGAGGCTGTCCCGCTATCTCGTCGTTGCTGCTGCTACTGATCCCGTTTAAGCAGCGCCAACCTCTTTTAAGTTGAGATTTAACTGCGACCGCTGCTGATCTTTGCAGGCTGCTGAATATTCTGAAGAGATCTCACTTCCACCGACTGCTGGAAAAGCCACAGTATAAAAAGGGAAGAGCGCTGAAAGGATATTTTTATGTAATATAGCATGGAACGAGCACCCTATGCGGCGAGAACGCTGTAAACCTGGTGCCAATCATTGTAACAATGCTCGAATAAAGGTTCAACTTCCTTTCTAGTGTTTGAAATAAGACTTCTTTAACGATTAGAAAAATACGCTTTACGTTCTCGTGGATGTAAATAAAGCTACATGGCCATTGATAAAGCCCAGCAAAAAAACTTTTACATCCCTTGATAAAGACCGTTGAGGGAAGCGATAAATCTTTCTCATTTCAAAACTGTGTCAGTAGCGCGTCAAACCATTCACGAAAAGTACTTATAACCTTTGTTTAAAGTTTGTTTAATCGATCGTGAATCCTTCAACGGCTGAAATCGCAAACTAAGAACGAACCCAAGGGTCATTTTAAATCCAGAGCATTTCTTTAACTCACGATGTCACCCGTTCTAGTTGTCCATCGTAGTCCGCACCCCTCCCCCTACACTATATAAAAAAAATAATACCTACCGGCGCCCGGTTTCGATCCCACGACCCTGCGGGCGGAACGCAAGGTACATGGTGCTCTACCCACTGCGCCACAAAGCCGACACAGAATGGAGGCTAGGAACGCGCCTTATATCCTTGACTCATTCAAACTACGTCAAGAAGCTGCTGATACAACGCATTCACTACCTGTGGGCGGAACGCGAGGTACATGGTGCTCTCCCCACTGCGCCACAATAATCATACCCACCTGCTAATAAATGACGTCACGTGACCACGTAATTACGTCTCCTCATTTAATTACAACAACCAACAGCAACAAGTGCACCAACATTAACGTAACTCAAACTACTTAACGTCGTGCGCCCCCAGAAATGCTCTGCATTTGATCGGGCCCCTCGCGAGGGGGATGTTTAGTTTCCTGCCGCAGCAGAACCAGGTGGCCTCCTGCGCAGTTTGTGGCGCATACCCAATTGGGGGATTGGCCAGGATCGTTTCACTTACTACATGCGGGTTTTTTTTGACCGGACACACACCCCCGGCGACACACCCCTCGAAGTGCATCGCATGATTCGCCGGGCACGCTGTCGGCGGTGCACACAAGGCAACGTTTTCAACCGTTCGGCTCAGTACGAGGAGCTGTCGCCGCCGCCGCCGCTGCGCCGCGGCAGCCGACCACCCCCGCAGCCTCCCATACATGCGCCGATGGGTTGTCTTGGGCAACGTGACTGGTATCGCGCCGGTGAACAGGAGCGGCGCGTTCGTCGTGTATGAACGCCGCATTCGCCCCGCCTCCTTCTGTGAGGGTATCACGGAATCGAACGGCTCTGAGACATGGTCGGCAATACAGCTAAATCAATAGGTTAACCAAGCGAAACCAAGACTCAACCAGACTAAGCCAAGTTTTTTTTTCCGTACTAACTAACCGCATATAGGAACGATACACATGTTTACCGATAGGCGGTTTATGAGGATATGGTGTACAATTGCACTTCTGCTTCATGATCAATTCGGGTATTGTCGTATCTAGAACCGTTACTTTTCGCTATTTTCAAATAACCATTTTACTCAATGGAAGCGACGTTTGACGCGCGCGCCGTGTGTGCAGAGATCTTATCGGAGCTATTCGGTCGACCAACCCGTCTATGGAGAAATGCATTGACGGAACGACATCAGTCACACTAAGAAAACTTTCGCTCTAGTAACTTGTACAGTTCGTGAGGGACCCACTGTGAGCTGCGATTACATAAATTATCCTTCAGTGCAGAGCACTTTATGAGCTCAGCCTTGTCGTCTTCGCTCGCTAACGGTCAATGTGACTGCCGGGTTAAGGCGGCGCAGCTAGATAAGGACCCAAGTAGAGCCTTCTGTACCAGTGTCAGAAAGTCCCTCTGAGGCTTTAAAAGCAACGTGGTTTCAACAGTCATAATTCTTCAAACCTGATGAACAGCTGACGCTTGTCATACATCCCCCGTTGCTTAGCGCAAAGAAAACTGCAGGTACATTTCACGCCAAATCTGTGCCTATAACGGGCAGCTACCGCGTTAATTTATTTAGGAATGCCCGTTAAGTCGCTTTTTGCAATATTAAGCATAAAAAGTGGGCCCCGCCAAAAAATGGCGCGTTCGAAATGACGCAGAACGGCTCCAGCCGCGCAAAAAAAAAAAAAAAAAAAAAATCGCGCGTTCGAAATGCCGCGGAAAGACTCCAGTCGCTCACGAAACAAATCACGCGTTAGAAATTACGCAAAACAGCTCCAGCGTACGAAATTAAAGCAAACACAAAAAGAACAGAACTCCCAGTGGCGCAGTTTCAGGCAGGGGTGCGTGAACACTGCGAAGGCGGGAAATTTGAAATGCATTGGGTGGCAGCAGTGAGCGGAGAACAGCTCTAGAGCCCATTATGGTGAATCACTGCTCTGCACTTCGACAGCTTTCAAATTCAGTGAAACGGCTTTAATTTTTTTTTAAAGAACAGTTCTCAGTACTCATCTTACCTTCTTCTTGGTCCATAGGACGACGACAAAGTTTACTGACGCATCCCTTTTAATGAAGCTGAAAAAATCTCCCCCGTCGCTTTCACGAAAAACGCGAACGTACATGCGAGTCGAGTGAAGAATTTTGGTGCACCTGGCTTAAGAATAGCAAGCGACCTTAACTAGGTCCAAAGCCATTCAAAAGCACCGGCCGACTGGAAATAAAAACTGAGCAAATAAGGTGCCACCTATGTCCTCGCAAATACAGGCGATGACAGCTAAGACTTCGCAGACTTTTCTCCGCCGCACTTTCATCTCCTCGGTCGTTAAAACGTCCGGCTAAGGTTTAGTGTTTGCACTAAGATTACACAAGAGCAACCTGTGGACACAAGAGGACAGAAGAGCGAATCAAATAAATGGGTGCTCGCCAACTGTGCCGAGATGTCGCTGTGTAACTATAGCCAAGAATTCCACGTGGACGCCTCGCTTTTTCGCCGCCGTTTTTACCTGCCCCAGCTTGTGTCCGAGAGTGTGCGCCTTACGTGCTTTTTAGGTGGGTACACGTCAAACGCACGTTTAGCGACGCCCTCTTCGCAACATAAACAGGCGGTAATCCTTTCTCCGGTGTTTGGGGACGCCTACGGACAAGCACCTTTTCGTTCTGGGCGACCGGCCTCTAGGAACATCGTCCGAGTATCCCGCAATCCCGGAATGTCGTCTAGAGTCAACATCAGGGAGATGGTGCTCTGCCTCGTCTGTGAAGCGAACAGACCTCTGCGTAGTTCGCTCAGCGGCTAATCCCCCTAAGTGCTCTGGGCGGGAGATTTTCTTCCGGCGACGCCGAAAATGGGCATCGCTCGCTAAATATTATTCTTGCGGAGTCTGTCTGCGGCCGCCTAACGGTAAGGTTATGCGGAAAAGAGTGGCGATAGGAATGACGGTTATAAACATCAGGAACGGCCAATGTCGCAATCACGCACGAAGCCTACACTTTGCCCTCGGCTACTGTAGTAGTAATTAGTCGTGCGAGGGAGAACAAATACGTTCGTTACACGATTTATGATCGAGGACCTTCCGTTGTGCATTGGTGTCTAAAGGCAGAATTGATCGTGATCAATTCTGCCTTTAGCATCCAAAATATCGGTCGAGATTACGATGCGTGGGAGGAAATAACAGCGCAATAATGGTAATAACAAGCTTTCAATTTGAAAAAGCGGCATGTAACTCATGCCAGTTTCTAGGCAGACCCTCTTGCTATGAGCATGTACGAAAACTGTGTGACGTGTGCCTTTTGCAAAGCACCGCATAGCGAGACAATCAGGCCACATGACCAGTGCACCTCTCGCGACGTCGATCCTGCGCTTACTCAACAGGATAGATTTTTGGCGCTGATGGTTGAAATAGACGGCTGCTTCTGAAACATCTGGAGCCACCAGCGGGACGCTTTGGCTTGTTGTAGATAAATTTTTTGACGCCAAGTGCTTCATCTTTGAGCGAAATATTCGCCACTAAAAACCTTATAACTAGACAACGAAACTTCCGGCCCAAAAAATCAAGGTTTTGGCCTCCTATAATAGGCGCTGAAAAGGGATATTGAGGCGTATATGGTCGTCGAAAACTTTAGTTTATGCGCGTTTAGACAAAATTTGTATTTCCTTCAGCACCGTGTTTTAGAACAAATTCTTCAATACCAATTAAAGCAATGGAGAACTGTCATGACATGCAAAAGTATTTTTTCTCGCTTCGTTATAATTCGCCATAGAAGAGTCCCCATTTTAACAGAGTTACAGGAAATTCGGGTGAATGGGCACTAAAAGAAAGGCTTAAAATCAATGATAAACAACGTGTGACAATGTTTTACGGCGTGAAGTTATACCTAGAAAACTCAGCGTCCATGATCTGATTCCACCTGGAATATAAATGTTGCCGCCCCAGAACTTTTGGAAGCTGTTTTAGCGCAGAGTACTCAGGAACTTTATATGATTTGTCCGAGGCGGTTCTACGATTCGCAAGGATTCTGTCAGCAAACGGTTCTTTGGGGATGGCGGTGGACCTGTCCAGTATACCTTCTAAATAACCTCATCCTTCTGATTTAAAGTGGTGCCGAAGTATCCCGCTGCTGAATGCTTTCTGCTGAGAATGTGAAATAGGCAAACCAATCTGCCAAGTGACGCTCAAATGTATTGCTTGATTGATATATTGTTTGGTTGGTTTATTTATTTATTTTTTATTTATTTTTATTTATTTATCTGTTTATTTATTTATTTATTTATTTATTTATTTATTTATTTATTTATTATTTATTTATTTATTTATTTATTTATTTATTTATTTATTTATTGTCGGTTTAAGGCGACGCCGCTTCACAGACGATGAGGCGCGCCGTAGTGGAGAGCTCCGGATTTATTTTGACCACTTAGGGATCTTTAACGTGCCAGAAATCTCGAACACACGGGCATTTTTGCCTTTCGCCTCCATCAGAAAAGCGGCCGCAGCGGCCGGGAATCAAAAACGCGTCCTCGTGCTCAGCAGCACAACACCTTAACCACTGAACCACCGTCGTGGGTTACGTTCAAATGTAGCACCCTATAGAATAGTCTGCACCCTGACGCTGTTTTCTGCTGCAAAACTGACTAACAGTACGTTGTGCGTTGTAAAAGTCTTGCACCCTTAGCCATGTTCCCGGGTGGTAACAACAGGCTCTTGTGGAGAAAATACAATCGGCAACTTCTCTTCGGCGTCAACACCGATGAGTCACATCGATAGCCAAGTAACTAGCAATAATTCCGGATAACAAATCGATTCATCCTGTCGTGCAGAATTTGATGGGCAGCAATGATGCTGGAAATTACACCACTCAGTCAGCAGCTACGCTAATCATACCGATGAAGAACACTAGACAGCATGCCAGATGATTTTCAACTAACCATTAGAGCAAGACTTTAAACGACCCTGAAAGTTACCTGGCACGGCCAATAACGGTTGTTGCCCCCAGACTGAGGAAGTGGCGAGATGCTCGTTGTATGACCTGTTAGTCTCGTTCCTGATTCGCGTTATGCGCGCTGCGTCTTAGTGGTTTGTGATGTCCCCTTGACTGGATGCTGGTTGTGGTGTCACCTTGAAATTTCTCTGTGTTATATGTTTACTTTGTTTTCGTACGGTAGAATCTTTGGACTTGAGTAGCCCATGCGAGGTTATGTCATGTTAATTCTTTTCCTTGCTTGTTGTGATGCAAAGCTTACTACATTTACCTGCCAACGGTGTCGCTGTGGCGAGCGCCACAAAATACTCCAAACCAGGCTAAATATAAGAATTTACTGGCACGACCAGGCATCGAAACCCGACCCGAATAGAAGAGCGGACCGGAAGCCCGCCCTATTGCCGACTAAGCTACGCCCGCACGAGAACACGGGGAGGCAGACGGTGTACTCAACGAGCACAGCAGCCCGTCTACCACCTGGGCTCATTCAAAGCCCTCGTGTGAAGTGCAAACCGCATAATGTATGATAACGGTGACTGTGAATTAGGCGAATAATCCAAGCCGACTGCGGTGCTGTGTGTTCCGTTAATACAACCGCTGGAATCTTAACTTTCATGGTCTAAACCTCACCGAATACACCCAAACGTGACATGAAGGACTCCATGCGAACGCACTTCTCCTCACTGGCGATGGATCACACCAAACCAATAATCATTATCTGGGACTTTAATGTCGATGCCTCAAAAATGGAGAACAAGTGGTTCATCCAATTCGTACTGGAAGAGTTTGCAGTCATTCCCTTCACCAGTGGAACACAAGCAACCATGATTCATGAATCTTGCATTTATTTACATTAGTAAATATTTCTGCGGTGAGACCTGAAAATATCAATTTGTATCACGCTGATAATAAAGCAGTCGCGAATGTAGTTTTGGAGTAATAAAGGATATGGTTAAGTACATTGCCATTGTCTCTGGTTTGACTCTTTGTAGAGCCAGGTGTGGAAATTCAAGTGACGTCGCATGGGCAGTTGCTGTAGGTGTCGTTTGCAGCTTTGCCTTCCAACCACATTCACAGGAAGAATCGGTCCGCCTTTCGTCGGTTAAAGATTTTGCCATGGATACCCGTACACCGCACAAAAGAATAACATAGAAAGAAACGCTCATGCTGACAACCGGTGGCGACGGTGGCTACGGTTTCGGTGCGTTCGGGCCTCTGGGAGGCATAGTTTAGTTTCTCGGGATAACCTCAGGACGAAATGGCGGCAGCTAAAGCACAGGTTTCTGCGTGATTGGCCCAACCCGTGTATTTTCCTCGCGAACAGCGGGAGACACACGCCGATTTTCCGCCCTCTGAAGCGATAAATGTTGTAGCAGAAATGCGGTGCGAAAACCAACCACTAAAAAGGAATATATAACACACAGAAGGCACTTTTAGGTGCTAAAAAGCCCACATTAGCACTAACTTCAAAATAGGTACTTTTAGCATTAATAAAGTATTGGTTAAAGTATTTCACGCTTAGTTAACGCTTCTGTGTCAAATGGGTTGGATGCGGACTGAAGAGAGAAATAGGCATTTTGACTAAAGTTCCGCTCTTTACTCATGACACCCAAGCTGCGGCTGCGCTGTAATGATATCAGTAACAATAAAAGAAATGTGAGCAGCAGCAGTGACAAGGTGTCAGCGACAATAAACCGTTTGCTCGGAAGAAGGTTCGCAATCGCACGCTGCATTGGTTGGCATTAAATCGGCCGTTCACACCTACCGAACGTTACGCATCAAAGCTGGCCACGTGAAACGAGAAACTGTTCTGAGGAATTAATAGGCTTCGAAAGGTCGCACCAGATTGCCGGGCGGCCGGTAATCGACTGGCGAAAGAGCATTGAGACACGACTTCGCGATGGCATTTCCTACATCACGCTGCCATTCAGTGCTACGATGTCGCCATAGTACGAAACCGCAGAAGATAGCCAGAAGGCATTTGGTAGCAACCGTGCGATATCCTCGTGTGTCGAAAAATGGGAGAGAGAGAGAGAGAGAGAGAGAGAGAGAGAGAGAGAGAGAGAGAGAGAGAGAGAGAGAGAGAGAGAGAGAGAGAGAGAGAGAGAGAGAGAGAGAGAAGAAGCGAGGGATAAAACGCTGACACACAAGATTAAAAGATGGCAGCAACCGAGAGAAAAACCGGAATAAGTTGCAGCTTGCTGCCACTTAATGCCACATATCGACAGCGCCTTTGGGCCAGTCAAGCTTCTTTAACGTGCACTTTTTTCCATGGTTCCGCCCCGTGTATTGCACAGGCAAATAAACTAATGTTCATAGGTTCTTTAGTACGGTACCAAAGTTTTGACCAGTATTCCTATCTCCTTCAGGGCAACAGCGGTTATCCATCACACACTCTAAATAGCGATAGGTCCCCTTACAGACAAAATGACACAGAGGGGGTTGACTCCTGCTCTAATACTCTGGTTCTCTCTCTCTCTCTCTCTCTCTGTTTCTTGCTCTCTCTCATATTTCATGTAAGAGGACTTGATCGAAGGTTTCTCTAGACCTAGGGTATCTCATTTATCTAATTTAAAAGAAAAAAAAACGAGGAAAGGCAAAGCTGAAGGTTAAAACACGCTGCGTACCTGCGCCCACGGAAACGTAACGTCGCTGAAACGTTGAAGAGAATCAAAATGCTTTTCCATCAGTATACAATTATCAGAATTCTTGTAGAATGGTATATTTAACCATTCTTTTTTACTAACTACATTTAGGACTTACAGTGAAGTAGCTGGGCTTAATAAATACCAAAACCTAAAAATTTGTTTTACACCATTTATATGTCATTGCGCGCACTGGTCTGACATGTGTATTGTGCCTTCTTATTCCAATTTGATGTTATCTGTACTCAGTGTTACCGATTTAGGACCCACAAAATGAACTGCATCTAAAAAATCGTAGTGCATCCGACGCCCTCATATAAAGAAAGTTAAGTGACCTTGAAGCGAATACGTCGAAGTTAAACTTAGCCGATGAAAGAAACAGGATTGGGGTCAGACATCAATCTGTGTAGCTTGGCTGTAAAACGAAATAACGATAGGTAAAAAGCAAGCATACATGGTGCACCTGCTTGTCTAAGTGAACTAAAATACCCATATGTCAAACAAAACCTTAACTTAAGAGTTTTTTATTAGTTTCGTTTTCTTGCCTGATTAGATTTGAGTCTACCAAAATCTATTTCGGTCCGAAGTCCGGATTGTCCAACTTGCATCGTTTCCGCAATTGCTCGAGGTTGTCGGAAATACACGCGTACTTCGTTCACTGCACCATCGACAGCCATTGCGCATTAGGCACCGGGCGTTCAGTTTGTGAACATCGACGGAAGAGGAGAAAAAGAAGGAAAGCAAGCGGAAGAAGTTGAAGCCCTCGCGTATATGGAAAAAGTGACTGGGGAGGAAGCCACAAAACGTGAGCGAAATGCCACGCTGCTTAATGGAGACGTGCCTTGGCAGAGAAACGTCCGCTCGTCTAAGCTTCAGCGCCTTGTTTGCCTTATCACGTTGGGTTCTTGTTGCTATCGACGCTTTCGTTTCTTTCAGTTCTTTCGTTGCTTTTCTTGCTTTAATCCAAGGCTGAATGATGCTCCCAATTCTGCCCCATTTAATTTCCCCGAACATGCTCACTCAGTTTTGAAAGCCAAGCTATTCCGTGCCGGCGGTCCATTGCGGAGAATTAAGCGGCGGTGTTATGTAAAATAACCTCATGCGTTTGAGAACGTGGCCTAAATCTTGAATATAATCCTTAAGGCTATGCAGTTCCAGCCGGGCGTTTTCTAATGACCAATTTCTCTGGCACAACGTTTGCTCTAAAGCGCCTTCGAACACTAACTCGTCCTCCTGACGATCGTAGTTGTGCGACCCCGAATACATTTGGCCACGTATATGGTTCTGCACCGTGCCAGAGGTTTTAAATGCGGAGCATTTCTTAGTCTCGCCTGGTCCTCCGTCGTTGATGGCGGCGCCGTCCACACGCTCACTGCGCATGCGCAACTCTCCTCCTTACACCCACAGCTCCGCGATACTACACTATAAAAAAAGAAATAGTTAGCGGCGCCACGTTTCGATCCCACGACTCTCTGGCCGGAACGTGAGGTACGTGGTGCTCTTCCCACTACGCTACAAATCCGGGACAGGAGCAAGTGCTACGAACCCGCCTTATGTCCTTGACTCATTCAAACTACGTCAAGAAGCTACTGATACAACGAAGGCACGCGAAGCTGAACGTCAACGGAAACGACGAAATGAAAACTTTAGAGGGGGATGCTGAATTTCCCGTGGGAAAGCTGTGGCGGGAAGCGCTACGCGCCTTGCAGCTTAACCAGCCCCGTCCGCAGCGCCTTTGATGCTGATTGTGGCAGGATGCCCCAAGGGATTGGCCAACCAAAGAATCCATCACGACATAGGTTTGCGTTCAACCACCGTCGTCATCTTCCCGTAGGGGAACTGCCGAAGAAGAAGAAGAACGAGAAGACAAAGCTGCTACCTGCCAGACTGCTCAATGGTATCCTAGAATATCATTTGGCCTCAATTCAGCAAGGTACTATCCTTTATACAGATGCTTCTCAACGAGATGAAAAATCCGGAATAGGTATAGTTTCCCCTTCCCTAAATTGGTACTTTTCGGTTCGTCTGGTGGATTTTACCCCAATGTTCTATGCGGAATTCTTGGCAATTGTGTTGGCACTATGAAAGCTTGACATATCGGTATCGTCTCCACTCATAATTACAGATTCCCTATCCGTAGGCTTAGCCCTTTCTTCTCCGAAAGACTCACCTCTTCTACGGACGTTTCGATCACCTCTGCCACCTCACATTACTGAAGTTGACCTTCTTTGGGTCCCTGGGCATGCTGGAATCACCTTTAATGAAACCGCAGTTTCTCTGGCAAGCGTAGCACTCTCCGGGCCTGTTGTCGATGTCATTGAGACTACGCCTCTATTAGCCGCCGCAAGGTTCCGTAGATTGTTGAAACTGCAAAGGCAGCACGAATCAGTCCTATTGTCGTTGCGTGATTTTTGTCATCTAAAATTCTCCTGGAAACCGAATTGGTGCCCCTCACGCGACCTGGAGGTGATAGTAACGAGCCTTCGATGTCGTGGGCCCCAGTTGAATAGATACCTCCACAGGTCTCGTCTGGCGCAGTCTGCCATGTGCAGTTACTGTAATGAAGAAGAGTGTCGACCATTTCCTTTTGTCCTGTCGACGATTTTCATACCTCTGACGTCAGCTCCTTGAGGTGCCGCTTCATCGCCTGGGGTTGGCTTTATCAGTGCCGGCTCTTTTATCATTTGGGGCTTCAGAAACGGGATATGGCCGCCGGGATGTTTGTTCTGCTCTTCTGCGCTTCATAGAAAATTCCAAAAGATTCACAACCTAATTCGTATCTTATTCTGGAACCTCACCAGACCCCTCCAAACCTATCCATTGCCGTTTTTTTTGTTTTTTTTTGTTATTATTATTCTCCCTTTCCTCCTGCTCCTTCCCCTCATCCTCGTCCTCCTCCTCCTCCTTCTTCTTCTTCTTCTTCTTCTTTATTTATTTATTTATTTATTTATTTATTTATTTGTTTATTTATTTATTTATTTATTTATTTATTTATTTATTTATTTTGTTTCAATTTTGACTAATTTCCAATCTCGATTCCTCAAACACAAGAAGAAAAAAGCTTCCAAAATTTTCTATTCCTCGAATCATCCACCTAGGCAGCAATCTCATTCGAATTAGCGACTGATGTTTGGCCGATCCCCTGATTGGGTATGCGCCAATATAGTTAAGGAACAACAACAACAACAACAACAACAACAAAGCTGCGAAGAGGAGGGCGTGTACATTGCTCTCAGCCAGTGCATTAATGTCAACAACCTTTACCTCACCAAAGCTGACGGAGACTACCGATTCTACCACAGAGACAGCATCGACGAGAACATGATGGACGAGTTTGGGCGCCTCGAGAACCACCGCCTACTCACCATAACACAACAGCACTTGCATGCCTTTGCCACCGGTGTGGACCCGGACGCGGAATTCCCTCTGGCGCTAGTGAAAAACAGATCACTCAACATAACGGCAACACAATGGAACCACACGGAACCGCCACGATGCTTCGCATCCTCATCAGGGTTCCCCACGGGGAGATGGTGTAATTTTTTGTATAAGGCGCTTTTTCAAAGCTTTATAATGTTATGTCTCCGGGCAGTTTTCCTAGGTACAAGCCTTTCCTGTTACTTAGACTTAGTAGGAGAATAGAGGAGTATGTAGTCGCGCAGGCGGACATTTCTAGAAGGTTTCATGTTACAGCTTTCCCGCCTGGACATACGATTTCATGCTGGCTTAGTTCCTGATGAAACCCAGCCGCTCTCGTCATGATTTCAGACCCCAATTTCAAAATCGTGCCCATAGTGTCTCAGATCTATAATAATAGTAATAACAGCAAGATAACCCGTTATTATTGCTCTTGGTCCAGTTGCTTACTAAAATTCTCGATAGTCCTTAGGAAAGGGGCTGTCATACAAAGTACCATGTCAGAAGCCGCGAACGAAATGAGCGTAAACAGAAAAACTGCATTACCATTGATATTGTCACGAAGCCAAGGACGACGCAGTTGTTTGGAAAAGAAATAAGTTATTTGGAGCGAACTTGCGCTCCCTTAACCACTGAAAAGAATACAGAGGCGGCGAAGCAGCGGTCAACAAAGTGACGTACGTGAGTCGGCGAGCGTCGCAGAATCGAATGCCGCGGCGTCTGCTGTGCAGGCTTTTATTTTTCCGCGCAAGAGTTTCTGGAACCGTCGATTCGCATCCAGAACATTGTAGATTGCAGAAGATTATTCTGGGATAGCGGCGTTAGGGTGAAACACTCTGCTTATCTGAATGAGATAGCCCGTGCGGCATATAAATAAAGAATGGAACACGCGCTTCGCATGGGACACAGATAACAAAGCCGGGCGCTGCCGGGCATTAAAAACAAACAATAAATAAATAAACCCGTACATGGTTCGCGGTAATATGCCCTTGTACGTTTGGTCGTTATATTAAAAATTCAAATTAAAATTTAAATTCCGTTCGTTTCGCACTTGAAAACATATGTAAAAATACAGAAAGCAGGGACCAAAAGCTGATTCTGATGTAAGCTTTGCTGGGTCTCATCGTCCTTTACAGGGCAGTCAGTGAGGGCAATACACCGCAGGTAGGATTTGGCATGCCAGACTGACCAGGGGGACACAAGAAAAAAAAATGTTGCGAACTATAAAAGCAGGACATGAATCACAGAAAGCCGAAGCATAGTAGAATATACACTTGCATATTTCTTGCACATCACTGCAGCAAAAGCGTGGACAAGAACAAGAAAAATAAAAGAATCAAGTATAGTGGAAAGAATTCCAGTAGCCCGAAGTATTGAAGGAAGCGCCAAACAACACATTCATATACAAAGTTAAGGTTAAAAGAAAAAGTGCGTAGAAATAGCAAAAAATACAACTGCGAAGAAATCACAAGTCTCTTATTTCCGTTATATGCGTCGCCTCTTGTCTTGTAGCAACTTGGGTGCACTATATTTATATTTTGGTATATATTTGAGTGGCAAAACATTTTTTTGCGCCATAAAAGGGGCAATTAATTCTTAAATATACTACGGTGATAACCGAGTATTTCGAAAGGACACAAGAAAGCTGTTAATAGTATGCCCCATATTTTTCCGCAACTTCAACACACGCACGCTTCTCAAAGCAATCAAAAGCGTTTAATAACGTGTATGATGACGGATACCTCAAGTCCGATAATGGAAAAACGCAAGAGGGGTAGGCAGCCTCCTAACAAAATACAAAAGCTTTGGATGGATAAGTAAATGACTGCAACTTTATAAAGCTTATGTCTTTGTTTACCCAGCGCTGGAACAGGATAAAAAATGACCGGACTTGATTAGTTTTCTGGGTTTACACAAGCTCTAACGGTTGTTCGCCACATCTCGTTACCCGAAAGCGTTTGATGTTCCATAATTAGGGTCGCTACCTACAAATTTGTCAGAGCAGGTCGCGAAGAAAAGCTCTCCACTGTGAACCGCTAGTTATGGCCCCGTAAGCCTTTCATAACGTCGTAGACTGCGTTTCACACGAGCTCTTTAATGTCTGGAGCTGCAATTTTCGGTTACGTTTCAAGCATTTGGGCTTTTGTTTCTCCTTCCACTCGATTTTTAGCACAGGCGTAGGTCTTACAAGTCCGACAAGGGCCGCCAGCGATAACGACAACGGCTGCTTAAGAATCTCGCACTCACCTCTCCGCGCAAGTCCTCCGCAATGGCACCGCAGCTATCGTTTTCTTTTTTATGTCCTGCCAATTTTGAACGACAGCTTTCTGTGCATGCAGCAACCCTGTGCGCTTGTTTTATACACAGGTAACGGTGCGCTTCAATGCAAAGATACTAGCGGAAACGAATGTTTTCGGAAAGCTGTGTGGTTTTCCCTCACGGCAGTCAACGGCACGCAAGGCATGTCACTTGTCTGAACGACTGCAGCTCGGCTCACGTGAGGTGCGGCGGCTGAGATGTTCTGCGTTTTCCTAGAAAGTAATTTAGGGCAAGCGGCAGAGAAAGAATGCTCGAGGCTTCGGCGACAGGCACTGCAGAAACAAAAAAAAAGATTTCCTCTATTCATTGCATCATCAATTTCGCGAGTTTTCATGCATGTAAATTTATTGTCACCTCGGTGCTGTGTACAAAACATTCGCTGGTCGTCCACCTCCACAAACTGGAATGGCTGAGGATTTTTAGCGGTGAAGCCCCTTCGGAAGCCGGGCTTTCGGCGTCTTCTGTGATCGTCATCTCATGTAGTCGCGGTACTAAAACACCGTGGACACTCCTTTTTCAATGCCTCGGGCGACACGTGACGAGTACTAAAAGAGCAGAGTATATTGAATAACACCGTTTCAAAATAAAGTAAGATGATTTAAAGATTTTTGGAACAGTCCCTGTCCGTACAAGCCGAAGAAGTCAAGCACAAGCAGAAGCACAAGTAGAAGTAGTTGGGCCTCCTTGATCACCCAGGACGAGCCCCCTGGGCGATGCATTGGTATTGTACTGCGCTCGCGTTCTACCATGCCTGTACCCCACAAAGGGGCAGGTAAGGTTCAACGCAAGAGAGGGTGCCATCGCCTCAGCAAACGCACTATTCCTCCTCCCACCAGCGCTTCTCCGGCCCCCAATCAGCGCGCGACTTGTGGCAAGTGAGATACTCACAATCTTTGAATACACTTATAGACTGCATGACCGCCCTACCGCAGGTTTCACGTTAGTGGAGATGACCTGGGATTTGTTTTTCGCATTTACTTCCATCAGATATTTCAACGCACGGGGCATCGTGAATAATCTTGGTGACGGTATTGGCGACACCGCGGACCCCGAGCCCCCATACTCACGCTGTAATCTACCGTGGCTAGGAGTTTAAAGGTGAAGGGCAGAAACCACAAACGGTGGTCGTCGGAGCCCAGGTTAAGATCCGGCGGATGGGCTCCCTGTCTGTTTACCAGGCAGTGAGCTCCGCGACCTATCTCGGCATCAGGGTAAACCGAGCGAAGGAAGTACCCGCGTCCCCTGCATTTTTAATATCCATGGTTTTCTCTATATCCCCCAAATCCGATGATCAGCAACCTAAAAGCGGCCGCACCGAAGAAGTAGCTAAAGGTAAATCAGAACATTTCTTGTCATTCACTCTGCAGAAACCACTCCTGTTGCCAAGAAGTCTGTCATTCTGTTGGCAAAAGGCATTGAGTCTGTTGTTGGTTCAGACTATGATGCTAAGAAACTCGCGTTAGTGATGTACTGGTGGAAGTAAAAAGGAAAAATCAGAGTGAGAACCTAGTAAAACAGACAACGTTGGCCGACTTGACTGTCACTGTGACACCACATCGAACCCTCAACTCCTCACAAGGGGTTATATGAGAAAAGAACTAGAGTCTGAGACGGAGGCAGATCTTCTTGAGGCGCTCCAACCTCAAGGTGTAACTCCAGTGAAACGAATCGTAATCCGGAGAGCGAATCACGAAACTCCGACAAAGAATCAAATCCTAACGTTTGATCGCACAACGCCACCAGAAAATGTCAAAGTGGGCTTTCTTAGCTACAACGTACGACCGTATGTCCCAAATCCAAGGCGCTGCTTTAAGTGCCAACGATACGGCTATGGAACCCTATCATGCAGAGAAAAGTTGACATGTGGCAAATATGCTGAGATGGGTCACTTTTCAGAAGATTGCGAAAGCACCATTCTGAAGTGCTCGAATTGCAGCGGACCGCACGCTGCTTATTCGCGTGCATGTACACAATTCAAGGCCGAAAAGGAAATAATCCATATAAAAGTAAATGAAAACATCACCTATCCAGAGGCGCGCCAAAAGCACAAACTGCTTTCGGCCACATCGTACGCAGACGCTGCCCGGCGGGGGTTGGGGCGGCGTTTGGTCAGCACGGCAACACACTGCAGCCTTCTTGCTGACGTGTTGCTCTCCCATCCCCCTGTTGAGCAGCCACCTGCTGCCTCTACAACACCTGTAGAGGCTGCGGGGGCTCTGTCTTTCCCCGGACTGCCTTCGGTAGTCCAGAGTGGTCAGGAATCACCCAGTGTGGCGACTCCAGCAGATGTGGCGATTGTGATCGCCTCTGGGAGCTCTGCCACAATCACTGGTTCCTCTCCACCGGCCCTAGGGACACCCAACGGCACGGAGGAGATGGACACGGGAGGGCCCAGAGCAGTGCTCATCCAAGCACCGCCGCCTGCCCCGCCCGCGGCGCTGGCCGCTGGAACCAAAGGCGCCCGAAAGGGTGCCAAGCCCAGGGGGCCCGGTCCAACGGACACCCCCTGAACGTCTGATAAGTAAATGGACGTCGGACCATTCCTGTCTGCATCGCTGCGAAAGGAACGGGCTGCGGCGTCCAAACCGACAGAAAAGCCAAAGAAACCAGCTCCAAGAATACAATCCCCGATAGACAAAACACGAACCCACATACACATTCCAGTAGCTCTTAAATGTACATAATGGGAAGAGCAAATATCATCCAGTGGAACTGTAGAGGCCTCCTTAAAGATCTTGATGATGTCTACGAAGTATTGCACTCCAATCAGCCAAGTGTGATGTGTCTACAAGAAACATATTTAAACTCCAAACACACAAATCTATTTGATAGTTACATGGTATTTTGGAAGGACATGGATGGTGGTGGTACATCGGCAGGTGGTGTGGCCATCATTGCCGGAAAATCATTCGCAGGCCACCCTATCCAATTACAGACTGTGCTTGAGGCAATTTCCATTAGAACCATACTTTTTAATAGGCTAATAACAGTGTGCTCCATCTACATCCCTCCTGATTTCCAGCTTTGAAGCTCCGACTTCGAGGGCCTTGTAGATGAGCTACCAGAACCTTTCCTTCTGATAGGCGACCTCAATGCACACAACACTCTTTGGGGCTCTCTCCGCACGGATGCTCGAGGTCGCCTAATCGAAAAATTTCTTATATCTTCAGGAGAATCCCGATTTAACAAGAACAAGCCTACATACCATAATAAAGAACACAACACTTATTCAACACTTATTGACTATTGACTCTGCAGTAGTCTTTCCATCGCTTGAGTAGGATGTTGGCACTAACCCATATGGCAGTGGCCACTTTCCTACCTTACTAACATACATAGATACAGGCCCTAACAGTTCACCTTCCCATTGCAAGTTTATAGAAGCAAGAGCAAAAACTGGAACACGTTCACAGAGACATCCTGACTACACTACACATACATAACACATTTACCTGTAGAGAAGGCAACCCAACTCGTGACGGTGCCCATCCTCGCCGCCTCCAAAAAGTCAATTCCCCAGGCCTCTGTGGCCTCGGGCAACCCGAGAAGGCCCCGGTAGAATGACGACTGCAGGCGTGCGCGGGGCACCCTCCGTAGATACCCCAAAAGTTTTAACCTTATTTCTTTCAAAAGAGCAAAGACATTAGGTAAGCGTGTGCACCGTGAGGTAGAAAGGGAGAGCTGGCGGGCCTTTCTCACATCAATTAATTCATACACGGGCACCCACAGGGTATGGACCCGAATACGTAAACTAATACGTCTCGTTTGGATTACGGAATTGTTATCTATGGGTCGGCCACAAAAACAGCGCTAAAAATGTTCGAACCAGTGCTGCACCTGGGGCTTCGCCTTTCGCGAGGTTCTTAACGTACCAGCCCTGTCCAAAGCCTGTATGTGGAATGTGACAAATGGTGCCTGGAGTACCAGCGAATGTATGTTGATTTTTTATATGCTTTTAAAATATCATCAATCGACAACCATCCTTTTAAACCTGTTTTTAAGGATACATCCATGACACAGCTCTTTTTAAATGGCCCATCCGTTCCTGTTCTCTTCTCACAATCAGTGAGAGAGGAGGCGGCTTTACTTAATGTCTCCTTTTTAAACGTCTGCAAATCATCTTGCATTGATTTTATAGCCCCATGGCACCTTCGCACTGTGTCGTGTGACTTATCTTTCATCCAACTTGATAAAAAAAGGGTACCGAGAAATGCGATTCAGCAACACCTTCTGTCACTGCAGGAAAAGTACCAGTGTGCACAATTTTACAGCGACGCCTCCAAAACTGCCTCTGCCGTGTTATGTGCTGCGCACGGACCAAATTTTAAAGTTTCTGAGACCATGAATGTAACTTGTAGCATCGTCACAGCAGAGGCTTATGGAATCTTTCTTGCTGTGAATCACATTGTCGAATGTCCTATTCCAAAATCTGTCATCTACACTGATTCACTAAGTGTTGTACGGGCATTATCATCCCGAAAGAAGTCCAAAAATTATATCATCAATCTTGTTCTCAGAAAAATATGTCGGCATATGATGCCCACCTTGAGGTGACTGTCTGTTGGGTCCCGGGCCACTCGGGGATCGCGGGAAATGTGACAGCAGATGAAATGGCCGCTGCTGCACTCACAAACACGGTGCATATAACGACAGTACCCTACACCGACTTCAAACCACACATGACTTCAAACCACACATAAAACAACAACTACGTAAAACATGGCAAAAACATTGGAGTGAACAGACAGACAGAAACTCCACATTGTAAAACCACACTTGGGACGATACACAACCGATTCATACAACAGACACGCAGAAGTTTCCTTGGCAAGGTTCGGAATAGGCCACACACATGTAACACACTCCCACCTGCTCACTGGATCCCCAAGACCCATGTGCAGCGGGCGTGGAGAGGGCCTATCCGTAATCCACTTGACATTACATGACGCAAACACTTCCCACAACTGTACACACGACATATTCCACAACACCCATCATACTTCTTAGGAGACGAGCCCATGTTTTCACTCAAAGGTGTTTTTGAGTTTCTTACCGACGTAAAATTTTTACATCTCATTTCTTATCATGCATCTTGACAACCTGGCCCTTTACACCAGCCATCTACATTACGTTGTGGCTTACTTTGTTTATTTTACTAAAACATTTTACTTTTACTTTCATGTCACTCTCATGTAATCACTTTTGTTTGGGGCTTTTCGCCCTTAGTTGGCCTTGCGCCATTAAATCCAAACGTCACCATCATCATCGATCAGATACCTATATCACAGTGCGTCCACAACACGCGAATATGGTCTTAACCCAGAGAGCTCAGATACACAAACCACCACAGCGTCTGCGCTGTATTAGGACGAGAAATTCCTAAGCCTTGTGTAAAATTGCAATATCGACTTGAATGATTTACGACTACCTCAATAACCACTGCCACCACTTCCATAGCGGCTACTATTATAGCCATAACTTCTTACAAAACCGCGACCTCTTCCATAAGTAGGCTGTAGAGCCTCATCGTACTGGGTGAAAAATATCGTTCAGAACTACAGCGACATGCGCGACACATGATGTGCCACTCTGGGCATCCTATTGAAAATTTACTGACACCTATCGATAGCCTAGAGTGCAGAAAAGGTACTGCTGTCCAGCTCCCAATTAGAAATATTGCTCGCCAAGATGGACAGTTGAGCCAATTGATGCTAAGATCGACATGTCTATTTAACATGAGGAACTACCGTTATCTTATGCACTCAATAAATACGCTTTGTCTCCCTCTCTCTCGAAGGGAGGAAGTCTCCGTTAAAACAGCGCGTTTTTGACAAATGAAATCTTCAGCCGTTCATAATCTACCTTTTCACGTTGATTAGGATCTTTCAGAGCAACTGCATTCAGCACCTCATCATTTTCATATAAAAAAAGTTGTATATTACGCACTCTCCGGCCTTGTTGCTGCCTGTTATGTTTTTCAAGCCAATAAGCTGACATATGCTAGGGACATTGCCCTCGGCTCAAGTATTGCGCAGGACATCCCTAGACCGCCTGTGGACATGCGGCAAAACTAATAAAAAAGCGCCTGTTTGTTTAGGAACACCGTCGGATGCCAGAAACATATAGCCGGGTGGAAAAAGATAAAAAACCTTCGCTGCAAAGTTCTTCGATTATGTACACTTCAGGCGGGTTGTTTACCTGGCTGCCACCCTCATAGACTCTGACTAAACAGGTCGATGCGCTTAAAAGAGCTTCCCGGCTTCCTTTCAACGTCACCGCCTTCATGTTTAGTAAACAGATCACCCTCCCACTCACCTTCGAAAGGTGTTTTTGTCAGCGCCAGACGCTTTTCCAACCATCCCGAGGTGAATGACAGCTGAAGATGTGCAAACCCAGTAGAGCTGCTGATGGGGAAATGCATTGCTTTACCGACTTTGGGTAATGATTGTGGCTACCATTTTCTTAATTGACAAAACGAAATTCGAAGAGAAGCTTCACCGCGTTGTGGTTAGGTGATTGATTTGGATCGTTGTAGCATGCGAGTCAAAATTTTCTAGGAATCAGTCCTTGGGTTTCATGGTGTCAACTGTAAAATCGCCGAGGACATCCTTAGCTGCTGCTGTCTCCCGTTCTTCTCACGTCCATATAAAGTACTAATGCGCGATGATATGGATGTAGATTTTCCAGGGGGGATGTATACGGTGTAGATAAGCATTGCCTAACTGGTGTTTACACCATAGGCATCAGAAAAGTAGGTGGTATTGGATTCTGGCTCTAGATTTAGTGAGTACAGACTGGGATCTTGCAACTATCAAATACCTGTATTTACTCATGTACGCGGAAGACATTACTGTATTGACAGTCCGCCCAGACCTCTCACGACGAGCCGAATGCCTCCAGCAGGTGCTAACAGACTGCAAGAAATGGTGTGAGTATGCTGGCCTCACCCCCTC
Organism: Haemaphysalis longicornis; assembly: GCA_013339765.2. Classification (NCBI taxonomy): domain Eukaryota; kingdom Metazoa; phylum Arthropoda; class Arachnida; order Ixodida; family Ixodidae; genus Haemaphysalis; species Haemaphysalis longicornis. The sequence continues at coordinate 63,824,910 of CM023451.1, forward strand.
TCAAGAAAAGACTGCTGCACTTCCAGTCACTAACGCTTCGGGTCGTTGCTCTCTTGCAGCACCTCTGATCGCGCTGCAGCTGAATGGGACCACCGTTCCTACTGTCGGACACCATCGGGTTCTGTGCTTAGAGATATCGGCCTCAGGTGCAGCAGCTCACTGCGTACGATCACTGCGTACGAACTGCTCACGTACAGAAAGCGAAAAAACTGCACCACCTTGTTCGCCGCATATCTCAGCAGTCTGGCGGGGCCTCCTCAATGATTGCTCGCATCTTGGTGTACCAGGCATGGTTCCATTACGTGACGCAAGTGCATTGGCACCGCATTGAGACTATTATTACGGCCGCCATGCGAACCGTTACTGGCCTCCCCAACTTAACGCCAATTTTACAGCTGCAAGCAGAAGCCCAGGTAAACACGATCGATGATATCATTCATCAGCGTTGTTCCGCCCGACTGCTGAAAAGGGGATTAGTTTCAGAGGCGGCAGCTCTCACCACGTACATGGACTAGCGGCCCGGTACGGCGCCAGCTTTACTGCCGCCAGGCCATCCTGGATCTACCATAAGGTGACGGACAGCAAGCCGAAGACAACGGGCCCGTACCTATCGCCTTCTTCAGCCCCCCGGCAGCATCCTTCAGGTCCCTGACTGTGCGCCTGCGACACAACCACTTATCTATGCTTTCGTGAACTGCTTCGTCACCAGGGCCCTTACGTGTCCCTCTTACCCTGCCTTAAACCAAAGTTGCGTGTACGTGACCCTCCGCGCTCTACCTAGCCTGCTAGCATAACTTCCTGTGATTGGAGATGTTTTGCAGGCACTTGTATCGACAGCAACTAGTGGGGTGAAGTTGGAAATTTTCACAGACTCCACACCGCCGATTCCGGATGTTTGGCGCGTTTCGCAGTATACAAGTCTAGCTACATGATTTGAAGCAATTATCTACAGCTACGGAAGCCCTGTCCATGTTTTGTGGATTCCCCGGGACATGCTTCCTACCCACAGAGCGCAGATCGCGCCTGCTACCGAAGGGATGTCCCACGGACACGACCACTTCTTACAGTATCCACCATAGAAGAGCCACTGGTGAAAAAAAGAAGCTCCACCGCGCCGCTCGTGCTCTTCTTCCACAGCGTGGAACTGACCTCCCCAGTGTGCTCGCTCGCTAGGAGGAGGCGCTGCTGCGCAGGCTTCGGGTTGGGGTGGCGTTATCTACAGTAGTTACCCACGCTTGGCGTGCCCGCTTTCCCGCCCCGTTTGCGTACTCCCGTCCCTTCTGTGTGATTCCTGCTACAGCAGCTGATGTTGAACGCCTGTCGTGGACTTGCTATGTCTTAGAACCGCCTGAATACTAAACCTCCGAGGCACAGGGCTCCATCCTGGGAGACCCCGATTTCGTAAGCGCTCGACATGGGGACCCCACTAGTGTCTCAAATTGGATTTTTACCTGAAATGATTGCAATGTTCTACCTTTAAAAACTTCTTCTGATGCCGTAGGGCAATCTCTAGGAATAAAAAAACGTAAATGCGACCCGCACGACGTTGTCAAGGTTTTGGGAGTTTTGGGACTGGCGCAAAACAAGAAATCACAGGAAAAGAGTGATTGCCAACGCCCCTACGCTTCTTGAGGGTGTGAACATTGGCAGATTTTTCAGACTGCGCGAAATAAAAACAAAACGCCAAGCACTTGCAGGTACATTTCAACGAAAATGCGCACTACTTGTGTTTCTGACGTTTGACACCTTTTTTTATTTATTGTGTGGTTTAACGCGCCGACGCTACACAGACGATGAGATGCGCCGCAGGAAAGGGCTCCGGAATAATTTTGACCACCCGGGGATCTTAGGCGTGCATCGAAATGTCGAACACACGGGCGTCTTCGAGCAGCGGCCACCGCGGCCGGAAATCGAACCCGCGTCGTTGGGCTCTGCAGCAGAACGCCATAGCCATAGTGGGTTGATGTTTGATACCCGTTGAAGGATAATTACAAGCAATCAGTTATCATCCTAGGAGCAGAACCCTTCATCTAGGTGCCACCCTGAAACCAGTAGTTTTTGTTTTGATTGAAATCACACGTTAAAATGATTTCAGGAATGTTTCCTCTTTGTACCCCCTTTAGCGCTAGACTGGAGCAAATTACACGTGGAGTGTTCTTACAAGGAACCATGCCTTTTACTTTCGCCTTGGTATTTCAGTTGTATTTCCCTTTTTTTATATGCGAATCCATCTCATTCACTCGCCTTGTCCCTGCATCCATCCGGAGTTGTCGGCGTCCACCCCTCCCCCATTACCCTCTCCGCGCCAGCTGCGCTCTCCGCCGCTCACCCCCTCTCCTCTCCGATAGCGAACACTCGCTCGCGAGGGGCGGGGCATTGAATTGAATTGGATTGGATTGGATTGGCTTGGCCTGGCTTCGATTGGCTTGGCCTGGCTTAGATTGAATTAGCTTGGCTTGGCTTGAATTGGCTTGGCTTGGCTTAACTTGGCTTGGCTTGGCTTGGATTCGATTGGATTGGATGGGATTTGGATTGGATTGGATTAAAGTGGATTGTGTTGCGTCATAGCCGCGGCAGACGCACTGGCGCCGGCGCGTCCCCTCACCGTTATGCGCGCTATAAAACGCGGTGCCTGCGCCGCTCCGCTCCATCGTTCCAGCGCCGTTCCTCCGCTGTCCAATGCTGCAACGTGAACCCCCTATGTGTCGCATCTACACAGGGATTCCCGCGAGGGGAAGTGGGAGTTTTTTCTCTGCAATGAGTCACGCCAAAACGGCGCTTCTCCAGTGTGATTTCTCCGTTGACTGATGCTTGTGGACATCACCATTATAGCACTGATTTCGTGACAGAAACCCTGCAAAGATTTTTGATTGCAACAAAAGGGTAGCATAAAAACTTAAACCTAATAAAAAAACACACATACAAGCTACATTTCAAAACACAATAACAAAAAATATTGGCACAGAATGCACCTGTGGTACAAGGCCGGGAAACAGAAGAGCTGGCGACACCTCTCACTTCATTGGAGACCCGGCTGTTGCACCGCACATTTATTTCCGAACTTGCCTCTGAAAGTTGTCTCTGACAGCTCTCTTTATACCTCTCTCTCTCGCTCTCTCCCTCTCTCGACTTTATCCTATCACTCCCCCTCTACTTCCCTTCCCCTACACTGCGTTGTATGCAGGTGAGCTCCCTGCCGAGCTCAAAATATTCCCAGTGAATTCCCTTTCCTTTTCCCGTCGCAAACCACAACCACCACCACCCATGACTGGAAGGCCCGTATTGTTCTGTACGCGCGCTTTTACATCTCTCCCAAAGTGGACCACGTAAGCACGCGCTAGAACCAGCAGCCAAGTCCAAAGCCAATGCTTGCGCTACGAACCCAGTGAAATATTTTGTGCCCGGAATACAATGATACCTCTATCTGATCGACGTCGCTGTATAACGTGAGGGACACAGGTCCCGATTTCCATCCAGGGAAATATTTCTTTTTTTTTCTTTCCAAATGGCTGGACATGTTATCGTTCCCCGCCACTGCTAAGCCCATAACCCCGGGGCTTTTGGGGTGGCCCTTTGGGTAGGTTGCCGGTTTCACGGTGTAAAGATCCCGGATTCGACTCCCGGCACCCCCATAACCCCATTTTTTCTTCAGGTGCGCACTCCTTTCTTGCCTCTTTGGTACTTTCCCTCACACTTCGTTGTTTTTTGGTGTGACGGACTGATACTGCTGAGCCTAAACAGCTCCGCTGTTCGTATCTAGAAAGTTGCCGACAGGCTGCCTTAGGTGTAATTTCCTAATAGCTCACCAAACTGGTCAAACGTACAGGCTACCGAACAAAAGCTAATGCTGCTTAAGCCACTGCGGAAGTCTTACATTACATTGAAACATTGGTAAATTACGTACAAATATTGTAGGCGGGAGCAATGCGTAGATATGAGACCAAGAAAATGTTAACCCGATGAATTCAAAATGCCAGGTTCATTATTGCACCATTTAGGACGTACAGTGAACTCGATTTAACGGCAATAAGGGGAGCCACGAATGAATTCGTTAAATCCAGAATTTCGGTAAACGAAGTTAGGCATTGCTTGGTCGCTGAATTTGCTACATTAGATTATATACAGTAGCGACCTCCTGCAGGCGCAGGTAGCGTGGTATTTCCGAAGCGTAATTTCTTCGACATTAGTGCAGCCCACGCGTATGAAAAGAGACCATGAAAGTTGATACCTGAATAAGAAGGTCCGCCGGGAGACTACAAAGGTATTTCCCGACAAAACGACGGTAATATGTTCTTGTGTGCGCTTTGTAAGCAACAGCTGCTCGGATTTTCGGTAAACTTGTAGCGCGTTCAGTGCGTCTTCGGTATCCTCGTGCGTTCCGGCAAACATCCACAGCAGATCAAGGGCATACATCGCTTCACCCGGTATCGGCCTATTTTTAACATTCACTTAAATACAAGAACAGCGCCAGGGTAACTATACATGCAAAAAAATTATTTTAACCACTGGCGCCATCTGCTGAATTCAACTCAAAATTACAACTCCGGTTTCAGGCCGCGCAGTTTCATCAAAGCGGAACAAAAGGGGCTCCGCGATGTTATCTTTGGTGCAACGAATTACTTTTGAGGCCTTCTCTACAGAATACATCAAAAATTAACACTTTTTAAGTTGAGTTTTTATAGATAAGGTTTGTTAAAAACGGACAAATGAATAGATAGATTTCGTTATTTTCGGTTAGTAAAACCACTCGGCGGGCGTCAGAGGGGGGGGGGGGGGGGGGGGGATTGGGATATCTGCGACAACTTTGGAATTTCGGCAAATCGGGTTTCTTTAAATAGAGTTTCGACTGTAATATAAAAAGAAATGCAACATGAATGAAACCTACCAGTGAGCGAAATTCTGAAACCACTGGACTTTGAAACAGCTGTGCAGTCGAGGTACGCTCTAAGCTTGATACATCTGTCAAAATTTTCTACCTACTCCTAATAAAGTGCATCAGCAGAGTTCATCTCTCCTTATATGAGCTGCTCCTCAATTGCAGGTCACTGGAGACCCATGCAGAATACGGAAAGTGACCTAACTATTTTAAATGGCTGCCCAGCTTTGCTGGCCTTTAATTAGTCTTAGTCTTCAATTAAAGACACGAAAGTGCACAGACCCCACTACTGTTGACACCCTCACAGAACCGGGTGCTAGGCAATTCTCAAAGTGGTAGATTTCGTTACCGAACAACAAATTTTGAGCGATTGATTTCTGGCGTTTGCTTTCCTCAGTACGTGCGCACAACCTCGCTGAATAATAGCTATATAAGCCTCACTGAATCAGCCACAGTCCTCTCTGAATGCGCCACTGACTATCGCAAGCGGCAGATGAGAGGATTGCTTAAGCTCTCCTTCCTTGGTGAGTCCCACTAAACTCTAGCATGCGTTTTATGTTGCGTTATACCGGCCGATGGCGTCACTGGATCATTTGCTCCGTCACTGTTGCTGCGGCAAAGCGTTCTGAGCTTATTCGCATGTCTAACGCAATACGAGCGCTATGAATGTGACGTGCGCCTTTACTTCGTCCAATATTTTCATAATTGCTTGTGTCTTTTCAAGGGAAAGCACCATTATAAGGAGTCGCTGGCACAGTCCTAAGCAGGAGTAACTAATCTTCGCTGCCACACATGGAAGCTCTTCCTCTCGCACCAGAAAAAGTAACCCTTATTCATGGCTTCCAATCTTCTTTTCTCGTTTATTAACACGAGGACTGTCAGGCTCTGCAGCCCACCGTCAGATTTCCCCCCAGAATAAATGCGTATCGAGGCAGCTTTACAGCAGTTCTTATTAACTTCCGCCTCAACTAGGGCGTCAATCAGAAATGGCAGTACGCGCTGCACTGGACACGCCTAATGCGGACTACTTGTGCTTGAGCGTAGCGTGGCATATTTCGTGCAAAGGCGCGCGTCCATTCACTCTCTTGCTGCGTGAAGCCACATACATATTGGGCAATGAAATGACAAGAAACGAGGGGCACAATTATGAAAGAAAGAACTGAACACAGGAACCTACTAGCCGGGAAATTGGACGTTCCAGACTGCAACTCCGAAACCCCAGGCGGCCCGCCAAGATGGTGGTACTCGAAAGGTGCTAACCGAGAAGGGATTGAGAGGGCTGATGAGGGGTACGTGGGGCGGGGATGGTGTCTCCCGCCCGCAGGATATAGTCGCGTTGCACTCTCTCTGCGTTTCTCCACGTTGCACTTGAAATTTTGCGTCCGAAACTTCGGAGAGTAGATGGGACGAGAACGTCGTGTCCTTTCATACCTTCCTGGCAACACTGAGTTCCGGTACGCCTAACTTAGAAAAGTTTGTGAACTAACGCGTGGTTCCTTCGAAGAAGGCTGAATACTTGCTGAGCCTTTGGATGGAGAACATCGCCATCATTGCGGAGCTATCGATCATTCTCAAGAATGCTCTCGGAGTCAATTATTCTCTTTCATGGCGACAACACCTGATCCCTACGCTGACGCTGGTGCTGCTTTTGCTGCAGCGGCCGTGGGTGCCAGGGACGACCGTGAAAAACCGATCAATAAACGAACAGCCCGACATGTTTTTCCCATAATACAGGTAGGGAAGCGTCTATACAGGGAAATGGACCAGAACGAGCGTGACCTACTTTCTGGAGAGACACCGTTTTTCCCTCGAGAATGCCACTTCGGATCAAACGTCTGGCCAGTCTATAAAACAAACTTCCATAACAAATCTCTTATGTACTGCAACTACTTGGACAAGACGTCTATTCTTGGTAAACAGAACAACAACCTCAAAACACCTTCGGGTACCGTAAGACCTCTTTGGGAAGGAAGCGACACCAGCTCAAAAGGAAATTTGTGGTGGATTGGAGATTAAAGTCCCCTTCCGCTGGAACGGAACTCAGGTTTTATGCTGGTGACTTTGTTAAGGTTAATGTCAAGATTGTGCAGTTGCTTATCCCGAAAACGCAGTACCATAGACAAGCGCATAAAAGTTTCTTCCTATAATTGAGAAGTGTGTTGGTTTATTGGTCTTATTGGTTACTAAAAAACAATGCAGCATTTTAAGGCGATTTTCATCCTTGAAGTACTTCAAACACCTTTTATCCTGTAGATGCCTGTCTAGCCGTCTCGGTCTCTGCGCAAGAGTCTAACGGTTTTTACTGTGTGCGACGTTAATCCGACCCGCAAAGCGAAGAGGGTAGAGGGAGTTGACCGGCGGTAGGAGATACAGAAGAAAGGGAGAGCGGGGACTTTACTCTGGAACTGTCAAGTATTGCGGAAGCATCTGGTAGCAGAGGAATTGGGAATAAGTCTAAAGAGAATTCGGTTCGTCTGCAGTAACATGTCATACAAGCAAAGAAATTCTAAGCGCCCCTCTAATCGTAACTCAAAGTAGATGGGTTCTGCCTAAATTTTAGGTACAAAGTAAAATTTCGCAGATTTGGTTTAGGTGTGCTACATGTAATTATATGCTGGCAGGTTACCTCGAGCTGGGTATGCGAGATTTTTAGTGGTGTGTAATTTAACAAAACTTATTGGGAGGCTAGTTCTAAATTTTTGGGGGGGCTAGTTGGTTCATAATTCTTAAAAAACAATGTTTAGCGCAAAAAAACCAAACACAGTGCACAAGAAAGAAGGTTCGTACGTACTGCAAATGGGCCTAATCATCAAAGGAGGCGATGACACCATCCTGCCTCTTCGCAAGACGTTGGGGGCCGACGTATCTGTGCTCCGGCCAGTATAGAGGGAAATGGATAGACGTCGATCGGAGGGCTGTCTAGTGATGACCGCGCTAAAGTGTCTGCTTCTTCATTCAGCCATAATCCTTTCTGTCCAGGCACCCATAACAAGAAAGAAGACGGGACAAGTGCTAAGTGTTAGCGCTTGTCCCGTCTTCTTTCTTATGTACTGTCTCTAGTTTTTTGCGCTGACATATTTTTTTTTGTAGTGGTGTGTCTTGATACAGCAGACTGTGGAAAGACAGAGGAGAACAGACCAAAACAAACCGATAGGGAGTCAGTAATTATCGCTACATTAAAGTTCTGCGGAGGTACTTCTTTTAAGGCCAGAACTATCGTTAGGAAGTTGAAAAATCGGTGTGAAATCAGGTAAACGCAGCGGTACTGTCCAGTTAAGGTGCGGACTAAAAATTCCCCCACCTGCTCGCTCCTCACGTTGGGATGCATCTGTTGCCACTATTGCATAATCCTTCAAGTTTGTCAAATTTTCGTTCAGTAGTTTTGGCAAAAATCGGGATGTACGCATTTTAGCGTTACTGGGGAAAATATTATAGACAGTTAAAGGCCCAGGAGGGACGTCACAGGGCATTGTGAGTACTGTGGGAAGGTTGATACTCAATGGTGAGGGTAATGTCTGGGCGTAGACGCACTGCGGAAAAATGTGCAAATATAACAGAAAGTAATTGTTGTTGTTGCCGTTATTGTTGTTGTTGTTCTTTTAATTGTCGCGCATACCGACTTGTGGGATTGGCAGGATCGGGAGCTTTATTGGGGCTAAAGTGCCCAATTTAGGAAACTGAGATTTAGAGAAAAAACTTTTTTAGAATAATCGTACAACAAATATAAGAATTTGTAGGAGAAAAGTGCACACTATGCCGGAAGCTGTAATAAAAGGCTATGCGGAAATTAGGATGAAAAGATGAAAAGGCTCTCTTTTGTCTGCGTAAATCTCCAATAAACTCACGAAGAGCGGCTAACAGGGAAGGCCCCTTGTCTCTGATATGTAGGTTTGGACGGCTGTAACCGAATTCCTGTGTGTAAACCCCAGAGAAATGGCACTAAACGAAAGTAACACCGGCATTGAAATGGTAAGTCCAAGGCGTTGAATTAGCTCCGCGAGGTATTTTATTCTCAATGAAGAGAAACCTCGGCAATAAAAGAAATAATGCTCTATGGTTTCTGGCTCATCACAAAAAGCGCAACGACCAGAGAGGGTGACCAGCGCGGTGCTTACAGAAGTTGAGCTGTGGAACTCTACAACGAGCTAGTTAAAGTAACCTCGCATTGGCGAGATTCGCAACATCGGGAGTTCCACGCATACTGCAAATGGGCCTAATCATCAAAGGAGGCGATGACACCCTCTTGCCTCTTCGCCAGACGTTGATGCCGACGTATCCGCGCTCCGCCAGTATAGAGGGAAATGGGCAGACATCGATCGGAGAGTTGTCTAGTGATGACCGCGCTAAAGAGTCTGCTTCTTCATTCAGCCACAATTCCTTATGACCAGGCAACCATAACAGGCGGATTTCTCTTAAGTGGGATGGAACCATAAAACCAAATGTGCGAATTAGAGCTGGATTTTGGGGGGATATCAAAGCGGAGCAAACAGCGAATGAATCGTACACAATTACGACATTTAATATCTGAGGGGGCAAGTTTTTTAATGCTAGGACTATTGCCATAAACTCAGCATGGCAGATTAGGGTGAAGTCCGGCAGGCGAAACGAAAGCGACCAGTTGAGTTGTGGTCTGAAAATCCCCACACCCGCTCTCGCCTCAATTTGGGACGCATCTGTCGAGACTACAACGTATGAATTTAAGCGAACCACATAGTCATTCAACAAACCCGTTAGTAACAGTGTAGGCAGAATTTTCGCATTGTTAGGAAACATGTTAATAAAGGTTAGGGGAACAGGGAAAGCTTTCCAAGACATCGGCATAACGGATGGAATAATAATATTACAGAGTGAAAGTGATGTCTGGGCATACACACATTGAAGGCGGGATTTGTGGGGCCACAACGAGTTAAAAAATAAAGCCGGTCGAGCCATCATCAGCGATAAATCTCTGCTAAGGGGCGATTCGAAGATCCTAAGCATTGTCATTACAGTTAACAGAAAGCTCCCATTGCACATGAGGGCGTGCCTCACGGTGACCGCCGGGCGTCATCCAGGATTGCGCGTGGGCTTACGCCACATGAGGACCTCCCACGTTCGTCGTCGTCGTTGTGTAGCGAGGAGCGCGCCATGGGTACCCCGCACCGAATTCGATGGCGAGGAATCTGTCAAGACCTCGCTTCCCAATCCACACGTGGAGACGGCCATCAGACCTACTGACGAAGGAGTGAAGGTCTACAGGGCGAGGACGCGCTACTAGGGGATTTGCCCTACGCGGCTGTGCCGTCGGAAGACGATGACGAAAGGGATGATGACGACTGCTACAGAATAAAACACAGTGCACACTTTTGTTGCTTGCTTTACACTGCCTTCCAAAACGGATTTGCACTGCTGGGTTCCAGCTGCTCCCTCTTTCCCGAGATCCGCTGTCAGTGTGGACAGAAGCGAGGCTGACAGCCAGCTCCGCCATTTCTCCAGCGTTGCACCAATAGTGCAAGATGCACCAATGATTTATTTGTTTTCATCGGACTTCCTGTGGGTTTCATGTAGCTGCGGCTTGTTATTTTCGGGGTAGACGTTCTCCGAGTATTTCAAAAAATTACGTGAACCCAAACGATATTTTAAGGCGAAAGCCCCATATGTCCCACAGAGGGCAAAAAAGTGGCTTCCTTTGTGCATAACAGCAAAACAGCCCTTTTGGAAGTGCGTTCCCTTGTTAGAAACCTTTCACGGCATTACACTGACCGGAAAAGCTGCCGTCCGGCATCGGCGCCCGTAATAGAAAGACTGTCTCCTCATAAGGCATTCCAAAGTGCGAGCTTCAACTCGGCAGTAAGGTGAAGTGGCCGGCCACGCCAGTATAGCACACAGCAACAGCGTCGTCGTCAACAACCTCATTACGTTGCGGCAGAAACGAGCAGCGGCACAACGCGCAGGAGGCAGGTGGAAACCCTTTAAAAAAGTTGAGGTGGATTGCAAAACAAATTGTCTCTAGCGGCCACATGGCTAAGCCCTTCGACAAAGTTCTCGTCTCGGGCGCTCAGCTGGACGCTCGTGCTTTAGCATCCCCCCCCCCCCCCCCTATCCCCCATAAGAAATGCTTGGGTGTTCCCAGACTTGGTTATGAGTACGCAATCAATTTAAAGTTGGGGAAAAGCATTTTTTACGCAATTTTACCTCCTTTTTCTTTCTCCTTATCTTGGAGGCAGGTGTGGGCGAGCGGCTACGATTGCTTTGTGATTGACCCTCTGTACTGATAAGGGAGTTTGATTTCTTAGAATGTTCTAGCATTGTCAAGATAGGCTCGTACAAATCAATGGAGATTGGGTGGGGGTAAAGAAAACTGAGGTCGCAAAGGGTACCGTGTACACTCGCCTCCATGTATACGCGAAAACCAAAGCTATATCGCCCTGAGGGTATAAGCCACGACCAGGCTGAAAAGGAGGCATTCGACGATGGCAAAATTTCCTCCCAGTAACTTTTCCTCTAATGGGAAAACACTGACGTTAGAGCTTTTTCATCGAAGCTGTATATCCCTGTATATACATGGGGGATGGGGGGGGGGGGGGGTCGTGGAAGAAGGGGGCATGCGTGCATTGCTACGCTCCATGCCTTCACCGATTACATGCCCATTTTGATACTGACCGGAGATTTAAACGTGGACATCTCCCGGCGCAATGCGACATATCTCCTCTCTTCCATGGTCGAGCGATTTAGATTGGTGCGTCACAGAGACAGTTAGGAGTTACGTGTACGTAGTTTCCATGTTGACCGGGACCCGAATTCGCCTGCGCGCGCGGAAGGGCGAGGAGGAAAGGATTGGAGGCGTACCCCACCGCGGCGAAGCGCTGACATGGAGTAGGCCAGCCCGCCGAACTAATCCCCCTACCGCGACGAATGCCCAAGTTCCCAGACAGGCCCCGGTCAACAAATTAACTACGTTCACGTTGGAACAGACGGACTGCTAAAACTGTCGAGTAAAATGACTACAACGCTGGAGGGAAGCGGACAGCTACATGTTTCTGCGCCAGTTTAGCGGCCGAGTCCGTAGAAGTTTTATTTAGTTAACACGATACAAAGTGCGCTTAACTGCGATTTACAAACGAACGTGTTTTTTTTTTCGTGACTCCTTAAACTGCGCCCAGCTTCAATGGTGATCGCATTTACAGCATGAAAGGGGGTTGATTTTTTTTATTTGTGCGAGCGAGCAATACATTCAATCACCGATGCGTCTTCTGAACCACACACTGGCAATACCACACACTGGCGTGGATATTTTCTGAAAAGAATAAAGAAATTGCAAACTGGAGTGAATCAGTACGGAGCAGAGTATCGCTAACACAGGAAAGTGATGCTTCAAGTACAAAATGGTGTATTAATTTTGCCTAGCGCACCAGCAATCACATAAATAGAAGCCGCAGCAGTCTTTTGGTGTTACTTTTTCGCCGCTTTCAAAGTACCGGTGAATATTGCGTGCAAAGAAAGAAAATAAAAATGAGGCGCTGCGAAAAAAGGGCTGGTAAGGAGAACAAAGTAGAATAACAGGTAATTTTGTTTTGCGGGAGGAAACGTGTTGTTCACGAACAGGAAATGAAGACACTCAAGAAGAAAAGGGTTCACAGAAAAGCCACAAGCAAAAAACAAAAAATCTACGCGCACGCAGAAAAACAAGATTAGAATGCACCATAGCCCTTCTTACCAAGTTTGGTAGGCGAAGGAGGGATAGCGTTGCAGCACAAACAAAAGTGCCCCGCATAAAAACGAAAAATAAAGAGATTTCAGTAAACAAGTAAAGCAGCGACCGCTTCGTTATTTGCAATGTGCTTTATAGCACGCGTGCATAGAGATTTGTACGGTCCCAGAGAATAGACAAAAAGCCAGTAAATCTGACACGTGACGTAGATAAACAAGCAGTTCCCTGGCAAGCAGTCAGGCGTCATTGGTCAGAATAATGTTTCCGCATTTCTGCATCTCTAGAGGCGCACACCTCACAGGATTTCTGGTTTTCTTGTTCCCGGAATCCACTTGGGTTTTCTAACGCCCAACACCACACGCCAACACACGATTGCTGCAGAGAATGCAGAATTTTCCTGTTTGCACGTCGGCTATAGATCAATATCGCATGAAGGCAAGATTTCTACATCGCCCAGTCTCGGCGTGTGAAAAGTCGTTAGAACAGCACGAAAAGGCAGAGTGAAGAGAAGAGAACACCGGGAAAGAGCAACATGCGGGGAAGAAGATAGCTGCCTTAGCCACGGTGCAACATTCCCACGGTAAGATCAACCAAGAGCGCGTGTGCCACCGGCGCATGCGCCATCTTTTGCTCCGGCGACCCCCGCCAGACCAAATCTCCAAAAAGCCATTGGGGGCGCATCCCGCCAAGCTCCACATTAGCGAGGGCGGTAGGGCATGTTCACGCAGTTTTAGAGACCCCCAATGGCTGATTAATAATTTTTGTAATAATAAATAAGAAACAGTCACTCTACAGCCGCATTCAAAAATATGCAGTGACACGAGAGGCTTTCCCCGCTACCGCGGGAAGGTTTAAACCACGTACACCTCCATAATTGAAGCAGCTGCGGCGAGATGTGGCCTATGAAGTAAATTGGTATTTTGTGACGCACGAGTGTTATTCACTGCCTATTTCTGAATCTATAATCAGTGGACTAATGAAGCACTTACTCGTCCATGCTGTCAGGGCATTATTCTCAGTAGCTGGTAAAACGGGCGAAATTTGTGTCACGAGACGCATCAGAAACATCGTGCAGGTTTAACGCTCCCGAACGTAGTTATCACTTGGTAGTGGTAGCATCCTGGCCACGTGGTTCATGTTTGGGCGAGTTAGGTTTTGGCGCGTCATTGTGGAGGTAACTGGCGCCGCGATGAATGACCTTGAAGTCATAATGAAACATGCTTCCTGCACAGCCTTGACAGACACAGCCATGCCTAGCCACGTTTCCTGCAAACACAGCATTGATTACCAGCTTGGTCGTAGTTCGTTCCAGAACAGCGGACATCGACTGCAGAATGAGTACTTTATACATGCTGTAGACAAGAGTTTACTATTAGCGCGACAGTGTTGATATTCCTTATTATTAACCCTGGCGCGTGAACATCCGCTCTCATCACGACAGTCACGCCGTGCTTCCAAAGGTTCTAAGTGAGGTTCTCCTCCAAATACGTGCTCGGCAATATGCCACACCGCAGACGCTGAATACAATGGATTGTAAACCAGTACATGTCCGCTTCTTACTCGAATGCGTTAAGAAAACTTCTCCCAACTTCTACTATGCACCTCACCACAAACTTTAAAGCAGCACCTGGCTGAAACTTGACGCCAGTGTGTCGTGTAGTGCAATCAGTATTTCCCTCGGCACATAAAACTGTGGGCGAGGTTGCACTGCCAACTGCGTTATCAGCACAGAAACGTCCTGCCATCACCATTTCTTTCTCCCACGGCCACTTTTGTCTCTTATCGGCGTAAAAATAGAGCAAAAGCGTTTTCGAATTGTTAGTCGTAACCTCACCCCGTTTGTAATAAGATTCGCTAAAACTGAGGCACTCTGGGTTGGCGTGAAAACGATTACACGTGTAAAGTTACTAAATCCAGCAATGTGAGATAACAATGCACAATGCCCAGTGAAGCCCTGTGACAACAACCACACTTTTTCTCTGTGAAAGAGTGGGTAATCTTCGTCAAGGTATTTCTGTTAAGCGAAGCTTTGAATGCCTCATTAAAGCGGTCCGACGCTAGGCAAAACGCACTAAGAAAGCCAAGTTTATACACGCGCCTCAGGAAAAAATACGCTTCCCGTGGTATAAGCGGAAGCTGGGCCACTCGCGTTATAAAGGCGGCATCATTCCCACATTGTCGAGGCACCTTGGATTCTCCTAAAAAACGAGCTTTGATTTTTTTGTGAACTGAAGTTGCTAACACCTTCAGCTCTTACGGTTTGAGGTTTTGAGTGAAAAGTGGGAATAGTGCCGAAAAAAGCATTGCAAATAATCCAGCTTTATTGCATGTTCACCAATGTTCGCCGATGCAGATTGTTCTGAAAATGCCACCTTTCCATTCGCAGTGCGCCCCATTACACCCGCAGAAGAGTTGTATTGAGAGCGGTGTCCTATTCGCATAACCCTCTGACGTCATGCGTCCTTGAGTTCCCGGACCTCAATTCCGCTCCGAACGGTTATAATACATGCTTGGCGTAGCGTGTTCTCTGTATATTTGCTTAACAAAATTAGTCGACCTGAAAACGCGCTTGAGTCCAAGGCTGCTCTTTCACGTTACGACCTCATCATTGCCCCATCTGCGCCGTAATTTCTAATCGCGCCGCGTGATTCTGAAGCATTTTGTTGGAAGTGCGCGTAATATATTTGGTGCGCTCGATATTAACTCTATGAATGGGAGGAAAAAATAACAGGCCCTCTCTGATGAGGCAAAATGGTGCACATAAAGCGACCGACTCTGGCTAGCGAACGTTCGTGCGTAAATGTCTTTCTTGGCATTTTTGAACAAAGATACGCCAGTGTCACTTCTGTTAGTATTTTGTCACCTCGTCTTTGCACTGCTTATTGTTAAGTCGATGCGATTGATTCAACTAGCCATAAATGACATCAAGTAAGTCCCTTAGCATGCTTTTGTACGTTATTTAGGTACTACTCTAGTCCCTGCCTGTGTAAAGGAGGTGTCCACTTAAGGGTGATAGCCTGAGCTAATACGTTTCCTTTCTATCACAGCGTGTCACCATTTAAGCATCTTGGCACCGACGATTTGAGGATTGGGGTTACTCAGAGCGTGGCTACTATGAAACCTTCTCCGCTGCCCGGGAAGCGGCACATCTGCCGCTGAACAGGCGGAATGTTTTTTTTTTTTGGAATGCTTAAGTAACGCATCTGCTAAGAAGCGCGACAAGAAGTTTGTGGATGGGCGAAGGATTCCACATGCCGAGAATACACAAAACCATTGGTATGGAGGACTGCCGTTACGTTTGTGTTTACGATCAAGGAGCAAATTTTTTGCCGACTACGCCTTAGTGCACATGGTCATCTTTCACCGGTAAGAGGGAACAAAGTCCGTCAGAATACCCACAAGAAAGAAAAAAACATAATACGATTAGGTGTCACAGAGTCACAAATGTTCGAGGCAAATGAGGGATATTTGAGGGAAGTGTAATTCGAGGCAGTGATATACGCGCCCAGTGATAGTCAAGGCAAACGCAAATAGCACTACCTTGCACGTTCAGCTATGGTACGCGTTTGTCAATGCTTGAAACCAAAACAAAAAAACAATTTTGGGCAACGCTATAAGCAACGATGCCTATTTAACAATAAATGGAAGGTGCATTTTGTAGAAAAAAAGAAAAAACAATAAAAAGTCCTAGAACTACCCTTTGAAAAAAAAGTGCTAAAGTTCTGTGCAGTCATTTGGTAGCAGACATCGACCAACCGCATCGCCAATGTGGTGTCTGGTCCGCGCAGGGATATAAGCTTTCGCCGAAGAGAGGGCATTGATGTCATTTAGGTACCATGAAGTCTGAGCTGTTTTTGGAGGCCAAGGAGGCCGTGTCCTTTAGAAGTGCGGTAGGGTCCTCCCGTTTGACAAGAGGAGCAACGGCACTAGCGGCGAAGCACCGCGTATATCTTGAAATAATATTTGTTTGAATTACTAGCAAATTTGTACTATCGCTCACGGATTAAAAATGTAGGCGGACGATTAAAAGCAACGCTGCCTACAACAAAAGCAAGAAGATGATTCAAAACTCAGTGGCAGAAAAACGGGAGGCAATCTTGAGGGGATTCTCGAAATGATGCAGCAAGAGCGTCGTCAGGAGCCTGGACAGCCTTTCCCTAATGGCGAGTTCGCAGGTTTCGTGCTGTGTTTGGTAGATTGTCATTAAAAGTGCAACGTCACGTGTACACATGATGGACACTCCTATATACTTTTACTTGTAGTAGCAACATCAGGCTTGAGTGAGTGGCACCGTAATTCTTCATACACGATTCTTATCATCCCAGAGGCAACCAGGGGCGGTATTCTCGTAACTGTCCCTTTTGAAAACGTCCCTTTTGAGTCCCTTTCATCGTGACGTACTTCCGGTTAAGTAGTAGGCGTTGGCAGTAGGTTTGGCCGCGCTTGCGTTACGTCACTTCCGGTTGTTTTCCTTTCAGCCAATCAGGGCTCGCCAAAGGGACACTTTTGAAAGGGACGCAAAAAGGGACAAAACTCGAGGAATACCGCCCCAGAGCTGTAGTTTCTGAACAATTAATGTAATTACACTGCTGCCGAAGCTGGTTGTACTGACTGCGCCGCTTGCTTTTTATTCTGAGTATACTGGAAAGGCTCCGGCGAAGAAAGGCCTTTGAAAACTTTTCCTCCTCAATGCACCCCACCGAAGCCCGGTTGAAAAGTTCCACACGTTTCAGTTACTCTTTGTGTTTCGGGTTTGAATTATGTTTACGCAGTGGCCTGCACAAAAATACCGACATCAGCACATTTGACAGCAAGCGAAGGAAATGCTGGTGTGAAAAGAAGGGGGTGCGGAGAAAGGCTGCTGCTTCGACTGCTTGTGCGAACTTTAGGGGCGACTGGGGAGAGAAATTGCAAACCCGCAAGGATGCCTTCAAAGCGGTGCCTTTGATATCGCTCTTTTCAGAAACGTCGAAATGAGAAGAGCTGCAGTGCTGTCCCGGCATATTTCCGACACTGCTGCATATAAAGAGATTGGGTGAATGAACTGCTAGAGTTACGGCTTTGGTTGACCGGCGTTCTTAGATATTCAAAGTCAAGGTTATAACTTTGCTTGGCTCGGCCATCGCACCCAAGACCTCAACGACGAAGGATTGAAGCGGTGCGTAAAATCACAACTTCGGGCGGATATTTTAAGCAATATGTAAGCTACATGGCTTTTGGTTCTAAATTGAACATTTTAATGGACCTCGAACACCGCTGCGTTATCTTACCCCTCAAGGAGAAATATCATTGACCCGGGTACTAACTTCTGACAGAAATCAAGTGCCGGCCACCCGATTATAGGAAACTGTTGTGGAATGTCGGTGTCGCAGTAGGCTGCAGAGTCCACGGCACAAGTAGGAAGTTATTTGTGAATTTTATGACGATGGTTTGAAAGAAACCATTGCGACTAACGCAGATTCTAGCAGGTGCAGCTATACAGGACAACTATTAGCATTACCCAACGTGCATAGAGCCTTTGTTCTTACTACAGTGAAGCTGTTAATAGTAGGGTACTGTCGAATTCTCCTGTGTCCGAACAAAGACTCGGAAGCGAGCACGTGACTTGGATACGCGAGGCTTTCCATAGCGATTGGCGTTCGTCTGGGCGTTTTGCTTTTGTTCGTTTTTTTCTTTATTTTCTTGTCTGCTTCCTCGCATATATGTGCTCCGCAGGTACTTATACTCAGCGAGTTCTGATGCTCTATATTCAATTTCATTTCACTTGTACCATCGTAATTCGGAGGCCCCGTACAGTCCGTGATCCAGAAGAACAACGCGATTACGAGGAGTGACGGCGCAAAAAAGACAAAAGTTGAATCGGCGCTGGCGGGCAGCGAGCAGTAAAGAAGAAAAGGAGAAAACGCCAAATACATGCCGCAAGGCAGATAAGGTGACCAACGCCTCGGGGCGGCGAACCCGTCGCAAAGAGTCAGCTACCGTGCGGCCAGATAAAAAAAGAACTTTAATAGGGTTTACATTTGGTTCGAAACGAACTTTTCGGACAGCTATTTTAAGTGCACGTGTAACGCGCGGTTCGCCAACGGCTGGTTGGCCTGCGATCGATCACGTGCGTGATAATGCAAAGCGGACACGTGGACTGCAAGTGTTGTGGGACTCATTTCCAAACGCCGGGTATGTTGCAAATTTTCAAGGGGAGGGGGAGGGTACCATCCTATAAACATGATTCTAAACCATGAATGAAGATTGAGTGACATAAAACGCCCCTTTTAGTTGAATTACGCTCCTTTTCACTGCAACAAGGATATATCCTTACCATTCACTGAGTACCAGGCCATTGCGGACTAGCTGGAAACACTTAGGCTAACTAGGTGGCAAAAAGGGTTTCTGCAGACGCAGATGTTCTACTTCCTGCCTTTTGCAAGGCCACACACGACCGCTCTTCTGTCGACCATTTTCCGCCTGACCTCGGAGAGTCACTCTTCCCACCCTGACAACCATCATGGAAGGCTACTCCGGCTCGACTCTGACCATAAGTTTCGATTACAGACTACGGCTTGGTGTAGCATTTAGCCGTCGCTACCAGCACCTAAGTGGTTTTACGAGTGACCGCAATTTTTGAACATGCATTCTACCAGAGACTACTAAGGATGTTCTCTGCAACTTCCCACACTACGCGCAGCCTCGAGAACAACTAGCGAGATCATCGGCCAGTTTGACTGTCATGTTGTGTCCGAGTAAGTACTGCTGGGCCCTGGACAAAGCTAGGCGAAACTGTTCGTATCAGTCGTTCAGCTCGATTATCGTGTTTCAGCAATCCTCACAAATAAAAATGCTTGAGTGTTCCCAGATTTTGTTACGACTACGCAATCAATTTAAAACTGCGTAAAAGTATAAAAGTCGACCTCCTTGCCTCTGAGGCAGTTGTGGTTAAGCGGATACGATTGTTCTGTGGTAGATTATCTGCACTAATAAGGGAGTTTGAATTGTTAGAATGTTAGAGCAGTGTCAAGAAACGCTCTTACAAATCCATGGAGACTGGCTGGGGATAACCACACCTCAGGTCTAAAAGGGTATCATGCTACACTGGCCTGCGTGTATACGCTAAAACCAAAGCTTTTGCGTACTGAGGGTATAAGCCACGACCATGCTGAAAAATACGCCCTCGGACAATGACAAAAATTTATTCCCAATGAGTTAACTTCTCCTCATGGGACAGCATGACGCTAGAGGTTTTTCCATCGAAGCAGTGTACACTGGGGTGGAGAGGGAGTCGTGGACAAAAGGGGGCATGCGCACACTGCTAGGCTACATGCCTTCACCGATGACAGGTCCTGTTGTGCTGGAGGCGCGTGATTTAAACGTGGACGTCTCACGGCCCAATGCAACATGTCTTCTCTAATCCGTGGTCGAATGGGTATAGTTGGTGCCTTACACAGAATGTAAAATGCCTACGACGCCGGAGGGAAGCGTACAGCCACATGTTTGTCGTCAAACTAAAGCTCGAGTGCTTAGAAGTTTCATTCAGTAACAGTCTAGAGTACGCTCAATCGCAAATTACGAAGGAATGTGTTTTTTTCGTCACTACTTTGAGTGCGCCCAGAGTCACTGGTGATCATACATTACAGCGTCGAAGGGAGGCTGAAATATTTTTATGTGATTTGTATGAGCGATTATTAAATTCAGTCACGGATTCGTCATCTTAACCACGAAGGACAATACCTTTGCCTGACTTGCATGCGAACGTGTGCAGTTTGTGTATATAATAAAGGAATAGCAAACTGTTGGTACCCGTCGAGACTATACCAGGAGCGTAGAGACAGAAAAGCTGTAGATCTGCTGTTTTAAAGCGAAATTTTAAGAAGTGGGGCCCGTGCATTTAGCGAATAAATACGGAATCGGTCATTCGCTAACACAGAAACAAGTGCTTCAAGTACAAAATTGGCGGCTTCATTCTGCCTAGAGCACTAGCGATCACGTAACAAAAGCCGCAGCAGCCTTTTCCAGTGAATACTTCGTGAATGAAAAGTACCGGTGAATATTTCGCGCAAGGAGAAGAATAAAAATGAGGCGCTGCGAAAAAGGGCTGCTACGAAGAACAAAGTAGAATAACAAGTCATTTTGTTTTGCAAGAGGAAATTTGTAATTACGAACAGAAGATGAAGACACTCAGGAAGAAAAGGGTTCACAGAAAAGCCAGAAACAAAGCAAACTACGCGGCCGCAGCAAAGCCAAGAATAAATGCTGCACATCCCTTCTTACCAAGTTTCGTAGGCGAAGGAGTGGTAGCATTGCAGCCACCAACACAGTGGTCCGCACATAAAACGACAAACTAAAAAGGAATCAGTAAACAAGTAGAGCAGAGACTGTTTCGTTTTTCGTCATGGCTTTATAGCATGCGTACATAGAGATTTGTATGGTCGCAGGCAATAGACAAAAAGCGAGGAAGTCTGACACTTAACGTGGATAAACAAGCAGTTCCGCGGCAAGCAGTCTTCTTTCATTGGTCGGAATAAAGTTTCCGCAGTGCTGAATCTCTAGAGGCGCACACGTCACTCGATTTTTGATTTCTTATTCCCGGAACCAGCTTAAGTTTTCCAACGTCAAACCCCGCACGCGAAGACGCGACTGCCGCGTAGCATGCTTGATTTTCTTTTTTTTGCGTCAGCTGTGAATCTATGCAGCATCAAAGCACAAATTCTACTTCGCGCAGCGTCTGTGTGTGAACAATGCGACAGAACAGCACAAAAAGACCAAGTGAAGCGAATACGGGGAAAGAGCTACGTGCGGGAAAAGAGACAGATGCGTTAGCAACGGTGCCGATGTTCCCACATTAGGGTCAAGCATGACTGCGCTGTGCCACCTGCGCGTGCACCATACTGGGGTCCGGCGACCCCCGCCACTTCTCGCCACTTCTCGCACGCAGCAGTCTTAGAGATCCCCCAATGGCTGTTTAACCATTTTTCGTCTGATTGGAGCAATGACTCTACAGCCGCATTCTGAACTAAGCAGTAACACTACAGCTTTTCCCTGCTTACCGCGGGTAGGTTTAAACCACGTACAGCTTTATAATTGAAAAATTCGCTGCGAGATGTGGGCCTATGAGGTCAATTGGTATTTTGGGATGTGCGAGTGTTCTTCACTGCCCATTTCTCAATCAATATACAATGGACTGAAGCAGTTACTGGCTCATGCGGTCAGGGCATTATTCTCAGTAGCTGGTATGACGGGCGAAATTTGTGTCACGAGAAGCATCATAAACATGGTGCAGGTTTAACGCTGCCAAAAAGTAGTTATCACTTGGTAAGGGTAGCATCCTGGGTACGTGGTTCATGTTTGGGAGAGTTAGGTTTGGGCACGTGGTTACGGGAACGTTGTGACGTTCTGTGTGTCTGTCCTCACTTCATCCGTGTCTTTATTTTTTGCGTAATTTTTTCAATTGGTGTAGCTATTACGAGTGAAAGCAAAGACTATACGCAGCATTATCGCAAAAGTTCCCTTTCCTTGAGATTTCACAGCCTGCCGCCTAGCTGTGTCCCTGGACGATTGGCCACATCCTTTCGCTTCCGTTTAAGTGCCCGCATGGAGAACCAGCCGGCGCGGCATCGTTGGCGAGACTGGGACCAAGGGCCTGCGAAGCAGGCCTTAAATCCTTGCCTATTCACGTTGTTTGCTTGCACTTAAGTGCACTCACGTACCACCTGGCTGGAGGTGAGCAATCGAGCGCAGGCTAAGCAGATGTTTTACACTCGCCTGGTAAGGTGGTACACAGAGGCGAGACTCCGAGTGAGGGAAGCTAAAAGCGCAGCTTACGCGCCCGCGGCTGAAAGTAACTGGCGCCGCGATGAATGAACTTGAAGTCATAATGAGACATGCTTCCTGCACAACCATGACAGACGCAGCCATGCCTAGCCACTTTTCCTGTAAACAAAGCAATTCCTACCAGCTTGGGCGTAGTTCGTTCAAGAACAGTGGACATAGAATGCGGAATGAATACCGTGTGAATACAGTAGGGTAGAGTTTACTATTACCGCGACAGTGTTGATATCTTTATCATCACTCCTGGCATGTGAACGTCGCTCTCTTCACAACAGACACGCCGTACTTCCAAAGGTTCTAAGCGAGGTCCTCCAAATTACGTGTTCGGCAGTCTGCCACACTGCAGACGCTCCATACGATGGATTGCAAACTAGTAGATGTGCGTCTCTAACTCAAATGCGTTAATGAAACTTCTCTCAACTTCAACTAGGAAGCTCACCGCAAACTTTAAAGCAGCACTTGCAGACACCTGACGCCAGTGCGTCGTGTAGTGCAATCATATTTCCCTCGGCACATAAAACTGAGGGCGAGGTTGGGCTGCGAACTGCGGTATCGGCACAGAAACGTCATGCCGTCACCCTTTCTTTCAGCCACGGCCACTTTTATCTCTTAGCGGCGTAAAAACGGACCAAAGTGCTTTCGAATATTTTGTAACATCATTCTATTTGTAATAGGATTCGCTAACACTGAGACACTCTGTGTGGGCGTAAAAACGACTACACATGTAAAGTTACTAAATCCAGCAATGCGAGATAACAATGTACAATGCCGAGCGAAGCCCTGTGACGACAACCCCACTTTTTTACTGTGTGGAAGAGTGGATAATTTTCGTCAAACTATTTCTGTTAATTAATCGAAGCTTTGCAATGTCTCACTAAAGGCGTCCTACGCTAGGCAAAACACACTATAAGAAAGCCAAGTTTATACGCGCGCCTCACGAAAAACAAAAATGTTCACCATCTTCCCGTAGGGGAACCCTGAGTAGAATGCGAAGCAGCCATGTGGTCGACTCAAGTTCCCATTAGTTTTCAGTTCGATCGCGGTGGTGCGGGAGGAGAATGAGGGGAGTGAGCGCGCGCGCGCGTCATTTATACCGCGGAGCAACAGTGGCGCCCCCAACGGAGTATGCAGCGGCTACCGTAGCGTCTCTAACCCTAAGCTGCTTCGCATTATCGCGCGCAGAACGGCAGGTGTTGCCATTCGTTGCGCCATCCGGGAGAGAAGAGCATCGGAGAGGAGAGGAGGGAATGCCTCGCATAATACTCAGGGTTCCCCTGCGGGAAGATGACGACGATGGTTGAACGCGAAGGTATCTCGTGATGAATTTTTTGGTTGGCCACTCCCTAGGGGCATCCTGCCACAATCATCATCAGCGGTGCCAGGTCGCGCATGCCCAGTGGGGGCGTGGACGCCACACAACGGCGCCCGCAACGGCGGAGGGAACAGGCTCGACCATAGGCTGCTTCGCATCTAAAAACGCTTCCTGTGGTATAAGCGGGAGCTGGGCCCTTCGCATTTTGAAGGCGGCGTCGTTCCCACATGGTCGAAGCACCTTGGATTCTCCTAAAAAACGGGCTTTGATTTTTTCCGAACTTATGATGCTGCACGGCTTCAGCTCTTACCGGTTGAGGTCTTTAGTGACAAAGGGGTAGTAGTGGCGAAGAAAAAGCACTGCAATATATCCAGCTTTATAGCAAGTACACCAATGTTCGCCGATTCAGATAGTTCTGAAAATGCCGTCTACCCATCCGCAGTGCTCCCCATAATACCTGCAGAAGAGTTGTATACAGAGCGGTGCCCTATTCGTGCGACCCTTTAACGTTAAGTGCCCTTAAGTTCTTGGCGCTCAATTCCGCTCCGAGCGGTTATAATACGTGCTTGGCGTATCTGGTGCCCTTTATATTTGCTTAACGAAATTAGTCCACCTGGAAACGCGTGTGAGCCAAAGGCTGCTTTTTCACGTTACGACCCCATAATTGCCCCGTCTGCGCCGTAATTTCTAATCGCACCGCGTGATCCTGAAGAATTTTGTTAGAAGTGCGCGTAATATATTCGGTCTGCTCGATATTAACGATATTAACTCTATGAATGAGAGTGAAAAAAGAGGCCCTCTTTTATGAGGCAGAATGGTACACATAAAGTGGCCGAATCTGGTTAGCAAACGTTTGTGTGAAAATTCCTTTCTTGGCGTTTTTGAATAAAGATACGCCAGTGCTCGCTTCTGCTCGCTTTGTCTTTGCGCTGCTTATTGTTAAGTCGATGCCACGGATCCAACTAGCAATAAATGACATAAAGTAAGTCTCTTAGCGTGCTTTTTTTACGTTATTTAGTTATTACTCTAGTACCCGCCTGTGTAAAGGAGGTGTCCACTTATGGGTGATAGCTTGAGCTAGTACGTTTCCTTTCTATCAGAGCGTGGCACCACTTAAGCCTCTTGGCTCCGAAGATTTGGGGTTTGGGGGTTTTGTAGTAAACGTGGCTGCTATGAAACCTTCCCAGCTGCTCGGGAGGCTGCTCTACCATCTGCCAGCCTCCGCCTCGCAGAGCTTAGCCCATGACAGCATATGTCCTAATTATAAAGCTTGTTTGAGCGAAGGAATGCTTAAGCGACGCAGCGACGCATCTGCCAAGAAGCGCGACAAGAATTTTGTGGATGGACGAAGCATTCCACATGCCCAGAATACACAAAACGATTGGTAGAGAGGACTGCCGTTACGTTTGTGTTGACAACCCAAGGAGCAAATTTCTTTCCGATAACTACTGACTACGCCGCAATCTTGCATGCTCAGTTTTCACCGGTAAGGGGAAACAGAGTGCGTCACAACGCCCGCAAGAAAAAAATGAGAAAAAATTTAGCCGTCATAAAATCGCAGATGCTTGACGGAAATGAGTGATATTGGAGGGAAGTGATATTCCAGGCAGTGATATACGTGCACAGTCATATTCAAGGCAAACTCAAATAATACTACCTTGCACGTTCAGCTTTGTTGGTTATAGAAGAGTGCTTGACCATGAAAATAGAATTTTGAGCAATTCTGTATGCAATAACGCTTGGTTAACAATAAATGAGCGAAAGCCACATTTTGTAGAACAAACATTTTGTAGAAAATTAAAAATATAAGAAAAGTCCTAGCACAAGCCTCTGTAAAAAAATTATTAAAGTTCTTGGCAGTCATTCGGTACCGGAAATCGACCAACCGCATCGGGATTGTGTTGTGTGGTCCGGAGTGGGGATACAAGCCTTTGCCAATGACAGAGCATTGCTATCATCAATGTTCCATGGAATTTGAATTGTTTTTTGGAGGGCAAGGGAGCCGTGCTCTTTAGAAGTGCGGTATGTTCCTCCGGTTTGACAAGAATGGTAACGGCACTAACGCGGAGGCATAGCACATTTTTTTTAAATATAACTTGATTAAATTGTTAGCAAATTTTTGCCTTCGCTCAACCGTAAACCATGTCAAGGGACGATGGAAACTAACGCCGCCTAGAGCAAAAGCGAGAAGGCGATTCCAAATTCAAGCTATCCAAGATTCTAGTATAGCTGCAATAAGATGGGCGTCGTCATACGCATGGAGAGCCTATCGCGAAAGGCGAGTTTAAGTTTCTTGCCTGACTTGGCAGACTGCGGTTAAAGCACAACGTCACGTGTACACAAGATGGACACCCCGAGATACTTTCACTTGTGATAGAAACATCAGGCTTGAGTGAGAGGCGCCGTAAGTCTTCATACACAATTCTTATCATCCCAGAGGCAACCAGAGCTGTAGTTTCTGAACAATAAATGTAATTACACTGCTGCCGAAGCTGGTTGTACAGCCTGCGCCGCTTGCTTTTATTCTGAGTATACTGGAAAGGCTGCGGCGAAGAAAGGCCTTTCAAAACTTTTTCTCCTTAAAGCATCCCACCGAACCTCGGTTGAAAAGTTCCACACGTTTCAGTTACTCTTTCTGTTTCGGTTTGAATTATGTTTACGCCGTGGCCTGCACAAAAATACCCACACCAGCACATTTCACAGCAAGCGAATGAAATGCTGGTGTGAAAAGAAAGGGGTGCGGGGAAAGGCTGCCGCTTCGGCTGCTTCTGCGAACTTTCGCGGTGACTGCGGAGAGAAATTGCAAACCCGCAGGCTGCCATCAAAGCGCTGCCTTTGATATCGCTCTTTTCAGAAACCTCGGAAAGAGAAGAGTTTCAGAGCTGTCCCTGCATATTTCTGACGTTTCAGCATATAAATAGACGGGGTGAATGAACAGCTAGAGCTATGGCTTTGCGTGATCTGCGTTCTTAGTTATTCAAGGTCAAGGCTATAACTTTGCGTGACTCGGCCATCGCACCCGATGCCTCAACGATGAATGGTTGAAGCGGTTACGTAAAATCACAACTTCGGGCGGAGATTTCAGGCAACATGTAGGCTTCATGGCTTTTGATTCTACACTAGACATTTTTACCTACCTAGAACACCGCTGCTTCATGTCACCTCAATAAAAATATTACTGACCCGGGTACCACCCCCTCACAGAAATAAAATGCCGGCCACCCCATTATACAAAACTTGTGGAATGTTGGTGTTGCAGAAGCCCGAATACACAAATAAACAAGCAGGAAGTTATTTGTGAATACTATGAGGGCGGTTTGAAACAAACCGTTGAGAGTAACTCAAATCATAAGTGCAGTTATACCGGAGAACCATGTGCATAACCCAACGTGCGTAGAACCTTAGTTCTTACTACAGCGAAGCTGTTAGTGCTAGGGTAGTGTGGATTCCTCCTTTGTGCGAACAAAGACTGTGGACCTTCCACGTGCCTTTGAAAAGCGAGGTCGTCCATGGTGATTGGCGTTCGACTGGGCCTTTTCTATTGTTCATTTTTTTCTTAATTTGTTGTCTGCTTCCCTGCATATATGTCGTTCCAGATTTGGTTCAACTCGGGAAGCTCTGGTTCTTTGTATTCAGTTTCACTTCACTCGTGCCGCATTAATTGAGAGGCCCCTCACAGTTCGTAAACCCGAGCAATAGCGTACCTCGGAAGAGTGATGGGAAGAAAAAAGACGGAAGGAGACTCGCAGGCGGGTAGCGAGTACCAACGAAAAGAAGCACAAACCGGCGTACGCGTGCGGAAAGACAGACAACGTGACCGACGTGGCGGGACCAAGAACTCATCCCATAGACTCGGGTACAGTGCTAATAGATGAAAAAACGTCAATGGAGCTTACATTTGGTGCAATATGAACTTTTCTAATTGGCATGGCTGTATTTGTACCGTGTAAGGTCGGTTGGGGTTCGCCAACGACTGGCCTGCAATCGACAACGTGCGGGATACTGTGTAGCGGACACGTGCACTGCAAGTGCTGTGGGACTCAATTACAGATTGCCGGGACGTCATATATTTTCAAGAGGGTGAGACACGTAAAAACACGATTCTAAACCACAAATGAAGTTTGAGTTACAGAATTACCGTCCTTTTTATAAAATTACTCGCCTTTTCACTGCAACAAGGACACGTTATTAGTATTCCGCGGGTACCAGGCCATTGCGAACTAGCTGGTAACAATTAGGCTGACGAAGGAGCAGAAAAGGTTTCTGCAGACGCAGATATTGTACGTCTGCCCTTTTCAAAACGAGACACGACCGTTCTTCTGTCTACCATTTTCCGCCTCGCCTCGGCGAGTCATTGTTCCCACCCTGAGAACCATCATGGAAGGCTACCCCGGCTACACCCGGAGGTAAGTGGCGGTTACCTCCATTTATTCAGCGAATCCACGCCACGCTGTTTCACCGACTACGGCTTGTTGTATGTAGCCTTTACCCGTCGCACCAGCACCTTATCGGCGTTACGAGTGACCCCAATTGTTAAACATGTCGTGTACCAGAGACTATTTGTCGTATTCTCTCCACCTGGACATGATACGCGCATCCTCAAGAACAATTAGCGAGATCATTAGCCCGTTTGAACTGTCGCGTTGTGTACGAGTAATTACTGCTGGGCCTTTGGACGGACGCGCAGCGTTCCCACAAGGCGTTCAAAGCAGTGCTGACATTTGTGCGCAGCAGTGGCTTGGCAGCAATACGGTAGTTCAGGCCCGTCTTGATGAACTATAACACATAAATTGCATATAGTATAGGCACCTTTTGTGAAGAGCCATTCTTTGACCTTTCGCTTCTCCGTCATCTTCACTCCTCTCATCCTCTATCTATGCCTTTTCCCCTTCCCCTTCGCACACACTGAATATGTTTCCAGAACTAATCACGTGAGGCCTATCAGTCTGTGTATTTTTCATTTCAATAAAATTTGCCGTGACGCATAGCATCACGCGTGGCACCACGCGTTGCACTGACTTTTCTTTTTCGAGGTACTCTCAGTGTACCAGTCTCAATGCGTGTATTTGTGGGTAGTTTTTTAAGACCACCTGCTAATTATGGAAAAGCAACGATTCGGCCCAGACATGTTGCAGCCGGTTTCCGTAGCCGTATTACACGCCAGTGGACGCCAGGTAAGAGGTGAACCACGCGATCCCTCCCTTCACAGCTAGTGTCGTAACAGCTACCGTGAAAGGCACAGCCTCAAAAGCATCAGCCATGACCTTATTCTGAGAGCCAGGAGGTAAACGTTGTAAATTTTCTTTGCATTAAATACGCCAGTCGTTCACTTAATGCGGCCGTAACACCGATAATTTCCGGCAGGATTTGAGGACATACCTACGGGTCACCTGCCAGTACTGTCAGGCGAAACTACTGAAACTCATCCCGAGCAGAATGACTATTCGAGTAGCCGGTGTACTTTACCTTACAAGTAGCGTAGAAGTCAATTGTGACGCGATTGTTTACACTTATACCCGACACATTGTTGTCACCGACTCACAACCATGTTGAATTACGCTTTAAATTGAACACCTTGAAAGAAAGAAGGGGAATAATACACAAAATTTCGTTTATGCTTCATTTAATTTGACAAGCCGCTGAAAAAGTTCCATTAGTTAACGTTCAAAAACTGCCAACGATGCAAACCCACCTTCATCAGTATCGTCATTATCTTCATCAGCCTAATTAGGTTCACTGCCGGACGATGTTTTCTCTCATTGACCTCCACCCTCTCGTGTTCTGCGCTGCCCGAGTTCATGTCTTGCCTCGGAATGTTTCTTACTTCCACCCTCCATAGAGTTATCAGCCTTCCCCTTCTTCTAGACCCGTCCCTCGGTGAACACTCTGTCATCCTTGCGGTCCACCGGTTGTGACTTTTTCGTCTTACTACGTGGCCTGTCCAATTACATTTATTTTAGATGCGAATCATCTCATGCTCGTGGCTGTGCCCCTCCCTCCCTCGTTGTCATTGTACACCGTCCGCACTCTACTGCACATGCGCGTCTCTTCAGCCCCGTCAGCGTTTGGGCTGACGTCAGCGCAGTCCACTATTAAAACGAATAGTTAGGCGGCGCCCGGTTTCGGTCCAATGACTCTCTGGCCGCAACGGGAGGTACGTGGCGCTCTTCCCACTGCGCTACAAACCGAGACGGGAGCATGTGCTACGAACGCGCCTTATGTCCTTCACTCATTCAAACTACGTCAAGAAGCTACTGATACAACGAAGGCACTGCGAAGCTGAACGTCCACGGAAACGACGATCTGAAAACTAATGGGAACTTCAGCGACCCAATGGCTACTTGGCATACTACTCAGGGTTCCCCTACGGGGAGATGGTGTAATTTTTTCCTAATTCGAACTATGTTTTCTTCTTGCTCCATGCCGCAGGAGGCTCTTTTCGTGTCTCTATGCGTTACTCCGGCCATGGTTTTTCCATGGCTCGTTGAGCCGACCTAATTTTTCTGTCCCGTTGTTTAGTAAGGCCCCATCTTTCTTTACCATACCTAATCACTGGAAACACGCATTGGGTTGTATACTATTATTTTCAGTGACTGAGGTAGCGTTTCTTATTACTGAGGGAAAGCCCCAAGAGTTAGGGGAAAAGACGGCACATTCAGACTAGCAAGCACGTCTGAAAAAGCTAAACGCATTAAGGACGTACAGGAAAATGCTATCATAGAATCTCACACGCGCGTTGGTCCCGCTGCCGACACTAGTTCAGACCTTCTTTTATAGACGCTTCGTGTTGTTTATTTACTAAAACCCCTAGTAATTGCTCCATGGAAAAATAACGTAACGCAGTTTCGATTATGTTAAGTCTACAGTATCTCAAAGTACCCCGCATATTTGCTGCTTGCAAGGAATTTTGTTTTGCTGTGGTGATACCACTGAAAGTCCGGAGGACATTTATTTGGCAATTAGGCACAAGTGAATAATTTTTGGGTAAGCAGCAAATACTTCAACTTAGTGCACACGGAAATCCACGAAAGCGGATGGACACGATCTTTTAGAATTGAGCGTTCGCGTGTTCTCGAATGCGTGCGCTGGCCAAAAAAATTTCAAGATAGAATTTGCGAATGGTGTTTGGTTCCTAAAAGAACAACTGCAAGAATTACCTACACAGATTTCACCAAAAAGCGTTCGTGTAATTTCGGAGACAAAACCGGGAAGCTCGGACAGTGCGCTGCATTGTGTAAAAGCGCGATTCCGAATTCAACCTGAAGCCTCGCTTGCAGTGCCTGCACTGAGAAACTGGCCCTGCGCCGCACTTCTCGCGTCAGACAAACTAAAACGGCAAGACCAAAAGTTGTCTTCTCTTTAACCGAGCAACCAGCTAACGGCGGCAGCCGCTGGTTCCCTGCTAAGCCGCGCGGCCGCTCCGGCCACGCCCGCCACGGCCTAGAAAATTTTGACAAAAACTGCCCCTGTAATTGCCCGCTTAAACTATTCTATCATTGCGCCTAGTTTTATTGCTACTTGATGTAGTTATATAGTTCACAGTGCGGCGTTGAACGTTACAGAATTGCCATATGCAGTGACTTCATAGCCGCCTGCGAAGAGTATTGATACAGAAAATGGTTGTTACTGTTGTTTCATCGAAACTATCCCGAAACTAAATATGTGATAATTAAGTTATATGAAAATGATTACGAATTTTTTAAGGAAAATCTGGGTATGCGTATTTGTTCGTTTAATATAACTAGTCATCTTATATATCTCAATTTAATTATCGCTGGTCTTAAATTTCGTAGTAGTGGAAGGGCTCGAAAGTTTTTTTTTCTTTGCTCTATCAGAAAATAGTGACGCGTCCCTACGCCCGCACTTTCCCAACGAATGGCGCATTGAACGGGAGTTTAAACAGCACGACGACGCCTACAGGTTTACTTGTGCTTCGCGACGCCATCTTTCCACCGCAGTTGCTGCTTTTCTCTCGCACACACATTTGAAGGCAGTGACGCACTGAACACGTGTTTAGCCGCCGATGCACCCCCGACGCTCTTCAAGGAGATTATCGTCACGTGGGTTTCCGTACACAGCTGATAAGTGAGATTAGACTTCTCCTCTGCCACAACCCACGCGCGTTTCCTTCTTCATATAGCACGCACCCTCCCCCGAAGTCATAAATACAGTTAACCCTGGTTCTAACAAAATCGCTTTCCCCAATTTTTGCTTTATTAGAACTTTCTATTTTTTTCGCGATTGCCCACTACATGCACAAAGACAAAGTATTCCCTGCTTTTACCGAAATACGTTTATACCAAGATCAGTCTCCTCTCCGAGCAATTTGATATAATGAAGATTTACTCGGCAATACCAGTCTTTTGAAGCAGGTATTCTTATCGTTTAGAACGAGTTTCGCATTTCAAAACGTTGCTGGGCGTCTCGAGCACGCATAATGAACGGAACATGAAGCTTATACGCAAGGTTGGCGTTGATCTGCGTTATTATTCCTTGATCTACTTCCTCATCTTTATTTCCCTTGTTCGCCACTCCAGGAGAACAGCGTTTTCAAGACTGAATTCACCACAGCACTTCTCCCAATTGTCACCAGAACTGTTTACATTCAGGTATGCTCTGTTATTGAATCAAGTGCCTCACGGAGACAAGCACTGCGATGTTTTGTATGAAAACCTGCAGCCTTTCGTATTCGGACGCCTAAAAAAATAGACAAGAGCTAGCGCTAAAGGTATACTAATATAATTCATGCCCTCTTCCGCACAATGTAACAAAATTGGCCGCGTATCTGCTCCTTTGTTGCAAATGTCGTCAAAAGGCGATAGTCTTTATCGACTTTTGCCAAGTAAATGCCTCCCTTCGCTTTCCCGCTCACCTCTCATGCTGTTCCTCTTGTGTCGCGCTCCTCCCAAGGTAAAGACGCGAAAGGTTTGCTTAAATCATTTTAAATTTCCCGCGTTCCACTGCTCCAAACCGGGTGTCTCGATGCCAACGCTGCTGTACGGCGAAGACGCGCGTGAATCGAGGCGCCCTACTTCCACGTTTATAGAACCGCGTTTCCCTAGTCCACGTGCGTTCCAAGCAGAATGTGGAATCTGTCTAGTGGAACCTTTCGTAACTGTTGCCACTTGATTTCTTCAAATGCCGCCTGAAGGTACATGGCGCTGGCGACAGTCAGGCGACGGCGGAGTGATATTTTTGTCTTCAGTTGATGAAGTATTTAATCTCGCCAAAATCAAACGTGTACGATTTTTTATAAAGGAACGCTGCAAATATCACTTCTGTATTAATTTGTTGTCTTATATATGCGTAATGTCTTGTTGTTCTTCAACAATATTGACAAGTATGAACGTTACACCGGAATTAGACGGGCACATTTAGCTGTGACTATATAAGACTATTGCGCAGGCATTGTTTTACTTTGGCCGGGTGGCTGAATCGAGTCACAGACAGACAGACGGACAGACATACAGACAGACCAAAATTTCTGGGTTTAAGTAGCCCAAGAAAGACTATCGTCTTTAAAAAGTTTGATCGACCGGATCTCCTGTTTACATTTTTGTTATCGCTTCATTAAAAAGCGGACGCTTTCCTCGTCTCACTCTAACGCATGAGAATCGCATGGTACTGGAAGGAACAAAAAATGTGTCTTTAAATAAATTCGAGATTCCGAATACTACCCGGCGTAAGACAGCATTCTGACTGAATGCAAGAACACTATCCCCGGGAAAAATGTCTGTTACACAAGTGAATGTCAAAAAGTAACTGTCAGGCAAACAATAATGTAAGCAGAAGGGGCTTTATTTGGGTCCCCTTCTCAGTTCAAAAGGCTAACGACATTTCACCGCCACTGCGCAAGCTAGCTACGCGCCATCGTACGTACCTAAAATACAAAGACGTGAAATGGACCGACTTCTCGAACTTCTCACAGTAATCTACCCAAACACCAGCGCGATTGTCTCGTGCAACGCAGGAACTTTCTCTAAGAAAAGCCATTCAAGTCCTTCATCAAGCCCCGATAACTGTTCCGCCGTAAAATAAAACGATCTCGAGAGCGCGGAAGTCGGGTTTTATATTACCCCGGAGCGCCCGCTTTCCGGAATAAGACGGATAAACAAGGCGTGAGTATGAGCTCAATGAAGAAATGGCCCCGGGCAACGGGAGAAGTCAGATCTACGGTGCGGAAGCTGCCGTCTTTGACAAAGCCGTTCTCGAGTTCTGTGATAAAGCGATGTCCGCACGTGCCGCTTAGAAGTTCACGGCCAGAAAATGCGCCAACTTTTCGCGCATTCAACAACGACAGCCGACCCGGTGCCTCGCTTCCTTTGTCTTCGTCAAGGCCGAGTGGCGAACAATGGTGGCCTTATTTTGAATAATCTCCTTTACTAATGAGTTCACGTGGGGATTAGTCCCAGGTCATTCAGGATTCCTCCGCGCATTCGGAGCGTACGCGATACGATTCTAAATTGCTCCGGAGACACCCAAGTTCGGATTGATCTTCCGAAGTATTCAATAATTGCGAGGGACCCAACTCTGAAGTTCCGCAGTTGGGGTATTTTTTAAGTCGCTTGTAAGCAAAGGGGTGTTCAGTGCTTTGCAAAAAAACTTGTGTCTTTTTCGTGACTTCCCCATGATTGGGTATTTTTATACTTTGTTCTCATGTGGAAATGGTGGTGATTAGGAGAAGAATGCTTAAAGCGACACGCACTTCCCCCGTGGTTCTGCGTGTCCCTTCGGGCCTTTGTGGCGTTGCTCCCCACACTTGTTTTCGCGAAAATAAACGCCGAAATATTTCTGTGGTGTAAGGGGAATTTGAGGGCAAATATTTGTTTCCCCTCAAATGTTAGTGTAGTCCTATTGTCGATAGGTTTGATTTTTTGCCCTGAATGTGACGCAACTTGTTTTATCTATGTTAAGGGGTTACCTAGAAAGCTCGAGTCAAGGACACCGAAACGTGGCGGCAATAAAAGGCGGCGAGCGTCGTGAGCACTGCTCCCTGAAGATGCAAAAAGAACAAAAATGCGTCACAAACTTTCTTCTCAATCCAGTTACACCACAGCGCCCGCGCAGTAATTTCAAATGGTGCTACTTGAACTACATTGCGCAGTTCAGAACACAGGCAATGATGATGACGTAGTAATCAGAACGTCGATTCCCACATTTGCGTGGTATCCGCCGAGATTTGTTTTACCGGCGTAACTGTTTAAACTGTGACCGTGTGAAACGTTAATAGAAAACTATTATCATTCGCCAAGTGGAGAGGAGGGAAATGCTAGGCAAGTAAGTGTGAGAGAAAGTGGTGAGGAGGCAAGGAGCCCACGAGCGCTCCTCAAGAAAAAAATGTCAGCATCTCCACTCCGTGGATGACGGCGACGGTGCGGAGTGCGGAAGTACGGGGACTCGAAATGACATCCAAGTTGCGCCTCGAGTGAGATCTGATTCGCGCCCCGACCGTCATTCGATGTGAGCCGTGAGTTGCACCTTGAGTATTCCCTAAATGAAAGTGCAACTCACGGGTCAATCGAATTTCGCTTGAGTTTCGCTTGATTGTGGTGTGCGCACGGGTGGACGCGGACGGACATTGGGAGGTCCCAAGGTACTCCGCATCGTCACACACGAGGGAGTAAGCCGTTTGACTCTTGGCTACTTACTCACGGTCTTATCCCAATGGATAAGACGACTGACACTAACTCTGTCTGGTCTACCAGACACAGGCTCGAGTCCTGCCGGTGCATGTGGGATTTTTTGCGATTGTAAATGCTATGCGCACGGATCAGGACAGACATTGTGCGGTCCTAAGGTAGTCCGCACCGAAAAAGTGGTTAGGTACGTCCCGAGAATCGACCCCGGGACCTGCATGACATGAAACAAAACCTAAAAGCTGGTCTACCACAAAGGCCTGAGGCGTATGATGCTAGCCGCGCGGGGGTCACTAACATATGCTGCCAATCGGAAAGAAATAAGTTGTGTTAGCACGCAGAGCGCAACCTTTGCAAGAAAACAGGCCAGATAGGAATTGAGACACGTATTATAGCCAAATTGCTTAATCTTGGAGCAAGAAAATAAACCTGAGAACAAATCTAAGCGCCCATAGCGTGCAAAGAATATTCCAGCTCGCCTGCACAGGCCTGCTTATTACTAGACGGGAGGAGGAAAATGGACACATGGGCTTGAGAGGTTGTAAAGAAATAATAAAAGAACAAAACAAGCGATAGCCTTACCCTCCAAATCAAGCACAACTTAAAACAATTAAAACACCCATAAACATAAAAAATTGACAAAATCGAAGGTGAAAAACCCCTTCCCGTGGTTTAAATCAAACATTGGTCCGTTCGTTATGGTTGCTCAGTTTGCTTAAAGAAAGCTTCACTTTTTAGCCATCTCCTTCTTAAGAAAGAGAACGACCTAAGAAAGCCAATGTTAAAGTAGGAAAGACAAGTAGCTCCGCAGTTTTCTCAGTCTTTGTATCTAATTGCGAAGTTGGGCAAATTTGTTTGTTTTTCAATTCTTAACTATGGCTTCTGAAAATACCAAGGAAATTCGCAATAATCGTCAGATAAAACGAGTAACGCGACTGATTATGCATTTATTTGGCAAAAATATGGCGTCCCGCTAATAGCTGAAAGCTGTTTGGTGGAGGGTGGGGGGCGGCATAAAAACCACGGGCAAAGAAAAATTTGATCGTTTGCGGAATGAAGCTAAACATGGGGTACGAGGAGCGAGCAGACATTCGCAACGGCTTACGTTAGGTATGAGGGGAAGTTTAAGCTATCCGTTTTTCGCCTCCATCCGAAAACGGTCTTCACAAGCAACATCGAACTGGAGTGCTTATGCTCGTTACCACAACGCCACAGCCGTAAACGAAACACGGAGGCAATGATCGCTGCACTTGAGCTCGGTAAACAGAAGCTCCACTCACCTTCGGGGCACCGTATTTGCGATTGTATCTGCAGTGTGGGATGCGTGTAAAATGGAAGTTCACCCAATTGATCAGTAGCAGTTTGTATGCATCATTGGTATCATTATTAGGGCACTACCAATAGCTGTAGCATCGTTGGTTCCACGCCCGTAACCATTAACAACGTCGGCGTTTGACGGCCTCAGTCGCAAGAAATTCGATCGTGTTCTCATCGAAGAATCACAGGGTAGTTCCTGCGATTTTGATGCAAATTGACAGCCTGTCTTTTTACATCTCGCGCGCAGATTTAATCTCAAATCGCGTGGTTGTGTTCGCGTGTGTAGGTTTGCTTGGTGGTGCGGGTGACTGGTTTGGTGCCGTATGCAAAAGCATACTTCCAACCATTAGCATTGATCAGTCCTGCTTCCTTATTTACAGAAGATTGACCCAATAAAGGGGATAAAACACGATACTCCTTCCTTCCTTCCCCTTCCCTTAACCCCCTTTTCCATTTATTGAATTTTTGATGAAAAAACGAGTGAGCAGACGGCGATCCTCATTGTTTCTGAGGTTTTTCCTTTCTGCCACGACTTCGTCCAGCCTATTTTTTTGCAGCGTTGGTAGCTCGTCGATCCTTACTGGGAGCAGGGGACGGTGTGATGGCCGGAATCGGCTAGATATTTGTGTACATAGCCGGAGCTCCTTCAATGTTTGTTGCTGTGTGGGCATACTTTTGTCCCCAATGGCTACCGCGCGGTGTTTCGTGTGGCAATTATCACGATGTCGTTTCCCAGCGCCGGCATGGAGGACCTTCTGTTCCCGAAGGGGCCTGTGGCAACACAACGGGAAGTCTTCGCCCATCTACTCCATTACCTGGAGATGACGGGCCTCACACAGCGGCTGTAGCCCGGAGTGCTGTGACTGACTGATGTGTCCGGACTGGCAGCTTTCTAGGACTGACAGCTCTCTTTATACTTTTTTCGCTCTCTCTCTCTCTGTATCTCTCCACTTCATCCTGTCACTCCCCCTCTACTTCCCTTCCCCCGCACTAGGTTGTATAGTCCCTTACTCGGTTGTATGCAGGTGAGCTCCCTGCCGAGCTCGAAATGTCCCCAGTGCATTTCCTCTCTTTTTCCTGTCCCGCAATCCAGAACCACCACCGCCGTCAGAGCAAGCAATCGGGTGCAATGCGGCTGACGAGCTGGGCCCCATCTTGGTGTTACAATGGTGTGTGCAGTCGCGATCTCATGAACTGGAGTTATACGCCGGGGGCTGCGATGATTCCAACACTCATCAACCCACAAGCACGTCATTACCCTCGTATTCTTGGCCAGTAAAGCAAGCACAGTCGCCGCATTTTGTTTCTTTGGTAAATCGAGTCTGAGATCGTGTGCGTGTGATTCTCGAATCAGGCTTTGTGTTAAACTGATGCGTGAAACACACTGAATTCTAACTTGGTATATGTAGTTTGGCCCTTTTAAAGCGACACTCTTTACCGCTAGCCCCTCTCTGCATCCCCCGTATGAGTTACTGGCAGAGGGACTCATAGCTGAAGAATGTCTGTGTACAGAAAAAAAGAGTAGACAGAGAGGCCGTGGGGCTGCAACATCCAAGGTACGGGAGAGGGTGAACGGAGTACGGCGTCGGCGTCGGCGGTCGAAGTTGTATTAGAGCAGCAGGGAAAGAGGGAAGACGCAGCGCAGCAGCAGTGGAACAGTGAGGTAGGGGGAGGGAATGCGGATATGAATGCGACACAGCCGTTCACGCGAACAATGAAGTGGACATTGCCGGCCGGCAAGGCTCAGCAGTTGCGTACAATCCCTTGGACTGTGCCCGGTCATTCCAGTTTTATTCCGTGAATCTCATAAACGTATTGAATCCGAAAAGCTTCGTGGTATAATCTGCAATTATTTGAGTGGTTTGGCCCTCCAGGAATATTTTTTGAAAAGGTAAAGTTGTTATATTTTCCTGAGCATTGAATACGGAGATTACAAGTGCGTTAGGGAAGTTGTTTATTGTGAGCGACTACAGCTATTATTCTTCTATCTCTTTTTAACTTCTACACGACCAAGGTGTAATTGGCCTGGAAAAGGCAAGCATGTGTTTGTTGACAATTTAGTAAGAACAAATATGGATCTTTGCTTGAAAGGGAGTAGAAACACAGCGAAGTAAAGAATGCCGCATTACAGCGCAGGCGCCATGATGGAAATCGAGGGCGAGTAATGGCTCTCGAGAATAGAGGTGGAATACCAAAGAATACTAAAAACTACGCACGGCGCAGATATGCAGCCAATTCGCCCCCTTTGTACTAAGCAGCTGCTCGTTTCGCGCAAAAATGCAGCCAGAATGAGTAAACGATGCCGCTTCTATTGCAGCTCCGATTGTAGACACCGCCGACCTAATTGCGGATCCTTGATTTCCTACAAGAGTGTACAAAACTTAATAGCGCACAAAAACCAAAGCCTTGCATGCCCCACGTCTCTAATGGGCTTCAATTACGCGAATTCTAGGATGACTTTAGAAAAGGACATCGTCAGTGCCCCTTAAGTAGACCAAAGACCGAAACCAGCTCTCCATCGTATAGAAAAGCATCCGCTGAGAGTAATTTGTGCAGAGTGCCTTTCATTCATCGCGCTAATATGTCCCAGCACGCGAGATTTTCTGTGCAGCGGTCAGCGCTCTAAAGTTTCTCTAGCTGAATATTTCTCAGAAGGAGTTTCGACACGTCTGCATCTCTTACTCCATTCTTCATTAGCAGCATTATTTATCACATGAAGGAACATTTAACATTTAGAATCGCATTTAGAATGGGTGACAATGAAAGCCAAGCAGCTATAGCCTCGGGAGGTTCACGATAGTTTTAGTTTTGGAAGTCTTATGCCATGCATGCACCGCGCG
Organism: Haemaphysalis longicornis; assembly: GCA_013339765.2. Classification (NCBI taxonomy): domain Eukaryota; kingdom Metazoa; phylum Arthropoda; class Arachnida; order Ixodida; family Ixodidae; genus Haemaphysalis; species Haemaphysalis longicornis. The sequence continues at coordinate 63,864,400 of CM023451.1, forward strand.
GGGACATATACTCACAGAACACAAGTAAGCCGAAATGGGAGTAAACGGCTTGTCGCATAACTCAGTACCAATTCGGAGTTTTCAAAACTCCTTCCAATGAGAGTTTCGCCTTACTCCCATTATTTTCGCAGTTTTTTCAGTAGCATATGGGAGTTTCATTTTACTGCCACTACAATGGGAGTTTTGAGGGGTACCATTAAGAATGTATTATTTCCTCCAACTGGGAGTTTTCAGGGGGCGCGTTGGGAGCAGTGTTGACCTGCATTCGAGTTCTTTTTGTTTTTGTGGGTTTATATAAGCGCTGTACAGGAATTTATTACTGTATTTGTGAGTTCTTAATGAGCGCACAGGCCGCATTTTCATTTTTCGTTTAGGAATACGTAATTTCTAGTCTTTTTCCGCCTTCAAACATTGAATGGCGAAACGTGAAAAGTTTGTTTTCTGCACACAGTCAATTTATTGCATAAGAATTACATAAATACGATATACGTGTGAACCCGTTAACAACACAATAAAATCACTAATCGACAAAACAGCTACATCGAGAACACAAGGTATCTTGGTAAGAACTTTGTCTACTACAACACTCAACGAAAAAAAATGTAAGCCATTTGCCAACAATGAGGTCAGCATGTCGTCGGTGCGCTGTTCGCTTGCACTTGCCTCCCAAACGCAGACGTTGCCTCGCCTCCTGGCACGTTCCTCAGGAAGCCACAGTAGCACATGCATTACAGGGATAACGAAACGCTTTAAATCTAGGGCAACATATACAGAAAGCATTATGGGCATTCTGACCCTGAAAAAAAATAAAGAAACGGCATTGCAATGACGCGCCCACTTGTCACTATTGTATCCAACTTTCCGTAATGTGTGAATATTTATTTAAAGCTACGCAAAATTGCACTTCCGTCCTAGACACTAGTTCGGAAGGGAGCGCGACCCGTGTGGCGACCAACATCTCAAAATGCCTCCTTTCCCTTTTTTCCTCGCGTGTAGTGTTCTGGGAGCGAGCTTCAGGTTTTACCACCCGCACTGCCAGTCTCTCCCCTCACCCAAAGTTAAGGAAAACTTTCGGTCAGTGTGACGCCTGCGCCCACCCCCCCTTCAGAACAAAAATACAATACGTAGTCGTCCGCCGACTCTACAGAATGCCCCCTCGAATGGCGCTTGCTCGTTATAGTTACACGCGCCTAGCGTATAGGGAGAGCTCCCGCGGGGCTTCGACCTTCTCCCTTTCCAGTGAAAGCAATTAATCGCCGGCGGCACGCGGCAGTCACCCTCCTCGTAGCAGGCGCGGCGGGCACCACACGTACTTCTCAAGAAAAGCGGCCACCCTGCGATGTTTGACCGGCAAACTTCACCTTCTCCTGCCAATAAGCCACAGACACAGCCCAATAAAAACACCTAACAGCCGTTCGCAGTGCGGACACTTTTCATTCTGCTCGCGAGTGTTCTGCTCGAGACCCACGCAAATACGCATTGCTTTCACACCATTCAGCCTCCACAATGACGTTCCGGGCATGGCGCCCTGTTTCTCACGCACAACGCTCACTTCAAGTGGCGGATAATTGCCCGTGCAGTGACGCGGGAAACACACTTAGTTTATTTGACACTAGAAGGGGCACAAGTATCCTAAAATGTTGGTTACAATAAAACTGTGCAAATCTTACCTTCAAACCACCTCGCAGAGGCACAACCGTCGCTGTTTTTAACGAGCCTCTCTCCGTTAGCGATCACTGCATTTAGGCCTCGCGTCGGGTCGCTGGCGTACTCCGTCGGCTCGATGGTCGGAGTCTCGGAGGCGACGTTAAAGTGCGTAGCACGGTAGTCTAGGCTGGTTTCACGATGTCCGCAACGAGCTTTGGTTGTCGGGAAGCACTTCACATCCATTCGTGCGTCCGCAAGTTCATAGCGACAATAAATTTTTGGGGACGCTAGAGCTCACACGACGCACGACACCAACTGACAGCCATTTTGTAAGGAGGCGTAAAGGAGGAAGGGGTGAAGGAGTAGCAGGAGGAGGCGTAGGAATTTTTATAGCTCCCATTAGGACAAACATAGTATTCACAGCTAGATAACGCGTTTTGTGAAGAGGTAGAATCGTGGTAAGTACGCCTATTCACGACGGCTCGTCACCACCGGTGTAAACTGGTCAGTTTTCCCACCATCATACTACCACACGTGGGAGCAGGCCGCCTGCCGTGAGGAGTTTAAAAGACGTATTTCAGCCAAAAAACTCCCATTCAGGGTAAGTTGTGTTCTGTGTGTAAGTTCCTCTGCTATACAAAGCACCACATGTGGCATAACACAGTACACCATGCGACGTCATCTCTATGCGACACATGGATTCCCGTGTACGACTTCAAAATTTCGAGGCCTCGACGATTGGACGCCTTGGTACGAGATGGTTCTTGCTCTCGTTTTTACCTAGCGATCACACGGCTGCGACAAGCGGGGCGCTCAAGCATTCTGTGCGGCTTACGTTGAACTTTCTCGGGACTTCCAACAAACGCATCGCTTATAGGAAGACTGACTACTTTAGCGCGACAAGCACAGGCTGAAACCACCGGAATGCGACTGTGCTGAAAGTTTTCCCCGGTGTTTCAGGTTGCTGAGGAAGACAGCGGCCAATAACAACATAAAGCAGGTTCTTTCCAGCGTAATATTGCAGTGCAGAGTGCACTCGCTTATTTTTCCACCGCTATACTCATTTCCTGACGTGCAAACACTGCTTCTCTGATTAAGAGAAGTTTCAGGCACCGTCAAACCCCACGGCGTTTGCTTATCCCATCGAGCACGCTTCGACCGAAGTGCTCAAATACCAGCAATTGCGTTATCGAACTCGCCGTTTATATTGCTACACGCGAAGATTGGTTGCTCTCACAACAAAATGGTTTTCCGTGTACCCAGCAGCGTGCTCTAACGCGATCAAACATGAACGGACCAAATAAAGTAGGGCGTTTATTGTACACCGGAAGTGAAGAAACGGTTGATTTGCCCTTGGCGCTACCGTATGCGATGATTGGCTAACTAGGGCGATCGGTGTACATGAGGTGATAACTTCGCATGCGAACTCTGCGGGTTAACGTTAGTGATAGAGGTGCACGTCCGCACGCATGCACGCTGGAAGGCTCAGTTGGCTTAGTGTGCTGACGCTCGTCTCATTGCACGTGTGAGAGGGCAGACCGCGCGTGCTCTTGGCGTATCGAGGAAACAGCCTTCAAGCGGGAAGTTCCCCTGGACAAATGTTACAGGCACGTACATCGCCCTGATTGCCGCGGGATGTTTCTGTGAGCATTTCTAAGTAAGCGACCCCCTTGCTTTTCTATAAGGATTACCAGCAAAAACATTATTCGGGGCACATAACTATGGTTACATGATTTGAAAGGGAAAGCCTGGTGATACATATTATCAACCTGTTTGCTTCTACAATGTATTTAGATCTCTTTCTTCGCTTTGATTTACTCGCCTTTTAGCGTAATTTGCTCGACAGGCGTACTGGTTTTCTTGTTATTTCAACTCGTCGGTGCTGGAGCTAACCCGTTCGTCTCACGTGCCGTAACGTTCAGCGGTTATGCCGCACGCATCTCGTTAACACTTGTTGTCCCTGCAGCTGGAATCCGACTTAGCGCAGTGCTAACGCACTCATTTCCTGCTTTCGAGAACCGGGTTCAAATCCTACACAAACCCAAATGTGTAATTTTTTTTAAACAGCGGCAGCCATTATGATACAATTTATGTTGACGACAAGGACGGTCACTTTCTGCCTTTAATTCGGCATGCAAACCTTCCGCTGTAATATTCAGGGGTATTTTTACAGCGATTTAACTGCACTTCAGCAGCGCCAATATTTGAGTTCTTCAAACCACGAAATGGCATTTCACGCGATCGGGTTCGTATATTCGTGTTTTATTTTTATTTGTCTTTGACTGTATGTACAGCCCGGCCTCTCATTTATCACGTTCTTATGATTTCTTTGGGAAGGGAAGTTACTGCCAAAGTTTTCTCAGTGCTCCGGAACCCGGCCACAATAAAAACTATGAGGTTACGCTGGCTCGTCAATCCGGTTTACTCATAAAGACAAAGTCGACAAAAGCAGCGTAGGTGGTAGTGCGTGGCCTCAGCCAAACTTGTCAGAAAACTCGGATTGAACAGCTGTTATGGTAAAAATCTAAAAATTTCAACATATCAGGTTTTCAAGCACAGAGAAAAACTACTGAAACGCGAAGAAAACTTTGCTCGCACACACGCATTTCGTTGGCTTGGAATTGGCTGTGCGAGAAATACGTACCGACAGGAATCTTGTACAGATGCAAGGACTACAAAGTATATTTTCTTACCAATACACTGCAGAACACTAGAAAATGTTCTTCGAACGACAGTATTGTTAAATGGTTATCGTAACGATTTGCCATACAGGGACCGAAATTACTTCGCAAAACATCATTCTTTCTCTCTGTATTGACCTTGTATCCAATTGTTTTTTGTTGAGCAAGAACCTGTAACGTACAGCCCAATCGTGGTCAGTGTTGCGGAATGGATAACCCCAATTCAATTACAATTCCATTCCGAGGAATTAGAACTTGTCGGAATTCTATTCCTTTCAATTCCTCAGAATTACAGAACTTACCCCATTCCCCCTACTGGAATGGACGGGCCGTTTAATTCCATTCCTTTACGTTCCTCAGCGTAAAAACTGCCTCGTGGTGCTGTATCGATTTACCAAGGAACGCAACGACAATTATGATTCTGACGGGTAGATTTAGTTACTATATAAGACATATTGTTTTGCTTTGCGTTTAAAGCTACAGACAGACAGACAGACCAAAACAAGCCCAAGAAAGATATCGTCTTTATATATATTCCAGATGTGTCACTTGTCATTGAAGTAGGGGAGGTGGTGACAGCTTGGTGGCATCTCGTACAGTACAACCACCCTTGCAATGCAAAAAATAGAGACAGTATCCCACTGCGCTTTGTGCATAATAATTACCTAGAGTCCAGCTACTTATTGTATTTTCTGCACGTCAGCTCTTTCTAATGTTTTGTTCTTGCCCGACGCGAGATGAAGCACGTATTACGTTGATTGGCTGCTTTTTTCCGTTTCGTTGCGCAGCCTGCCGCAAGCTATCTTGCCGTCTGCTTCGCGTGCCGTCGTACCAGCGCCATTAGCATGCTCAGGCTAACTCACAGGCATGTGGCGCGTACCTTTCTCACATCTACACGAACTTGAAATGCTCACTTGCTTGATTTCAAGGAAATTTAGAGTATTGAGCTGGAATTTTCTGTACTAACGCGAGAGGAGGCAGGGCCGTGTCACGGAACACCGCTAACAGTTTTTCACCGTTGGAAAGTTGCCATCGCTTGCACGTTGACCTTTATTTCCCTTGTTTATTGCCCTGGCACTACCTCAGCACAATCCGTTCAATACAGAAAATTTTATGTGCCCCCTCATTTTTCTGCGTGCGTAAAAGTATGCCTGGATCCTTTAGTGAATGTTTCTGGACCCGACTTAGCGGCTCGGCGTTTTTTCCACATAATGGAACAAATTGAACGAAGGCATATTCGGGTTGGCTGATGTTAAACATAGGGATGCTATATTTGCAATGCCATCAGCCCTTGGGTCAGCTGTTCTAAAGACCATTTGTGCGCCCTAACGTTTAAATTGACAGAACCATATCGGGACGGGAGCCCTGGCAAAATGAAAAGTATGGTCAGGCAGTTTGTTTTCATAAACACGCAACCTATAGGATGAAGACTTTATCAAAATTTTGAAATGAGGCCTTCTTTCTAGAATACTGGAGATGTCCAAGATTTCAAGATGTCGACTAAGGCGCAAATGCACGTGCATAGAAACACAGGCAAGGAAAGCACGAACAAGTTTGGCACGACTGGAGGAGAGGGCAGCAAATTTATACAGACCTAAGCAAAGCACGGTGTCGCTCTGCTGAGAGCTGTAAAAGCACTCACAAACAAGGACAAGGGCGCTACTGAAGCTGGAAGGGATAGAAACAAATGCCCTTTGTTAGCTAAGTTCCCTGCATTGCCGTGCTGCCTCGGTTTCGATTTTACTCTATCTCATCCACCAAGCGCTTTGAGACTCTCGGATTGACTAACAGTCTTGAGTAGCTCATTGAGGCCCAAAGGTTAGTGCAGAATGCGTGTTTCAACTAACAGCCAAGCGGGACACCACATTTTAGACACATTTGGCACTAACCTCCCTGGCAGCGAGACTCCACGAGTAGCTATACTGTGAGAATAAGAACGTTATTGCCGGACATGTTGCCCGAACGCAACATCACCATCATCGCTTGCACTGTGGACACCAAGGGGTGTGTTTCCGGTTAGTCATATTCATGCACCATCGCCATTAGTATCAGTAAATGATGATCATCATCTCCTAGCTTCGACTGCGGACGAAGGTCTGGGCTCGGCGACCAAATAACGGCCTTCGTGCGAAACGCCGTCTCTCAATACCTACTATGCTCCAAGAGTGCATCCTCATTCTCCATTTTTCACAAACACGCACCCCGTCCACAACCAGGAGTAATGGCAGACCAGTGCACACGCTCTTAACAAACGCTGCGCTAACTGCGAGGAGGTAGTTTACACGAACGCAGCTGACTATTATGGTCACGAGGCAATGGCACTTGCGGTAGTCATCATTAGGAAATTTCATTGCCTTCGGATCTCTCCGCACGACCTCCAAAGTGGTGGGCGAAGAAGGGGCCACAGCACTCGCGACGGTAACGTCGATAAAAATCAGTACAGTGGTCAGCGACTCCAGCTCTCCAATCCTAATTTTCTCCCGAGACCAGATCTTTCAGGACACGTCCGCAATAATTATTTCCGGCTTCGACACATAGAAACACACCTGTAACGTCCAGCTAATCTAGACTCCTGCTCACTCCGGCTTGGCCGGGAACTAATCCGGGCACGATGCCGCTCGAGGCTTCACAGACCTCGCGGACGTCAATCTGGACGAGAATTTGTCTCACTGTAAGGCAGGGACGGACTCGTGTCCAACAGGGATATTACCAACCAATATCGGCATCCCCGGGCCCGCTTCTCATGCGGCCATCCCTCTTTAACAAAACGCCCATCCATGGTTTGGCGACGCCTTGAGACAAACTCATATCTGAGCCCGATTGTCTACAGCTACTGTTACCCAGGGCATTACCCCTCAGAGTACCACAGATGCCACGAACGAGCGGACCAAGCACATTTGCAGTGTCAATGTCCGCAGGCAGTCACACTAGGCCGCAGTTTTAATAACAGTGAGCGGAGGGAGACCGTACTGCGCAGCTCCATCCGGCCCAGTCGAAAATGACGACAAGAAAACATTTCTGTAGTTTTGTCGTATTTTCGCATGTCGTACTGTCGTCTTATCGTATTCTTCTCGGGTCGGGATTACGATGTTCTGTCGTGTGTCCTGTTCCTGTCCTGATTTTGATGTTCCGTCATGCCGAATTACTGTCTTGTCGTGATCCTGATGTTCCATCAGAAGTTGCGCATGGATTGAATATTATTCCCATTGTGAAGAGAAGCGTAAATGGCGGTGCTGTTTTGACTACAGGAATGTTTGTCTTTGCGAAAATTGACTTTGTCATTGCGGCAGAAATGTGTGTCGTAACAAGAGATGGCTTTGTCGTAGCAACAGGACTTCTGTTGTCACAACGAAGTTTTTTTTTTGTCGTACGACCGGAATTCTTGTTACGTTTTTGCGGTATTCCTGTTGTGATTTTAGACTGGGGTGACCAACTATGAGGCGTCCGACTTGCCGAAAACGCTTTTGTAGCGCAGGAGGTCTGGCTGACGCCTAGGAACTCCCGTTGGAATCTGAATAATGTTTTATTTTCTCTTTGTCTCTCTGTCTGCCTCATGGTCTATAGTGGGCGGCAGGCAAGCGGTGAGTACCGGCGTCGTTAGTATTTGGACATTATATGCCGATGCTGCAGCTGGAGCCAGGTGGCCCGCTGCAACATGCAGACAGACAGTCGACAGGTTGGCGCCGTATTCCCGGGAGATGCCTACCAGGTCGGCTTACAAGCCACACAGCTCTGCATTGCGCGTCGGGTATGCAGGGTGTGAGGAGAACGCCAAGCAGTATCGTTGTTTTATGTTTCATGCGTCGGACGATTTATATATGGCCTGGGCACGCAGCACCCGCCACTGAGACGCCCGTCTGCTGTCGGCGCCATGGGCAGTTCTTACAAAGCAGCTATGCCTCAAAAAGTCTGCCAAAGCCCGAAGAGCCGACCTTAGGGTGCCACCGGCCAGAAGTTACGATTCACGCCAAAGGGACAACAACCTCTGCTAATTTACTCAATGCATTTTATCGTGGGCAGCCGGTTGTTTCCGGAATGAACGGCTTTCACCCCAGCAATTAAGAGCTCCGTGTTCATCAGCAATCGCTAGTGCAACCTGCAAAGCTAAAAAAAGTCGTTTTGAAACCGCACGTGGAGCTTAATTTCCTCACAAAGTATCAAAATATTCTCAGGCCAATTAGGACGCTTTGTTTTAGTTACCAAAGCGGAAGAATAAAAATGGCTTTTGCACAGTAAAGGCAGGCAGGGAATCGGTGAAACGAAAATTCAGTGAATCTGACGCAGAAATTAGTTTTATGCAGTATGTATATTAGATTAGGGATCAATGCTCTGGCAGAGTTGTAATAATGCCGTGGGCAGCCAGAAGGATAAAACAACAAATATTAAAGCACTGGTGGTTCCAGAAGCCACTAAGTTCAAAGATACTTTTTTCTGGTGTAGCTTCTACACGCCTTCCGAAACCCCTGTTCCTTTTGGCGCCCACTCAACTGCATGCGTGGGAGCCACTGTGAGCGATAAAACGCTTTTTTGTAGAGCACAAAGTGTTAACATCGATGGAAAAAAGAATGTATCGGGGTAAAAAACCCTTACAAACACTGTTCAGAAACCGGAGCATGAACAAGCTTTTAAAATGCAATCTTCAACTAGTTACGTAGCCGGAGGCTGCAGCGATGGCAACACCACCATTTCAAAATCACTCTTCCCTTCCCATTCTATTCCAGGCAAAAGGCGCTTAATTCCACTCCCATTCCATTCCTCCAGGTGTTTGCCTCATTATATTCTAATTCCATTCCGACATCTCGAAAAGGTGGAATAAATCCGGACTAATTCCAATTCCTGAGTGGTAACTCCGCAATACTGATTGGTGTATTGTTAAAGAACGGTAAAACTGGTGTTCGGCTCCTTACGTCTTGGAGTAATACTGCAACACGCTGTAAAATGTACGAAACGTACACTGCGGGAACACAGCCCCCACATGTCGATCTGCACACATAGGAAGCTGGATGGCCCACCGCACTCTCGTACTTTCGAAGTTATGTACTCGAATAACCTCTAGGGCCTTAACACATCGTAAACGCCGCCGTCAAACCACTGAAGTACGGCACAGCCCGGCATGGATGCTGTTTCCGCTGTTACACACACTTCTAAGCTTTATTTATCCGCGTGGCTCCTGAATTTGCACGGAGTCTGTAAACAGTGATAGCACGCGTCGGTTAGTGCACGGTGTAAATAGGAATTGAAGCCGCCTCAATAAAGCACAAACTTCTATCACAGAGGCGCGAGATTGCTTCTCCAAACTTGTCTACCTATCACAGTATGCGCACTCGTTCACGGAAATGGTTCCACCTATCTGTACCTTTTTCAACCCACTGTCGCCGAAAACCTAGGTACTCAGTGAGGCTTTGAAGAATGTGCGTGGGCATCTCAGCCGGAATTGAGGTTCCGGGAAATTTGACGTTGGGTGCTGATTAAAGCCAGCTTTCTGTGCTTTGTCTCTTCTTTGTGTAAAAGCCATTGTTCAACCGTTGAACTAATTTGGCACAGAAATAGCTCGATTTCGACGCTCGGGGTTTAATTTACGTTTCTCAGAAATCCTACACACGAGCGGCGCAAATTCGCGCCTCCATTAGAAAACTACCACCAGATGTATGAATCGGTGACGGCAATCCTTATTTTTTGGAGCTACAAGTTATCCACTGAGCCAACGCGGTGTGTTTTTTTAAATACATTTGTTCAAAAATAAGGCACAAAAGCCTCATTTGAAGCAAGGTAACTGCCAAGAAGTCGCAAAGAGTTTCAAAAGTAATCCAATAAAAGAAATTACATCTACTGCGACTTCGCCAGAAAAGGCTGATGACTAACCAGGCCCATCAAAAATCTGATTGATCGATTGATTGATCGATTGATTGATTCATTGTGGGTTTTAACGCGCCGATGCACCGCAGGCAATGAGGAGCGCCGTAGTGGAGGGCTCCGGATTACTTTTGACCACCTGGGGACCTTTAACGTCCCCGACATCTCGTACACTGGCGTTTTTGCTTTACGCCTCTATCAGAAAATGCGGCCGCCTTGGCCGGGAATCGAAGCCGCGACCTCATGCTCAGCAGCGCAACCACACCAAGAATCTAAACATCACCTAACATATTATATGAAGTTTAAACATTAAAGAGGATGCAGAGAAGACGGAGTGGGGCCCTATGTCGTGAAGGCTTCGGTATTTGCGCTTTTTTTTTGTATTTACTATGATTCACCCGGCTTTCTGATTTTGACCCAGAAATTTCGAACTTGTTATGCACGGGATGAACAACAACTTCCCATCTTTTAGCCAGAAAGAGCCTATTGCACCCACCACATGCCAGTCTATATCACCCACTACGAACCCAACCACACTCCCCAACACCAAGTGTTTCTCAAATTACTAATGTGCCAGCGGAAAATGTAGAGTTAGGCTACACTGCACTTTGGACTTCCTATTGGTTTAAATATCGCATCAAAGTGTGCGCCGTTCTTTTTCCAGTGACGTTGGTTGCCTGTTGAAGCTTTGAGAGCCCGTACGATATTGAGACGCACCGTAAAAGATAAGAAAATCCTGCTGGCACGTGTTGCAGCTTAGCGAAATTCTTGAGGTAAAGTAACACCTCATGTAGGGGGTCGTTAACTCGTCGGCTGAACAAAGATGTGCGTAACCAGTGCTCTGTAAAACGTCCACCAGGGCAGCACTGACAGCCTGCGTAAAAGATTTAGCGAGCCCCGTTATAGCCTGCGCTAAGCTAATTGCACACGCTACAACACGTCTAGTAACCGCGCCAAAGGTGGACGACCTCCTGCCTTGTGCATGGCGTTTTTTTTCTTTCCGCACTACCTGTTCTGCGGTGGTTAGAGTTTCTACAAAGCTCCTGCCTTTTGTTGAAGATCTCACGCTACGGCTTTTGTAATCGAATAGGCTGCCACCTCCTGCGCGGTCGCTAACTCATGAAAGCCGATTCTTGTCTTGTCTTCTCACGACTTCGAAAACACAGGACGGGCGCTCGTCCTGTCTTTCCTTTTCTCTCGAACGTATATAATCGTTTTTTTAGAGAACCGCGACGTCTAACGCAGCCAATCAAGGCAAAATCCAAACTTCATTCAGTGCAGGGGTATTTATGACGGTATTGCCTTCTATTCAGGAGTGTTTATTAAGAGGCTTAGTACAGCCGATTGCTGAGGTAGCATTTGGTTGGTTCTGCTTTCATAGTTTTCGTGTTCTAGCTTATATACATCCGCCCAGGAAAATACGGCTTTCGATTTCCTTCCTGTAGTCTCGGTGCTTCCGGTTATAAAAAAAGCAATTCAAGAAAATTTTAAGCCATGCCAACCACTCCAATCTCCTCCATCCCGCAAAAGTGGTTTTTTAAAGCACCGCTTTCCACTCGCACATCTGCTTTTAAATTTACAAATTTGCTTCAATTTTTATGCAGCTATGGGTAGGAAAAATGGCAAAGAATTTTTTTGATTTAAGAACAAGAAAGGATGACAACTTGTTTAAGAACGACCAAAAACGACAAAGGAATGATTGGGAAATATTCACAAAGTTTAGCATTGGATACATGAGCACGCCGGGTAGGAGAAGTAATAGGAATCAAATCGTTGTATTTTTCGCGCTGTTTATCTTAATCTTGATAATGATATTCCACAGACAATTCCTCTACTATCAACGTAATCACAGTTGATTGCAGATAATCACAGACAATCCCAGTCATATTTCCTGAAGCAGTGGCCAAAGAGCCTTTAAGAATAAGTTCATCTTGCACAGCGTAAAAAAACACGGGACGCGAGTAAGTAATAGACACCACAAACGCTGTCTCTCAACTAATGAACGTATTCCGACTGGCCCAGATTTTCGCTTTGAGAATAAGCTGTCTACCAAGCAGAAGCTATTTCGACGATGGCTGATGTAGCCCGAGACAACAATTATGTCTAACTTTACCCTTGTTTTGTGTATGCACAGTACCATTTCGGTCAGTACAAGTCTGGATAGTTAAAATTCGTAACGGAGCTCGATTCCTATGGTCATTAAGGCAGAATCATGTCGACCAAATTAACAGGCTGTAATCACATACAACGTTCCCTCACCTGTGGTCAGCCGGATATCCGTAACATAGCTTACGAAGCTCACACAAGCACACTACTTGAAGCAACACGAGCCGCGTTTTTCAGATTATTACTCCCCCACTAGAAACGTCGCAATAGTATCAGCACGTTCAAATCATCACGGGATGTCCCGGCCATCGATATTCGCTGCAAACGTTTTCGAATATGCCTTCCACCCGGAACTGTGCCGAATTGTTTCACGCAAGCTGATGCGGTTTTTTTCCCTCCCTCCTGTACATGATGTCGGCCCAGACTTATTATATTTAAACCGATTCTACAAAGCTAATCCTGTTCCAAAGGTTTGTTCTTGCCACAACCATTGAAAAATAGAATAACCGGCGGTATTCCATAGTCATAGTATTCACACCGTAGCATTTCTGATAGTTAAACTTCGTTTCATGCATATTAATTCATCTACTTTGAATGACACTCTTTTGATCACGCCCATGCCGCCTCACATTTGGGCCTTGTACCATGAACCGTTCCCTGTTTTTGAAGTCTGCTTTTTCCCCTGTATATTGTATTGTCCTCAAGCGTCGTTTAGGGTACACCAATCGGTTATATTTGTTGCTGGTCGTAATCGCCAAGAAAGGGGTGGGGAAGAATCATTCTGCCATGCCAGGTGCGTTTCACCCAGTCAGACGTACTGAACATAATTGGAAATGTTTTGCAGAAGAGCGGTATTTTTGCGCTATGCTCGCAATGTGCTGGGTAATTCCACATGTTAAAGTAGGTTACATTGTCATTCCCTCTTTGCCGGTAAGCGTAGCTGTTTAGGGGAGTTGATTTTTCGCCCTCAACACAGTGCCTTTTGTAGAGTACCTGAATACGTCATTAGGCTTATTAAAGCTCACAAGGTCCACTAGCCTACATTGCAGGAAGGAACAAAAGTAATGGACGTACCCCATTAAGGAGCACTCAGGAGTTGGTAACGAACTTACCTGCTGAGGGATACGGAAGCGTCGACTGACCAAAGCCCTCGGGGACTAGGGGAAGATCAAAGTGCGGGTCTGCACCATCGAACCTCCGTAGTTCGAAAAGAAAAGTGAAGACCATTCGGTATATGCAGCACGCCATCTACTGTCGTGATGTGTATACTAAGTGAACATGCATATCTTGAATGGACGGTAGGGATAGTGGTACCCTATGTCTACTAAACCGCGAAAACAAAACAAGACGGAGTAAATGGATAGGGCAGAAGACATGGCACTAGCTATGAATAGACTAACGTAAGTTGTTAGCGCCATGCTCGTGCCATCTCCACTTGTGTCATTTTTTTGCGCAGTTATTTGGCATACATTTTAACGAAAGCAGACAGATTTCTGGTCTATGGCGCTCAATTTGTATGCTGTACACACGAGGAAAAAAGAAGAAATAAAGCTTAAGCATTTAATTTAACAATAAGAGATTTGATTAATGATGGCAGAGTGCAATCTTAATCATCGAACTCCGTATACAGTCTCCGTTGGGAAGACATGCTCCAAGTTCTCTCATGAATCTTGTGGCCATGGCGCTACGCTGCTCGTCACCGCCGCTTCTAAAATTGCTCTGAGTGTGCTAGCCTTGATACTCTGCCGGGCAGCCGACATTTCTTCTTTTCGCCAGAGGAGGCGGCATTTAACATTGCGAGCTTGTCTTGAAAAGGTAAATCTTTTCGATTTCTGGCAGCATAACTCATCACCGACGACCGGCATCCAAGATGACAGCAGTGGAGACGCGAAACTGCAAGGCGGACAGGCAGGCCTAGCAACCTATCCAACTGCCGCAGCTACACTGGAAACGTCCAGTAGTTTGCGGTGGGGATGAAGTTCGCTAAATTAGTGCAAAGTGCAAAAAACAATCTATGATCAGCGTAGCGGATTCGTTACATCAAGGTTAACCGACTCAGCGCCTTGGTTATCCGAGAGTTGCAAACACACGGGTTTCCATAGGGCAGGCAACGGGGAATTGAAAAACTTCAGGTAAATCCAGAAATTCGTTACAATAGAAGTTTATTACATATCCAGGTTTAACTATATATCACGTATGTGTGTGGGTGCGTGCGTGCGTGCAACATATGTGTGTATTAGGAAACTTTAGGGCGCACAGTTATCTACGGATATCCTCGTAAAGAAGAGACCCGCCAGACGAGGGAGCGATAAGAAGGTAAAGCGTAAACAGCAAGATAAGTGTAGTAGGTGAATGGATAGACGAAAGAATGCCTCGGTTGGGACAACCGCGAATAGATGCGGCGCAGGGAAGCGGCCGAGTGCACTTCTGACAGCTCCGCGCAAGTTCGCAAAGAAAGCCAAGGCAAAGCTATTCTTCCTTGGTTCATCGATCGCCGTGAAAGACCTGCAGGCGCCTTCGCGCAGCATCACCGAAGCACCAGAAAACTTTTTTTTTCGTTTGGTCGCCTGTATGCCTGTTAGCTTCTGGCCATGCAGTGCAAGGACGCGAGACATATTTCTTCTTTCGCGAACACATAGTTTGGCGGGAGTGACTTCGGCCCAGCACCTCCCCGGTTCGATCTTCGGAGCGTCTTGCAGGAGTATTTTGCTGTTTGCGGAAGCAACATAAACAAAGGTCGGTGCCCAAACAACAATTGCTCGTAGTGGAAATGCTGGGATGGGAGTCTGCCAGCGGCAGCAAGTTCCTGAATTTTTTTGCCGCGTTATGCCTCGCCTACCATCGTAGCTATGGGATCAAGGATGTCTCTGGTACCCTTTCACTCGTAATTATACATGTGAAGAACCGGCACTTGATGAAAGGCAATGAACGTAGAACGAACAAGCCAGCATACAAGCCAGCATACAAGAGAAAGCGAAGGTAAGAAACAGAAGGAGTGCTCGTCCTGTTTGTTTTCTTGATCTTCGGGTTGACCCCGTGATTTCGCTCGGTTCCCAACAACGCCATTTGGGCTAAGGTTTGAAAGCGTGCTCCAAAACGCCACACCTAAAAACTGGAAACATACTTGTCATGTTTCACGAAGCCATTCTTGGTTTTAAAACCGACACCGCAAAAATTCTTGTTATATTCTAAATATGTGTATGGCACTGCTCATAATTGGGTTGCAAGAGTACATCGGTTAGACGCGTTACTCGTTATATTTGCACGTCTTCAGAATGAAGGGATGGCCATTCCACCTTGCCCCGTTATTACCAAGAATAAGGGCGCCGTATGCTTTTATAACACCATGGTTCTCCGTTTCTTAAGTAGGGGTGTGGGTGAACATGCACGTCTTTAAAACTTCCTTAGAGGTAGGGTCAAGACCAGCAGCTGTACTTCGTTGGGTTTAACTATAGAAAACGTACTTATTTGAGCTTGAAGGGGATTAAACAATGCCTTACATCTCCGTGTTGCAAGTTTACAAACTGCGAAATGCAAAATTATATCTACGAGATAGGAAAAAACAAAAGTGGACAAAGTCGACAGGGTCTACAGCTGGTTCTAGTTTTGATTATATTTTTTTCGATATAACCACACTGGACAGTGTTATGCAACTTCCGTTGTTGTGTAATAAGTTCCAGCTTGCGAACTGCCCCTTAGTCGGATAATTGTTTCGCCAGACGTATTTCACCCTTTACTACACCAACAACACGCGCGAACTCGCCAAACTACCTGGGTGACGAATGAAGCTGCCCAGAAGTAACGCCGAGAAGAGTACAATGCACCTCATCCACTCTATTCGTTCGCAGCACGCGGAAACCAAGCAATCGACCACTGTCCCCCATGTCTGCGGCATGCCGGTCTGTGTTAGCCACGGCGCTCCCGAGGTACAGTGAGCGCGTGCGGAAGTTGGAATGAGGCTTCACTTTCACTGAACATTAGTCCCACGCTAGGCGACGGGCGTAGGCGGGTATATCCGACTTCCTCGGGAACCCTGCCAGCTGCGGACGACGTGTACGGGGCCGCACGAACTCCTACTGGTCACCGCCTCACTCAGCACGAGTTCAGCAGCTCCTTGGATGCTCGTTAGAGCTCGCACCCAGGCCTTAGCCACAACTCGTTCCGCCTGCATTGTTCTTCAGGCTCGTTAGGATTCTATGTAGAGCAGCTGCTTGTGAAGCGGGCCTGCTATCCTCGGGCCAGAGAAACTTTTGGAGAACTTTCCTGTGAAATTTTTCAAAAACAGTTTGCAGAGAAGAGCTTGGGGAAAAAATTCGTTTGTTACAATTTGCGGCTTTGAAGGACAACCGCAGTAATCACTTCTGTAAGCGAAAACGGGGCCACTTTAGATCAGTTATTGGTGTAACAGATAATGTTACTGTGAAGCTGTAATTGGTACATTTGAGAAACCTAAATTCATCCTTTGACAGGTTATTCACTTCCAGGTGTGTTACGTAATAGCTCCTAGGTTGTGCTGGTACTGCCACTGTAAGCAGCATTTTCTCTTTAAAGCCCGTCACGCTAAGCTACAGCGTGCTAAAAATAAGATTGAATTGTTTTTTTACCACAGTGCGTGCTTTCTGTCAAAGAGGACAGAGTTGTAATACCGAATTCACCGTAAGTCCTTACACCTTAACCAATACGGTTTTATTTATTGGCTCCGTAAGAGATGTACCATTTGTGCAACTTTATACGTTCAGCAATGTCTTAACATTTATGTTAGGACCATTGAGTTTACAAGCACTCTTTCCACCTTTTTTATTCACACAGTACCATAAGGAGATACAGTTAATCCTAGATGTAACAAACCTCTAACAAATTCCTGGATTGAACGAAGTTTTTTAATTCCACATTGCCAGCCCCAGTGAAACCAGTATTTTTGCAAACTCTTTGTAACGAAGCCATTGTGACAGTTACTCTTCATTTAACGAATTCGCTACACTGATGAGGCATTGTTTTTTGCACTTTTTTATAAAAATCGGCTGGTGAAATGCACTATTTTAGGGAATTTCCCCCACACCGCAAACTACCGCGCGTGAATGCGGTGTCCTATACGCGCCTGTGGGCGCGTAGTCGCTCGTATCCCGGCTATCTGTGGTGTGGCTTCGTCGGTGATTTCTGCAGCAAGAAAATGAAAATTGTGTCTTTCCAAGGCAAGCTCCTAATTTTTATGCCCTCTCCGCCGATGAAAAAGAAAAACGTCTCCGCCAGCTACAGTGTCTCAGCTAGCCCCCGCTCAGCAGTTTTCTGTGCCGAAAAGAGCAACAAGTTCGCAAAAAGGGGTCTTTTGAGTTAAGACGCCGAGAAGTGTCAAAAGCGAAAGCAATACTTAGGTTACGTTCGTGAATACGGAGGTAAGGGGCGTTGCTTCTTTGAAGTGCCCTGTAGCCACTAAGTTCGTGGGAAAGCAGCAGGTAGTAATCGCGCAGTTTTTCGGTGTGAAATAAATCTTTAAAGGGAGAATTCACTGTCGCTGGTGTCTAGCATTTTGTTTCTCCTTCACTCACGCGAGCTTTAAGTCGCAACCTGCATGTAACAAAAACGTACAGGTAACAAAAAATTTGGATTTTTCGTCAACTTCGTTATATCCATGTTTAACTCTATGTTCAAATATTCAATTCAGAGCCTTGAAAACCAGCTACAATGTTGAGAATCTCTCAAGCAGTGCTTTCAGTTCGGTATGTTTGACAAATATGGTGGAGCCAGCGTTCTATACGTGTGAATAAAATGTACGAGGTGCCATAAATAATGCCGTCAGGTATAAATAGGTTAAGTATTCGGTAAGGCAGGCTTCTCGTACAGATCACAGTGTTGCATGTTCAAGTGCCAAGCATGCTGTCATCGAATGATATATAGCGAGTTTGCTTATAAGCGATATAGACTAAATGTAGATAATATAAGTAAATAGAAACTGTTTGCACATGGTTTTATGAGTTCAACTTGTGGCTGGAACCGCACACATATTCCCACAATGGGTCTTCAGATTAAAAGGGAGGAAAATTCTGAAGCGAAGGCGTGAAACTGTTAATTGAGCGAAAAAAATTAAACCCAGTTACAGCCCCTGTAAAAGCCTTCTGAAACAGCAGAGCTGTCGTTCTCTCGTGGGCTCGAACCTTAACGGGCGCTCGCCCAAGAACGCGAGCGTCGTGGCCGCGCAAATTCTAGTTGGCTCTAGAGAATCCGCAGCTAAACGCTAGTGGCAGCGGGCTGCCACCCTGCCGTCCCCTGGTGGGAGGGAGAGGAACATTTAGACCACTTCGCTCTCGATCGGCGTATCTGGAAACCGGGTCCAGTGTCAAAGGCTGCCGGCCGGTCCGGGAACCTAAAGTTACAGTAACTTCTTTTCTCTCCACCGCCGCTTGAATACTCACCCTTCATTGGTCCGTCTCGGTCACGTGGTCGGTGGCGACCACATTCCGTCGAACTTCTCGGTCCCCCCCGTGAACGGGGGCAGACTTCGTGCGGCAAGCGGATTGCATGATCGCTATCAGGCGTGAATTTTTAGTTTTTTGTAGTGCGACCGATCGCGTTCTGTTAAACAACTAATAGATTTTTTTTCTTAGAACAATTGATCGACCAAAGAGCTGTGGTAACAACGCATCTGGACATATGGCACGGGCGGGAAATCGAACTTTCATTGTGTGCATACCGTTACTTGAAAATTGCGAAAAAGGAATGGGTTCTACTCAAGGCAATACACACATCGACTATGGAAAAGGAGTACAACAGTATACTTTTATACAACAAACCGATTATCGGTATACATTTAGATCATTCGTAGATGCCTTCACTTAGTGCGCGAGAAATCATGGCATCGGTTAGTTCTTCGTTTGGGATGTGGGTCTTTGAAGTTTAGAAGATCAATTGGACGCACTTTAACAAAGTTTGGGCGAACTTTTAGCTTTCGCACTTCTCAAAGCTGCCATTAAGAAGGGATGGAAAATTTTTTTCGTTCCATGTCTATTCCAAGCGGCAAGGCAGATGCGAAGCGACGAGCGATATGGATACACAGGATTCAACGAAACACATTTATCCCCACAGGAGATACCAGACCACGTGATGGAAGGGCTTTACGACTGTTTGTTTTTGCATTTACGTCGCGTTGGCCGGAGATGGGTGTTACCGACAAAGCGGGATGGTTGAAGCGTACAAAGGCGCAAACGCTACGTGTTGTTGTACGGAGCCGGTTACGAAACTTACGCCAGTTTTGTACGAGGTTTACTAAATACCCTCGTAGAAATTTTAGGGGTTTATTTTTGTTTAATTCGTACCTTGTCCTTTTTTGTATCCTGGGCCTGCCAGTATGTGGCAAAAAAAAGCGAAGATGGATGACGTTGCTGTGAGTTCAATAACTAAAAGGGAACTTTTAAAGGTCACTGCGGTAATCCTTAGGGGTCCCATTGAAGGTGCCGTACATACGGAAGGTTTAAAGGGCATATTCCGCTTAATAATTCCAGTGACTATATGGAATTTTCTCGTGCAACAGTTTTAAAATATGCGCGCTGGGAAAGTTAGAGAACTGAATGTATCTAGCAGCTAGTGCTGATAGAAATATTGTTTCTTATTTGAATCTAATATGAGTACGCTTGAACATAAGCGATGCAGGGTAAACAACTTGGATGCGAAAGGCTGGTGCTCCCTTCCCCATCTGCCCCCCTCCCCCACCGTTTTTTGGTTATGGGTGTACGAAGTTATACAGCTTGAATGGCCGACGCAGAGGGTGCCTATGATGCATATAACATTTTTTAGTGTTTCTAACACTAAAATTATTTATTTTAAAATTGTTACTTCTGCTCTACTTAAGTTTTCGCATTTTCTTGAGCGCCTCTTCACCCATAAACTCGGAAAGAGATTCACTTTACAGTCGTTTGAAAGGTTTTATGTAACAGCGAATATAGCTACAACTAGGTACATCTGAAAAGTGCCGAAACAAACTCGTTGCATACAGTTTAGAGACAAAAGATTCGGGCTTAGACTTCTAAACGCCGCAGTCGTTTTCTTCAAATCCCGCATGGGCGAGGCAGGAGAAGCCCGAGAATAAGAAAGCTGCGTAACACACAACAGTTTTACCGAGTTTACGCCGCAGACACATACTCATAACTTCGATGTTCTTTGATTTTCTCCTTACGCACCACTACATATTCGAAAGCTAGGATGATAAAAGAGGTGGGACAATTATCTCTGGCAGTATTCTGTAAAAACAACGAGCTTTGGATAAAGGTGGTGTTCTCACAAACAGTGTGTGCGGGTTTGAGCGCTCGAGAAACCAATAGCGCGGAACTCTACAGTACATGAAGCTTGACTTTACGTCGCACAGAAAAGCATGTTATTTCCCGCGGAGTGAATATCGTTACCGAGCAAAAAAAAAAGTTACGTAGCCTGTTCCTTATATGGTTAGTAAATTTCTCAGAATTCTCACATAAAATCCAAAAACAGGCTAATCTGCCAGCTGCAGAAAAGATCTCACACCCACGAGCGGCAATTTCTATGCAAAGCAGACAATGCACCGGCAGCGTCGAAGCAAATCTCGGCAACAACACACCAATGTTGCCTGCACGTCTCCCGCTGATCGCAGTACTTTCCCATTTCCAGTGACTTTTGGGAACCTGCTCCAACCTCTGCATGACGCACGACGCACAGCAGACGGAAAAAAGCCTTGCTCTACAACAGCTCCACGGTTAAAAGCCGGCGTCCGCGGGTTCGTAAAGGAAAAACGGGGCCTTGACAAGGCTGTTTCCTGCACCTTGCACTCACTTCACTGTAGCTGCCTTGTTGGTGCACTGTGTGTATGGTGGAAGCCTGTGGCATGTAATCTGCCACTGTTATGTCGAGCAGAACTGAGAACGCTACGCTCCACGACTTGCGGTGTTTCATTACGTGAAAACCTGTGGTGTTCTACAAGGGCTAGCTTGATCAACAAAGCTGGTGCCTGGCGCCGGATTCAGTTATAAGACATTAGAAAAACGACTTCTGAGGATTTATGACCATTAAGGTGTTCTAAAGGGTGAGCTCAAACGCGGCAGTAAGGGACTCGGTGGTCGTCCACCCCACGTCTCAACAGATGAAGGCAGCGGAAGATGATGCACAGTAATTCACCACCATCATCGCCAACTCTCCCTTTACACGCCGGCGGGAACGAGCAGCAGCGCAATGGTGCTGCTTGTTGGTCAAAAAAAATTTTTTCTTTCGCAATATTTAAACACTTTTCGTTTTATGCCTTGCACCCAACGTCAAGTTACCAATTGGTGCTATTTTAGCAGTCCGTCCAAGCACATGGCGAAATATCCTTAATTGGTTTTCACCAACACAGCAATAAACATTCTATGCATGTATAACATAATTTCAAGCGCTCCGTAAAATTAATCTGCCGCAGGAAAAGCAATCTCGATGTCACTACCGCAGGAAACGAGAACACAATAATTCTAGTGCTAAACAAATATGGTCTCTTGTTCTTGCGAACATTCTTGATGGTATTTTTGCTGTAGGCTCTTAAAATTTCTCACTATGCCTATGCTCGTGAAGTCGTTAAACACTGAAACCGAACTGTCTTCTATTCTGAGATCGCCGTAAGAACAGTTGGGAAGAATTTAAAGCGACAGACCTTCCGCTGAATATTTGGCGGAGTCAGGAGCATCGGATCATCAGTGCCAAGGGGTATAGCAATGCGCTTAACCCTCAAGCATTGACAAAAAGTGTTGGATTGAAGCAACAAAGTTCCTATGGTTTACACAGAATTGCACCCAGATGTACCCGAAAATAAAAGAAAAAACTCCTGGAAGATTTTTATGAATGCTGTAAGGCCTGCCCTAACAGTGAAGTTCCAGTATTGCAGCAGCTTTCTGGTGAGTAACTGAATTCCCTAAACCCAGTCTACCATTCCCCATTTCCTTCTTTCACACCATTGGTCCACACCCTTGAACATTGTTGGTGCTCTGTCATGATGTTCGATTTTGCCAAGACATAAACTTCCTCCCGATACAGATGTTATCGGGTGGAATGGCACTGCCACTGTCAGTTCATATGAAGAGAGATATAATTGATCAAAACGGGGAAACTTTCTTGAGGACGCGATGCTTCCATATCTGTGTAACCCTAAGCCTAAGCATTGTCGAGCAAATGCCCAATGCTTGTCCGCAAAAAATACTTTGTGAAAGTTTTTAAATCCGCAATCGAAAGAGAAATTTCACCCGTGTGACAAGTCGAATGAACAAAATAAACTCAGCGGTAACTTGACGCTGAGGCATTGAGGGCTATTGGCGAGATCACGTGCCCATGGTCTTCCTCTACCACTACGCCTTTCCTTCTTCTCTACTCTTGTAACCCTCCCATTCCCACCCTCCCTTACAATCTTCCTAATTCGATGCTGCTCCTTCCCTAAATTCCATCCCCCCTCTCCATCCCTTCCGCACCCCTTGCTTCCTTCCCCGCCTCATCTCTCCTAACCCCTTACTCCTCCATCCTCTTCGCATTATTCCCTTTCTTATCCCTCTCCGTCATCTTCCCCTAACCCTTTCATTCCACTTACACTCTCTCGCATCCGTTTTTTTTTTTCTTTTCCATCCATTCCTATTACACCTCTACGGTTGTAAAATGGGGTCCACAAAGGAGTGAAGGCTGCAAAACCAAAGGGTCGTATGCAAAATTTCAAAATAGAGCAAGTCATTCGCAAATTCTCGAACAAACTTGCGACGGTGTGTAAACGTGACGCCATCTACCGGGTTGCACCAGAAAAAAAAAACACTGAAGGAAAGGATTACTTTAGAGCCATACATACACCCTTTATGCCTACGAAGCACTACCGGAACAAAGGAGAATCAAGGACAATATTTAATGGTTTGATTTACTCTCAGTTAAAGTCGCATGGTTTTGAGCATAATTGTGCGGAAACGTCTGTGTAACGAAATGAAACTCTACTGTTGTTGGTCTCACCGTGGCGATGTGACTGCTGCGCATATTTCTCTGGAAAAGAAGTAAACAAACACAACGTGAGCAGCAGACATAATACGTTGTAGAAGAGAAGCAAAAAAGAGAGCTGACTGAAAGCGGGGACGATCGTAGGAAGGGCAATGTCTACAAGGTATAGGCTTGGTTGATTGATTGATTGTAGAGTTTAACGCGCCGACGCAACGCAGACGATGAGGCGCGCCGTAGTGGAGGTGCTCCGGATTAATTTTGACCACCTGGGGATCTTTATCGTGCGCCGAAATCTCGTACACACGGGCGTTTTTGCTTTTCGCCTCCATCAGAAAAGCGGCCGCCGCGGCCGGGAAAAGGTATAGGCTTGGGAAAGTTGGCATATCATACTTGCGCGATGTCTCGTCTTCTTTCATCGTCTTCGTGTAGTTTCTGCATTGAATGTTCAGACAAGTCTACGCCACTCCCCCCGCAATTTGAAAGATGGGTAAACTCCGCAGCACTTAGCGTACATATCAGTGATTTTGTAATTAATGTGAGTAGCCTCATTTTAGTGTTTAACTGCCATGTCCCGCGTCTCCGTAGCTTGGCCATTTAGCCATCACGGTAGCCACTGCGGTTATTTCTTGTGCTTCTTGACTCTGCTTCTTGGGATGCACCCTGTTGCTTCGTACCCTGCTCCTTGACGTGTTTCTCGCACCCTTTTTTCGTTTCATCAAAGGGAATAAAATAAAGGCTTTGTTGGGAAAAAATGTCCCTAACGTCTTCGAGAACACACGGATTATATCACTGGTATATTGTGCAACAATGACAAGGCAGGCACTCCTTCGGGCTATCTCCGTAAAACAGGTTTGTCGGAAATTTCTGGGGGTTTTTCCGCGGTTGTGATGGTATTTAAATTTGTTGCATGTGAGCCAGCCTATCTTCACCACTCACTACACCATATGGTTAATGCATACCTTGAAAGCTTAGTCACTTGTCCCCAGAAAACTCGTAGAACTGTACAATTTTTTCGAACACCTCATGAGAAGGTGTGGGTAACTGTGAATAAAAACTAGGCAATAGTTATGGGCAAAGATCTGCGGAAGGATAAAAATTTATGCGAGGTTAGTATTTGTTAAGCATCTTTAACCGCAGCACTTCAGATACAACACGAGGGAAGAAGATGATCGGATGATGCTGTATCCTCAACTAACCCAGATATAAGTACAACGACCAAACCCGCGTTCCCTAATATCTTTACGCGAGAGCTGCTTAATCACACAAATAAAAACTGCGTAAATTCATACTGATTATTAAAGCACTGACAGACTCAATAACAAACATTCTTCATTAAGTGTTATCGACCGCTTGTTTACGCACAGATTGGCTTTTTTTAATAAGGAATTCCTCAAGTAAGTTCTCTAGTGGGCTGTATTCCGTGAACAGACTAGTTTACAGCGTCAGTTGTTAGTGCAGCCTCGTCCAGTTGTCTTATTTCCCTCGTGTTGTATTTATTACGCAGCCATTCAAGATGATTAAAGCTATGCATGCCTTTTGTGATGGCTTTGGCGGTGGAATGGGTATTATTCGATCGTGTGGGCTTTTCCACGGCGCAACCTTACTTATCTACTCCGCAGCGTGGCGACGGCAGCCAACCTAATCTACTGGTGGCGATGGCGAGGACACGACATTGGCTTCCCGCTTTCAATTGTGCGGCTGTGCCACAACTGTGATCGTATGTCTCGGTGCTCCGCCATGCGATACGACCTTTCTTTGCATGCACATTCCATACTTAGCTCTGGCAGCTCGACAAAGATGCCCTCTGTCGCCTTAAGATACCCCAAGGGCCAGAGTGGAGCTTCCTCTGATCTCAACCTGCACTTGAAAACAAAGCTCGCCTCGGAAAATATAATTATACGATTACTCCTCCGGTATTATCACCAGCTATGGTTACATCTTTACTCGCGCCGTTAGCACCGATTAACCAGCGTACCTGCTGGGCTTCGCAACTTAACGAATGCGACAAAAATTCACAAATATTCATTTCAACTAAGTAATAACACACGCTTGATGATCTATGTTCACTGTCTGAAGATAAATCAGAAACAGCCAACTGGCGTTAGCCCTAGTCAAGTGGTTTTTATTTCCAAGAAATTTTCTTAGGTTCCTGCAGGCGACAAGCGGTCATATATCGCTTGAATATGCCTGGGGGCCGGTACAGGTAGCGAGACATATGAAGGTACAGCAACACGAAAGTGATGCCCGATAAATAACAGGGGAAATATAACGATGCACCTATATCAGTTAAACCTATTCACAGACGCAATGTTTACGCTTACATTTTTCGAAAGTGTGTGCGTAAAAAAACATTACCACTCATACCCTTCTACAAGTTGCACCACTTCGGCGATTGTAAATGCACATATGTGAGAGGACTAAAAATGCAAATTTTGCAGGGAACAGGAAATGTGCGCACTTGAGGCGATAGCATTTAATGCGTCGACCAGAAAAAGTACCAGCATCAACAAAACGTGCACTATATAGCAAAAAGTGAAACAGATAGTACGAGCTACAGATGAAGTCATTCCGAAATCGCCTTCTAGAAAGTGTGCTAGCGCGAATGCCCCTCCCTTCTAATCTACTCATAATGAGAGGCATTCGGGAAGTTAAAAATTTCAGAAGATAATTCGTGTTCCGGCGTGAAACCTGCCACATGTTGCGGTTGCGGGTTTGCAGATCACTCTCTTTTACTCTTGGATAAGTGAGATGTATCAAGGAACCTTGCAAGTTTTTATTCAAACAAGTAAGAACGAAGTACTATGAAATCACAAGCATAATTCGCTCTTATAATTGATATTTCGGAAACAGGTAGGCGGTTGTGTGTTAGTACGTCACATTGGCTATCGAGCGGAGTGCTTTTGTAAGTAGTAATCAATAGTTTACGTTTCTAATAGTTTTGGGTTACCAAAAACATGGCTGCAGTAGTTCAGGTGGGACGGGAATGACGCATATTAGATTTGTAACTGAGCTTTTATGGAGAAGAAATTGCGGCACCGAAATGATGCACCCACTGCGGTTGACAGTGACTTGCTTAGAGATTCAACATGGCAAGTCTACGACAATTTTGTAGAAAACTTTCCCCCAAAAATTTTATGCCTGTGGAATATTTCGATGGCCACGTTTCCCGATTTAAGATCGTTATGAATGTGCGTGTGCCTATTTTTAGGTCGGATCAAAACTAACTTACTCGCATTATTATTTAGAGCGCCACCTTCCGAAAACTTGGACATCTTGTCAAGAACGTCTGTCGTTTTACGGTGACGTGATGAGTGTAAAAGCCGGAAACTAGCACCGTTGTGTCATAGGCATAGATTACAAAGTTGGTATTTTTGTGTATTTCAAAAAATGTCATTCACATGTAAATCGAAAAGGAATCATCCTAATACGCTTTCTTCGGGTACACCAGAACAGTTCTAAAAAAATGAGGAAAACTCTCTTCCATAATGACATACTGTTTTCTATCACTGGGGTAAGACCTAGGCAGCGAGAATGCTACTCCACGTTCACCACTAGAATGATGTTTTTTAAGCAACTGGTCCCGATAAATGTAATGGAATGTCTTGTTAAAATTTATGAATATGGCTAGTTTGAGCCTATTGGATTCAATAACTTGTATTATATGTTTTTTTTCAATGTTAAAATGCCGTTTAAGTACACCTCCTAGACGAAAGCTGTGCTAGCATTCCGTTAGAAGTTATGCTTAGGAAAGAAATCGTTAAGCGCGTGAAAATGAGTTTCTCTAAGCCTTTTGACAGAACACGACGTACATAAATTAACCGATAATTTCTGGGTTCATTATTGTCACCGACTTGGAGATAACTGTTGTTTTTGCTTGTTTTATTCCAGATCAAAATGTGCCCGATATCAAGACCAGGATAAAAGTGCACTCTAGATAACGGAAAATGATATCAATGTCGTGTTTTGCAGTCCAAATCTGAAACGAATAATGTCAGTTGATTTAGCGTTTTTTAAGTTGCTCAATATCTAGAGGTGTCATTCGCGCCTGGGCGTCACCCGAAGATTGTGTTGGTTAACTTACTCAGACTTGGTGGACGGCATAAATTTTCAAACTGTGGTGGCGTACTTGAAATGTGTATGTGTCAAGGAAAGTTTGACATCCACCTAAATGCAGCCATACGGCTACAAAGGAAAGCTATACAGCTTTCTCGGAACTTCGTAGTTGAAGAAAAACTCGTCCTGGTCCAGGATTCGAACCCGGGACCAATGCTTAACCGGAGCAGTCGCTGTACCAACTGAGCTAACCAGGAGGCTAGCCGTTAGTAGCCCGAAAGCGAATTGATCAACAGCTCGAAGTTAAGGACAGATGTTAATCGACCAGATTTAGGGGAAATCCTCAAGGTGGAGTAAGTTTCTGTAAAGGAAAGTTTGACATTCACCGAAATGCAGCCATACGTCTACAAAGGAAAGCTATACAGCTTTCTCGGAAACTTCTCAGTTGAAGAAAAATTCGTCCTGGTCCAGGAATGTGTTTATTGAAGTGTTCAACTAATGCTGCACCTGAGAGCTTTACGGTGTCTATTGAATGCTTCGAGTATGGCAGGATATCTTGTTCGCAAGAACATTTTGAAAAGCCTTTTTTTCTCCTTAATCATTTTCATTTCACGAGGTCTCAACCACGGCTTTTTAACACAAGGTTTAATTTTCACACATTTTATTTTAAATTATTCATTATAGAAGCTTGCAAAGTTTGCCGGAAATTTACTTTAGGTATCATCCACACTTAGCTTGGCGTAAGCAGACTACCAGTCATGCTAAAGAACACGGGGTCGAAAAAAAATTTATTTCACTTTAAAACGACCTGTAGGTGAAACCGGGCTTTTTTCCGACCAATGCTGGTTCGTTGCAAAAATAAGGAAAGAAAACGGGGCAGAGGTCATTTAATAACATCTTATATTACCAGCATTTGGGGCACGTATCGATATTAGCAAATAAAAGATTGAGGATTTACTGACACGATGGTGTTACTCCAGTGGGCTAAGTATTTACAAAAACCGGAAGCCCAAATTTTGTTTTTCGTATCGAAAGAAAGGAAAGCGTCTTTCGAGATATTAATATTAAAATCTCCTCCATTCAGTATGCGGTATCGGTTAAACATAGCATATTTTAAATTCCAATACAGTCTCCAAAAAAATACAGGGAAGCTTGCACTCACGCAGAAGGCTTGAATTGCGGAGCGGTTGTAGGTGGGCATTTAAAGAACATAGCTTCAGTACCATGTCTTTTACATAACGTGGTGCTAGTTGTATGCCAAGAAGACTACGATGGCTTCGATATATGGGCTTCTTAATAGGCTCGCGTCACTTCATAAGGTAGTATATATTCTTGTTGCTGCTTATGTATTTGGTGCTGCATATGTTCCGCACATGATAAAGGAGAGATTACATTACGCAGTTTTGTTCAAGTCACACTCGCACTGAATGCGCACCAAGTCCCTTACTTCGTTTTGTGTGACCATAAATTTTCCCAATTCCAGTTCAGAGAAACTGTGAGTGGCGATCGCGGTTTCTCGACACCAGCTAGAAAAAACTGACGCTTCATTGCGGGGTGAGGGTGCTCGTTTACGAAAATCAGGGAGTTGTCTTCAATCCAAGACTGAATGTTTCTAAAGCAGATTTGCGACCTTTTCGGCCGTTTCTGCCGGCTTTTGACTCAGTGATTGATTGATTGTAGGGCTTACCGCACCGACGCAGTGCAAGCGATGAGGCGCGCCGTAGTGAGAGCTCCAGATTATTTTTGGCCACCTGGAAATCTTAAGCATGCGCCGAAATATCGTACACCCGGGCGTTTTTGCTTTTCTCCTTTGTGGCTTTAGATGAACAATAACATTAATTTTGTCTGCGTATTGCGTGGGGACGCGGTGACATATCTCAATGTCGTCGGCAAGAAAAAGTTCGCCTATCACTGCGCCTTCATGACATCTTCACCGTTAGTTTGCACAATGGTCATAATGTCAAATTTCGAGTGGGAGCAATACTGCTCACACTGGACCAGAATATTCTGAAGCTACACGCTTGCCCCAGATGCCACGTAGGCAATCGATCTCCTTTTTAATGCATCCCTTTACTCCATAGAAGGCTTCACTCTAAGTAGATATTACAAATTTGTCGGATTTTAAATGCAGAGCATTTCTGTAACTCACGATGTCACCCGCGTTGACGTCCGTAGTCCGCAACGTCGTTGTCCGCACCCCTGCCTACTATATAAAAAAAATACTATCCGGCGCCCGGTTTCGATCCCTCGACCCTGCGGGCGGAACGCAATGTACATGGTGCTCTACCCACTGCGCCACAAAGGCGGACACAGAATGGGACGCTACGAACGCGCCTTATATCGTTGACCTCATTCAATTACTGCTGACGAGTGATCTCTCGTCAGCAGTTGCCACAAGTGCAACAACATTGACGCAACGCAAAACTACTTAACGTCGTGCGCCCCCGGAAATGCTCTGCATTTGATCGTGCCCCTCGCGAGGGGGATGTTTCACTGCGTCTTCTCTCGGTCGCGGGACCCGTGGCGCCATAACACAACTCGTAGCACTTGGAAAAGATGCGGCGCCAGCCAGCTGTGTGTGTGCGTGCCGCACTTGTACAAATGGCGAGTGCATTGGCTGTCCACAGAGCAATGCATTCGTGCAAGTAAGCCGTTGCAGTCTGTCAGGTCAGTCAGTCAGTTCAAGTCAGTTAGTTAGTTTTTTTGTACAGTTCGTGCAGAGGGCATAGGTGAACACTAAAGTGGCCTTTTGGTGTGCTGGTTTGACATGAGCAACACAAAAACGGCGCAGCAGTGATGGGGACAGAGTTAAGGCAAGACACTTAACGGAGGTCGCATGCAGCGCTTGTAAGTTTTCCGCTTGCTTGTTTGTAGCCTGTAAGTATGTAAGTATGCCCACAGCGTGGTTTGCAAGAGCAGCATCGGTCACTAATGCCTAAGCATTAGTGACCGATGCTGCTTAGTGACCGATTAGTAATGATGCAGGTGATTATCATTAGTGACGGAGCAGCTGAATGCGAAGGTCGGGGTTTTGAAGTTCTGAATCGTGTTGCCTCACACAAACATCACCTCTCTTTTTTGCGTGATTTTCTTTTGGTTAGTGAATCAGTCAATCGAATATTTATTTTATATATTATCAAAGACAGCACACATAACGGGGGAAAGAAACAAAAAGCCAGGGAAAGAAGGCTTGACGGGGTCTGTGCCCCTCACGTAACAAAGTACAGAAAAAAATATGTGAAAGTGTTGCAAACTTATATACACAGTCAGACCTTTACAGATTAAGTATTTTTTGGCAGTACAAGTGCGAATACGCACTTCAGCAAGAGGGTAAAAACTGAAACACCTTTGACTTACAACCTCTACCAATCGCCCCTTTCAGCCCTATATGTAAATGTATGGGAGGTAGGCTTAACGTTGAAGCTTATTGTGAGTTGTGCACCACAAAACTCATTGTTCTGTAAACCGTGCTTGCCACTTGATTCAGGTAGGCCTCAAAGCGCTGTGTTATTCTCAACGTGAGGCTGCCACATACCAACACGTTCTCGTTGCCGACCAAAGACGACTTAGCCATATCGTACATTTACATTGGCCTTATTTAAACTTTCGTATTTAGCTTCCTCAAATTAATCTTGTCGGTGCCGGCGCATCTCTGTAACCCACGCAAGATCACAGCCGCTTCTTTTAGACTCATATATGTCTGTAGAGCCATGAAATCGTCACAGCATTGGGGGTCCATGGTCGCCCTGCGTTACGCAGTTCGTGAGTTCTACATGCCCATCCTGACCCAGATTTCCTCACTTTTTTAAACTCAAATGCTCTATTTTCGATTTGCTTTGTCTGTCATTTTTTCTGCCATCCCTTCATTATGGAGCCGGATTTTTAGCCCATCGAGTCACATAATGCACGTGCAATGAACTGTCATCAGCCAGACGGTAACTTTTCGAAGCATCAAAAAATACCGCGTATTGCTATATAAGACATTTTGTAGGTTGTCTTGCATAGAAAGGGACGACAAAATGGTATTTCTACACTGTTGGTGGCAGGATTTGCTATGAGTAAGAAATATTTGAAGCTATTAACTATTCTCGTCATGATTCCGCGCAGCTGAAGACGAAGATAACTTTCTGTGCTGTTGGGTCTTGCGTTTTCTAGTTGTCGGTTTGGTCAGCGACCTCAAACGGAGGAGTCTCGAGACTTCTTTTTTCCGTGTTTAGATGCGTAGTCTCGGAATGTCGTACGTTCACTACTTTATTGCGCGATGATCGGCTGTTTGCGTGCAGGCCTTACGTACCCACTCTAAGGTCTCGAACAATAAAGTGGCCCATGAGGGAGTGATCGGGCCGAGTAGACTGTAGAAGAATCGACAATTGGGCTGGTTGGTTTTGTTCTTAAACATGTTGAAGGACTGCAAACTCGACACTGATTCAAGAAGAAGGAAGACAACGGTGTGGTTTGTCTATTTCTTTCTTTTTATTCGCGCGTCTTGTTTGCTCTACTTCAAGATGTTGAAGCAGGAAACACGCCGGCTGGGAATACTTATTTGGACGTCATTTTTTTGCTGTTTCCAACTTATTCCTAACTACGCGCCATTTCATGCCCACAGGCTATATGTGCTCTCATAAAACTTTGTCGATTACATCCCCGAAGCAGTCGTTCACAAGAAATGTGAACGAGTAACTAACAGACAATCACAGATAAGGGCTGCTCTAGATCGGGCAATATTTTGGACTAGCCTGGGTAATCAATTCTGAAACAGTTCGCGGGTGTAATACACATCCATTTAGAGTTTGATTAAAACGTATTCAGTGCTTACATTACTACATACTAACCTATGACACCCAAAAATTAGCATAGATTGATTTCCATTATTATTTATTTTCTCACAAAGAAGTGATGTAGTGCGTTTTCAGAATGTCGCTGGTGGTGCCATGCTTTTGCGCACAGAAAGAAGCTACGGACAGAAGTGTTACGGTTTTGTTATCATCATCCTTAGCACTGGCTCTGACACCGTGTTTCTAAAAAGGCAAATTAGGGGACCATACCATTCACACAAGTGAACCAGTTTCATTTCATAAGGCAAAAGCTTTATGTGCACCATGCAGTGAAAAACCCGGCGTTGTCACCGGCCGATGCCCTAAGATTCGACATGCGCGCGTAAAACAGGGCTTTCGAATTAAAGAGTGCGAAGATAAGCAAAAACATTGTGTTTGATTCCCTCTGTAATAGGAATCTGTAAAATACGAAAGTCCAACGTGCAGCGAAATCTGTAGCTGAGCATGATTTGCGGGTCGGCCGCTGTTTTCAGGGTGTGCTTGGCGAGCGACTTCCTGCTGGCGGGTCGCTTCGACAAAGGTGTACTGGCGCCATTTCCGTGACGGATATGACGTCTTTGAAATATTGGCGCATCGCATCATAAAACACTTTCGTGTTAAAATATAAAACCCGAAAACGAACAACCGTAAGTATAACGTACTCTTTCTTTCTAAAGGTTGCTTCCCCGCAAGAAGGCCCTATGTGCAGGGATGCACCCTTTACAGACCGCTTGCTTCGTTGTACTGGCGTCCCTTCCGTGATGGATATGACGTCACTCAAATACTTTTGCCCGCCGGAATAAAACACTTTCATCTGAAAACAAATAAACACAAACAGCTGCACGCGGGACTTGTTGCTCCACAGCGTGCGAAAGGATGCCGTTAGTCTGACCTGTCAGAGCAGTGTTTGTGCTGTCGAACTGACCGGCGTCTTGTCCCTGGATGGAAAGCGCTCCGACATCGGGCGCACACACTCTTAGTTTCTGCGTCCGCTGAACCCAGTCGTCCAGGCAATTACGCCAACACCGGGACAATCCATAGTACTTTCGCATTCAAGCCACGTAAGTTCCCCTAGCTCTCTAGGCTTAACACAGCCAATTAATCGATTCCGATGTCTAAGCTTTCCCCGCACGGGCATAGCGTGTATCTAAAGGCTAAAGTTATAACGCCTACAAAGCCTAAAATTGAGGACGATTGAGCAGTATTAAGGCCCCGGCGCGAATACACACTGTAGAAGGACGAAACGTGCATGTGTTTGTCCTTGCAATCCGCAACGGCTAAGTTCAGCTAAAAATTGTTGCTGATCTATTCAAACACTTAGGTTTTTCCAAACTTCACCTGGACGATGCTTAATTATTGCTACAAGATGTGGAGAAGTGGGATCCCTCGACCTAATTTATATCACGTCGGGAACTTCCACAACATACGGCGAATTATATAACGCAATGGCGTTTTTTGCTGATTTTTCAGACGAACAGCCACCCCGGCCACGAGTCCAAACTCTCGCCTTCCGCTGAACAGCACAACCCTCTGGTAGCTCATTGACCAGAGCTGGTCCCACGCACTGTGCTCTCATATAAAAGGCAGCACAATAAATAGGTCCTTCGCACTTTCAATAACGGAGTAACAAGGCGTACTCACGATGTTGCAACATGTACTCGTCAATGAACATTTTGATTACGAAAGCAAAGCAACGACCTCCCATACTAAAACTAACGAACTGACAGCAACTAAAAAATGGGAGCAAAACAAAGAACGTAAAAATCCTGCCCAGCGATTTAAAACGTACGAGCAAAGCGAAAATGTCAGGCGTAAAAGAGCATCGACGTGACTGCCCAGCCACCCGACACGGCAAGCGGTGAGCATCCACCCAGTTTATTTCTGGCGATTCATGCGTGGGATGTAGGAATTCTGGTTGATGGCATTTCGAAGCACGCATTGCTACACCAGAGGTTATTAAACCCTCGAGAGCTGCGTTTCGCAGCAGAAATTTGAATGTGAAACGACAGCCGGTGCACGTGACAAAGAAGAAAAATTAAATTGAGGCGATGCAACAGCTGCCAAATCTTCTTTGTGGAGCGTACGTCGTTGTCAGTACTGAATACCACCCGGCGGCCACAGACGGCGCCTTGCACTTGGCGAAACAAACAGCAAGGCTCCGGTAGATTCGCTCGTGCCGAAGAATCGGGTTTCTAATGGCACTCTCAGCTATTGGCGGGAACGCAGACACGGTATCCGCAAGAGTGTCAGCACCGTCTGCGACGGCTAAAATCTTCGTAAGAGCAGAAAAATAAGACGTGTAACTGTCTCTGAAATCTCCTTTGCAGCAGAAAGAAGACTTGGGACGTTTCGAAACGCGATACTCTGTAAATAGTATTGGGCAGAAGATACTCCACTCTCTGTCTGTGTTTTTCGATTGTACCGGCTTTCTGGTTTTCCTGGCGGAGAGCCGTTAAAGCTCACCGGCTGTGCAGAAAAATGCGTTGGTTGCCTCGGGCAAATCGTTCCCGCTGCATCAAATACCGTTGCTACGAGCAGCCAGTGCTTTGGTTTTAGTGCGAGTTCCAGATTTCAATACCTGGTTTCTTTTTTAAAACTGAATGGACACAATTCAATGTGACATTTGAGTTTGCGTATTCTTGTACTAATACTAATGTCAGAGAAATTGACACAGGCAACCTAAATAGTTTTTCAGAAAGACGTATTGAGTTTAGCCTATGCGGGCGTCCCATAATTTTTCTTAGGGCGAATGTTTACACCCGCTGAATTCATCGCGCCTATTTATACAGAGCCTCTGCATCTCAGAAAAGCATATGCTATTAGCGTACACGTAATTTGATACGTTTTGTCTTATGAATGTTTAAATTACTTGTCGGGCATTTCTACTTCTTCGATTGTGTCCTCTCGTTGCCGTCATGAGTTACTTTGTTTCCCTTTGCGTCGTTTTCCTCTCTTTTCAAGCGCAACTATATTCCAGAGCACGAGCAACTACACAGTTTCAAGAGCAACTATATTCCTTTTTCAGCAAAAAACACCCCTATATTAAGTAACGTTAACAATGGCTTAACATTGTTATCGTCGAAAACGTAAAACAGGAAGTTTTTGGGCGTATATTTAAACAACAAACAGCGACGGTACAGGCATGTTGAAGAAATGGCACGTAGAGTCTACCAGCAAAATTTCAATGCTTTGTAAGGTACGCAATCTATTACGTCTTAAAACTACGATTATACTATATTATAGCTTATTACATTCCTGCATTACATATGCTGAGATTAATATGGATTGACCTATCGCACCAGTCTTTCACCAGTTGAAATTGCCCAAAACACAGCTCTTCATACCATGCTATCTATGCATATTTATAAATTTATTAAATTTGCACACCAAAAGCTCAATATAATGCCCTTAGAACTGGTATAAAATATCATGCTCTGATGCTTCTGTGTACGATAAATCGCAATATCATCATGTGTCCTTCGGTCACAGTTGCACACCGCTCTAAAAATTACTTCCTTCGAAGTACATGCCCAATCACGTTCTCAGTACCTGAGATAAGAACTATGTGTTGTTTTTCTTTTCTTTCATGGCTTCAAGCTTATAGCACCAACTTACACAGAGCTTCACGTAAACACCTATCATTTAATATATTTAAAAACAGCTAAAACACATAAGCGTTTACCTTCTTTAACTGGTTTACCAATCTTAGTAGAGGGCATATGACCACTATTTGAGTGTTTCACATACAATCGTTTTTTATCTTTGCTTTCTAATAGGGTTGCTCTTTCCTTTTCTCTCTCTCTTGAAAAAATGGTGCTGCTTCGATTAGATTGGGGTCTCATCCCCAGAAATGTTTACCCGCTACAACTTCCCGGATTCCAAAAGGGCAGGAGCAGTATTGACAATGTTATCACCCTTGCAAATGTGTCAAGCGCAAAACATCACGGCATAACACTGTAATAGCAGTGTTTTTTTACCTAAAGGCTGCGTATGACTCTGTCACGCATGACGCTATCCGCTTTCAAATGAATTTATTAGGTACTGGAGGCCGTATGTATGACTGGCTGTCGTATTATCTCAGCGACAGAACCATCTTTACGACCACCTCTGACGGCGACACACAGAAGTACAGCGTTACTCGCGGTGTTCAGCTAAGTGGAGTATTGAGTCCAGCACTTTTTATTATCTCCCTCATCGGAATCAAAAACTGTTTGCCACGACCTGTCGTGAATTTTCTATACGCTGATGATATTTGCATATCGTGCTCCGGGCGTAATCGGCGTGTGCCCCATGCGAGGCTTCAGCGGGGAATTGATTCGATCTCAGCGTTCCTTGCGGCGCGCGGACTTGAATCCTCTGCTACACAAAATCAGCGGCAATCGCTTTCACGAAGCGAGACGTTACACGGTAAGAGCTCACTGTAATGGGAATCCCAATACCGTACGTCGCGAACAACAAATTTCTCGGAGTTACGTGTGACAGATTGTTGACGTGGACACCACGCATCCGAAGTTTGAAGGAAAAGTTCCCATAATTTTTCAACATCTTGCGAATGCTTTCTAGCAACCCTGGAGGCTGCGCAGTATGCTGGCTTCTTCGTCTCTACGACGCTCTCTGGGAAGGTCTACTACGCTACAGTCTTCCTGCCTTGTTTCCCCTTTCAGCAGGAAATCTAAAGGCTTGAGAAAGCATGCAGGCGCGCATACTGCGTGTGTGTATTGGCGTCCCAAAAACTACATTCACTGTGGGAATCATCATTGAATATCCACGTTCGATGCCGATAGCGCCGCGTAAACAGGAACTGCTTCGATGCGCGTTTACGTTTTGTGATGACACAACCAAACCAGCCATTGGCTGAGACCTCTGCTTCAGATCTGGGAGACCACTTGTCGCAACAATACCAGGCCCCATCTGTGCCGTCGTACCCGCTATGGTTTCTCCACTCATAAGTGTTCACACAACCGTGCCAGCGAATCAAGCGATGAGCAGATTTTACCGCTCCAGCTCCTAAATATTTTACTCTGCAGCTAATACAGACCAAATACGCCAGAGCAAATACCCACATATATACCGATTGCTCAGTCACCGAAGGCTCCTCCACGATTGATGTTTATAATCCGGCGTCGCGAATCACGACCATCAAAAAATTCAGCCACAGGACGTCATCTACCGCCGTGAATGCATCATCACATACATCACAAACCCAGCCAGCTAGTCAACGGGCAATTTTTACAGACTCCCGCATGGCCCTTGAATGTCTTCGGCCTTTTCCTAATCAACAGCTACCCTGGGACATTCGGTTTTTACACTACCAACCCGTCAGTGCTCACCACCTCGTCGAACTCCAGTGGATTCCGGTGCACTGCGGTGTATCGAGCGATTTTACAGCAGAGGCTACGGCTCCCCAGGCTCACAATCACGAGGTTCCTATTGCGGCCGTACCGTTCTCCAGAAAAGATGCGTCCGCAATGGCGTCTCGTGTTGCGCGGCTGGTACAGCTTTCCATATGGGCTGCTCCATTATGTTTCTATGCACAGCTCTACTCCCTTGAAACAGAATGTACTTTCCAGTTACCGCCTGGTGTCAACAAGCACGACGCAGCTGTAATACACCGCATACGTCTGAACTCGCTGACACACGCCTTTTCCGTTTTGAGCTGCAGCAGACCAGCTCACCTTTGTGCGAAGACAGCCAATGTGCGGAAGACATCCACCATGTCATCGGTCTGTGTCAACGATATGATACACCCAGACTCTTCTTTACAGGGACCTTGGGCGAACTACCGACATCACTTCTTACGTTTCATGATGTGCTTGGCCACTGGTCATGTGCTAAAACGGCCTCACGTGTGACGAAATCCTTTTCTCAGCATCCTGCGTGGTTCAGGTCAAGTCAACACTCTTTAACAGGGCTGAACATCGATGATGCGTGTGATATAGGACCGCGTTCCTCATCTTTCAACTGTTTACCTCGGTGGAAGTTCAAAGTGAACAGTTAACGTGTGTGTGTTCAGCATGGCTGCTATGGTAGCGCTGAATGTGCCGCGTTCCCGCGAGGCTATTCCGCGGTCTAAGAACTCTGTTCAACTTGAAGCGAACATTTCCTCGAGTATACTTCAAGATTTCTTTTTATACCGAGCTACTAAACTTGGTTGTGTCTCGACTTCTCCTCATACTTTTTCCTTATTCTTATTTTGTCTTCTGTATTACTCTCCTTCTTGCTTTCTTTGGATTTTCTCGTTTTTTCCTCACTGGTTTCATTTTTTCACCTGACGTAACATGTTATGCTGTTTA
This sequence comes from Haemaphysalis longicornis, assembly GCA_013339765.2. Classification (NCBI taxonomy): domain Eukaryota; kingdom Metazoa; phylum Arthropoda; class Arachnida; order Ixodida; family Ixodidae; genus Haemaphysalis; species Haemaphysalis longicornis. The sequence continues at coordinate 63,902,800 of CM023451.1, forward strand.
CTAGACAAACCTCGTCAGTATCGTTAAACCATTCTCTCTCTCTCTCTCTCTCTCTCTCTCTCTCTCTCTCTCTCTCTCTCTCTCTCTCTCTCTCTCTCTCTCTCTCTCTCTCCTCTCGCTCTCTCTCTTCTATCTCTCTCTCTCTCTTCTTCTCTCTCTCTCGTCCTTTGCTTTTTCTCGCTCTTTCTTCTTTTTCCAGCATGGCCAATGACATGGCCAATGACATGGCCAATTAATTTCTCTGCCTTCATGGTTGTCATTTGTTGTACTAATATACAGTTATTATTTGTAACAATTGTCTGTACGATGAGAATGAATGTGTTGTTCATTAATGCTAAAAAAAGTTACCTTATTTATTATAGGTACCCATTTTACAACCCATAGCTGGATTCCTGGGTCCCGCCTGTATACTTCTACGCAGATGGATTTATTTCTGGTCAAATAAACTTCAACTTGAAACTGGAACTTGAACTTAACTTGTTTTCTTCTTTGCCGTGTTAGCTCTAGCTACAGGCTATCAGCTTAAACATTGTTTGCGACATGTGTAATCGCTCAGATTACGCCTGTAGTTCTGAATAGATGCCTCTTGCCAACAATTCTAAGTCGAAGGATACAATGCGTTTACATCCTCGAGGTTTAGGTAGCTAGAGCCAAAAAACTTAGCTGAGCCAAGTAGCTCACCCGGGTGAAGACGGCTATGTTTTCTCGGACTATAGTGCCACTCCTTTTTTCGAGATCATTTAAATGTGCTCTCTCTCTCCCTCTCTCTCTGGATACCTGTGTTGGACTCACCCCCTGTAGACCCGGTATTGAATACGAGACCCAAATTTGTCCTGTTTTTTTAGTTTTTTTTGTCAATTCTGCGCCACCGCCCATTATATTTCTGGGACCATCTCAAGGTGATGCCGACGGCCCAGGCCAGGCTTCCGCGCAACAGGGCTTAAAATGTTTTCTCGTTGTGATCTTGGTAACGAACTTCTGCACATAAACTAGGAGGCTCGTTAATTACAAATAGTTTGTTAGATTTCCTGGCAACCGAAACTTTTGATGTCTTGTGGCATTCTAAGAGAACTTTGGTAACGTGATATCACCACGTAAAAACTTTTCTAGCGTGGTATCACCACGATACTGTAGTATATCCCCGCTTATTCCATCGTCGTCTATGGATTACCTCTTAATTCTATGGAGTCCCTTTTCTCCTTCTACCTTTTTTTACTGTTGGAACCTCGTGGGTTGAGCTAGTTTGTCCAGTACTGTATCATATTTCGAAGTTTCTCTTGCCGTGCGTTTCCTAAAGTAATACGGCTTATTTTATTTTTCTTCTATGTGTTTATTAAGCGGCCAGCTTTGTTGTTAAGCCGACACAGTCTCTTTCTTCTAATTAAAATCTTGCTTGGTATTCGCAAGCTCTCTCCTCTAGTTGATGTTTATTTTTAGCCTTGCCAAAGTGTAATCGCTTCAAAATACTCCTGTTGTTATCAGTAGGTGCCTCTCGCACAAATTGACTCTCCTTCTGTTAATCAATTTAAACAATACCACTAGTTTGACGCGCTCTTTTTTTAACACGGGTATATTCCTGTCTTTTAATATTGCTGTGGTTTTAGCTAGTGTTTGTGTTTTCCGAGGTAATGTTGTCCAGGTAATTTCCGAGGTAATTGTTGTCCAGGTACCCACCCTCGTAACGTTTTTCTCGTAGCCTGTTACTGTTTCAGGTTCTCATTCAGTATGTTGGCGTTTTCTTCCTCTAGGATTAAGACCGCAAATATGTTCCGAGGCCTTATTTCAAAACCCTGCGCAGCGTCCCTAAAGTTATAACAGATTTACTTTCTGTGATTACCGCTCCTGGCTTGCTTAGCACAGCAACGTCTTGCACATTACCCGGATTGGTACTTAAATTAGGGTGACTTAGTTTTCACTTTCATTGTTTACGCTTATCTATATTGCATTTCTGTTGCTTTGTGTTGTGAAAAAATGCAATAAACATCCTCGCTTTGTTTTTTCTTCTTCAAATTAAACTGTTAATTTAAACCTTGCTGATTCGGGCTACCTATTCCGATGCTTGCGGAGCACATTAATCTAGCTGCTTCTTCTCAACTATCTTTTAAAGTATCCAGCAGTGTAGAGGGCGTTCCCAAATTAATTGCGGAGTCCGCCTCCTCGTAGAAACTGCCAACAGCCCAATTTATGCAGCTAAACTTTCGTGGCTAGGCTTGGACCACCTTAACCTTGTGTGTCCTATATAGCCTTGTTCTAATGAACAAGACATGATCACTAATATTCATGCAGTTCTTCCACGTGTTTTGTTATATATTTGTGCACCCGCGCACCTTCTGTTATTCAAGCACGGGGTAGCACAGAGTTTCCCACTATTCAACACCCTATCTCTCTAGCCGATTCGTATTCCTTCAACACCTAGCCAGTAATCATTAAGTGATATTGCCGATACTAGGTAGTTCTTCTGTAAACATAGTATGAGGCTGTGCATGTCTATAATCTTTGCGGGAATTCACTGGCAATACGAAGCTGGAGCTCAGGAAGGGCGGGCAGCAAACAAAAAATCCGTGTCTTCCCATGGAACAAAAAAGACAACTCTGCTTACTCCCATTCTTACTTTGTGCTTGGATACTCCCCTGGCATTGGAGTTGACTTTTAGTAACTACTCTTTAATTCCGTGGTAGACGTGCAGCTTTGCACGTATAATTTAAATGAGGGGAGCAGAAAAGGATTGAGGGGGAAAGGCACATTCGTATGCCATCAAGGAATGCCCAACGTCTGACGTTTATCGGTTCCCATCCCCTCCCTGTGTTTTTTATACATAATAATGTTTCTCCATTGCAGGCAAGGCAAAACCTGCATGCCTACTTTTCGTTGCTGGAACAAGAAAGTCTGGTTCTCTGCTCAAACTTAGCTTACTGTCTTGTCCTTCTGAAACAAAGCATACAGTATTTTATCGCTGCTGCCAGCGCAAAACGTACTTTATTCGTTCGTTTCGTTTTTTCTGTCTTCCTGCCTCAAAGGTATTGCATACATTTATCGGAACTGGCTTTACTCCTGCTTAGGCTTATATATTCCGCAGCCGCAGCGCACTGCGGTGCACACAGCAGTGAAACTCGATGCCTCGCGGTTGTGTGATTGTGCAATGTGCGCAGCGTCGACCACCGATGCCCCTTGCGCCTGCAGCGATGCGAGCGATTTGTCTAAAGGCTCCTTGAAACAACAGGGCGATGTTTGCGTCTACCGTATAACGTGAATTTGATTGCGTATTGGGTTTCGAGGTTTTGCAAGCTTTATAAGTTTCGAGGTTTTACCTATACCTCGGTGTCAGGTCTGTTATTCATATTTGTTACATTATTATGAAACGCTTACACTCAATGTCATGTTCATTATGCGCTACGTAAACGAAGATGTTAAAAACTATGTCTGGCAGCGGATGTTGATCGAGGCAACTGAGTATTTTGCGAAATCTCAAAACCTTTAACCCAACTTTATAGGTAGCGGGTTGGTGAAATGTTACTGTGGATCATGGTACTTCAGATTCAAGAACTTAGACGATCTGTTTGGTGTTAAATGTTTTACGAATTGATTTCAATGCAGAGAGTCTACAAGCCGCAAGCACAAGGCAGGTGGCGGGTGCGGCACTCAACAGGGTTTCCCCGGAACCACTGAAACAGGTGTGATGCTAATGAATAAAATATCCAAGCGGACATTCTCGCAGTGGTGTTTACTGCTATATGCTAAGCTGCTGGAGAAACCTTTGTCATGCACCTGCTATGCTATTGCTAAAAACACGCAGTCCCCATTTCGAAATATGGACATCGTAAATGGATAAACCAAAGCGGCGTGGATAGCCCGTAATGTGCAATTACTTTGCCACTCCAGTTCACCTGTCTCCATGTAGCCCAAATGGACTACCAAGTGTTCGACAGTTCCAACTGCCGTAATTCAAAATAGGGAATGCAAAAACACTGCATAGTGCTACTTTGCAAGGCGTGCGCATCGATCCAATTCATCAAAACCAATCCATCCGGACCCATTAGGTAGGTAACGACATCCCTGCCAAAGCAATCAAATTGAAGGATAAGCGAGCAGCTGTGCTGTTCAACCCGATTTACATTTTTCTTCATTTTATGAGTACACATGGACTGTGCTGCCATGCAAGACACCCATGCGTAGGTAGCGGTAACAATGCCTGGTTATTATGTAAGGGTTCCTTGAGGCTTGAACGTTCGATTGCGAAATCACACTTGTGAACCTATTGGGGCAATATGTCCCACAGAATTTCAAGATGACCGCACTTACAACCCTGCTTTGTTTGGCCAAATTACACCATGCCAGATGGCACTTCCTTCGGTTTGTTAATTAAGTGTGGAATGCTGTTACCTTTGATTTATTTATGATTTTTAGAGTGAAGCATTGCTGTTCCATTGTTGTTCCTCTTGTTTTGTCATTAAGTTACTGATACTATCGATGTCTTGGCTCATCTTGTGTATTTTCCAGTATGTACACAAGATGCTTTTGATGTTTTTGGGTGTGTGCGATGTATGTACCCCTCCTGCTCGGGCTTATGGCCTGCAGTATTTCTTAAATAAATAAATAAATAATGGTAAATGGCAACAATGTATTCCTAAATCTTTATATGGGTGTGCCTTTGTGTGTGTCGTCCGGGGACAATAAAACAGGATATGAAAATCATGCCGCTCCCCCCCCACCCCATAATAAACTGTTTTTGAGAAACCGCAAGGTTTTTTCGTAATTGGCGCAAGGCCCCACCACAGCTGAAGCGGCCGTCATAACCGACCGGGCCAAGACTTTTTGCTGACAAAGGAATATAACATAGGTGTTTGTACTGCAAGTGCCGATGACTGTTGAAGGTTCCAAGGACGGCAGATATAAATTAGTCATTGTACGTACATTTTTGCGTGACAAAAAAAAGGACAAAATCACCCCCGTAATTCCGGTCACAGAACTCGGAAGCCCGAAATGTTGCAGGGCGTTATATGCTATTTGTCGTGTGATGCACATACCCACGTGGGGGTGCATGCGTGAAAAGGGGACATTGACACGTTCAAAGCTGTTTGGTACAACGACAACACAAATAGTAAATTTTTTATGTCTTTTCGAACCGCGCAAATTCAGTGCTTGCATTTTCACATTCTTCGGGGAAATGCCACTGCTTGTGTTTGCTAGTTTCAAAAGGCTGCTTCGGTCTCGTTATCTTCACATTCGGTATTATAACGAATAAATGCGCTAACTACGCCAACTGTGAACTGTTGCGCATATGCAGGGCGTTACATGGTTGGTGGTTGGTGGACACTCGAGAAAGAATTCTTGCCACTTAATAGAGCGTGTAAATAACATAACTCGAAGCTACACGGGACTACAGCTTCAGCGCGTGCTGCACCATACCGGGAATCGTGGCGCTCGCTCGTCCTCCATCGTAAAGCACCTCCGGGTGCTACGTCGGAGGGAAACGAAGCCTTGCCGTGAAATCTACAAATCTAATGTGCATTTACTAGCAAAAGACCCGCATGCAAACAGCAGGTGCTGGTCCGGAAGCTGTTGCGCCATAGTTCTTGCACGCCGTTTGTGGCCGCATGTACATTGATCTTGCTTGCTTTGCAGACAGTTTACACTTAACTGCGATTCTTTTATTTTTTTTTCGTAACAGCCAATCCGCTGTTTATGCTCCATAAAGAGACAGTGCGACCCTTGGTTATGTGTGTGTTACCTGCATCGAGTGTGGTTAAGGTTCCCTTTGCACTAAATATCATAGACTTGTACAACGTACGTTGTAATTACTGACTATAGAGCACACAGAGCGCCCGGGACCCCTTAACGTGGCGAAAAAGGTCGATAAACAACGTTCGTAGCCTAAACTAGAAAATCGGTCACCACGGTAGCGAATTGAACTAGTAACTTTGCACTTAGTAGCCGAACACCAGCCCCCTCAGCCGCTGTTGGGGGAAGCGTGTTGAGCCAAGCGTACAGTTCCCACTGCGCCACTGGCCTGCTGTTAGGCCGTCCAGTCCCACGTATCGTGGAGCCATCACACGAATGCTTGAGATCATTTCAAAAATTCAGTTTTTTTATATTACCCTGCTGTTTTTATCAAGTTACGAAACAACGTCTATACCATGGTGCGGGTCTGTGGAAGAACCCCCAGCTGAGCAAACAAGATCTCAAAATTAGTGTAGGGGAAGCTTGAAAGCAACTCTGTCTGAATTTCTCCAAGCACAGGACTAGTCAACAATACTGTGTTTCCGTATCGCTAATGAACCTCTGGCAGCCCAGACTACACTGGAAACATACTGTTATGCTCTTTACAGTCCAGCTTGGAAGCTTCGGCAGGCTAATACCAAATTTGCTCTTCTTCTGGCTCGAAAAAGCGAACTACTTCGCTTTTCCGCGTTTGCACTAAACACCCAGATTTCGATTTCTGAAGCGAGGAATTGTTGTACATAACATCGGCTTTTATACAAAAACACAACAGAATATCATAAGATATGATTACCCCATAATTCTTGCTTTTTTCGAATATGGCCATGCTAATACGCGTCATGGTAAATCTCAGTTCCGCCTTACTAGCGCCAGCTGCAATTTATTACTTTACAAGTCGGTTTGCTCGTCCCGGCAAAATGAAGCGTGACCAACGGAAATGCTGTAGAGCCCATTTACCCTATCATCAGCCTTAATCGCTTGGCACATTATTGGTGCCTTCCTTTCGTATAAAGCGGTGAGGCAGAAAAAAAATATACCTGAAGAGTAGAGCAGCGGAAGGCGCGGGTAAGCGTTTACAGAGCTTAGACTTTTTCTCCCCCAAAGATACGCTTCGATACACCGGCTCGCACTAAAGAGGAGGATAATTATCGGAGCCATAGCACAGGATGTATATTAGCACCGGCACGCGGATAAACCAGTACTTTAGGGCAGGTTTAAAACTGCGCCGAAAAGGAGGAGTTTGTCGGACAAACCTGCGAGCGAAGCAGTGCGAATATAAATAGAATAAAACCGATGTCCCTTCGCTTTATACACGCGGCAAGGTTTGGTAGTACAAGATTCACGCTATTGCAACTTTCTGCCCTCCCTGATGTTGGAAGAAGGCTATTAATAACCCGTACAATTTTGCATTGTAGGAAATTACCCAGAATCGAAAGCTAGCGATTGAAAGTTTTGTCGTTGGCAGCGCAATACAAGGTTAGTTTCCGTACTTAACAACATGCAATAGTAAGACAAGCCCGAACGTTCTCTAAAATATACTGCCACGAGCTGAAAACATTGTGCTAGGGCCATCTAGCGTGAAACCTGGGCCAGTCTACGACACGTGCCCGAGAAAGGAGAAAGTATGAGCTGAACCGTGCATCCATCATTACTTTTTTTCTTATATTGCAGTCATGTATAGAAATGTTTGCTTTGAATCGACTTTTGCACGTGCTTTATGGCTCACAAAGTTTGTCTTATTGTAACGGCCCATATTTTTCATATGCCCCTGTCATCAGCTTTCACCGCAGTATGCCAGTATTTGCGGCGGAGCACCCTTTCAAGGCAACTTTCACGTTCACCGTGATTTGCCTGGGGGCTCTTTAGCAAGTCATTTTTTCTAATAACCTCGCAACATTTGTGGACGCGTCAACATCCCAAGCCCCCTTCCCGACCACCGCTGCGCGCGCTGTAGCAAAAACTAGAATTTCTAATGATAAATCACTCAGCCGACGAATGTACCGTTAACAACAAAGTCAATCTGGGTACCAGAAACTACACATAGTGGGGTTTCCAAAATTTAGGGCGAAGCACAGAATTTTAAACAGGGAGCGAAAGCTAAAAAAATGTTCTAGAGCTTTGAAACTTTAGTCGACCTTCTTTGGCAGGTGTTGACGTGTAACTAGGAGGTTAGGACAATTTTCATCAATCAATATTTTGAGCGGTCCGCTGCAAAGGTACTCCGTTCATTTAGACTGAAGTTTTTTGTGGTGTCGCTTCTACTCAGCAGAAGGGACACCATATGACGCTTCAAGCGATGTTTCAAGTACATAGGAATTTCTGCCGCGGAACACAAGTAGTTTTCCGCAATCAGCCAGAGAACGGTCGCACAAAACTAACATACTGCCTATACTGGAATATGCTTGCACGGCATACGACCCGCGAACCCGACTTTATAGCCCTAAATTGGAAAAAATTCAATACCCCGCATGCTGATATGTGTTAGAAAATTGGCAAAGGAGACTAACACTGGTAGAAATACAAGTTGAATTCTTACTGAATTGGGGCTCACTTGAACATCGTAGAACCATATTTCCCTTAAGAATATTTTCAGGACGAATAGTATAACGTCCGAAACATATATTTTTCTGCCACTTTACATATTTGCCAGTGGAGACCATAATTACAAAGTTCGTGAAGTCGATTGTACACCTAGGAGGTTTTTAAACTGACTTTTTCTGAAACCATTCGTCAGTGAAACCGATTACCTTCTTTAGTGTTTGAACACAATTCTAGTCCCTCGAAGACGAACTAACATTGTCGCGTGTTTTCTGTAGCGCAAGTTCTGTTGTTTTGCTCAGATCACCGGTAAAGAGCCCACATTTTTCTGTATTTTTTCTCGCACTTGAATAAATGTATTTTTGGCAGCCATGCCGGCGGGAATTTTTCTACTTTTTTCGGTTGTCGGCAGAAACTGCTGTATTTTGACGTGGTATGTCTCGGGGCGATTATAATTTATACATGCTTTTTATTGTTTTGGTATTCTTTCTACCTTCCATTCCAAATATTTATGGGTATTCCTGGTGAGTGCTTTTTAAATGCAGAGCATTTGTATAACTCACGATGTCACCCATGCGACGGCGTCCGCAGCAGCCAGCCTCCCCCTACACTATAAAAAGAAATAACAGTTACCGGCGCCGGGTTTTCGATCCCACGAACCGGCGGGCGGAACGCAAGGTACTGTGCTCTACCCACTGCGCCACAAAGCCGACACAGAATGAAAGGCTACGAACGCGCCTTATATCCTTGACTCATTCAAACTACGCCAAGAAGCTGCTGATACAACGCATTCACTACCACGCGAGGTACATGGTGCTCTTCCCACTGCGCCACAAAACCGACACAGAATCAAAGCTACGAACGCGCCTTATATCCTTGACTCATTCAAACTACGTCGTCAGCGGCGTGCGTTGGCGACTCAGCGGCGTGCTAGCGGCGTGATAGCTGCGTGGTGTACACGTGATAGCACCAACCCCCCAAACAGTAAACGTTACCGCAATACACCCCCCCCTATGCGACACATTTACTCGAGTCCCCCTCGCGGGGAGATTTTTTTGTTTTTGTTGTTGTCGTGTACGCATGCACCCGTGTAAGGCCTCAAGGCGTTATGGGTGGCAAAATGAAAAAAATGCAAGACGAACAGAGTTAACACGAATTCTCGCTTATGCGGAACACCATGGGAACACTTGTTTGGTTTTCCATGGACCCAATGCAAAAAAATCCTCTTAAGTCGAACAGACTTGCAGGTACTCTTTGATTAAGACGAACAACTTTCGGTGTGATCACCCCTTCCGGTGGTTCCCCGTAGAGAACATGGCAGCCTTGGCGGGATGCGGCGGGGCATTCACGCGACCAGAGGGAAAGAAAAGTAAAAGGAAACCACAGAGGGAAGCGAATTCGCGCCACGGAGGAAGGGGTAGGGGGCCAGAAAAAAACGACATCCAGATAAAACTACCACTTTTTCCACCCTTCAACCCGCACAGCGCCAGCGGCAAAGCTAAAAAAAAGAGCGAGTGTGAGTTTTGCGGCCGCTCTGTCTTGGGAGAGAGAGGTACAAAACAAGGAGGATAATAAAACTAAAAACGAAAGCGACGACGGAGGCTTCCTGTTCAGCCAGCGTAGAACCTCCCCTGACCAATGCCGTTTCTGAGGAGGAGAATATGAGTTCGCTTAACTACGCGTTGGCGAGTCCCACCGCGTCATCGCCGAGAAACCGAGAAGTTTCTTTAGGTCTCTGCTGCGTTGTCGCTTGAGGTAGGGGTGTGTACGCACTCCGTCGCCGCTTGAACTGGATAAAACCAGGCAAGAGCAATTAAGTCAGTCTTCTGTCATGTTGTGCACGTCAAATAAATAATTTTTTGCCTTTTTCCTTAATTGCAAGTCTACTTCATTCCCGTCTTGAAGCAAGATATTTGCATGGACTTAGGCATGTTGCCGATTCTGTTTTGGGGGAATGGCTTCTGATAAGACAAACAAATTATCCACGGTCCTTCGAGTTCGTCTTCGCGGGAGCTCAGGGTAAATAAATAGATAAATCATTGTTTATTTCTTTTAACAGCACAGAAAGTCACCGAAGGCAAGTTTGCGGTAATCCCAGCGACGATGGACAAATGACAGTTCATTTATGTTCGAAACATTATAGCAAATACCCTGCCGTTCGTCCGATGACACCGTTCAGAAACGCCGGTGAATGACACGGGAATAGCCCGTCCCAATCTCCCGTCTCAATAGTCCATCTCCACCCTCAAATTTATGTGCGCGTAATTATAATTATGCCAGGCACCGGACGCGTGGCGGACTCTCTTTCGCATGGGAGTAAACTGTGGACTTTTGCTTTTTCACAAGGATGAGGACAGATTGGGTCACGCTGATAGAATAGCATGGCTGGTTGTTGCGGAGAAATCAGACAGCGATGACGCAAATCTTGCCGACAGTGTATGTGGAAGTGCCAAAAAAAACAAGGAAAACAGCGGCGCCGTTTTATTCAGTTGCGACAGTACCACCCTCGGAAATGATGATTGGGTCAGCTGTGGCGTTCATTGCGGCAAACCCCTGAGAATCACGGCAGAGTCGTACCAGGCAAGTGACGATAACCACATGGCTAGGAATAGAACGGGGCGACGGTGTAATGATCGCCGATGGTAATCGAGTTGCACGAGACGGCAAGAATTGTCCCATCTTTCTATGGGGTAACGCAATCAGTGCTTGCTACAAGATCGATTGGCCCTGCGTCTGAATCATTTGCACAGTCAGTCAACGATATCTGAATCTCGTAAGGGTCTCGTTTGCTGTCGTCTCTGTTTGGAATTTTTTTATTATACAAAGCCCGATGACACATGTGGCTTGGACGTGCGGCGCAAATTAGAATGATCCGACACCTACGAAAGGAAGAAGAGAAATTACTGTGCGCCTTTACAGGAGATTTTCACTTACATGTGCAGAAGATGTTCAGCTAAATAGAGGCTCCTCCCCTTTTTTACACGAGAAGGACCTGAGCTTGTTTTTAGGCATTATTGTGAAATAGCAAGAAACCCGACCATAGAGCGCACTGGGGGATCGCCCGAGTTATTAGTTTATGCAAGGAACAAACATCGTCTTGATTCATTGTAGGGTTTAATGCGCCAACGCAACGCAGGCGATGAGGCGCACCGTAGTGGGGGGCTCCGGATTAATTTTTAACCACCTGGGGATATTTAACCTGCGCCGAAATCTCCTACACACGGGTGTTTTTGCTTTTCGCCTCCATCGGAAAAGCGGCACTGCGGCCGGGAAGCAAACCCGCGACCTCGTGCTCAGCAGATACATCGTCTTAGTTTTATGACCGCATTCGACACACGATTGACTGCGTCGAACAAAAATTTGTTTCCACGCGCGCACGTCACCATGACGCGTATACGGTGCTATTCTACGAGTGAAGAGCATGGTTTAAGGAGGATGAAACAGTCTTTTCTTCCTCCGATTTCCAAACAAGGAGTAGTGTCGTGTCATTTGTGCCCCCGCGGGGCCGGCCCAGGAGGATATGACGTGCGCATTATCAGCGGCGCCGAATGTTTGCGATCAGCGTGTACATGATAATTTATCTGCATCAGTGCATCACGGGTGGTTCCGCATGACATTTATCGTTGATCTATGTCTTTGCATGACAGTCATGAGTTGTGACCGCTGCAGTATAGAGCCACCGCACCACGACAGTGTCTTATGGAAAGGGAGTCATTGGAGGTGACTGGCCGCTTTACCGATGCAATTTTCCACTCGACGACGCAGCGCACAAAATAAAGTTCTCCTTGATACTTTGTCGCCGATGGAAAACAGCCGTGCGTGGGTGCGGTGGAGTGAGAAAACATTTACAAGTAGAAAGCAGAAACCATATCCCGGACCGACTAGTGCGTGAATATGCGTAATAACATAAACGTCTATCTGTAATTGTAGCGTCATTGTGTTTCTTTTTTTTCGCATCATGATGGCTGCTCAATGTAACTGAAGACAGCCGTTATCAAAGAGGGCGAGATACGTAAGGCTTAGTTAAACATCTTGCCCTCGTTCTGACCGGTCGGTTCAATAAATGTCAGCTTATATTATTAATTCGGCCTTCTTTTTCGAACTGGTTGATGGTTTATCGCTAATATTGCTGCGCAGTTCCGGTGTGTTTTGTTGTGTTATACAGATCTCAGAAGGAGCCAAGTCTTTACTTCAAGCGCGGTTGCCGTCATTGGAGACGTTCTCAATAACAAACTTGAAATACGCTACCCGCGAGCCTCTCAGCCTTCTTTTCCTTTGAACCAGCATTTACTTTCAGGCAGGAGGAGTTTTTTCCTCTGGCCACGCATGCACATAAACCGGGATTATTTCCGAACCTTATAAACGACTCCGTCGAGCCGAACGTCAAGACTTCGTTTTCGTTGCTAGTGCAACTTTACCATCGGGCATTGACGTTGCTTCATGAATTCCTAAGCCATCCCACTCCAGACCCAACGGGAGATTCAACGACTCCCTCCTTCCCAGTTCTTTTTTTGGCCCTGCAGCCAGGCCCCGAGTTGTTCTTCGCGAGCGCTTTCCCCGTATACGTGAACCTGCTCTCCGTATTCGTGCATAATAAATGATCAATGCATGACAGGAGAGTTGTTCCACGCAAGAACCGCGTGCACTGTTCCTGCCTACACGCGGCCGTACTGAGACCATTACTCTCGGACGCTGAAACCTTCTTCGCTATGTAAAAAAAAGAGACGCCCACTATGCATCTTTAAAGCGCCGGAGCGGAAGTCGTTGCAGTACCGTTCTTTTCTTCCGCCTAGTGCCTTTGGTATCACCCCATTTCAATATGCCAACAGGAGGAGCAATTCGGATCAGCGCATAATCTAGAATGGAAGGTGTAGCGCCGGGGATCCGTAGCGAGGTACACAAGAGACACGGTGAAATAAGAGAACTTCGGCTATATTTTTATAGCATGAGATGCTAAGGACGGGGCTTCCTAGTTATCTTCCTGTGTCCTGCCTTGAGTCCAATAAAAGGCTTCTCTTCACCTTGCTTTAGTTAGTTTTTGCATGTTGTTTCTTTGTACTGCTTGCGTTAATTTGCATATTTGGGTCTACCTTAACCAACTATCTGGGTACCCATCCGTGAATGTGCCCGTATATCATGCCCGATTCAACATGTGTTTGTTTGTATGCGTAGCCATGCATGGATTATCCGTGCGAGCGGTAAAGAAGACACTCGAACACAACGAAGGTTTGTGCGGATCACGTGAAAAGTGCCAGCGGCCGTAGAGACGTGGTTTCCGGGGGCGTCTGAAACATATAGCATGTTAAGGGCTGATTGTCGACTCCACAATGTACGAGAGGGAATGTGCAAAGTCGGCTGGAACGTTCATCTGTTCCTCTCTGGGAGCCAATGCGTTTGCAATAATCCGTTCTCTTGACAAGGCCTCCTTTTCTATCAGGTGGTCTAGGAGCACCTTCCTCCTTGACGTAGATGCCATCTTCACTTTTACACGAGTGGACGTTTGCTAAAAGAAACCAACGCAACGCGTATTTTCCATTGACAGATTTTTAAATCCTGAATTACGCATTAATATCATGGCGCAGATGTGTGTAGAATTTTTTTTATGATTAGAAAAGGTTTACGTGTATCGACTATTTTATTTACGTTTGCGCGGAAGACAGCATGATAGTACTTTTGGGTCCTTTCCACTGGTAGCCGAAGTTATCGCTGATGTCCTTGTGTAGCCATGCGGTGGCCACAATCTGAGCTCTGCTTCAAAAAAAAGGCACAAAAATATGTAGCAGAAACGGAGGTGCACGGTAAAATAAAGTAGGAGATCCCGCCCCGGTGGCTCAGTGGCTAAGGCGTTGTGCTGCTGAGCACGAGGTTGCGGGTTCCATTCCTGGCCGCGGGGGCCGCTTTTCTGATGGAGGCGAAAAGCCAAAAATGCCCGAGGTACGAAGATTTCGGCGCACGCTAAAGATCCCCAGGTGGTCAGAATTAATCTGGAGCCCTCCACTAGGGCGCGCCTCATCGCCTGCGTTGTGTCGGCGCGTTAAACTAACCCTACTCATCATCATCAATCAATCATAATAGTCAATCAATCAATAAAGTAAAGCAATCCAATCAATCAATCAAAATAAAATAGGATCGCCCAAAACAAACCGAGTCAAATTTTCCGAGCGCATAAAACATATACTCAACTGAATGACATGCCATCAACAAACCGTAGATGATTCTTTCGAAGGCACTAGCTCCAAACCAATGACATCAATTCAAGCACGGCAACAGGAGCCGAACCGTGGCAATATGTATAAAAATAGGAACTATATACGCATTCTCATCTATTCACTAGGGCCGGAATAGTATCATGTTCTCCGAGCACAGAACACATGACAGGTTTGTTTCAATGCTATAATGGCCGTCAGTCAATGTGCTTTGGGACAGCGGCAATCTAATTGCGTCCGCGTGTCGAGTTGCTCGTTCTCGAATTTTGTTCTACATCATGCATTGGCGTGGGCATCATTTCCAACGAATTTAGCTCAGCGAGAGCAGGAAAGCTCAGGATAACGCGACTCCGATGCCACTAACTCACAATAAAGTGAGATTGTGGGTGCTCACGTGAAAGCAAGTTCATTATCGTTCATCGTTTCAACGAATGAGATCTCCTTTCTAAGTAGTAAATACTCTTCGTGCAGATAAAGCTGCCTAGAAGATAAGGATTAAGCAAATAGAGGTAAAGAAAACCTATTTCGTACAACAGCCTGTTTTTATTTGAAAACCCTATCATGATACAAGCAAGCATATGATTCTTAGCGACATGAGACCCTGTGCACTGCATGCAACTTATAAACATTTATGCAACTCCTGCACCTTTCCGGGGCTGTTATGGGCTAACCAGCACATTCGCTCTGAACATTTTAAAAAACAGCTCCCAGATTTCTAAACCGGTTGCCTTCTGAGAACGGCTTCCGACAGGCTGGAAGCTTTTGTGACGTCAGGTTGTCGTGGTTCTGTTCTTTCGCGCCATATGAGAGAAGATAGTGACGTGTTTACTAACTGCTCATACGAGCGAGCAGTTTAGAGAGTTCGGCCCTTGATTCCAGTCAAGATTCTACTGCATTAGAGGTCGACGAGATTACTGCTGTTATTGTAAGCGTTTTTATTTAGGAAGGCTACAAAAAGAGCTAAGTGATACAAAAAAGCGCTAAAGCCCTACGTAATAACACAAGCCTTTAAATGTTTATTTATTTGGCGGTTGTCCATTCTTTGTGTGTACTTGATGCCCTCGCTTTCTTCTCTCAGGGAGCAATTTTGGGGCGGCGCTACGTCACAAATGACAGGTCCGCTGCGATTAGGTAAGTTTTCATTTTGCGACGGCGGATGCGTAGTTTAAAGCTTTACCTTCGAAAGTCGCACTGATGATGTTTGTGCCCTCCGTAGGCGTGCCCTTCAGGTGTCAATGATATGAACGTGGCGGACCATCGCGACCCACAGCGGTTCAGCGCCGCGTCTGAAGCGACCGCCTATCGGCAACAGTCATAAGGGCATCCAATGAAAACCGCCGGCGCCACATTACCGCTTAGCTTTGTAGCCGTTTTTAATGACGTCGCACCTGGTTGTTTGGTTTCGAAAAATTCCGTAATGACGTAACTCACCACTGGTGCTCCGAGTCTTGGCCGGCGCACTTTAAGAAATGTCCATTCGAGTTTAATTGGAGGGAAGTCGCTAGATGATGCTACCGCACTACGTTCACAGGCCACCCATGTTCCCCTCCATTACTAAACTGGCGTTTCTGCCCAGAGTAATTTAGAAAATGTTTGTTTGAGGACACGCCCACGGGAACTTATGGACCAAAGGGCAAATCAAATAAACGTACCCCATATTTGTCATACGTCAGCCTAACTGGAACAGAGTAGGGGGTATATGACGGGGTTTGTTTTGCGCAACTCTCAAGTTGGGTGTCTCGAGGAATATTCACATAGAGTCCGAACAGTGGTTGTTAAAATATCCTTCTTAGTCCTGCTTCATAGAAGCGTGCTGCGATAAAGAGCGTACACGAGTGAGGCAAGTAATCACCGAAAAATTTGCGTAATTGAAGTAACGTAATCAACGTGTATTGCGGTATTAGTTGCACAAGTCACATGGTAAGCGGTATCGTAATCGAAGCCCTCAAAAGCTTGAGCTCAAAATCTCAACCCTGTTATCCGGTTATCATCCCTAAAATTTATATAATAAGCATGACAAGCATCAGAACGCAAAACTAAGGGAGATATTTATTAACAAACGCAACGTATTTGGTGCATTGACCAAGTTTTTTATTGCCTCCAGGAACGAAATAGCCTTGGGACAGGCTTCAATCGGTTTCGCTCACGGGCTTGGGAATGTTACCAGTATCATAATTCACGAGGATTGCCGGCGTTAAACGCCGGCAATCGTCAAGTTGGAAGGTGCAACCAGATACAACAACTTAGAAGTGTGCTGTTGTGCTTGTTCGCACCTAATCAAGAATAGAAAACTATGCTCGTAGGAGAAAACAGAGCAGGAAACGGAAAAAGCAAAATAAAAGGGAAAAAAGTTACATGTTAGCATTTGAAGCTCTTTGCAGTGCATTAGGACTCGCCAAACTGACGACAGAAGCGGCTCATAATTTTAGGGAGGCCTTTACGACCCAAGTGCTTCTCCGCCAATACCCCTCCGCTACGCTGACATCCTAGCCTATTTACGCCGACAACGCCAGCACTTCTCTCCACCCCATCCGAGCCTTCCGAAGACCGACGAGTGCATCTTACGGCTGCTGCAAACCGACACTTTTCCCCATGGCACACGCCTTCATGCTGTTTATCCTGCACAGTACTCTCCAAAATGCAAACACTGACCATCCCCATGCACCCTATACCACATGGTGTGGGAGTGCCACCTAACCCAAACTCTACTCCCCATTCCCATCCCAACCCGTGAGACAGTGGGAGGGCCATCTGGCTAGCGGCGACCTGGCTGACCAGCAAGTGCTGATAATCCGGGCGCAACTGGCCGCACGTGCCCAGGGCCTCCTGGACTGAGGACGCCCCCCGCAAGAGAGGAATGGCTCAACTAACTCCGTTCCAGCTCAATAAAACGTTTTCACCACTACCAGGCTTTCGTCCTGCAGTGAACACGTACAGGCTGAGGATTATGATGATGACGATGATTATGCTGCATAGCACTTCGGCATGAGTCATCTGAAGCACACTTAGCAAAAAGGCATTGGCAGAAGCCGCAGACAGGTTGCTTATGAAATGATTGGTGCCTATTTCTTTTCGTGGCGAGTTAATTTCTCTGATCATGCCCTTTTCTCGACATAAATTACATCTTCTATTCACACGCATTCCGGTGCCTTGATGAAAACGTGTAACGCGTGTTTTATTAATACTTTATTTATACAAGCAAAATGTTTCGGAATCTCTGTGGAGACAATGTGTTGCTGAATATTTCACCCGCTTAGCAGATACTCCAGGTGCGCTTCACTTTGTTTTTACTTCGGTTCGAATTCGAGCAAAACGCCAAACAGGCTCAAACCCTTGAATTTGGGTGCATTTAGTTTAGAACAAAGTTGTTGTTTTGCTCTGTTTATGTTTTCTGCCTCAAAAGCAGGCAGGCCCGTTAGTAGAGCACGCTTGGAACTGTCAAGCATTGTTGCAGCACCTGTCACGCAAAGGAGTTGGCGCGCCGTAAAACTTCGGTTTCAATGGAAGGCGCCTGCGTGTGTGTGGAACTAATCTTTCGCTTTCTTCCTTTCCCGGAAGCTCTTTCGGAAATAAAAGGGGGCAGATGTGCTGACTGGGACGGCGAGAATGTTGAATTTTAAACGTAGTTCCGCTTCTGCGGCTCTCAAAAGACGTAAAAGGCTTGATGAATACCATGCCCTTTTGTATGCAGAGCTTGCGAAACGTAAAGTAACAAAAATTAAACTAGTGAAAGGACTCGGTTTAGGTTCAGAGTTTGTAAGCAAGCGTCTGATTGAAGTAGAGCTGAGCTTGGAATTTTATCATCTCTTTTTATTTACGAGGACCGAAGCGAAGTGCGAAGTTTGCGAGAACTTCCTAAGAAATCACTGCCCGTTTTTTTTAAAATACCAACGAAAAGCGCTTTGGGTTATTCAGGACTGGCTGCTACCGTCTTCCTTTGCGATATTTGTGTACAACTGGTGGCCTCCAATCTTGTTCACTATTACCATGGGGACATTTATCGTGTTACAAGGCATGTTGCTCAGAAAACAGGAATAGGGTTATCACAACCGGTGCTACTGAAAATAACAAGTCACTTTTATTACGAAAAGTACTATTAGCAAAAAATTAAATAATTTTTTACTGAACCCTCCCCAACCTCCTGATATACTTGCTGTGAGTACAAGCTACATTCATTAGGGAGCGCTTCGGCATCCGAGCATTTTATTTAGCAGTAAACAAGTGGCGACTCATCAATGAAAAAAAATCTCTAGAAATTTAGCTGAATTGTCTACTAATGCGTAGATTTGATTTTTTATCTTTATGTAATATATATATATATATATATATATATATATATATATATATATATATATATATACCAAAATAACAATCCGTTTCCTTACCATCGCCAATCAGGCATTTTTCTCAGATGCAAAGCGCAGTGCCGGGTTGGCTCGTGCATTACTTTTTATCGCATTTCCAACAATTTTCTGCGCGTTTTTATTTTAGTATTCGTACTTTGGAGGAGACGTATAAGACGAATATTTTTGATTTTGTCACATCCTTGTTGTGAAAATTTTATTTTTTTATTTTTTGTATTTTTGGTTTTACAAATTTGTTTCGAATAATTATCTCGATTCACGCAATTGTAGCAATTAAATTTGTTACTTCCGCCAATGAGGCATTTTTGGGAAGATGTGTCGTTACACGGTTTGCTCATTTTCGCTGATGTGTTATTCGTATTTCCAATGTTCTTTTCCGTAATGTTCAGGCTTAGTATTTGTTTTTCGGAGGAGATGTGTAAGGTGCGTACTTTTGATTTCGTCAAATTATTTTTGTAAAACTTTTATTTTCTTATCAATTCTTGTTTTCTGTTTTTTGTTTCAAAATTCTGTTCCACCTACTTCCTCTATTTACGCTACTATAGCGATTAAATGTGTTACTTCCGCAATTTATGCATTTATGTGGAAGTGGATGGCGCTACACGGTAGGGGGTGTGGGGTACTCGGCAACGAATGCTGTGCATTACAAGAAAACGAAATACAAGGGTAAATTGTTCGAATGAAGATACGGAATATGGCAGATATATGTTTTTTATTCACGTCAGTACGCTTCGCGATATAAACGGTGGCTCGTGCAGTTGAGAATTGTAGAAGGGAGTTCGCGAGCATGAAGCCGTCATTTCGGAATTGCGCATCGCAGAAGTAAAATATTTGTATCCCTCATTCATGAGGTTGACGTGTGGGCGTTTCAATTTCTAGATATACATGCACTCTGCCATTATTAACACAGAATGCGGTGGCGAATCCAGAATTGGTGAGAATAGAGTAACGCTCAAACGCAACGACGAATTTTCAGATAGATTGTAGCTGTGTTGGCTACGAGCCGTCGAACTAGGTGTGTTGTCAAACTTAGTGCCGTTTTGATTTGCGATTATACATGAACGGTAGCTGCTGGTTGTGGACGCAAGAAATTATGACTAAGTGCGAATCGCGAACGTCAGGTGATGCAATGGGAAAGTACAAACATGGAATACACTTTACATAGCGAACAATATTAACATTCGCCGCATTGGATCACTGGATACGGCGCTGTGCTGCATAGCCCAAGGAGCCCGGCATAGCCCCGCTACGGTGGTTGCTTTTCTGATAGAGAAAAAAGCGAAAACTCCCGTGTGCTAAGCTTTTAGTGCTAACTAGAGATTCCAAATGGTCAAAAGTAACCCGGGGTAGCTTCGGCACGTTAAACCGCATAATAAATCGAATAGTACTAGGGAGAGAGAGAATCACCTTGTTAAAGAGGAAAATGAAGAGACGTTTGCCGACATCAGTTAGCCGGCATGCTACTCTGCGGGGAAAGAAGGGGAGGGAGAAAGGTAGTAGGTGTATTGAAGGAGCGGAGAGTAGTGGTGCCACAAAAAATAAAATAAAATAACATAAGGTCGTTCTTTAAAACGTCCATTCATTTCAAGTAACTTCATAGTTACTTGAAATGAAGGGACGACTACAACTTCGTTGACACACCAATGTACTGGAGGAATTCGAATAGCGCGGACAGGGTGGCGATTGGTACTTGGACCATGACCCTCTCCCTCCACTCTGCGCAACAGTACTAGTACAGTCATTGACAAGGTATGACTAATAGTACTAACAGTCTTGGGAGTCATCGCATTACGTAGGCAAATTCCTAAAAATGGGACCTAAACCTAGGAAAATAAATCGGTATCTGTACGTTACAAAGATTGATTTATGAATTCAAGCCGCATAAAAGTTGTAACACCGTACAGGGATGACATCATTACCATAGGGCTTCCATGTTCGTAGAATCATGGCATGAATCACTTAACTCACAGGAAGCTTCACTAAAGTCTTGGCCACTAGATAAAAAAACGAAGCAATTAAACGTCAAAGCATATCACGGATAAGAGAAATCGAGCGCAAAAGCCATCAACGTTTTTAGCACGGTACGGATAATGTCCGAGATAGGCTGATTCTCTGATATTACGTGGTCACTTCCCTCCAGGTTGTATTACAACATCGCCGTTAGCCAAGCGTAGCCGTATTAACTACGCAACCAATTGCTATCTATTATAAAACAAAATCGTGAAATTGATGATTGGATTTTTATGGCGCAAGCCAACTATGGGCCAAAAAAATCACGAGGTGTCTGTTACTGTTGGTATATTTTAAAAAAAGCTGTTGCCAACGGTACGCGATGAATACACGAGAAAATAAACAGTAAGGTAGGAAGTCATGCCAGGTGCACACGGTACGTTCAATTGACAGACGAGCGCTTGCTTACAAGCTCGCCTAATAGACACTCAGAATGCACCACTCGACAGACAACGAGTTTAAAGTGCGTGAGAATGCCTTTACAATGGCCATGCAGCACAGGTATGAATAGTGCACGAGAAAGAAAAGTAATTGTTGGGGACAAACACCCCCCACTGGGAGCCTCCTAACGTGATTGACTGTAGGGTTAAACGCGTAGAAGATACACCTGGCATAGAAGGCACGCCGTAGTGGAGGACTCCGAATTCACTTCAGCCCCCTGGGGTCTTTGACGTGGCCGAAATCTCGACACACGGGCGTTTCCATTTTCGGCTCCATCAAAAAAGCAGTCGCTACGGCCGGTAATCGCACCAACATCTTTTGGCACAGCAGCACAGGCAGGCTGGTAATACAAACTGCAGTCGTAATGAGTGCTATGCATTGCGATAAGCACTAAATTGACCTGAAACATTTTTCGGCATGTACCCGCGCATGGTATTTTATACGCAACTTGCAATATGGCGTTTCAGGCCAACACTGCAAAGAATTTCAGTGTTAATTTTACTGACAGCCTGTAAAGGGTGATTTTCCGCAGTTGGACCAGTTATGCTGCCGATCACTATCCATAAAATTCTAAAAGAAAACGTACAGCCAAAAGGATGTTAGTTTTAAGGCGAAAGCCAACACAGTTAAGGTTGAAAGCCGGGATAGATGTTTCTGACATGAATAGATTTCACTAGCAAAAGCAAGACGAGGACGAAGCGTCCTGTGCGCATCCCCTTTTTCCTCGTCCTGCTTTCCGCTGTAGAATGTGGTCAACACATTTTAATTTGTATGGGAATTGAACCTCGGTCTCCAGAGTGGAAGCAGAGTACGTTACTAACCGCACCACTATCACGGTACTGTTGGCAATGGCTGGACAAGAGCTGTCCTAGTGCGTTCAGCGTGACAGCTGAATGTGACGCCACGTGAGAATAACAAGCGCACGCGAGCCATGGAGAATTCTCATTCTAGGGATGCTGCGCATTAGAGCAGTCGCTAATCTGCCTGTTGAAGTAATTCGCGGAAAGAAAACAAATAAACGAAGAAACAAAATCGAAGTAAAATACGGAAACAGGATGTCCCTTCAAAAATTATTTGATTAGTACCGCCAGGCGTTAAACCACTTACGTGGACTTTACTGCCTCGATGAATTTTTCGCTTTCTTTCTCTTTCGATCTCTGCCTTTTCGCAACAAAAGGACAATGGAAGCTTAAAACACTTTTCTTTGTCGTATGGTACACAAGTTCTTGACGAGCATTATGTGTTAAATATACGCACGAAAACAATGAAGTAATGCATGATGAACATATCGTAAGAAAAACTTCGACTTTAAGGTCCCAACAAAAATGACTACCGCTCATGGATAGAGCGCCAAATATAAGGCAGGTGTTGCACGTACGCGCTGGCACTAAGGGTATTGTGAACGCAATCTGGAACAATATGGCATTGGGCGTCAAACGCGCAAAGGGTTCTATCGAGTCTATTATTTATTTTGCAACCTGTAAGTTGGCATCTCCGCGCAATGGCGCAATGCGCGGCAGAGCACGCTTTACAGTAATAGAAAGGAAAAGCTTTGGAGAAAGAGGGGGCCCTAAACCGTGTGAGTGCTCTAGAATCGCCTTAGGCACTCCAAAAATACGCTTCCACATACAGAAAGTTATCAGCAGGGAAACATCACATTGCAAGAGCCGGTCCTATTAAACCGCCAAGCACAAATGCACAGACTCCAAATCTACTGACACGTATGAGTCGTCCAAAATGCCCTCCGGAAGAGCCTTCGGCTGCAGAGGTGGTGTTTGCTCCCTGCGAATGTTGGCGTGCGCAAACAGTTGGAACCAATTGATGTTGGAATATAAATCAACTGGGTTTGCGTTTCGTGACCGCGTCTGCAATTCTGACAGCGTCCCTGCGGAGTTCTTTAATAGATACATCCTGGACGTGTTTTTATTCCATTTCTGTTCCTTTTTTTTGCCGAACGCAGCATGCCTAGGGATAGCTGCCAAGACGCATGACTCAGTCACGGTACAGCACCGTGTAACGCCAACGCTCTGTCAAATGCGGGCGCGCTCCTCGAGCTTGACAGTCGGTGAGTCTTAGGAGCAGTTCGTAAGAGCGCGTGCCCTGGATACTCAAGAGACCGTAGCGTCGTCCAGCCGCCTACGGCAATGTGTTACAACCGGTGATGCAAAGAAAAAATGTTTTAGAACGATCGTAGAGCCTGACAGGAACGTCAAGGAAATTTCGCCGTTTTGAAAGTCAGAGACTCCTGGGAATTGAATATGGATGTGTAACCTGAGGCAGGATCGAGGCTTTCCGAGGCGGAGTTTGTGTCTGTGTTGTTACTAATGGCGCGGCGTAAGGTTTTTTATTTTTGCTTTCAGAACTAGAAAAACTTAGAGGCATGACCGAACAACCTATGCCGACGTCAATAGAAGGACTTATAAGCTTCGTTTGCCTGTGCTCTAATTTACGCCGATTCTTTCTTTTTTATAGAATTTCATCATAATTGAGTCTTCAACAAAGCTCCTCGGCAGGCGCGCTGTGATTATAGATTGGTCACCATCCTGTAACAATGCCCTCGTTACACTGCGACATATTCTCACCTCACCACTAATACTAAAGCGTTTTGATCCACTCGCTTCTACAGAAATTCACATCAGTAGTGTCGGACCAGGCGCAGTACTCGCACAACGCAACGCCGGGGTTTAGTGGTTTGCTGTTGTTTACACCAAGCGTGCACTAGAGAAGGTAGAGGCAAACTTTGCAGAAGTCACTACATGCAAGACTGCATGGGTCTAACCACCAAAGCAAAACTGCATGCTAATGGACACATAGACGCGTGTGCCTGTATTAGTAAATCCGCGCAGCAGAAAATGTTTTCCCTTTGGTTTAAATTCGCGCTGCCTTTAACATCCGTCTTTTTTTAAGAAACTCCCTCATTATCCCCCTCCCGTCCGCACACACACACAAAATGTTCTTCGCCCTTTAAACAAAAACAGCGCTTTGTTCGGTTTAACAGGCCACGACTGGGAGGCGCCCACGCTATACGAGCACTGGAGCGGAAAGCAATCGCTCGTGGAAGTTTGTAACACAAGCAGTCAGGGACGGGCACTGGCGAGCGATGCAAATTTTGTTTAGGCGAAAGGTGAATGTTTAATCATGGAAGAAAAGGTGGGGCTGACATTGAAGACCTTCCATCACCCATTTTATATTACGAACTTGGTGAATTTTTTTCAGCTCTGCGGCACGGGGTAGACCGTGTCATGAGGGAGTGTTGGCGTGCTGTACCCCATCTTTTGTTTGAATGTCGTTGTTAGCAATCTTTCTCTTTATATTTTTTCACTTCTGATTTTTAGCCGTCAGACAAAAAAAGCTGGAAATCTGGCGTTAAAAAATGTTTGGCCGATACACGCTGCCCGTAATTTATTTGTACAAACAACCTGGCATCAGAGGTGAGGACACCATTATTTAGACTGCGGCAGCCAGGCAGATGGCGCTTGTAAGAAACGCCCATTGAATGAAGGCTGAAACTAGTTTCAGAAGCATTGTATCACAGCAAGATGCGCGAAATTAAAATAAGGAGGTCGTTTAATAGCGTCCGCTGTGAGTAGGGCCTGAGGAGAAAACTAGGCAATATTTTTGTTTCTGAGGACTGACCTGCGCTAGCAGGGAATTGGCCAGGAAGCTCAGAGCGATTCGCTAAACTTTTCGGCGCAATAAGCCCATGCTCTCCCCCTGTTCTTATGGTTCGCGCCACCGTTTTCTCTCTAGTTGGCTTACCAGGCGCGGTCTTGTCCTGGCTTTAGATCCGACCACTAAGTGTTTACTAAGGGCATCGACATTCGCATCACGAATCATCTGCCGGCACCTGGTCTCTGTTAATAAAATTATTCCTTTGACATGTAATAAATAGGGGCCCGAGCGGTTGTAATTGTTATATTGAGTACGTTACCGCTAACCTTACACGGAGGGTAAAGTACAAATGTTGCGGCGACAGCCCTGTTCGTTTATTCTTGCGACGGAGGGTAAACGTGCTGTGATAGTCAAATGTTTAACATGCCGCGACTATGTAAGGAGCCCGAGTTCTTTTATTTTTTCGATCTGTGTATGTCATAACATGACCTATAAGCGAGTGCGCTTACGCACACGTGTGCGTAAGCGAGTGTGCTTACGCACACGCCAATGCCCACTGCGATGTTTTCATCTGACAGCGCCTTGTTTAGAATTCTAATAGTTTTGAGTTTTAGAATTCTTCCAAAACATCGGCTTTCCGCTATTAAAAGGTAGCGTCAGACTACCTATATCAATCACCGCTTTGCCATATTTCACAATCGTATAGTCTTGTTGTTGATAATTTTTATTCTATACACCATGAACACACTACACACCTCGTAAGCCTCCCCATTTTTAACCACGCATTAAAATCGGTTCGACATGCCATGAAATTTTATGCACTTCTAACAATCCTTTCACCCACGAATACTAACTTTGCCATACTAACTTACCCACGAATAACTTTGAACTAACTTCATTCGACCATAGTTCTGGCGATCCTGGCCATAGGTGCCCGCGCGCCCATAAACTTCACTAAAGAAAAAGTCTCCCAGCGTTTGCCGTCGTCTATAGTCCGACGAGCTGGCATGAGGTAGTTGCCCAAATTATGCCCAGACAACGGTGTCGGGAAATCTCTCTGCGATGAGGTTTCAGCGCTGTCATGGCTCAGCTGTTTAGGCAGCTCCGGCAAAACGCTATGCGGAACATATGGACTGCTCGCAGTGGTGGCGCAGGGACTCCGAAACGATGCATTGCGTTGGCATAGCGACTACTTCAAGTATGATTCGAAGACCGCGTTGGGGACGCTCGTGAGACCTCTGGGAAACTGCAGGGGGGGGGGGGGGGGGGGGTAGGCTGTCCTGTTTCTTCGCGATTCACGTATCAATGCACGCAAGGTATCAACCGCAAGCTGAGATCGTGAAAAACTACGTTTCTATTTCCTATTTATCCAAGGCTCCTTTCTTCTCGGATGGGAGAAAATACATTTATAGACACGTAAAACGGAAAGTTCGGCTGACTGTTTGCTAACTAAGAAATTTCTTATTACGGAATAATAACCATTTGCTCGAGCCGCTTCCTGCCGAACTCCCTCTTCATAATACACATTACTACGGAGTAAGAGAAGCGACAGTGGTGACACCTTTGCAGCTTTTATTTTCTGCAAGGTCTCGGATGACACCTATTCGCCACCACTTTATGAAACAGTTAATGAAATTCTCACTAGGCAAAGAATAGAACTCAAAGCTTTACCGTCCTCCACAAAAGAGTAAACACGGTGGACGCCCATCGCTTAAGGAGAATCCACGCTAACACATAGTCACACAAGTCAGAACTTGCAGTTATGTTCCCAGAACAATTCTGTAGAAGTACCACAGATGCAGGACAAGGAAAATTTGTTCCACACCGTCTGGAATTGTCCATTAACATGGTAGGCACAGAAAAATTATAACACTTCACATGAGACATGAGAGGGAGCCATGGCATTGCTTCCAAAGTTTGCCCGGCACCCCTAATTGCTCCTTCTGCGGAGGTTACGCCGCCATCTCCCACACATTATGGTCGTGTGATCGGCACCCAACATTGATACGCATCCCAGACCAACTCTGTCAACTACTAAGGAATTCATCGTACTAGCGAACATTAGGACAGGGACAAAGCTAAAGAGAAGACGAAACACACGCTAGAACTTCAACTCAGTTTATACCACCATAAACAGGAAAACACCAATAAGTACATGAAATTTGAAGGGGTTATCGTAAAAACGCAATGAAAACACTATCGCTTATATCACAAGGCCACAATACAGCGCCGGCCCATATCACAAGGCGGAAATTTAACCGACACGTGCAAACAACCCTCATCCTTCGCCCACACTCAACCACCTTCCCCTCTCCAAAAAAATTGAATTCCTTTGCGGATAGTGCCAAGGGCGGTGCGCTGACGCATCCTTCCCCCTTTTTTTCCTATCAAAAACGCTTCCAAAATTTCTCAGTCGGTTTCGGAGGATGACCTGTACATGACGTGCGTCCCGAAGGAATCTGGTGTGCAATCCTTACACCTATGGCAATGATCAGCCAGGTGGCCAGCCCCCATCTGCGCATTGACAGCCGCCTGGTGCTCTCTCAGCCTCACATTGAGGCACCTGCCTGTTTGGCCAATGTAGCCCTTTTTGCACGACAGGGGGATCCTGTAGACCACCCGCGTCGCGCAATTCACAAACCTGCTTGTATGCCGTACGGCACAGCTGGGCTTGGTGCCGGGGTTATTCACCCTACGCACCATTTTTGACAGCTTCTCAGGGGCCCAAAACACCACCTGTACATCACACTTCCCGCCAACCTTTTTCAGGCGGTGAGAAACTTGGCGTACGTAAGGCAGGGCTACCACAGGAACTCTGATAAAAAAAAGGGGGAAGGTTGCGTCAGCGCACCGTCCTTGGCACTCTCAGCAAAGGAATTCAATTTTTTGAAGACGGGAAGGTGGTTGAGCGTGGGCGAAAGATAAGGGCTGTTTGCACATGTCCTTTAAATTTCTGCCATGTGATATGTGCCGGCATTGTATTGTTGGCTTTGATATGAGCGATAGTGTTTCATTGCGTTTTTACGATAACCCCTTCAAATTTTATGTACTTATTGGTGTTTTCCTGTTTATGTGGCATAAACTGAGTTGAAGTTCTAGCGTGTGTTTTGTCTTCTCTTTAGTTTTGCCCCTCTCTTAATTTTCGCTAGTACGATGAATTCTTTAGTAAACAGTAACCAATTCGACTAACTTAGCACTTTAGTACCAACTCTGCCACCCAGGGAGGCGAGGGTGTCGGATACCAGCGCAGCGACGCCGATGATGTCGAGGGCGGAGAAATCTTTTGTCACAGTTTTCAAACAAGGCACCCTGGACTAAGAGTGCTTGAAAAAATTTTTTTTTGTTTCCTGCCTTCAGCGCCAATTGTGCAGCAGGGTGATTGTCGGAGCATTCGCCACTGGAGTCGTGTACATAAGACCCCGACCGGTCTCTCCCCTTCCATTTACACACAATAAGTATTACTCTCTCTCTCTCCTTCAACGTTGTCGTTGTTGCTGTCTTCGTGGGACATACCCACTTAAAGTATTGGTCAGGAATTAAGGAGCTTTCAGGGTTTACTGTGACCCCCTTAACAATATTCATGAAATTGGGAATTGGAAACTGGAACATTGTATAAGAGTGCGTGCGGCGTGACACTTGAATGTGATGGTGCGTGATTAGAAGGCGCGTAGAACCCTGATCGTAAGGAAGCCTTAGCGTGTGCCCGTCTGCATGGTGGCAAATTTCTCGCCGCAAAACGAAGAAGCCGAAGCAAAAAGGAGACGCAGGGAATGAGAGAGTGAAGTGAGAGAGAGAGAGAGAGAGAGATAGAGAGACGATAGATAGATAGAGAGAGAGAGAGAGAGAGAGAGAGAGAGAGAGATGAGAGAGAGAGAGAGAGAAGAGATGAGAGAGAGAGAGAGAGAGAGAGAGAGAGAGAGGAAGAGGCGAGAAAGAGGAGAGAGAGTTCTATAGTCTAGAGAGAGACAGACCTTTAATAGAAAAGGATGACCACTGGTCACGACAGGGAGAAAGGAATGGGGACGGAGCGCAAGAGAAAATAAACAAATGCTGGTCGTTCTCAGTAACTACATACCTGAGCCAGTTCTTGGAACCTGCAATTCATGGGCCAGTTCGTGCGGATCGCAATAGGGTTTGTGCACGTTCGCCAGTTCGTTCGGGGGAGGACCCGCTCAAACAACCCGTGCTAGACCGCTTTTAATTGAATAAACTGCTATTTCATATAATAGTTGTGCATCAATTTTTTCTGTATCGGGATGGGGTTGGGGCGGTTTGAATGTACGGTGCCTGGCGAAAGGTGGGCACAACCGAACTAGGTGTGTGAGGTCTGATGGAGTGGTGGTACGGCAGTAAGGACATCGAGGGGGCAGGTGAGAGGTATACCACTTGCGAAGTGTTTCGGGTGTGTAGGCTGAGTTTGCAATATATTTGTTAATAAAAATTTCGCCTGAGCG
This sequence comes from Haemaphysalis longicornis, assembly GCA_013339765.2. NCBI lineage: Eukaryota > Metazoa > Arthropoda > Arachnida > Ixodida > Ixodidae > Haemaphysalis > Haemaphysalis longicornis. Next base: position 63,932,143 of record CM023451.1, read on the forward strand.
GGGAATAGGAGGTAGGCAGCCTAGGTAGCCAGCTGGAAGTGCTTTTAGATGGGTGCGTCGGTCCTTCTTGTGCTGGTGAATGCGCATCGCTGGGGAGGGTGAGGGGGACCGCGACGGCCTTACCCCAGGCACCAGTGGAGGATAAGAGGGGGAACTCTCTTGAGCGGCCACATGGGCCGCCTGGTTTCCAGAAGAAAATGGCTCGCCTCCAGGTACCCAGTCGACGTGGACGTTGGTGTTGTTCCGCTGGAGGAGCTGAATTTGAAACAGAATTTCGTGGGCGACAGGGTGGGTGGAATCATACGATCGCAAAGCTGTGAGGGCCTCGTAGAATCTGTGAGTATGCGAATAGAGGGCGGTAGAGGTGGGTCACAGTCAAAGGCGATAGCTGGCACTGCGTGGTTAATAGCGTACAACTCCGCATCGCGGCTGGAAAAGTTCTCTGCTAAGTATGGTGGTGTACCCTGACAGACCCGGGGCCTCGGGGCATGTCCAAGCAAGGCCCGTGCCGTAATGGTTCACGCTTGCGTCCGTGAAAACTTCCAGTTCGTTCTTAAGGCGATCCCTTTTCAGGCATAGGATTCGCCGCTGTCGAAATAGCGTATTACTACGCTACCTTTGTTTTTACCGCTGAATATAGACGATGATTATTGGGAGCGACTGGCGCACCGCCACGTTAGACGACGGTGCAGGAACCCGCGGGCCCTGACGGCGTCCTTGGCTAGCTCGTATGGCTGCTTACTGAACAGGAAGTTGTGAGCTGAACAGCGCGCCCCCTCATTGCTACAAGGGGTAGGGAAGAGATATTCAAAAAAAGTCTTGTGTGGGTACTTAGAACTGCGGAACTTTGATAAACAAACTATACATAGCCGTTTCGTTGCACGATATCGGCAAATAGGTAGAAAAATGAAGTTAGAGTTTCACCGAGGCTTCCCTCTTCTAAGTCAGGAAGTGATGTCACGTTAGAAAACCAATAATAGCTCCCCTTTGTCTGCACATGTGGGCGGAGAGCGCTTTGCAAAGGGTCAGATACAGCTTGAACACCGGCGCCATGATAACATTCGCCCTCAACTGAACGGGCGATGTCTTATATCTGATACGACTGATCAGCATGGCCGGACTTAGATTCAACAACCTCTGCGAGTCTCGCCGGGAGAAAAAAAACATTTTAAAGTAAACTATATATTCGTAAACAGTTTGCGCTGTTTCGCACTATTCTGCTAGCTGGTACTCCTGCTAATGCTCGCCGACATCTGTCTCAAACAGTGTATAATGTGATTTACGTGAACGTGAACTTCCTGACCTGGCGAGATAAATGACCCAAATGTCAAGATAGGAATTTACTACGCGAGCGCTTTTATTGAAGGAAGTTCGAGCAGCGGTAAATTAGAACTAACCAGTTCTTTACGCTTCAAACGCAAGAACAATGAAGGAGAAGTGATACAGCACGTTGCCGATCCCCACCGTCAGGCAGTTAGACTGCTTCCCTGCATTGGAAATACCGTTAAGCTGTTTCGTTATTCGGATATGCTTCCCTGTGGCTTGCGGCAAACGTGTTGAACAGTAATTTGGTCGGTTGAAGCCCTGGGTAGATTAGAATTTATGAATACAAACAAGTTCCGGGTGATAAGTGTGAAGCGGCTTTTATGCCGCAATTTTCAGCTACGCGGGCGTTTTACGTCTGTGGTCGAGTGGGTGAAGTGTCTGACTTTAATGCAGGCACGCCCGGCGGCTGCATGTTCGAATTGCACGCGGAGCACCATCTTTTTTTGCTTGAGCGGCTTTGCGCCGTCTGATATAAGAAAGGGAACATTCCGAAGAGAATATGGCATAGCAAAGGGAACACAAGCATGTAAACTGAGTATTACCCGTAAAAACACCCAGTAGGTCCGAGTTCTGCAGCTTCTATATCAATGGTTGCCCGACAGCTAAATCGGACGTGCTTCAGGTACGTACATAGGAAACTGTTTATGAAAACCAATAAAGGATACATTATTTTTGAAATATGGGGTTTGCAGCAATTAAAAACAATATACACAAAGAGCGTTTTAACTCCAGATGTTCACTCACCATAACGTCACCGCTAGTTGCGGTGCCGACCGACGTTATCGCTAGGTAGGTTGCGATGCTTCTCAAAACTAGAATTTCAGGGACGGCTCCTAAATTCCACAAGCAATGAATCGGCAAAACATTTCAGATTTGTGTTCCGAAGAGGTCGTTTAAGGAGATAAAATTAGGCAAAAGCAAATAAGTCATTCTATGCCAAACGTCATAGCCGTAAAGTCGACCATCTAAAGGATTTCTTCAGTAAGAAATTGTCACTCATCTTTCCATGGCCCACAATGCTCTCTCAAGTTTAGTTTGTTCAAGCATTTTTTTCTTTTTGTACAGGTCATTTTATCTCCAGGTTTTGAAGCAAGGTTGGGTCTGTAAAAACAAACAAATTCAATAAGAAATCTATTCTTTTGAATCGCCATCATTCAGAAAATACACGATGTTGCGCATTTTCAAACAAGCAAATACAAACTCACTCTCTCAGGCTATGAGCATTTTTTTCTGGATTCCACCCATTTTGGGACAGTGTGTTAAAAATAGATTGACACTGAAAAAAGTAGACATGTCCGAGAAAATGTTTGTTAAAATATCGGAAAAATATCCTTTCCGGCCCATATTCACCACCATATAGTCGGTTGCGCTCGTATGAAAAATATTAAATAGAAGGCATTCCTCAGTACAATTCATTGCAGTTTATTTCAGAAAGTTTATTCGAATGCAGTGTATACAGTGCATTCTTTGCGCCTTGGCGTATTTGCCAACGGAGATGAAACCGCAAGGGGGTACAGGAATACTGCTTTGTTGTAAAAGTATCTCGTCTTTGAAGCACGAAGCTCTCTGGCGCGAGGCGTAAACGATTGTCCCGGTGTTTTTTTAGTACGCGTACGAAGTGCTCTAGCAGGAGGTGTAAATGAGTGTCCCGGTGTTGTTTTAGTACGTGCTACGTTCTAGCGTGGAGCGTAAATGAGTTTCCCGGTGTTTTAGTACCGTGACTACATAAGAAGAACGACAATTACGACGACGACAGGAGACGCCAACAGCCCCCAGCTCCTAAGGGTCTTCACCCCTATAAATGTTTTGAATTTTTACACCGCCACTTCACCTTGTTGTCCCAGAAGCGTCTCCTCTGCATGTCACCAACATACCGTTAGAACAAAAAACGATCGTGACACGTGTTTCCGCATGGTTTCAGTGTTCATCCTGTTCTTTAGGGCATATTTCGTTTTGTAAACAAACATAGTTTGCAGTAAAGTTTCCTCACAACAACTCTTTGGAGACACGGACCTGCACTGTAGTCTAGTGCGAAGTTATGCCCAGCCTGGAGAGTGGAAAGGGGCGATGGCTCAAAGTGATAGACTGATCCTGTTCCTTGCATAGGAAGTGCTTTTTTGAACTTTATGCAAGTTTGGCTTCCCTATCTTGCACAGCGCTATCTGGCACACCAAAGCCCCGTTATTCCGGTGATGTTCTTTTCCGCCCACAGAAACAGTTGATGTGGTGTCATAATCTGGTCATAGCCAGACCTCTGAAGACTGGCCGTGTGTTTAGGTAGACCCAACGTTTCGGGGCGAAAACCAATGTAATTTAGATTCATTGTCGATTTCTTGTTTTTCTTTTCTTATTCTTTGAGGACAAACGCACTTGTGCGGGTATCAGGGTTTAACATGACTCAGTTCAGTTGGATCGTTAACCGTCGATTTGCGTCCTCATTAAATTATTTTATTAGTGGGTTCCCTATTTTTACCCTTTATTCGGTAAACCAGAATCAAGTTTCGAAGTACAAAAAGAGAAGCAGACCAGTCCAAACAAAACGTACTGACGTTTCGGCTTCTAGCACGGAAGCCTTGTTCACAATGAATGCATCACCAAAAGTGGGTCGTTTAGGTGGGCTTGAGTAATCGCTGCAAAGAGCGTGCGTAGATCGGGCTTAGATTTCCGTCGTTACGATTGACTGTGTTAGATGTGGTCTGAATGATTAGTGATTCCAGAAGAAGCCGTGATGCTGTCATTTTTTCTGTTACGACGATTCTTGCATTGTCCCAATCAATCTTGTGGTCATTCACGACGGCGTGTTCGGCTAAAGAATTGTTTCGGATGCTCTTATTCTTTACGTCACGGGCGTGCTGCTGCAGACGATTCTTATAATTCCCTGATTCTCCGATATAAACACCGCTGCAGTCTGCGCAAGGTATCTCGTATACCACACCGGGAAAACGCTCTTTGGGCAAGCGGTCTTTGACTCTGACGAGCTCATGGCGCATCTTTTTGGCTGGAACATGGGCCACCTGCACGTCTTATTCCCGTGGGACACGTGCCAAACATTCGATTGTTCCTGGAATGTATGGTACAGGAGCTCGCTTCATCGGGGGAAGAGGTGCGTCGAATTGTCCCCGTCGTGTCAGTTGGCGTTCCGTTCCACTTGTAAAATGCCTCGGGTAACCGCAGCTAGCCAGGTCGTCCAGTACTTTTTCTGTGTCCAACCGCCGCATCCTTGGGCCTCGATCACAATGTTTTTGCACGCTGCAGTAGCGTACTAACAACAGCCCTCTTGTGGGAAGCGGTGTGCACGGAGCCGAAGATCAGGTAGCGGCCTGTGTGTGTATCCTTACGGTACATGCTGAATCTGAGCCTCTGGCCATGAACGCCCAGAACGTCCAGGAACGAAAGTTTGCCATTGGCCTCCTCTTCTAACGTGAACTGAATGGCACGTTCCATACTGTTGAGGTGGTCCAGCAAGTTGTTCGCCGCGTCTTTCTGAACCACGCAAAAACAATCGTCGACATAGCGGAGGAACACTTTCGGGTTGAGGGGCAAAGGAGGCTAGCGCGCGTGCTTCCAGCGCTTCCATGGTCAGGTTCGCCGCCGTGACCGAAATATCGGCACCCATTGGAGTCCCCTGCCTCCTTCTTGTAGAAATGGCCCATACAAACGAAGTGCGTATTGTTGAGGCACAAATCCAGAATCCTGCGTTGGTCTGGTACATCGATAGGGGATCTCTGGACCAACGTCTCATCAGCCTCGAGAGCAGCGGTGCATACGTCGACAGCCAGGTCAATCGGAACTCTCGTGAACAGGGACTTCACGTCAAATGACACCAACAAGTCGTCTTCCTCGATTACGGTGTTCCGAGTCTTCTCGACGAAATCGAAAGAATTACGAACGTGAGTAGCCCCTTGACAGATGAGCGGATCCAGAACTTGGTGCAAGAACTTCGACAGGCTGTGCAGGGGAGAACGTGTATAATCAACAATGCAGCGATTACTCAAGCCCACCTAAACGACCCACTTTTGGTGATGCATTCATTGTGAACAAGGCTTCCGTGCTGGAAGCCGAAACGTCAGTACGTTTTGTTTGGACTGGTCGGCGTCTCTTTTTGTTTCGAATGTACCCTCCCAGCCAGACGGGATTCCGTTATGCTCTTGACTTCATTACCATGCGCCAGGCGTATGGCCAGGAGTGCATCACCCAGATCCGGAAATATGTTAACCTCAACTGTAGGGTTGCCTCCTTAACTGTCACCTTACGTTCAACCTAACGTGCAAAGCCCGCAACTTAGTTTCCCCCACTTTGCGTCTCAACAGGCCTGTGTGTACGCCTTTAGGTCACAGCGTGGTCGGCAAGGCGGAAAGGCTGCTACTGCAAGCCAGGATCCTGGACTGCAAAGAGAAAATTCGCGCACTGGAGAACGATGCCTTCTTTGCTCGTCACCGCCTGGAATGCCAGTGCCCCATCGAGTTCCCCAGCATCTAGATGCACACAAATCAGAAGACGGAGCATGAACGGATGAGATGCCAACTCGTCCATGAGGATAAGCTGGCCAGCCTTCTCTCCGAGCAGTTGTTCAAATTGAGGACGCCTTCAAAAGCTTGTGTGCATAACTTTTGGTCATACAGGCCAAGCCAGGACGAGGAAAGTGTTCTCAACCTAGGATTGAACTTAAATTTAGGACCTGCACCGGGCAAGAAGAAACTAGTATCCGCCGAGGAGAGGCCCGCACCCGAGTGGTTGGCGTCCGTAACTCTGCTCAGCGCGGACCTGCCCGCTCAGCGTTGACACGTGTGGAACGTAAAGCAGTCATGAGTCTTCGTGAAAACAATGACATCGCGATCCTGCCAGCCGACAAAGGCAATGCTACCGTTCTTCTTGATAGGGCCGACTGCGAGAAGAAGATGCATCTTCTTTTTGGTGACAGTGACACGTATATCCGCCTCAAGAAGTATCGGACACTCAAAGTGGAAAGGGAATTTCAAAAGATGCTGGCCGACGTATTTCTTACCGTTTCCCCAAACCACAAGGCACTCTACTACAAGCTGCTCAGCCACAATGGATCCGCACCTGCACTTTATGGACTGCCAAAAATCCACAAGCCAGACGTCCAATGCGCCCCATTGTTGATTATACACGTTCTCCCTGCACAGCCTGTCGAAGTTCCTGCACCAAGTTCTGGCTCCGCTCGTCTGTCAAGGGACCACTCACGTTCGTAATTCTTTCGATTTTGTCGAGAAGACAAGGAACATCGTAATCTAGGAAGACGACTTGTTTGTGTCATTCGACGTGAAGTCCCTGTTCACGAGCGTTCCGATTGACCTGGCTGTCGACGTATGCACCGCTGCTCTCGAGGCTGATGAGACGTTGGCCCAGAGATCCCCTATCGATGTACCAGACCAAGGCAGGATTCTGGATTTTTGCCTCAACAATACGTACTTCGTTTTATGGGCCATTTCTACAAGAAGAGGCAGGGGACTCCAATGAGTGCCGATATTTCGGTCACGGCGGCGAACCTGACCATGGAAGCGCTGGAAGCACGCGCGCTAGCCTCCTTTGCCCCTCACCCGAAAGTGTTCCTCCGCTATGTCGACGATTGTTTTTACGTGGTTCAGAAAGACGCGGCGAACAACTTGCTGGACCACCTCAACAGTATGGAACGTGCCATTCAGTTCACGTTAGAAGAGGAGGCCAATGGCAAACTTTCGTTCCTGGACGTTCTCGTATCTCGGCATGGCCAGAGGCTACGTTTCAGCGTGTACCGTAAGGAATACACACACAGGCCGCTACCTGAACTTCGGCTCCGTGCACCCCGCTTCCCACAAGAGGGCTGTTGTTAGTACGCTACTGCAGCGTGCAGAAAAGATTGTGCTCGAGGCCTGAGGATGCGGCGGTGGACACGGCAAAAATACGGGACGACCTGGATAGTTGCGGTTACCCGAGGCATTTTACAAGTGCAACAGAACGCCAACTGACACGACGGGAACAATTCGACGCGCCTCTTTCCCCGATGAAGCGAGCTCCTGTACCATACATTCCAGGAACAAGAGAATGTTTGGCACGTGTCCCACGGGAATATGACGTGCAGGTGGCCCACGTTCCAGCCAAAAAGATGCTCCATGAGCTCGTCAGAGACAAAAACCGCTTGCCCAAAGAGCGTTTTCCCGGTGTGGTATACGAGATACCTTGCGCAGACTGCAGCGGTGTTTATATCGGAGAATCAGGGAATTATAAGAATCGTCTGCAGCAGCACGCCCGTAACGTAAAGAATAAGAGCGTCCGCAACAATGCTTTAGCCGAACACGCCGTCGTGAATGACCACAAGATTGATTGGGACAACGCAAGAATCGCCGCAGCAGAAAAAATGACAGCATCACGGCTTCATCTGGAATCACTAATCATTCAGACCACATCTAACACAGTCAACCGTAACGACGGAAATCTAAACGCGATCTACGCACGCTCTTTGCAGCGATTACTCAAGCCCACTTAGCGACCGACTTTTGGTGATGCATTCATTGTGAACAAGGCTTCCGTGCTGGAAGCCGAAACGTCAGTACGTTTTGTTTGGACTGGTCGGAGTCTCTGTTCCAAATGTACCCTCCCGGCCAGACGGGATTCCGTCATGGTTTCGACTTCAGAATCAAGTTTGCTTTACAGAAACCAGAGTTATAGTTTTCACTTTGCCTAACTAATGAGCCCATCCCGTTTACACAGTGAAGCGATGCGTTTTGTTTGCTACGAATGCGTCAATAGAAAAGTGCAGCACGCACCACCTAGGTCCCTCTGTAATATGCACTGATAAAAAATACGTAAAACCGTATAGGGGTATGGGGTCGTGTTTGCTGTCGCTTACGTAGCAAAGTATTCTTTCCTCTAGGGTGCACATAGGCTCAACATGTCATCATGCCCCATCGTAATTTGGTTATGAGTTAATTGGTGAATTTTAAAAGGACGCGAGGATAAGTGTAGTCACACTTATTTTAAAAATATATTCATGCAGTTTCAAGTAACCGTACGCCATCAAAAAAATTTGCGACTGACTGCATTCTCTAACAGCCCTTCAAGGAGGAGTTTTTCTGAAACTCAAAAATTGCCAACAGTTTCATTGGCAGTTCCTCTGGTCAAATCAGGCCTACCAAGGTCCACCCCTCTGCGTCACCCTCAAGCTTGCATAGGTGGATCACAGTCATTCCTTTTCTCTGTCTCTTACGCTGTGGAGCGGGTGACGTGGCGACGACGACAGTTTCGTCATGGTGGTTTCGGCTGACATGGCTTGGCTCAGAACCTTCGCTTAAGCAACCCTTGCGCTCTGTCGGGGAGTACGCAGTCGCCCATCTGCAGCGAGGACGATAGCAGGCTGGTGTGCTGGGGGTCCTCGAGGGACTGCACGTCGAAGTAAACGCTCGTCTCGATGGGAGACTCGATCGAGATGAACCCGTCGACGCTGAACATTCGGTATACAGCGCCCCGGACACCAGTGTGGAGGTGACGTCCATCTCGTTTGTACCGGTGCCCGACTTTGAGGCAGTGCCGCCCTCTACACCGCCGGTGAGCGACAAAGTCGCCTTCAAATTTTGGGACCACGCACGCTTTGCTGTGATTGCGAATGGCGAACACATCCCGGAAGCGCAGCAGGACGAGGCAGTTGAGGGAGCAGCCGTACTTGGACCTCAGGTCCGGCGGCAGCTTAGAAAGATGGGCGGCTAGCTTCTGCAGCGAGAGGCTGCGGCTCGGCTCTATTTGCTCCTTCAGAAATTACAACCTTCGCTTCGGTCGAGTAGCTGGTCTGCTCAGACACGGCTGCCGGAGCGGTCACCGATCGTACACCCGCACAACGTCCGTGAAGCGACTGAATATGTGCAGAAGAACGCGGGGTCAGTTCCCGATCCCAACTGCTTAGGAGTTAGCCGCTGTTTCTATCTGTGGCTGCCTGCTCGGTCTGTGCGCGGAGGGTGCCCTGCGGCGCACAGCACTCTTGTCTTTTTCGCTGCACTGGTTCCAGCTCCTTCCGCAGCAGTTCCCGACGGCTGTCTACACAGGTTGCAGGGTTCCAGTGCGGCGGTTCGGTGGGAGTCTTGGAGGAACGATCGCTTCCTACGGCAAGAGGAAAATGATGATGATCAGGATCATATTTCTTCGGGAAAGCCTGTTGTTGTTGTTGCACATTTAGGTATAGCACATACCCAAACAGGGGATCGGCCAATCAACAGAGGATGGTTAAAATAAATGCAGGACGTTAATTTCTGCGATCGGCCAATCAACAGAGGAAAAATGGAAATTCTTATCTAATCACGAGACGCTTAAGAAGGTAATTTCGGCATACATCCCGGCGGCAGAACCCCGTTTCGGAGCCCCGAAAAAAAAATCCTGAAAAATCAAAGCGAGGGTGCACTGCAATCATAAAGGAACATTTTGAATTTTCAATGTAGCGCAGGAGTGCAGAGCATACATCGGCGGGAAAAACGTCGTTTAGGATGCCCCGAACGATAGTATAGCCGGCACTGTTAGGGATATCCCCAAACTGTAAACTCGTCTTCGTTGCACCTCCAGGGAGCTGACGTCTCAGCTGTTGGCGCCAGACGAGACCTGTGTCGGTACCTATTTAATGTCAAAAGGTAGTGTTCTCGACAACAGACTCGTCTTCGTTGTAATAACCACCTGCACAGAGCTAAGTTGGCGCCGTGAAGGGAAAGTTTACATAAGACTGGTTGACCTTGCTTATTCTTCTTTCTTGTTCTCCTTTAAGACAAGGGTGCATTCCATAGTTAAAACCTTGTGGTCGCTCACAGAACGGTTTATTAAAAAGGTAAGAAAGACGTTTCGGCTCCCCTACGGAAACCTTGTTCACTCTACTGGGTCGGCGACACAGGTTTTTAACTACGACTCTCTTACCCGGCCAGACCAGACTTCGCGAAACCTTGGATTTCAATACCGCATGCCCTCTGAAGCAGTTAGGCCAAGGCACGGAGCAAGAATTACCCAGGAGGCGCAACAGGGCTTGCTCCGGCGGCGCGATAAAGTCACGGTGCTGGGCACGGCACCTACGCGCTCTGTCGCGAGGCGCCATAGGGAAAATGCGCGCAACGCGCTTTCCGAAGAGGTTCGCCGGTTCAAGGTCAGTCGGCGCATAGGCGGCTGCCGTAATGGGCAGTCGTTTGCGGCGGGAAAAATCTTCGCGTTCCAAACATCTTTTTCGAAAGACGAAAGGGCTTTGATTTTTTTAAAACGCAAAACCTACAGTTGAGAAGCTAGGTATGATTAGTTCCAGTAGATAATGGTTCTTATCCTCTATGCCATTAGTTCATATTTAGACTGCCCTAACTTCCCCGCCCTGATTCCTATAGTTGAAAGGCATCCTTTATGATCAGTGCTGTTAACTGCGGCCACCTGCGGTAGTATATCTTCTGGTGTCTGACGATTCGGGGGCCGCTGTCATGAAGCAAGTGTTCTTGCTCCGTAGACGCTGGTAAAAAAACTGCGCGCTGTGCACTGCTGCTGCTGTGTCCTGTGCGTCAATTTCCAAACGTAACAACTCATTCTTTTTTTTTTTTTGCTGCTGCTGCTGCTATCTAACTATACACTGCGAGAAGGCAGGGAGTTTTCCGGAACGTCCCGATTGATCATTTACACCCTGCGTTTCGAAGTCTGCGATATCACACCACTAACTCATTGCTAATCCTTTTGGCAACGGCTCCACAGTTTCATTTCGGAAGCTCGTGTTTCATGCCAGGAATTCAAGCACCAACTGAAAGGATAAAGAACACGCGCCGCCAAAAAAGACGCAAGGAAGTGCTGAACTTACAATTGTTTTTAATGTACGGATGAAGTCTATACAGAACGCGGAACGAGAAAAATTTACGTTTTGTTCTTGTTCCGTTGTGCAATAGTAAGCAACAGAAAAGAAACAAAAAAGGAACCATGCTTGCAAAACTTCGCAAAGCCACATTTTCCAGAACAACCATCAGTCATTTGCTGGCCTCGACATCTTCTTCTGCTGGGATGATTTCTTCTTGTTTCGTGCTTCACTTGCGCAGTGCTGCCTCATGCGCATTCCCACGTTGTAGTGAAGGATTTTTGCTACCGCGTAATTTTTTTGCTCACGGCACGGAATCGTTAGATCGAAATTTTTCAGGACGTGATCAACGGTTCCCCAGAAGACGTCGTAGTCATCCATGTTCTTAGAGAAGACTTCCGCACAACGAATCAGGTCGTAAAGCCGTGTATTGGGATGAGTCAAACCCCCTCTTGATTTGTGTAGTGTTAGAGATGCTTGGGGTTATTTCGTGCCACGGAAGAAAGTGACTACCTGCAGAGTTCACAGGGCAGCATCGTTTTCATCCTCCTTGAGAGGAACCGTGTGATATAATACAGAACCGCGTCGGCGACTTCGGCAGTGGTTTCGTTATACTCGACAGTGCCATCCCAGTATCCTGTTTCGATAAGCCCATCTAACTTTGCCTTCAGCTGTTCGAGATATGAAGGGTTTCTGAAAGATTTTCCGGAATTCTGGGAGGTCAAGGGCCGACTTTTCTTCAATCACTTCACAGTTTCTGAACTTGGGTGGTTTTAGCAGGTTGTAGACGGAAAGCATGCGGTACAACTGCAGGAATGTTGGCATGTGCCGGATGCGTCGTTGTCACACGCTGCTTGTCTTGCTTTTCCAAAGAATCTCTCAAGGGGGTCCTGATTGAATTTCGCCGTCAGGGCGTACTTGAAATTGCACTTGTCTAACAGATATTCTGTTAGCTCGAGAGTTGAAAGCATCGTGACACAAAGGCCTTCCGCAGTTGTTTGAGTAAGAAAACTTTCTTTCATAATGGCGCCCGACTGAAGTTCCCGTTCCCAGTCGTGAAGCCACTGCACTTAGTCTTTGATCACAGCGAGGTCAGGGCTGCTGTTTCGCGCTCCTTATGCTGGATGCCATCGGTTCATAGCAGCAAAAAGGTCGTTCATCCTTTCCGTGAAAGCTGTTGTTCCACGGCATCAAGGGAATTTATAACGTTTTGGTCCGCGTAGAATTTGAGACCCGTAGACATCGACCGGCTGAAGACTTGCGTTGCCAGTTTTACGCGCATGAGGTCCATTTTTGACGGGTAAATGTGGTGTTCCGTAATCTTTGGGCAAACGTTTAAGCCCCCCGCGTTCTTGCAGTCTTCCTTATACACAGCCGTGTACAAAGACCACTTCACCCACTGGCCGTTCACCTTGAGAAGGCGCTGCTCAAGTAGTCTGTTCCTGATTCACTTGAATAGATGCGGCACATCAGAAAAGACGAAAAAAAATTATTCGCCTCATCGAGTTTGCCGCTGCCGCCCAGGTGCGTCCATATTTTCTATTAGTTGCCTCTCCGTCACAGACAATGCCATCAACTCTTGCGCCAGCGTTTTCGAGCATGACAATCGCTTGAGGAACCAACTGGCTTAGTACTGTGGCTTTAGTTGCTCCCTTTGATGCAAATACACCCATCGGTTGCGCATAACTGTCCCCAAATGGGAAAACATAAAGACTAGCGCATGATTTACCAGCTCGGAGCATTGCAGATCTTACTCACCGTAGTCCACGAGACCCGTGTAGGTTAACGTTTTGGAGCCGACACTCTTCCGCTCCCTCACCAGGATTTTTAAACAGAAGCATGTCATGTCTCTCCAAGTCCGTTTTCTAGTCCAGCTTGGTTTTTAACGCTTCATAAAAAGTCGCCATCAAAACTACATTGCATTCCAAACATGGCGGGATACTTTCTGATTGTTTTCACGCGAGGCAGAGGCAAAATGTTATTTTCGCGCAGAAATCTGTAGCCGTAGGACGTCCGGATGTGTAGAAGTAGGCACAGTAGCAAGCAGTCTTGATTGAAACGCATTCTTTGTTTCGACGCAGTTTAGCAGCTTTAACACATTTGTTCAGGAGCATACTGTGCGTCTCTGGAAAGCATGCCTTTTGCATGAACTCGTCCAAGCTGTTCTTGTTCACTTCCTTCAGCTGCTCTTTGCATTTGACTAGTCAGCTTCGAGTGCTTTCTTCCACTCCAAAAGTCGTTTCTTCGAGCGGTAGCAGGGAGTACACCGCCTTCACAAGGCTTCAATCTTAATTTTTCTTGCTGGACTCAGGAGAAGTCATACTCGTGTCGGCTTCTTGTACTTTCCTTTCGAATTTTATGGAACCGTAATGTGTTGGACAACGTCTTACACGCACTGCATTGATTGTCTAGGCCATCAAGAAGAATGGAACATCTTCTATGCCGCCAAAATCCAGTCGCATTGAAGGAGCCGCATTTGAGTGTTATCCCAGGACCTTTTTCCTGCGCCGGACCACCCCGACATACAGGTTTCTTGTGGAAAGTCTCGAGAGCATTTGCGTAAGGTCAATAGCGTTCACTGCCATGCTGTTAACCTCGCGCTGTAGGACGTACTCCGTCACTTTTACGCTCGCCTTTGCTAACAGTAAATTCGAGACTTTTGTTTACAAACTACGGGGTCGTTGGTGATGGCTTCTTCATCTCTACAAAGCAGATGCTGACTGCTTCTTCTACGATGTCTCGTCGGCTCCAAACAACGCTGGGCATGACGATTTCTTGTACGCCTACTAACTTATCTAACAAGAACATCTCAGGTGACTTCAATTTCGGAGTCTCGATTTGCGGATGCACGTCAGCGACACCAGAAGTAACGGCGCAGAGTCTGTCATTCGTTACAACACCGCAGATGCCACTGCTTGTTTCCCCACAGTTCGAAGCACTTGCGATAGCGCTGCCGACCGCGGGCTCATGAACAACATAGGAATTGACAGGACGCACCGCCTCATTGTCTTCACCGTCTCCAGGAGCGTGCACGTTGGCATCTTGAACAACCAAGGATTCCGTATTGGCATGCTTCGCGCACGTCACGACGGGTCGAGCTGGCTTTCTCTTTTTGCGGACAGAAGACAAGTAGTTGGGACAGTTCGGAAATATTGACGGCACGGCGTCTGGCGACAGGACAGGCCGTTTAGGTTTGTCTAGAAGGACTTCGCCACCAAGCTCGCCGTAATACCGCCGCCTCTCTATGTCGCTCTCCGAGAAGTGCTTTTCCCAAACATAGTCATGAGACGTGAGCTCCCGATCTTTCCTGGGAAAAGCACGAGCCCACACTTGCAATCGCACTGGGTCACTGGGAACTTTAAACGTAATTACATTTTCTTTGCAGGATGCGTAGCCACTGTTGCAGATCGGCACAAAACATTTCCGCCCCATCCTAAGGAAGCAAGGATGAAAAACACTCGCCTTTGTGCAACATGAAAAGCGCGCGCAAATCTGAGAAGCCCGCGAGAGGCGAGAGCGACGAGAGTGAACCACTCGTGGCGAGAAGGCGGCGTCGGCAGTCGTCGTCTGCTCCGGGTTTCCTTCTAGTACTTCGTTTCAAGTGCGGTACGGCATGTAACTAGGGCAGTATTTGTTAATAACTGCTGCTAAAATGTCCAGCACTTCTAATTATTTATTTTAGAGTAAAAAGTCTGGCAATCTTTACAATATATTCGATGATATTACGATTTTGGTTCGTCGCGTCCATAGAAGATCGTGTTAACTATGGCAACGCGCTTGACGCGCTATCTGTTGTGCTGCTGCGGAAGCTGCATCTCCTCCTCGCCAGACAGTGACATTAACGCACCGCCCGCCAGCGCTGTCCAAGCCCAGCATTTTTTCCTCCTGAAATACTTCTTTCTCCGTGGGCCAAGGTATGAAAAGGGGCTAATTAGTTCAAATTGTGTACTTTTGCATAGGAAAACAATGATTGCTAGAAAAAAAACATATGCCCTGTGCAGACTGGGGGAAGACGCAAAGGAAAGTACGGCTCATTAGAGGCGTCTTTCGCCGGCGATAATGAATTGGTAGAGGAGGGAGTAAATTTGAAGGCACTACGGAGCTTTATTGGACTATGTTCATATTTCCGCCGCGTCATCCACAACTTCGCCGCCACAATTGCGCCCTTGACGGCGTTTATCGGCAAGGAAAGCGGTATTGCCGCTTGGTCGAGAGATTGCGATGAAGCCTTCCTAAAGTTACGGCAACTCTCCTTACTTCCCCGCCTATTCTGCGACACTCTGACCCAACCGTGCCAACAGAAATCCACACGGATGCCAGCGGCGCTGGAATCGGTGCAGTGCTTGGCCAACAAAAAGATGGTTTTGACGATTATGTCGTCCCTTATGCCAGTCGTACGCTCACAAAAGCTGAGTTTAATTATTCGGTCACGGAAAGGAGTGCTTGGCCATCGTATGGGTGCTTACAAAATTTCGACCATATTTGTACGGTCGTCCTTTTGATGTTGTGACAGACCACCACGCATTGTGTTGGTTGTCGTCGCTCAAAGACCCGTCTGGCCGCCTTGGTCACTGGGCTCTGCGACTTCAAGAGCATGACATCCGTGCGCTGTACTATTCCGGCAGGAAGCATTCAGATGCTGACGCTCTGTCTCGCTCCCCCTACTGGTGGAAGACTCGTGCTCCATTTCTGTTGATGCCGGCCTGTCGTCACTGGAAAACAATAACTCCACTCTGTGAATTAAGGAATGAAGCAGCGGCCTGCTTGGAGAACCTTGAGGGGCATGTGCTGATATTCACTGATGGGTCCGTGCTTCCAGAAAAGGGGGCGGCGGCTACAGCATCCATCGCGCCTGCCTTCGCTTCAGCCAGGCAATGCCGCCTGCCAGTGGCCAGCATCTCCAGAACGGAAGAAATCGCGGGCCCTCCGTTGGCTGCGGACATCATCAAAAAGTGCGAGCAGAACCTCATCAACCAGAAAGAGGCCATCCCCTCAGATTCGAAGGCTGCCCTCCTGAGGCTCGACCGGGCCCACCTCAGCTATCTCGCTGTACAAAGGCTTGCCAGCAAACTGCACAGCCTCAGTTCCAAAGGCTATAGCATCCATCTGCAATGGCTACTTGCTCGCGTAGACTTTAAGGAAAATGAGGAGGCTGATCGCCTGGAAAAAGAAGCGCATCATCCATCCACTTAGATGAGTGAGGTAATCAGGCCCCCGGACGTTGAGCGGTACCTTATCCGAAGGGACCTCCAAGCCATGTACCCTGACTCCCGACTTTCATCCGGCGAGCCACCGCACGCGCTTTCTTCTAGGGGACTGACCCGAGCTGACCGTGCTCTCCTTCTTCGTCTGCGAATCGGATGTCACCGCTGCGCGGGAAAGAAGTCCCAGGCTTGGTATCGGTAGTTTAGCAATCTGCCCACACTGCCCGGCAAGAGGGACACTCGCGCATGCGCTGTGCGAGTGTCCACAATATTCGCAGGCTCGATCAGTGCTGAAAGCGTCGTATACGAAACTGGGACTGCCTTCGTGCACCTCAACAAACCCGTTGTTCCCGGAATGCCACACATCAAATCGCGAAAAAGCGTTCCGTGCCCTGCTGGACTTTTTAAAGGACACGGGACTCTCGGACCGGCTATAATGCCGCCAGTGCTGCCCATGCTGCGCGGCTTGTGAACCGTCATCTTATTCTACATTTCTTTTTTTCTGACCACCCTCTTTTCCGTCCATCGTCCTCGTAGACTCAGTCTTGATTGAAGTGCCCTCAACCCGAGAGACAGTTATCGGCAGAGTGGACTTTCGTTTCTCTTCCAATAAAGCAACTCTCTGTCTCTCTCCCTGTCTTCAGTGGCCTCTTCGTTCGCTCGGTTACGTCGAAAGACGGTTGTACGCCCAAACCACTGGAGCGGGCGCTTAAGAGCTTTCGCTTCAAAAAAGTTCCATCAGATTGAGAATTCAGTAACCCATTGCCCACAATCTTCATTCCGATTATCGTCTGAGTTGTTTATTGCGAAATATTTTGTTATTCTTGTTGGTATTATTCATCCTATCCAAGCAGGCAAGACGAAAAAACTGCTAAATATTGCTTTTCTATTTATTGCATCTACGTCTGCTTGAATTCATCGGTGTATTCAAATGTACATGAAGGGTTCCTCCGAAATCACCTTTGTTTTGAAACTTTCTTCTCCTTCCTCATCGGGATGGTCAGTAGTGCCCATTGTGACACCTGCAATGTTGAAGAGACAATCGAACATGTGCTTTGATGTTGCCCCCAGTATTCATCGGAAAGACGTCTTTTGGCCGCCGGGCTCAGCCGATTCGACAGTCAACCGTTCAAACTAGAGACTATTCTAGAACATCGACCCCTAAAATCAACTTCGCAGAAGGCAAGAAAAGCCCTTCTGCATTTCATAAAGGACGCAGGCTTGGACGTATTTAGTCCCCACAATGGGACTCAAGTGTGAGCGGGGCCCCCCTACTATCTCCTCTTTTTCGCCTGCCCTCTCTTTCATCCCCTGAACACCCCTCCCACAGTGTCGAGTAGCAATCCGGGCTCTAAGCCTGGATAACATCTCAGCCTCTCCGTTCATTTTTCTCCTCTACCTCCTCCTTCTTTGCCAAACAAATTGCACCTTAATTCACCTTGCTCAAGAATTACTTGGTTATAGCCTTGACAAATTTACTAGAGTTCGTTTTCTGAATCCTACATTTGCGCATTGATACCACCAGGGTTTTTTCCCTCTGTGTGTGTAAATCCTTAGAAACTACTCCGCCGTCCTTCAGAAATTTTAGTCGCTTTCTCGGTATCGGAATCCTCATTTGAATGCATTCCCTTCATAGTACTGTATTACCCCTTTTTTGCACAAAATATTTTTGCTCCAAATGATTCCATTGATTGATTGATTGATTGATTGATTGATTGATTGATTGATTGATTGATTGATTGATTGATTGATTGATTGATTGATTGATTGATTGATTGATTGATTCATTCATTCATTCATTCATTCATTCATTCATTCATTGATTATGAGATTTAACTTGCTGACGCTACACAGGCGATGAGACGCCCCGTAGTGGCGAACTCGAGATTAATTTTGACCAACTGGGGATCTTTTACGTGCGCCAAAATCTCGAACACACGACCGTTGTTGCTTTTCAAAATTCCTTTACTCTGATTCTCCTCAGTTTCCATCAATCTTCGTAGAGTATTCTTGCTCCCACGGCACGTATTCGTATGTACCATCCTACAGCTGAACCTGCTCCACAGCTTGGACTTTGGAAAGCATATTTCCTGTTGTAACTATTCTGCCGACAGTCTTGTATGAAACTTGTGACGCATTAGAAAATATTAGAATTTCATCTGTGAGATCTTGCGTTGAAAGACCTTTCAGGGGCAGTGCGCACCTGTTGCTCATAATAGGGCCAGGATCAACAAGTCCACTTTGCTTCGAGCAACATCAAGAAGAAAATATTGTTTGGATGAGTTGCCACCCCTCCGAGAAATGTAAAGTATCCGCAATGACCAAAACATTCTACGGGGCTTCCTTAGAGAGGAACGACGTGTTTTGATGGGAATGGGACATCGCTGCGAGAAACAACCTAAAAGAGGGAGATCACCCTAAAATGCCTTTTTTAGTGCTGGTACTTCACGCACGTTCACTTTGCTACTGGCATCCGCGTGGAACGTTGAATTATTCGGTGAACTGCCGGTGCTTGCGCGATGTTGGTAAACATCCACTCGCTGGTACATCTGCGGCGTATATACCACACTCAGAGAAGAACTGCGCATTTCCGTAACAGCCGCGACATGGTGGCCATTTCGTGGAAGTGCTTACGTGGCTGGGTTTCTCAAAGGGAGCGGATGCAAGCCGTAAACAAGCATATATTGAGGTAAATAAAAACGATTAAAGGAAGGAGTGAGCCACTGCAGATATCTAGAGTCTTACGCTTTCAGGCGTCCGACACATAATTTACATTTCATGCCGTTGAATGGGCCGTTTGTTGGGCTTCTTTTCTTTCTGCATTTCCTTTTTTTAGGTTTCTAACCTGATGTCTCTTCTCTACAGAATACATTCTGTTCTATTTTTTCAGTTGGCATGACGCCTTACTGTGTCGCGTGTACGTCTTAGGCTCCCAAACATGTACAATCGGCCATGAACACAACAAAAACTTTGGAATCTCAAGTAGAAGGGAAGAGCACTCTGGGAATCATGACGGCAAACACCTGATGATGTTACCATCAAGTCAGTGGCTTACAGAAGCAGCCGTGGCAAGTGTCTCAAAATACGTTGCATATTAACAAGGGGCATCGGATCGACGAAGCGAAGCAATGTGTTCCAGCGTTTGAATGCGGAATAACAAAGGCGAGAAATACATTCACGCCAGTGTTTGGTCGTCTTGCTTGGCCTTTTGTCGGTGTTTGTTCGGTTTTTTCAAGTTTGTATGTATTCGCCAAGTGGAGAAAACGTGTTTTTAGGGATATCGCTGAAGTAAGGACTGAGCCTTCCCAAAAACGTCCTCCATATTTTGAGTTTCACATATAGAGTCACATAATACATTCCGCACCTGCCATTCTCTCCTTTTCTCCTCGTTCTCTTTCTTTGTCGCCGAGGCGTTTTTTTACTAGTTGTGGTTTTGTCGCTGTCCTGTCATTGTCGCTTAGTTTGTTGCGAGTTGACTTATTGTTTTTTGTTTGTTTATTGTTCAGTTTATGCGTGCCTCTAGCAAGACGGGTTGCCCTTGAAGGACGACAGTGGGTTGCAACGATGCCCTGAGGATTTTCGGGCCGGAGTCAACAGGAGTGCGGCTGAAGGCAGCGCGTTGTGTAATCCACGAAACGGAGGCTTTTCATGGATGAGACTCGGAGTCGTGAGGAAAAATTCCTCCGGCCGCACACGTACAAATACACCGACTGCTTCTGCACGATGTGGATAACCAGAACATTACGTGGTTGTTTAATGCAGCATTGTATTTCTGTTATTACTTCGAAACTTCGATAAAAACACTGCCACGGGCTCTTGGCAAAGGAAAGGACTTCAATGAAGAAGCGAAGATTATCCAGGTGTTCAGTTATGGCCAACCAGGGATATGCGCCACTGCACTGATCGGAAGTCAAGCTGGTACATAGCTTTGGAAAAAGGAGACGACGACGCTGAGAGCCTTGAGGACGCGCGCGCTGTTTCTTGGAAATTGGAGCTGCTTTAGCTAGCAGCTTGTATTTGCCTGTTAATATATTTTATTAAGAACAGTGCCTTCACTGCCACGTCAAAATATCATGGCGCCTACTGCATCCTCAAATGTTCTTCATTGTTCAACTGTTGACGCCATCTACCAATCCTCATCGCGTGAGAGTCGCCTGGAGCCTTGCTACGAACCTGCTGTCATCTCGTCACCAGAAGTCACCAGGATGGTTCCCGCTTCATCGGGGCCGTGTAATCAAAAATGGTCGAAGTTCAGGTGCTGTCTAACTCCTTTAAGCAACAGTCCAATTCCGGCAAAGGTATGTGCAACAGGCTGGCAAGTATCACCGCGTTAGAGTGAGCACGCAGCAGAGTCCCCTGCTCGCTAACCCGTGACTGGCTGTGTTTCTACCCGCCTCCCGCGGACTCAGTTGTACCACTGTTCAACACGTTGCACAGCGTCTAACACTGCGCTAGACTGCTGCCTTTCCTTCATGCACAGGCAATATCAGTGCGGCATATGTGTGCATGCTGTATTATAAATTTCTCGCGTGAACATCCTACGCACATGCGCCTTGAAAGTTAATGCTTCGCGAGGTCACAAAGAGCCTGCTTAAACTCATGGAGCTGTTTTAAAACAAACGTTATTACACACATAAAACTGGCTCCTAAAAAATTTCACCTTTCAGTTTTTTCAATTACAGAAGCCCCTAAAAGCCGGGAAACTCAGAATATTGCTGGCTGAATCCCAGTTAACGGAGGTCAAATTCTAACCAGCACAATAAATGAAACACTGGGGTCATTACTTACGGCAAGCATAAATATTATCGCCAATATTAAAAGAAAATCTCCTCAAACTTTGGATGCGCCATCTTTCACCGTTATCGACGAAGAGCTGCGTCTACGTTTTCTCCTCCCTCCATATTTTCATTTTTTTCAACCGCAAGTCCTTCGCTATCCTCGTCGTACGCATTCTGCTTTCTGGGGCGTCTTGCTCAAATCACCGATGACAAATTGACAGCCTAGACTGTCTCGATGCCACCCTCAAAAGCACAGCGGTTGGGCTTTAAAAGCGACCGGCCACATCGACTCAGAGCCTACGAAGCTATCCGTACCTCCCATATTTATTGTTAGTTTAGCTCAGACGTTCAAATCCCGCTATTGAAGGCAACAAGGACGACAGGCTTGGGCGAAAAAATATTTTTCCTAAGAATTAATGATACACTGAAAAAAAGCGATGGAGTTGCTTGCCGAAATGAACCCTTTCGTATGAGGAGTGTACGGCTGATCCTCATGCACGCGTGCGCATTTATCATATGTGGCGCGCAATTTCAGAACTGTCGCACTTCGCCAATAACTCTGGGAGGCGTACTTGGTGTGCTGTAACCGCCGCTGCGTGGGTGGCGCGGTCGGGTGAATGCGTAACGATGACGCACGCGTATACAGGCGTGCTGCGGTAAAACTTTCTCGTCCAACCCCGCATTCCCACGGCGAGGGCCTCGTTGAAAGTCATGGTTTGATTTATGCGAAGTAACTTCGTTTTCGTGGTTTACTTCGTCGTGTGGAGTGGCCCCAAGGTTACAGAAACTCCACCTTCAAGAGAGCGCGGTGTAGCTATTATAAATGCAACAACAATCATAGTTGCATGCCTTGCTTTTTACGTCTGCTTGAGACCTGCGCGTTTGTGCTTAAGTAGTTGTGGAATTGGACAATTCGATGCTGGTAGGCTTCAGGGTATGACCGCGTTGCTGATGACTTCAGTAATTCTTATAACACTGAAAATCGTGAAAAGGGTTTATTTTTATTTACTTGTCACGGCCTAAACAAGGCTGAAGCATTAGTAGGAAGTCATTGTTCTAGTATAGTCGAGGTTGCACAACAGGTGAATTGTGAAAGCATGGCTCATGGCGCTAACGACGAACGTAACGGGGAAAGAAATCAGTAAACAAAGGCCAGCCCAGCTTCGAATATTTCTGTCACCTACAGCTTCATCCCATAATATCACTCGCATAAGAATTCGAGATTTATTGTCGGAATTCACTTCATACAGTTTAGAGCTGAACGTAAGTTTAAATGGGCTCAATACTGCGCCGAGCAATCTTTTTTTCATCAATGCGTTCACAAAAACAAGAGGAGACATAACCCTGCGTAGCGTTTTGTGCCTCCAAGTGATCAAAGATAAAGCTGAGAGTACCGGAAAATAGGGCCGCTAGCGCATGAAACCCGACAAAACTAAAATTACATCCGATGAGATCACAAGTTACATCTGATAAGATAATGGCCACAGCCGCGTCAATAAATAGGAGGATATGTTTCGCACCAACTTCGCGGGCATTAGAATTGAATTATGAACAGAACATCAGAAACCAAGCGTAACCGGTGGAACAAGTACGAGGGTCACGCGGTATGTCACCAGGTATAGAGAGAATGGCAAGCGTTACCTATCCGGCCACTTAGATGTACAGCGAGTTTTTTGGAGGAGTATCTGTAAGGGTTCGATTTGTGGTACTTGTGGTTTGAGAATAGCTTCTTGTCGATGGAAGCTTGAGCAGTTTCATTGTAAGAAAGTGTAGCTAGAGAAATCGGGCAGTGAGCCGCGATAAGGCTCGGCAATGATTTTTTTTTGTAGGGGTCATGCAAGAAAAGGCAGTTTCTGAATATTCTAGGAGGGTTCCAATAGTAAAAAATGCTGGCGCCATACTGAAACTCCGCGCCTTTTCTACTTCCAAGAAGCCAACAAATAAGAGGAAGAGGAGGCAGGCTGGCGCGCGTCAGGAGCTTGACGGCAGACGGAACAGGCTGGAGCACCGAGAACGGCAGGTCGACGGTGACGCTTGCGAAGAGCGGCGGCTCGCACGAGATACCGGAGGGAGACGTCGACAGGAAGCAGTCTCCCGGGTGCTGCTGAACAGTCGTGAGCGGCCCGGAACATTCGACGCTGGAGCTAGTGGTGGCGAACGTGTCCGAGCCAGCCGCATTAAACAAGGCTACAACCATATCGCAATTGCCGACGAGGGGGGGGGGGGACACCTTGCTGTGTTTTGGGCCGTTCAGCGAGTGGTGGGCAACGGAGGCAGGACTTCATGCATGCAAGGTCAAATTGTGAGCCGGTAACAGTCTCATAATTTCAAAGTAGGTGCTTATACTTTTGTTCTCGTTTCCTTTGAGCGTTTCTTAACAACTTTTGAAGTGCATAACGCTAGTTTTGTTGTCCCTAACATCAGTCTGGTGGTTCCTGCTCCAAAATGGCTCGCCTCCTGGTGATGCCAGTACTGCAGCCTCGACTGGTTTATCAGGCCAAATTCCAGTACACATCTCAGACAGAGTAGACCTGACTTGAGGCTATTAACAGAGCCGCAAAGAAATCTATGGTTGGACGAAATCCCATCTGGTCGGGGTGGGTCATGATACAACGGGAATAAACATACCGACCAAAAAATATACATTTCATAAAATAAAATACGTTTCATCTCCCACACGGGAGCCTTGTTGAAAATCCGCAATGCGCACCATTACCTGCCTCCCTGCAATGACCCCGATACCATCGCTCCCAGCTGAGGCTCAGCTGAACACGCTTGACGAACTGGTCGAACAACGTCGCTCAGCCTGTATGCACAAACGTACTTTTCTTGCGAAGCAGCGGACTTAGGTAGTTGCGTGGGCTGTTCCCTACCTGTTTCACCATATCGCCCTGTAACCAGGCCTCCATGGCTGTATCACCAGGTTACCGACAGTCGACCACTGTCGACTTCACACTCGATCTACCAGGAAAGCATGCGCGAAAGGATCCCTACTGACGGGTGCGACCCAGTACGAGGCGGTAGAGGCCCTCGTGGACGCTGGGGCCCAGGGTGGCGTTTTATCTACTGTGATGCAGTGTCCCATCTACCCTGCTGCCTCTCAACCTTACCTCTACCAAACCATCCGCACCCTGCAATCTCTACTGGCGGAGCTTGTGGGAATTACGGAGGTCCGCCATTTTCCCTATCTCTCTCGGCTCGCCACTGAGGCGAGAGGGGGCAGGTCCCTCTCTCTCTCACTGCGACCATGCATTTCCCCGCCGCGAGAGGATGACGGCGGGGGTGCTGCCGACTCCCTGGCGGGAGCGGTTTTGCCAGGAAGCTAGGGCGGTTGGGTCCGGGGCGCCCGACGGAGGAAGGCCCCCTTTGGATACCAGCCACCATCGGGAGTGGCCGAAGGTACGTGTTGCTCTTTTTTGGCCTTCCTTTGTCCGCCCTCGCGCGTGTCTGTTCTTCGCGCGTTCCTTATTGCAGGGCAATAAACGTCGGGGTTGGCGATTTCTGTCCCTTGTGTGTTCCTTGCTGTTCGCTGCCGCTACGCCAAGTTGGCGGTCCGTGGAAGCATTCAGTGGAGCTAGCCTTACGGCCGAGTGTCGAGGGTCGAGCTAGGTCGCTGTAAAAATCCTGGTCCACGCAAGCTCAAAGCCATCCGGGATGACCTACAGGCAACTAACCGCCCTGCAGCGTGCCCCAGTTAGTTCCATCCTACATCTTTATACGAACTCCACGGCGGCGACACGGGATTTAGGCCAAGTATCCTACAATTGTACTATTTCAAGGGACATCCACACACTACTAGACACCTACCCCTGCCCTCTCAGGCTGTTGTGGGCTCGACGGAATACGCTCCCCTCTCACATTGCAGCTGATAGGGCTTGTCACCCTACGTATATTCATCAACCACTGCCAATGTTAACAACCGGGTCAATAGAACAATAGAAACGCCGGTCCTACTCGTAAAAAAAAAGACGCCACTTTAAGCTTCTGCGTTGACTACTGGAGACTGAATAAATCGCCAAAAAGTACGTGTACCCCCTGCAACGAATCGACGAGGCCCTCGACCTCCTCTGCAATGCGAAGTACTTCTCATCGATGGATCTCAAACCCGGCTGCTGGCAAATTGAAGTGGATGAGAGAGACCAAACGAAAACTGCATTTATAACCCCGGACGGCCAATACGAGTTCAAGGTGATGCCCTTTGAGCTATGCACGGCTCCAGCAACGCTTCAAACAGTCATGGACACTGTCCTAGCTGGCCTGTACTGGTACACCTGCCTCGTATACCTCAGCGACGTTGTGGTATTCGCTTAGACTTTCGTCGAACACCTTGCAAGGTTGGAGTCTGTACTCGAGGCCATTCCCACGTCGGGGTTAACGCTGAAGCCTGAAAAGTGCCATTTCGCGTACGAGGAGCTCAAGTTACTGGGGCAGGTCGTCAACGCCGCGGGAGTCCTACCTGACCCGGCAAAAACTTCAGCCATTGCCAACTTCCCAAGGCCGAAAGACCAGAAGGGCGTGCGAAGATTTCTCGGACTGTGCGCATACTACCGGTGCTTCGTCGCAAAACTTCGCAAGCATTGCAGAGCCACTCACACGTTTGACGAAAGATAGCACCAGTTTCAGCTGGGAAAACGACCAAGAAAAAGCATTCTGCGAGCGGAAAAAACGCCTGCAAAGCCTGCCCGTGCTCGCTCGTTTCGATGAAAACGCCGAAACGGAAATGCACACGAACGCCAGTGATATAGGCTTGGGTGCCGTCCTCGTCCAAAAATAAAGCGGTTGCGAAAAGGTAATCGCCTATGCCAGCTGTGGTCTGTCGAAGGAGGAGAAAAACTACTCTGCCTCTGAGAAAGAGTGCCTGGCAATTATATGGGCGATTTCAAAATTTTGCCCATACGTGTATGGAAGATCATTCAGGGTTGTGACAGACAACCACGCGCTGTGTTGGCTCGCCAATATGAAGGACGCCTCTGGCCGTCTTGGGCGGTGGAGCTTGCGCCTGCAGGAGTTCGACGTTACAGTCATCTATAAATCCGGCAGGAAACACTCCGACGCTGACTACCTGTCGCGCACCCCGTCGACCCACCACCACAAGACTATGAAGACAGCACGTAGCGACCTAGCCGCCCCGCAGCGTGCCGACCCCAACTTACGCGTCATAATAGACTACCTCGAGGGATGTAACGACGCCGTTCCTAGGACCTTCAAACGCAGCTTACCAGCATTCAGCCTGAGAACCTCCGTCCTCGTGAAGAAGAATTTCAGCCCCGGAACAAGAACGAATTACCTTCTTGTCATCCCTGCAGACCTTCTTGACGAAATTTTGGAAGCGTACCATGACGACCCGTCTTCCGGATATCTCGGCGCAACCTGCACAATTGGGAAAATCAAGGCGAAGTACTACTGGCCCCGCCATACATCCGAAGTCACCCACTACGTCCGGAGCTGCCGTGACTGCCAGCGACGAAAAACGCCACCGACGAGACCCCCCGGACTTCTGCAGCCGATCGCCGTCCCATCAAGGCCTTTCCAACAGTTTAGAATGGACCTACTGGGCCCGTTCCCTACGTCACGATCCGCGAACAAGTGGATCGTCGTAGCAACAGACTACATGATGCGCTACGCATAGACCGCCGCTCTTCCGAGGGGGACTGCACAAGACGTCGCAAAGTTCTTCATAAGCCAAGTTTTGCTGCGACATGGAGCCCCGGAAGTCCTAATCACGGACCGCGGAATCACCTTTACTGCGGAGCTGATGCAAGGATTATTACGCTACAGCAACACGGATCACAGAAGAACGACGGCGTACAACCCCCAAACGAACGGACTAACGGAATGTCTGAACAAGACAATCGCAGATATGCCGTCAATGTACGTTGACGTTGAACATAAGACTTGGGACGAAGTGCTCCCGTATGCCACGTTTGCGTACAACAAGGCTATCCAGAAGACTACGCAGATGACGCCGTTCGAGCTTGTCTACGGAAGACGGCCGACTACGATGCTCGACGCCATGCTTTCGCATGTAGAAGACGACGGCCTCAACCCCGACGTCCAGGGATACCTTCAGCGTGCGGAAGAGGCCCGCCAGCTCGCTCGAGTTCGTACAGCGGACCAGCAGCTCGTGGATGCCGGGCGCTACAACCTCCTACGCCGAGATGCCGAGTACCACCCAGGGGATCGTGTTCGGGTTTGGACTCCCATCCGACGACGCGGACTCAGTGAGAAGCTTCTGCGATTGTATTTCGGACCCTATACCAGATTCTACGACGTGTCGGCCAACTTACTTACAAGGTGATCCCCGATGGTGATTCCTGAACATCACGACGACGCACGCGGCCCAAAGTCGTCCACGTGGTTCGTTTGAATCCTTACTATGCAAGATGACGGACTTTTTGTTGTTCGTTCGGACTGTCTTTTGTTTTAGCATCGGGTCGATGCACTCTTAGAGGGGGGGGGTAAAGCCGTGAACCATGTATGCGTTTGTTTGTTTGTTTATTTATTGTTTGTTTTTACTTCCCAGCTACGCCCGGCTCTGTTATCTGTGTCAAGCGAAGCGCGTCTTTCATTCTTTATTTTCATGCCGCACGGGCTATCTCATTCAGATAAGCAGACTGTTTCGTGTTAACGTCACTAGCCCAGAATAATCTTCTCTGATCTACAATGTTCTGGATGTAAATCGACGGTTCCAGAAATACTCGCGCCGAAAGATAAAAGCCTGCAGAGCAGACGCCACAGCATTCCGATCGTCGACGCTCGCCCGCAGACGTCACTTTGGTGACTGGTGCTTCGCCGCCTGTGTATTCTTTGAGTTGTTAGGGGAGCACAATTTCGCTCCAATAAACGTGTTTTCCGTCAAGACAACTGCGTCGTCTCTGGCTTCGGGACAATATATATATATATATATATATATATATATATATATATATATATATATATATATATATATATATATATATATACAGAAATAACGGTTGGCAGTCAAGAAAACCTCGGAAAGCAAAGGGGAGGTTGTGGTACGTCATTGAAACAGATAAAGAATTTGGAAAGAAAGAAACAAAGCGGAGAAAAAATGCCCGCCAGTTGGGATCCGAACCCACGACCTCCAGAATACCGGTCTGGTGCGATAACCACTGCGCCACCAGCGGGGCGTATCGGCGGGGCGATTTTCCCACCCGCTTTCGGGGGTATTTATATCAATGTAATTTTTTCCTGAAATACCCCAGAAAGCGGGGGGGGGGGCGGGAAATCACCCCGCCGGTAGCGTAGTGGTTATCGCACCAGACCGGTATTCTGGAGGTCGTGGGTTCGGATCCCACCTGGCGGGTATTTTTTCTCCGCTTTCTTTCTTTCTTTCCAAATTCTTTATCTGTTTCAATGACCTACCACAACCTCCCCTTTGCTTTCCGAGGTTTTCTTGACTGCCAACCGTTATTTCTGTGTTATTTATACGAGGCCCTCATTTCCTATTCTGATTCGCTACATGCATAGCGAGGGCCTCTGTTCTGTCAGTCTTGGTGCCATAGGGAGCTTAAGAGGGTTCAACGCTGGTTTACCACTCTCGACATGTCGTAGACACTCGAGTCACGGCGCGGGGATTAAAAAGAAGGTCCCCTTCACCCCGAGAAGTCAGAGTGGCGCTGGCTACCACCCCCAAGCACAGGAAAAAATTACATTGATATAAATACCCCAGAAAGCGAGGGGGAAAATCGCCCCGCCGGGAGCGTAGTGGTTATCGCACCAGACCGGTATTCTGGAGGTCGTGGGTTCGGATCCCACCTGGCGGGCATTTTGTCTCGCTGTCTTCTTTCTTTCCAAATTCTAATCTGTTTCAATGACCTACCACACCTCCCCTTTGCTTTCCGAGGTTTTCTTGACTGCCAACCGTTATTTCTGTGTTATTTTTACGAGCCCCTCACTTCCTATTCGATTCGCTATATATATATATATATATATATATATATATATATATATATATATATATATATATTATTATATATATATATATTATATTATATATATATATATATAAATATATATATATATATATATATATATATGTGTGTGTGTGTGTGGGTGTGTGTTCGTCAAACCGTGTAATTTTTGTTCAGCGTAAGCAATGATATTTTCTCTTTGGTGTTTGAGATGTGCACATCTTACGTCGCTTGTTTCGTTTTTTTTTTCTTTGTTTTTTTTTCGTGCTCCCGCACAAAGGCCCCCCCCGGCTGGTGCAGGGCACACTAATGAACATTGGTTGATTGATAGATAGATGATTGATTGATTGATTGATTGATTAATAATATTGATATTGATTGATTGATTAGTGAAATTTAGGGTCTGACGGCATGGTGGTGAGATGTGCAATGATCGACTGCAATGATTGGTCGCGGCGCTGGTGGTCGGCGATGTTGATAAAGTCAGTTAGTGCAAGGACTCAAGAATCAAGGCCGTTGTCAGCTGTATCAGGTTGGTCGACCGGTTGATGCGACAGGCAGTCGGCGTCGCTGTGGAGCCTGCCAGACTTGTAGCCCACGGAGTAGTCAAACTCCTGAAAGGGTAAAGCCCAGCGACCAAGACGACCTGTGGGATCTTTCAAGGAAGCAAGCCAGCACAGCATTGGGCATGGTGGTCAGTTACAGCAGAAAAAGGCCTACCGTATAAATATTGGCCGAATTTGTTCACGGCCCATACAAGAGCTAGGCATTCGCGCTCGGTGTTCGAATAGTTCCTCTCGGAAGGTGACAAAAGGCGACTGGCATACGCTATCACTCGTTCGTGACGGGCGTGTTTCTGAACAGTGCAGCACCTATGCTGTGACCACTCGCATCCGTGTGAACTTCGGTCGGAGCGGAAGTGTCACAGTGCGCCAGAATAGGTGGATTAGTGAGATGATTGACGAGACTTGAAAAAGCAGAAGCTTGCTCAGGGCCCCAGGAAAATGGGTTATCGTGCTTAAGCGGATCCGTGAGGGGCCTGGCAATTTCAGCGAAGTTCTTGACGAAGCGCCGAAAGTAGAAGCAGAACCCCAGAAAGCTTCGAACGTCTTTCACCGATCGAGGAACAGGGAAGTCTTTTACAGCCCGTATTTTGTCTGGATCAGGTTGGACTCCGGTAGCGTCGACGAGGTGCCCAAGGTTCGTTATTTGACGGCAACCGAAGTGGCACTTTTACGAATTTAGCTTTAGTACAGCTCTGCGAAAAACTGCCAGGATGTCGGATAGGCGATGCAAGTGTGTGTCAAACGTGGGAGGGAATACAATAACGTCATCCCGATAGCATAAGCATGTCGTCCATATAAATCCATGGAGAAGAGAGTCCATCATTCTTTCGAATGTGGCTGGTGCATTGCAGAGACCAAACGGCATGAACCTAAATTGGTGCAGTCTGTCTGGTGTTATAAAAGCGGTCTTTTCGCGGTCCATGGCGTCGACTGCAATTTGCCAGAATTCTGATCTCAGGTTAATGAACGAGAAATACGACGGCCCATGCTAGCAGTGGAGGGCGTCGTCAATTCGAGGAAGTGGATAAACGTCGTTTTTGGTTGTTTTGTTTAAATGTCTGTAATTAACACAAAATCGCCATGAGCCGTCTTTCTTTTTAACCACCATGACTGGCGACGCCAATGGACTAGAAGAGGGCTCAATAACATCTTTCCGCAACATCGTCTCTAGTTCCTACTGAATGACTGTACGATCGGCGTGGGAGACATGCTAGGGACGTCGGCGGATATAGGTGGCATCACCAGCATAGGTCGGCGTACTCACTCGTGAGTCACTCATTTGACTCCTTTGTACTCAAAACTCACGAGTGAGTACGATGATGAGTGAGTACACACGCAGAAAAAAAAAGTGAGTATAGATGACGAATGAGTACAGGTGTCAGTCAACTACTCGTGAGTCCAAGTACTCATGAGTACACTACTCATGAGTATGAGTAATCATGAGTACCAGCATTCATGGTACGAGTACTCATGAGTTTGAGTACTATGAGTATGAGTACTCATGAGTACACAGTACTCATGAGGTACACAGTACTCAGGAAGTACCTAGTCCTCATGGAGTACATAGTACTCATTAGATACACAGTACTAATGAGTACACAGTACTCATGAATACACCAGTACTCCTGAGTACTAGTATCATGAGTACACAAGTACTCATGAGTACAATACTCATGAATACTGGTTTGCGAGCGCTTGCACTCTTGATTATGTGCACTCGTGAGTACAGTACTGCAAACAAAGTTTTATCACGAGCTCGAGTTTGGACGTGCGTGTACGAGCGCAAACATTAGCAGTGCCGCTGTGCAGCTTAACTGTCAAGGATGTCAAAATTAGACAACGAAAACTGCACCTCCCCCCTTTTCCCGGTCCCTGTTTGGCGCTGTAAGCGTTTCGCGGCGGTCGCTTGCAAAGGGGTCACGGTGAAGAGGGAAAAACGAGGGGGTGAGGGCCCGGCGGGAAACGCGGCCGCAGTTGCTCTTCTCCTACGGCACTTGTTGACTGCCGCAGTTATTTTTGTTGACGCGGCCTGTGAACGCATGGCGGCTTCATTGCGCGTGCTCCCTTCCAGTTGTTTTAGGGGAGAGGCGGTGGAGGCTGCTAACAATGGACGCATTAGGCGTACTGAAATCCCTCTTTTTCGGTTTTCAGAAGTTTCCGTAGACGCATGTCGCGCTGTGTAGTCGTTTTGTGAACCGAACCGCTCATTTCAACAGTCGCAGTTAGTTTACGTAACTCGCGTCAAACCGACTACGTGGTTTGTAACGTTTGTCTCACCGAAATTGTCCGCACCATTTCGCTGTGAGTATTCAAGCGAAAATTAGGCTGATGTACGTGCGCCCATATGGTTTTATTAGGTTCCCGTTTTGAAACATTTTGCTCAGGTTCGCTAGTAATATGGTCTCGTGTAGTGCCATTTACAAGTGAGCATATAGCCCCACCGTACAGGTGCGGTGGTGGAATTTGCCCCAGCAATGCAAATAAAATATCCGAGTACACCTAAGCACGTTTGTGAGTTGTGAATCGGACATCATAATATCCAGTTGAACGCGTGCGACGCCTTGTTTAGCCTCACATATTTTGTCGCAGAGCTCTGGCATCTTGCCGCTGGAGGAGCGTTTTGCTTTCGAATGGCTTTACTTTCGAGTGGCAACCCCATTCGCCGCTTCTCGTTTATGCCACCGTGTAATGACGACGCTGACGATGATGATGAATTTCGGTGGTTGTTATTCCCCTACCCTCACTACTGTTTACAGGCGGGCGCACACCCCTCGCTAGCAGCTACTGTCGAGTTTAAGCTCGCACTGTGGGAGGCCTCGTGAAGGAATCGTTTTGAAGTGATGAACGCCAACGCCAGACGCTGGGATTGTCGCTTAAGCTCACGTCTTGGAACATCTCGTAAAACATGTGGATTGCACATAACGACGCCACCGCTTTTTTTGATCGATCGCTGTCAGCTTCATCCGCACTGCTCGAGATAAGAGCTGCAGATTTCCACGGTGCAACCAACCAACCAACACGGCAATACAGTGACGTGCAGTGCAAGCTATCACGCCTCCGAAAAACGCGTCTGCAAACTTTGTTCTCGAGTGCACGAAGCACGGCAGCGCAGTTCGACACTGCTGGAACGGCTGCCAAGCACCGGCAGCAACTGGGTGCCCTGCGGCCCTCGACTGCGAGCGATACCCCCTCCACGCCCCCCCTCCCCGCCCCCCCCCCGAACACACACACGCACACTGTTTGGACTGGGCCATTCCTGCTCAGTCACCACTGTTGCGACGTTGCCCTGCTCAGTCCGTCATCGACGCGGCCGCAGAGCAGAGCGAGTGAAGTTGTCGAGCCGACGGCGATTTTAAGCTGCATTTATATACACTATATACAAAGGTAGCAAGAGTGTTACATGGCTCGCACAAAGGCGATAGCACTTCTCAACTCAGTGCCTCCAATGAAATGCCGCT
The DNA here is from genome assembly GCA_013339765.2 of Haemaphysalis longicornis. Lineage (NCBI taxonomy): Eukaryota > Metazoa > Arthropoda > Arachnida > Ixodida > Ixodidae > Haemaphysalis > Haemaphysalis longicornis. The sequence goes on from CM023451.1 coordinate 63,965,199, forward strand.
GCACAGCCGCTGCTTCAGGGCTGGTTTTATCCCCCGGGGTTCCGCCGCAGCCGCGTGCAGTTCGAATCTTTCCAATCAGGACTATCACTGGCCGCAGTTTGAAAGCGAAGGGATTGCGTCAGCCGAGCCACGACAAGAAAGGGAAGGCGACTCAGCGGCGCCGTCTCCAGGGTCTACTCGCTGCATGTCTTTTTCGGCCGGTCGTCCCAGGCATGATTTGGTGCGGCCGTCTCGATGGGAAAAGGAGAGTAGACTCGGCGGCGCTGTGTGCCGCCAAGTCGCGGCACGTCCTGCCGCTGAGCTGTTTGACCGAGGCGCGAATCGGGCCCACCGTCGGCGTGTCGCCAGGTGCAGCAAATTTGTGTCGGGCGCTCTGGTTAACCGCACACACACGCACACAAAAATTAGTGATTAAGGTCAGACCCGTGGGGGTTTTGACCGTGCTGTTAACGGAAATAGACACAACGACGCGTAGCGCCCCTGTCCTGTCCCTTTCTCGCGGCGGGACCTCCCTCTTTGGCTTTTCGCGCGGTAGCCGGTTTTCGTCTTTCTGTTTATCTGTTACATTGCGGGCTGGCGGCGCTTGCGAGGGGTACGGTTGCGCAATGTTCGCTGAATGCGGAACAGTGGCGGCAGCGTCTCTTTCCAGCTGGTTTTAAAGACGATAGCCTTTCTTTGGCCACTTGAGCGGGACAATGTTGGCCTGTCAGTCGGTCTGTCTGTGTCTGTCATAAGATAATTTATTATTGCAACTTAATATCACGCCCCGCTGTATACATGGGAGCTACTGGGGTCACCGTTAAGTAGCTTTATGTACATAATGTGCCCTCTCTACAACTGGCCAACTGCCCCGCGATTCAGCCGCTCGGCCAAAAGTTAAAAGAATCCTTAATCGAGGGCTTCATATTGGCAAAATATTCCCTCGCTACTAAAGCTGGTACCATGCTTCCTATTTATCAGCTTTGTTCAACAAAAATAAAACATTAGGGATATTTGAACCCAGACATAAATACGAAAGTGATATGAAAGTGAAAGTCTCAGGCTACAACCCCGCGCGCTTCGAAGACACATGGAGTCTCGGGAGTTCTTATTTACAGACATGAATTATACACGGAACCGTAGCCATACAAGCTTGGCTAACAGCCGTGCGCTTTCTGACGCTACGGGCGTCGACAGTGCATTATTTATATGTACAGTGGAGCACACAACGACTAAACGTTGCCGCGCTTTCGAGCTATTACGGGAACTGTACGTCATGAAACTAAGAAAAAAAATAAACCACCAGAGCACGGAGTCAGAAATGCATCTGAAGGGCGATTTTTTTTTCCCCTCTTCGCTGAGCCGCCTCGTTGGCGCGCCGGCACCGGGAGCGCGAGCGTGAAAGTACAAAGAAAGAGTGTGCAACCGGCGGCACAAGGCGGCGAAAAATCCGCTTTTTTGTTTGTTTGTTTTGCTGACCTCGGTTAACCCACGCCATCGACCAATGAGAGGCATCCCATTGCCTGTTGCCCTCAGCTCCTTTCCTGGCACCGTGATAGCATCCCTGGAGAGAAAGAAAGAAGCGACGCGCCACCCTGACGCCTTTCCCTGCGTCCCGAACACACGACGGACCGAGTCCGCCGTCCAATCGGTCACGTGATGAGACGTCACGGTCCGCCGCGGTCCGATCCAAAGCAGAGCGCATCCACACGGCGGGCCGGCTGAGCGGACCGCGAATGGCCGACCGTCTGAACTCACAAGCCAGAAGGGTGAACACAGGCGCCGTTTGGCCGCGACAACATGTTGTAAAGCACGAGCCTGCACGAAACCTTTCATCCCCACAATAACGGCCACCCGCATGCAAGCCGGGCGGGCGTGCTCACGCAGCCGCCGCCGTCGTTCGCATGAAGGCGACACGACTGAGCGGCGACGGCGGGGCGATCCGGGCTGCATACGGCTCGTCGCCGCTCGCTGGAACCGAACTCTTCCCTAAATTGAGGTCCACATGCGTGAAACAAAGTGATAATCATAGCTAACATCGCACTAGTAAGAGTCAGGACTCGCAAGAAAAAGCGCGAATGAAGTATGCGTCGCGATTGTAAGCCTAGCCCGTCGCTTATCCAACCGCGGGTGATTGACAGGCTCCTTCGAGCGCTTCGAAACAGCCGCGCTGCCCGCGCTATTCTCTATTGGCGCAACTGGATGCGGCTCCGCCCACGCGACCGCGGCCGCTGTTATGATGTCGTGGTCCGCCGTCGAGACTGCGGACCGAAAAGCCTCGACGAATATTTGGACCGCGAAGGCCGCGGTCCTGCGCGGTCCAACGGCTGCGCGCGAACTGGTGACGTCTTATCACGGGATGCGCGGACCGCGGTCCAAATAATCGTTTTGGTCCGCCGTGTGGATCGGCGAACACGCAAGCCTTAGCCAAGAGGTAAACACATCAGGGAGGGAGTACTTGTGGCGGTTGCGCCGTGAAACTTGCAACTTCGCGCTGCGTAGCGCGAGGTATTGCAGTGTCGCCCGTTCCTCTTTCGCCCGTTCCTCTTTCGTGCTGTCCCGGCGCCGGTCCACGCAACCAACGACATCGCATCCGGATTTTTAGATATGGCCCCGACAAGCGAGCAAGACGCACGGCGCCCGAAATGCACCATACGTGCCGAACGACCGCACACCAATTATAGGGGAGTGTCCTAGATAAAACGAGGCGCACAGCGCACGAAACGCACCAGAGGTGACGAACGACATCCAACTTGAACCAGTCGAGCTGACCACGGCGAACGAAATGCACAGCGCATGGAACGCCGCCAAGCCAGCACACACAGAAAAAACTGCTATTCGCGACATCCTCCGCTCGCGCTGCTGCTATCCCGACTTGGCCAGCGAATGTTACAACCTCAGAAATCACGTGGCCACAAGCAACAAAAGACCCAGCGCACGCGGTTCAACCCTACCGGAACGTACGAGCTCTCCGACACCCGCTGCTTCAGCCCGAGTCCAGCGGACGAACGACATCACACTCGTGCAGGTAGGTCCGTCGACGAGCAACGACACGGCCAGCGCATGCGGCATGTCCGAGCCAGAACCAACAAGATCCCCGGCATCCGCGCTCCGACCGAGACTCACACGATAAACACTATTTCGTACAAGAGGACGCAACCGCGAGCAAGCGGACTCGGGAAGAACGGAGCCTGCTTGTATGGGAGAGATAGCGATTATAGCATTCTCGAAACAACGGGCAAAAGACGAGGGCTTGAGCGACGACACGGACACAACAAAAACGACAACGAATGAACCCGATCCAGACGAAGGCATCGAATGCCCTAACAATGAAGTCACGCTTGCGACGCCAAGGAATGTGGAACCGAACGGACGGCACGAACTACGCCCGCTTCCCCACCACAACGGTTTCACTTCCGAAACAACCACGGCAACTGCGAGCACGGAGCCGCAAAGACTTTGACCGATCAGCCATGCCACCCTACGAAAACGCCACGCTACCGCACACTAAACGAAAAGCCAATCGGCTCCCGCATCATACGCAACGCACACGTCAATTCAAGCAACGTCCTCAACACGCCGAACTATGCCATCCCTACACAGCGCAGCTCGCCACCGGACGTCTACGCCCCCACATGCATCAAACACGTGACGAGTTACACGAACACAACCGCCGACGGAAGCCGCGCGACTAACGCAACGCCGTAAACACTGTCAAGTTCAGGTTTGACGAAGTGAATCCCACGGCACACACACAATAAAAGAAAGCAGATTTGAAATTGACCGAAGCTCAACGAGACGAACACCCTCTTAACGAAGTTTCTAGTATCCGGAACAACAAAAAACAAACGCCAGCATCGAGCATCTGTGAATAAGCGGACAGTGATCTCGATACGAACGGACGTTAATCTACAGAAACGCTTCATTGTGCCTGGGGGAAGGCACAATTCTGATTTGGAGCACGATTAGGAGAGTATCAGCGCGCCCGGAAACGAAAACGGACGACAAAAGCTGCCACCCGAAGACACGCAGAAAACAGCAGTTTACGGCCACGGCCGCACCGACAAGCCCCGAGCTCCCCTGAGCCCGATCCTGTGTTTTTCTAATCAATTAAACATTTTATTTTTTCTATTTAGTCTTTCATTCGAGATACGACCTAGCTAACAGTGCAGATAAGTTGATTATTCGTGAGTAATACAAATTAAGTACTCATGAGTACAGATTGAGTACTCATGAGTGCATAATGAGTAGTACTCATGATTGCAGAATGAGTAGTACTCATGATTGCAGAATGAGTAGTACTCATGAGTACAGAAGATTGAGTACTCATGAGTACAGATTGAGTACTCACTGAGTACTGGGTGAGTACTCATGAGTACAGATTGAGTACGAATACTCGTGAGGACAAATGAGTTTGAGTACAAGTGAGTATGATTACAAATGAGTATTTGATGAGTGAGTACGAGTGATTTTGTGAACAGACGAGCTTTTTGAGTCTGAGTTTGATTGAGTACAGCGTGAATGAAAAAAATTGTGATTGAGTTTGAGTGAGTTCTTTCTGTTCTGCCGACCTATGATCACCAGTGTTTATACGATGTGCCACATGGGAAGTCTGGTACAAAGGATGGTTGTCCAAGTCGAAAATGTCCCGATATGACGCTAGAAGACAACAGAGCTGATGGGCTTCCGGAGGTGAAAGGCCCGACGCTACCATGTCCATAAAATCACTGGTAGTTCGTGAAATGTCCCGTTGGCTGACCGTAGAGGATTCAGAGGTGTCAGTCGCCACCACGAAAAATTCGCACTCAGCTAAGGGGATTAGTGTAGCAAGCGACGTTCCATGGGGAAGGACTTGGTGGAGAAACCGAAGTTCTAAAATGGGAGACCTATTTCGTTCTTCGCCACAGTCACGACTGTATAAGGAAGGGTCACGTTGCGTTCAAGGAGTATATCGGTGACGGGCGAGACAAGGTAGTCACCATCTGAGACTGGCGGGCACGACGAGAAAAGCACGTAGGTCATGGCATTGGGAGCTAATCGAGCATGTTCGGCCGCCGCAAAGCCGGTAAGTGGGGTGACGTCATCAATGGATGCTGTGGGAAGCTCAAGACGTAAAATCCCGGTGGCACAGTCAATGAGGGCGGCGTGGTCTGTCAGAAAGTCGAGTCCGAATATTGATGTCGTAAGGGCATGTGTCCAAGACGGTGAACAAGACAGGGATGTCGTGTCCGCAATTACGACGCGGGCGGTACACATTCCGGCTATGGTGGTCGTTCCTCCGTCGGCGACTCGTACGGCCCGGCATATCGCGGGTGTCATAACTTTCCTGAAGAGTGCGGCGAAGGTTCGAGCTCATAACTGAAATATTGGCGCCTGTGTCGACTAAAGCACTAACATGAACCCCGTCAACGTGAACATCTATCAAATTTGGTCTTGGAATCGAAGTCAACAGAGGATTTGCAGGCCGGGTCGTTAATGCAGCATCAACTCCGGGAGCTGCACTGGATAGTTTTCCGAGAGGGAGGTCGAGGAAGTGGGCGGCGGAGTCTGGCGGCGGGGCTGCGCCGAACGCGACTGGCGACGCTGAGGTGACGGCGAGCGGCTAGGTAGGTTGCGTCGTGGGTTGTCGGTTGCGAAGGGCTGCTGAGGACGTGGCCAAAAATGTCGAGGGTAGTCGTCGGAGAAGCTGTTCTCGGGAAACCGTTGACGGGTAAATGGCGACCAGCTGCTGCGGCAATAACGGGCGACGTGTCCAACGCGATGGCAGTAGAAATAGATGGGGCGGTCATCGGCTGTTCTCAATTTACCAAGACTGCGCGGTCGGTAGCGCGGTGGAACATCGTAGCGCGGTGGAACATGAGTACGGGGGGAAGGGGTACGGAAGCCGACGCAGGGATCCTGGCGTCCCAAGGCACAAACAGAGTGAAGTCCCAGGGACGTGATCTAGTCTCTAACGACGGCTTGGATAAGGGAAATCGTGGGGCCGTTCCGGTCATGCGTGCAGTGCTGAGCGACTGGAGCCATAGCCTTGATCTCACGGTGTACTATTTTCGTCAGGCTTTCAGTCTGAGCCTCCGTGTTAGGCATCAGCGTTGTGCGTAGTGGCAGCAAGACATCTTGACACCGACGAAATTGCCGCCATAAGGCAGCTGAGTAAACTGGTGGGCAATGCGGCGGCATTTCGCCTCCTAAAATCGTCGGCATTCGTTAAGAATGGCGTCGATTGTAGCGGCATCCTTACACATCAGCAGATGGAAGGCGTCATCTGCAATGCCTTTAAGTGCGTGGCGTACCTTGTCGGCTTCCGACATTTCGGGATCAACCTTTGAGCAGAGGGCCAAAACATCGTGTATATACGTGATATACGATTCAGTGGAGGACTGGGCGCGCGAAGCGAGCTGTCGACGTGCGGCGAGCTGGCGACCCACGGGTGTGCCAAATAATTTGCGCATCTTTTCTTTGCAAACGTCTCAGCTGGTCAACGTCTGCTCGTTGGTCTCATACCGGGGTTTGGCTGTGTTTCTTAGATGGTAAGGTAGGTTAGCCAGCATGATTGTACCATCACACCTGTTATGGGCGCTGGCACGTTCGAACATGCGTACCCATTCTTCCACGTAGGTGTCGTCCTCCCCGGTGAAAAAGCCTGGGTCAAGGGGCTGAGAAACGATGATGAAGGGTGCAACGGGTGTGGTCTCGTTGGCAGGAGGCATCGTGCGTTGACGAATGTGTCGCCCACTCCGAAGATTCGGGGTGTGGTGTTGCTGCGCTGCTGACAGGCACAGGGACAGGAACCGCACCCCCTGTCCCCCCCCCCCCCCAAAAAAAAAAGAAAAGATGTTACGAGGCAGATGCGTACTATTTACACGCTGTGCATAACAGCGATCTATTCTCAAAGAATGAGGCGTATAGTCCGAAGCCGAGGATACCAGGGCAGCTCGAGCCAGTTGTCTCTGGGCGACCTCTTCGTCTTCGCTTAGGCTTGCCTTGCGCGACCCACTGATGCTGCACGTAGCCATAGATGAAGTGTACGATGGATTGACCACCAGGTGATCCAGTTCATTGCCGTGTGAAATGTCAAGAGTGCCGTCACAATATGATCATTATTAGCATGTAACCATTTGCACACTTTACGCTGCCAAGGTTATGTTTCTATATGTACGTATGCTAAATGTGTCGATGATTCGCTTGTGTATGCATGTAAATTTTATGCCTATTTTGAGGCGTGATTTTTAGCTTATATATTTGTGCGGTTTACACGTTTCATTGTACAGTGTTTTAAATCATTCCTTGCTGTCTTTCAATTGTAGTTTCCAGAGTAGTTTGCAATGCATTCTTGCTATGCAATGTTTGGAATGCCTTGTTTGCTTGTTTTTTTTTTTGTATATGCCATTTCGCTGTCATTTATAATCCCTGGCCCACTGAGCGAAACGAATTACGGGGGTTTCAGGTTTGCAGTTTTTACTGAAAAATATATGCATACAAGAAAGTAATACGTCAGTTAATAATACAGAAAGAGTTCCCAGAGATTACAATGCCGTGGAAACCACCTGTCCTAAGTACAAAAAAAGCAATACACGCAGGCAGGCAGTAGATTTACCGATCATGGAAGCAATATTGGCAAAAATAAATGAAACGGTTGTTGTAGATAAGTGAAGCAGTAATTTATTGAAAAAAAAACAAAGAAAATATTTATCAAAGGAGCTAATTTAAGTGAGATATATCCACAGAAGGAGACAGACACTTCACGGTGGTACATAAAAAACAAATCAAAATTCATTGCACATAAGCGTCATTGATTACACACCAATCGTTGACCACAAGTGATCTTTACTGTTTTACGGAATAAGCGTTCCGAAAGAAAAAAAACTCAGAGAGAGAGAGAGAGAGAGAGAGAGAGAGAGAGAGAGAGAGAGAGAGAGAGAGAGAGAGGGCTCTTTATTAGATGAAAGCCGAGAGGTTAGCCGGCATGTTCCCGGCTACAAGCTACGCTGCGGGGATCGGGAGAAGGGAGTAAAGGTCCTAAAAGAAGTACGGCAGAAGAAATGGGGAAATAGAGAGGTTAAAAGAAAAAGTGAACACGAAGCTTTGCGTGGCGAGGTAGAAGTCCGCACGATCTCACAGGTAAAATTCTCAATTGTCTCGGCGACGCCGATTCCGCGTAAATTGTATGATAAGGCAACCAACACTTTTCTCTGAGACGATGGAGAGGGCGAGAGTCCAAGGAGACGTTTCAAAGATATAGATGCGTTGTTGAGACACTCAATCTTTTCTGCGAGGTGATTTCTTTCTTGGATGTATGCCGGACACTCTAGAAGGACGTGCTCTGCTGCTTCGGGCAATCCACAATTATCGCAATAGGGATTTGAAGTTAGACCGAGGCGATGGCGGTAAGCTTTCGTGAGTGCTGCGTTGAGACGCAACCGGTGGTAAAGAGTTTCAAGCTTACGTGGAATCCGCTCTGGTAGCCTCATTCTGGGTCCAGGGTTTATATGGAGCAGGTAAGGGTGCCTAGTTTCAGGACAAGACGAGAGGCGGTTTCGCTCCCCTAAGGCAAGCTCCTCCGCTAGCACTGCGGCCTTGTGTTTTGTGAAAAAAATCTTTCTTACATTTCGCAGCTGTATAGGCGTCTGCGAGCTGCCTCATCCGCTTTCTAGTTGCCGAGAATGCCGCAATGTGAAGGCATTCATTGTAGGGTCACTCGGTGACCGGCGACGTAGGCGAGATGGTGAAGGTACGTGACGTCACGGGTTACATGTCCGTGAAGGCTGAAGCAGCTAGTCCGGGCTATATTCACGGATTCGAAGGCGGCGTTGCAAAATTTTATGTTTGTGTGCAATGAATTCCAAAGTATTATTCCTGAAAAGAGTAGTGTTTGCTTGCCATAACTGCGCGTACCTTTGGTAATAGCATATTATTTTGGTCGCGAATTTTGTATAATTAGAGTTAGGTAATTGTGAAAAAGAAGTGTTAATAATGACAGTACCTTTATTTCGGATGCGATAAATTAGAAAACGGAGCTTTAGCTGTAGTGAATATGCCAGCGTAATAATTTTCAGATTCCTGTAGATTGGGGGGACAGATGCCTGGTGAGGACTGAATTTAATAAGGCCTACTGCTTAGTTTTGCGAGTCTTGAAGGTGTGATGAGTGAGTTTCGTTCGTATTTTCTTGAGAAGGTAGGCAATACGTCGGGTGGCTGTGTATGAAAGCGTAATACAGTTACAGAAAAACATGGCGAGATTTGATTCATACACATAAACAAAAACCATTTTTTAGCAAGGGACATAGCATATTTGTTAAATTTTAGATCAGAGTCGAGTGCAACATCTAAAGATGTGCTGTATAAACCATGTGATGATCTAGTATGATTCTCGGAACTAAAGAGGTTTGTTTATGATGGCTGCGAAAAACCATGAAGCACGTTTTTACCGCGTTTATGTTGAGCGCGTTATCCTTCAACCCCGACTCAATACTTCCATGGTCCATGTTCTCCCAGCGGCGCGAAGTGAAAGCACTTTTGTGATCCTGACAAAATCAGACGACAAAACCACGGAACGGTTCTCCCGGGAGGTTTTCGGAAGAGAACAACAGTCGAGCTTGGTAGTCTCACGGCGTCGGTAAACTTTAAAGAACCGTGCTGGACGCTACCGCTCTAGTTCTTGTCCCTTCTTTCTTTTCCGCGATCTCACTGCTATGGTAAAAAAAGAAGAAAATAACAAAAAAAGTTATCCTGACATCGCGCTACCCCCGTTTGCGAAACTGGAGCGGAGATATTTTAGGAGCTGTGATATTGTGATATGGTGAGGGGAAGAGCTTCAGGGACGTGCATGTAAGTACAGTCCCAAACTACACTTTTTGTGTTATGAATATACAACGCTGTAAATGCAACTGTTGGAGCGGACAATGAGTTGGGCCGAACATTGCAAACAGAGCGGAATGTGGAGCGACTGTATTGGTAATCGAAAGGTTGCAGAAGGAGGCTTGATGGTAAAGCGTCTCCGCGTTTCACAGCAATCACCATAGACAGGCCTTCACTAATGAAGCACTGTGTTACCCCGACCGCAACCTTTCTCCAGAGCAGACCGTTTTGTACTTTCTTTCTCCGCTTGCCTACTCGCGCTCTCTTCGCTATCAGCATCATTCATTATTTAACTGAATTCGGCATTTTTCATCTCCTATCATCTCTCCTGCGCCAGTTTCAAATTCAAGTTCAAAGCGTAGCCTGGCAACAGTCTGCGAGAAAACAAATAGGGCCGAAATATAGAGGTTCCCGCCGAGGTGGCTCAGTGGCTAAGGCATTGCACTGCTGAGCACGAGATCGCGGGTTCGATTCCTGGCCACGGCGGCCGTTTTTCTGATGGAGGCGAAAACCAAAAACGCCCGTGTGTACGAGATTTCGGTGCACGTTAGAAATGGTCAAATTTAATCCGGAGCCCTCCACTACGACGCCCCTCATCGTCTGTGAGGCGTCGGCGCGTTAAACCCTACAATCAATCCGTGAAGGTCCTCGGGGCAAATTTTCCTTGCTTCCGTATGAAGATATCTTTGTTGCAGCCCCCAGTCACGGTATTGCGCAAAGGCAGTGCATTATCGTCCTTTTAAGGCGAAAGTCTTGAATCGCCCAATCCCATGTTCGTAACAGAAACGGCATTTCGGGAAGCGTTCCAGAGCATGATGTCTCCCATAGAGGGCGGGTAGGCTCACCAAAGGCCGTCCACGCCAGTACACTTCACATGGAAAGAGCGGAAGAACGCTGCCGAAATAGCGAACAGACGAGCAAGTAAATTCACCATCATCGTAGAACCTCCCGTTACCCGGCGGCAGAAACCAGAAGCAGCGAAAAGAGTAGGAAGCAGATCGACACCATTCGAATGCATTGTAATGGTAATGGTAATGGAGTGGATTGTAATGCAAACGTTCACAGACGGCAAGATTTCAAGCCCTTCGACACCGCACTGCAGTCGTAAAGTATCTCAGGACATTCATACTTTGGCATTCGCAACGCATATGAAAGGGCGTAGGTGTCCCCAGATTTTTTTGCATGGAATGGTGGTCAGCATGTTGGACCAGTAAAAAAATGACGAGCGCATCAGCCGCTGTAGGTGAAGAGAAACGATGACGTCAGTTGAACAAATGCGTGTTTTGCATGAATGAAATAACAGAGCGAAAGTTCCAGCGAACTACCATGATCACCACCACATATAACAAAATCTCAAGTTCCTCGTCCGTCACGGTTCCCGAAACCCATAGTCTGCTACTCACGGGTTTTGGGGAATGCAAGTGTTATGTACTCATAAGTTTGTATTTCCACGCTTGAAATCCGGCAAACGGGGCTTTTTGTCCTGAATACTTTTAGAAGCGGCATTACAACTTGGTATTTAAACTGCTGAAATATAAAATAGCGGTGGCTACCACTTCTTCAGCGGATCATGAAGGTCAGAAAATTAACCGGGCTTGAACTTTTTCAGATGCTCAAACTCTTAACTGAAGGTTAAGATGCTCAAAGCGAAAACTCGCAATCGCGAATAGGTCGTTCACTTGGTTATGCGGAGGCCTTTTGAAGGAAACAACGGGTGCTTAAGATATGCTCTCTAAAGGAACTCTCCTACTCAGACGGCTATTAAAAGCATCTCATTCGCTTTCATGGCTGTCTCCCGGTTTTTTTTTTTACTTTTTCAGACCTCCCGAAAGAGGTGAACAATGAATAATGAATGCCGAAATAAGTAATAACTGCGAGCTGAGCACATGGAGCATTAGAAGAATATACTGAAAATTGGTACAACGCTGAACGTGAAATGAATACCCCTTTGAAAATGCCTACACGCAGAAATCACATTACGCTTAACATGAATCCGATATCCCTCTATGATTGCGTAAATTGTAGGCAGTAGAGGTTGGCTCTTGCGACGAAGTTTTTGCGACGAAGCTTCTGCCGTTCATTTTTCTTTTCCGCAATGGCAGGCTAAAGTGACGCACACTTTCGCGAGCAAGCTTCCGCCGTCGTATCATTTTATTGGCGTGGAGCGTCCCTACCGCGGACGAAATTGTGAATGCCCCAGCCGATGTCACCTCACTCAAAGCACGCACGAACGCACCCACGCACCCATCTACGCGTACCCACACACACACACACACACCACCCACACACACACACACACACACACACACGCACACACGCACGCACGCACGCACGCACCACACCCCCCCCCCCCCCACACACACGCACACGAACACTTACGGTGGTCAGAAGAAATTTTCCATCGGGAAATAGCAAAAAACAGTTCACAAAACAGAAGTAGAAGCACACTTGCAATGGCGACTAGGAGGATACATGCATGTTCTCCGAATAATACATTTCGCCGAGGAGATTGCAAAGCGCGTGAAACGTAGCGTCTTTGACGAATGGCCTGCTGCCTCTTGTAATCGCGTTTTAAGACACTGATATGGGAACACAACTCGAGTACGTTAGATGCAGAAAACAAAAGAAAATAGAAAAGAGAAAAATGACACGATCAGTACGAATGTACAATGAAAGTACATATGTCATTGTCTTCTTCCAAAAACACGAAAAGAATTGAACGAGAATGGAAGCGATGGCAGCCCCTTTGGGAAGGAGACTTGCCTTTTAAGCGCAGCCTCTACTCAAGACAAATTGTCCTTTTTAGGGGGAAAACGAACCGGGCAATAATACCGACTCGCCAAGCGCACCTAGATGGCGCAGTAAAATATTACGTCGTCGTTACGAATCTGTTATCTCATTTCATTCCCTTTCTTTGCCAGCTAGCGGTGAGCCGTGTACGAAACTCTATGGTGAGCCGTTCATTTGTCACCATGCTAGTACTGATAGCGCCATTTAGTGAAAGAAAAGAAACTGCCGGCTGTGCGAAACCTCGGGAAAAGTGTTGAGGCGGTCAGAGTGGCGAGTATGCTAGGAGTGGAAAAGGGTAGGAGGGAGACGAGGGGGGCAGTGTACTATAGGCAGGACTGTGTATATAGGTGATACATACAGGCAGGATCGTTATAAACTATAGAAACTGCTTTTCATGCATAACACATGTATACAATATTTAGCACCGAGGAAGCCTTAGGCTTATCTGAGGGAAAATGTAGGTACACAACCGAAAGTACCAGTAGTGTTTTTTATAATGAAGAATGCAGGTTAGATTGATTTTTGCGATACGAAATAAAAAAACTGCAAATAAAAAAAGTTTCGAAGAAAATGAGTCAAAAGCGAACAAAAAATGCTTTGGCTTGTGCTGATGAACGCAAACTAATACAACAAATAAAAAAAATAATACACGTGCTGTGCCAAATTACCACGCATCAGCAATGCCAACGCGCCTATAATAAATTCATTGGACCATGCCTCCATGGCAATTATCTAGCAAGGAGCGAGAGAGCACGGAGACGGCGCGAGGAGAAGGAGGGGAAAAAAGAGAGGCCGTCATGTGGCATGAGACAAAAAGTGTCGTCATTCCACGGCGTTCGCAGCGAAGAAAGCAGGTACGGGGCCATTTTTCTACCTCACCTCCCCATACTTAATTATTATAGCTAAAAACTGCCCATTGATCGAAAAGCCAGTGTTGCCGTTGAAGTCCAAATGCGGCTTCCGGGGAAGAGTTCTATAGCGCGAGACGTTCCCTAGTTCTGGCTTAAAAATGGCTTTGGGTGGCCGTCTATGCCATTACACTGCCGATGAATTTGGGAGAGGAATAACGCAGCCATGCGAACGAACAAAAGAGCAGCGAAATTCGCCCCATCGTCAACTCTGCGATTACACTCCGGTACGAACGAGCAAGAGCGCAACGTGTAGGAGGCAGATCGAAACCATTAGAAAACGAGCAGATGGTTCGCGAAGCGTGCGTCTCAAGCCGTGCGGTTACGAGGCCCTTCTACAGGCGAGGTGGTAGGAAAGCGTCACAGACTTTTAATTGTACTTCAATAACGCTCTCGCATTCGCAACCAATAAGAACTGCGTAGCTGTGGCCTGCGTTTTTTTTTTTTTTTAAGAAACGTGTTTCGCTCTTTCTCTTTTTGAACTCTCCTTGAAAAGAAAGTGATCAGAAAATGAGCTACGGCGACAGGCAGCAAGTTCTGTCGAATGCTCGCATAATACCCGCCGTGTGGCGACAAGCCTTACACAAGAACAAAACAAAGCGAAGCGAAGCGCACATTTCATGAGATACGCGAAGGTCCCCAGCAAATAATAGTGGGCCGAAGGATCACTTCTGGCAAACAGGTGGATTGGCGAAATAATTCTTATTTCACGACTACCGGCTTCAGTGCCTGTTTTCCAGAAGGTAAACAGTCACGCCGTGGCCTTAGAGTGTAAGCTTCTTCCGACTCGAATCAAATCACCACCGCCGAGGTAAAAGGGAAGCCTCTCTACAGCGTCATCACTCGTATGAGTGGCCAAGAAAAAAAAAAGAAAAAGAAAACACCCGAAAACGTTATCCCGCAGAAGTCAAAATAAGACTCGTCTAGACAATCCCGTGAAAAAAATAGAGTGGTGGGCGTAAGGTTTCAGGCCTCCTTGCCGAAGTGGTGCTGATAGGACGCGATAGCCGTGAAGATTACGATCAACACAACCGCGGAATCTTTATAGGGGAATGTGTGTGTAGGCCTATATTCTTCGTGAGCCTCCTGCATAAATGAGCTTTTCCATCTGAGAATATATTGTAAGAGGTGGCCGCTGCATTTCAGTGTTTTTTTTAGTTCTCTGGTTTTCTTTCAGGAAGAATCCTCAAAACACAAATGAAAAACGTGCCTTGCAATATAGCGTAGGGGATCTTTGATGTCCGAGAACGGCTTAGCGAGTGAATATCCGGGCTGCGTTATACTCTTTTCCCCAGGGAGCATTCTGGAGCTTGTGTCAATACCTTGCAAACTGCATGAGGGAATCTTTTTCTCTCGGAGGGCTGAAAAGAGAAAGTGCGGATTATATGGGGATTCCGGAAAATGAAACGGGAAAATCAAGGTTGCAATATTTAAAAACGTTTGCAAATTCTACAAAGAAAGCACTTCACTCCCCATTTGCCGTTTGAGGCAGCCGTCAACGCCGTAAAAAGCACAAGCTGAATACGGTGCGAAAAATAAAATACCATTTTTAGGCTAGGAAGAGTGTGACCATTGTTTTTTGGATAGCCAAGAAATAGTGCTTTACAGAACAACGAGGCAATAGCCGGCGAGTAGTGGACTGTTTAAGGAAACGCCAGATTAGAGAAATCACAACTACATGGCAACGACGGGTAAACGTTGAGTTCTGTTTCGCCAAAACAACCTACCGCCCCACAATCCGACCGTTGTATATGGAGATGACATGAATCTGGCTTCGAACGGGATTCTGACCCCTTAGATTTTCCAAGTTTTATACCATAGGATTTCTTTCTGTGTCACGAACTTGTAAATCTGGCTTGGTGGAAGATATTTTTTCTACTAAAGGTTCCATAACCACCATAAATGCGTATTTTGGGGAATATGCCAATTTTTGCTGTTGTGTAGGCACTTAAAAATTAGAAGTCCTTACGCAATACAATGTTTATGAATAAATTATTCGTGTTAAGTAAAATGTCTCAAACTTCTATTCTCACCGTACATGTTAAAGTTCATCAACAGAAATGAATTGGTTGAGTAAATATTTATATTCGAGCGTCGGGTGTTTATAGAAATAATGATCCTAATAGCGATAAGAGGTCAGGAAAAATTTACACATTGAGAATTTCATTAAAAGCAATGATCCGGCACTTCGAGAGGTACAAAGTTTCCCTGTACACGAATACTATCACTAAAACCCACGAAAATTCGCCAAAGGCTCCTCACCGGCTGCTTTTATGCTCCTTTCCACCATCTTTCATAGCGACAGGTGCGGTTGTAGAGGGAGCAAGGTTTTTCCGGTAAGCCATATCTAATACCCTTTAATTGGGGCCTTTGAGGGGTCATAAATAAATAAAACAATAAATATATAAATAAATAAACTAATAAATAAATAATAAATACTCACCCCAAATACAATAGAGAGGGTAGAGTAAAGTACGTAGTTTGCGAACCCTAATTAGAAATATATTGTAAGTCAACGAAACCCTCCTCTGAGTTCATTTTGCACCCAAACAGCAGTTAGTGCCTGCGGTTGAGTAACGTGCAGCGTCTTTACAGAAGTAACGGTTCGGTGCATCACCCCCTGCTCAAAGGTCTGCTGCCACTCGAAGTGGTAACTGACCTCAACATTTTTCTGTGGGAAAGGTCGTTGATCGATCCAGGAGGAATCCAGTTTGTCATAAACGGACAGACGGGAATAGTCCGGCGGCAGTACTGATGATGATGTAGTCGCTGCATCAACTGTATGATGAATACGCGGCCACCGTAAAAGGGATGGTGTAATAGTTCTTTCGACTTTTTTGTGTCCTAACATGGTTTTAGAATGTATTCAACAAACACAACGACTAGTCAAAATAGGCGGTCACAAAGTGCCTCAGCTAAAAATTACTTCTCTATGCCCATCACATAACTTAAAATTTTGCAGAAAACAGTTTTCTCTTTTTTGTGGTCTTGGCCTTCTTCGACCGCTGGAATTACGTCATTGCAGCGGTGTAGCGGCTGTTGGCCGGCTTTCCTTCAATTTCAGCTATGGACGGATTCGATAGCCACTTTCAAGGGAAAGCCATACTAGCAAAACAGGAACGGAAAGCGCATCTGCTGCAACGAGCAAATTATGCAGTGCCGTTCCGGGCTGCCGATTAGTGTAACTTTACCAGTGCTTACACACGCTTATAAATGAGTGGAAGATTTTATTGAATGTGTTGCAGAGCCTCTTTAAAACGACGGACCTATTTGTAAGCGTAATGCTGATGCAAAAGAAAGTAAAAATCGGCACTGACATAATACCCACACTAATGCTGTATACATGCTGGTGTTACAATATAGACGGCCATTGTACGTTTCTTCGAGGTGATGGGCAGTGCTTTCTTTAAGCCATTAACGTATGCTAGAACTCAGGAGTGAAAATGCTAGGATTCAGAACAAAATTCTCGCCGAGTTCTGTGTTGAACAAATCAAGATTACTCGATATTAATTGTCGCATGATATTCATATACACTTTAAGAAAAAAGGGTAGAGAAAAGGAGGAAATCGAGGGTTTTCTGCCCCGGACCAGCGAGATTCTCCTTTTAGCTAATTACACGTAGCGCCCTCTGTACGGCCTCTACGAAACACCGAAACGGGGGAGGAAATATTCTCCCCTGTCGTCTGCAATCTGCTGTCGGCGCCGACGCCGAAAACGAAACCGTTCATCGTTGCACTGTGGCTTTCGCCGATCGGGCGCATACGACGACTATGAGCAACACCTCCCCTGTGGTGTGTTGCTTGCTTGTTTTCTCGCTGTCTTTCTTTTTATTATTACCATGTGCCCGCCACGCTAACGCACGGCTCGCCAGCCGTGTGTTTGAAGCACATTCTGTGGGCACCGCTGCATGCTTGCTGTGTGCGACCCGCCTGCACCCTGTTCAACGTTACCAATGCATTTGTGGACGTTTTATACTGACGCCAAAGGGTAAAAGAGGTCAGCGATGATAGCGAACTGCCTTTTTTTTCGTCAACGAGCACGGACCGCAGCATATTGAAGCATCAGTTACCAAGAACAACAGGCCCCCATTCAGCAACATCTTGGCTGAATGGTTGCCAGACCAGCGGTGCGCTCTATGGTAAAATAGGCGAAGGTGAGGCAATAAGTATCATTACCCAAACATACCTGCCGCACTGTTTCGTGAAACGTTTTTTCTTCTTTGAGCTATTTTACTGATTCTTACAAAACCTCAAATTATTAAAAGTTTGCAATTGCACGGATTACATTTGATGAAATAACAAAACCCACCTAAGGCTTACGCGCTGCCGTGGGGTATCGAAACAAGCAACGATCTCACTGTTCCTACCTGCATTCTCGGCGATCAGGGTTATAAATACTTTGTCGCCGTTTCAATGTTTAGTTGTGGCTTGTGATCATGCGGACATGTGTAAAGTGTATATATGTTGTGGTGTTATTATGCTTGCGATTTTGAGTGTTGCGTGTATTGTGCGTTGGCAGTGCCTTTAATGAAGTGTATGTCGCTTTGTTGTGCTATGTTTCTTCCCAATATGTGCCCGCCCACATGCGGCCTCTGTGATGTTGGCTATAATAATATACGTTATCCATAAAGGAAACCAAGGAAACGCCTTGATGTAAGTGCCCCACTGATGGTGATGCTTAGTAGCTGCCCCTCCCCACCCCTACTTTTTTTTTTGCGTCATCTATCGGTCATTTTAAAACGTTTACGGTTGCTTTACTTCGAGCACGCCAGGGGGCGAGCATTGTCATCTCCTCGCTCGGACATTTGCGACGGTTGCGACAGCGACGGATACATTTTTCGTGTTGCCTGCATTGCCTTTGCGCTGAGATTGCAGACGATCCGCGTTTTGATGCATCGGTTGTAGCAAGGTAAGATGAGTAACAACTGGTTGTTCTCAAGCGACCGCATTGGATGCTTGTGATCTCGTGTGCGGTGAACGGCGGGGTTACGAGCCTTTCGGAAATAAAGGCGGCATTTTGAAAGCAATCGGTATGACTTCTACTGTGTTTACGGCGGCGCGTTCGCTCTGAACGCGTAGGCGGGGCGCGCAGCGAGACGAATGCAAGTCGCGCATATACGATTGGCGACATCGCTTGCTAACCGCAGTTCTGCTGCTCGGTAGGTAATTTCTTTGTTATTTTAGCGCATTTTAAGCGCACACAACCACGGTAACCTACAGCAACATCTTGGCTGAATGGTTGCCAGACCAGCGGTGCGCTCTATGGTAAAATAGCGAAGGTGAGGCAATAAGTATCATTACCCCAACATACCTGCCGCACTGTTTCGTGAAACGTTTTTTTTCTTCTTTGAAGGTGTGATGACCGCGGCGCCTTTCCCGCAGAGCGGGTGTTCCCCCGGCGCGTGCCTGCCGCTAGGGCAAACAAAACAGAGCGCTGTTGTCAGGGGCGCCGTCAGCGTTTCCGCGGGAGAAAGCCAGTCCAGCGGCCAGCCTCTGTATCAGCGCCTGGGCGCGGACTAGTCGCTGATTGATGGTTGGGTTTAACGCACCGACGCAACGGAGGCGATGAGGCGCGCCGTAGTGGAGGGCTCCGGGTTAATTTTGACCACCTAGGGATCTTTAACATGCGCCGAATTCTCGTACACACGGGCGTTTTTGCTTTTCGCTTCCACCAGAAAAGCGGCCGCGGCGGCCAGGAATCGAACCCGAGTCCTTGTGCTTAGCAGCGCAACGCCTTAGCCACTGAGCCACCGCGGCGGGTAGGACTAGTCGCTGTGTGTTTTGCTGCATATTATTGCATGTTTCGTGTATGACTTCCCTGCTGTGCGGTGGCGAATATGCCTTCTGCTTCAAAGAAAAAACTCAGAGATGGTGCTTCGTGCTAGGGTGCGATTCCGGATACAAACCTTGTTCCGAAAAAGTGTCCCTCTTTCCTGCACGGCATGTCAAGACCTGATTTTGAAGTTGTCGCGTGCTATTCGAAGGCCGACAAGACGCTTCAGGACAATTGGGCTGCTTGCGCAAAGCGCTTTGACGCGACATGAATAGTTCTAGCATGTCATACAGTTAAAACCCCATCTAACCCAGTCACCGAAAACCGCGTATTTCGTTAAATCGGGAACTTCGTAAAATCGGGACTGTCATTTTACAAGCAGTTGATTTCATAAATTCCATGTCTAAAGGGAGTCGCATCCCAGCAGCTACCATGGGATTGTAATTGTGGCGGCTACGGCGCTCGCTTGACGATAATTAGCCGATGCACTAAAAGTGCACGGTGAAAATAATGAGCCAGCTGGGGCTTGCCTTGAAGTCATCGCACCCCAGCAGTCACGCGAAACACAGCGCTTTCTGTTGTGCCACCTCCCCGCTGAGCCGCGGACCGTTCTTGGCTCTCATATCCTTGAACCACGTAAACAGGGCTTCCTCCAGTTTCTCGTGCAGGATATATGTGTCCTTGAGGTTATTTTTCTTCGACGCAATTCCAGAAGAATTGGCATGGATGATGGCGTCATTTCCCTTCAAGATTGTGGGAAGCGTGCTGGTCAGGACGCCATGCACCACGGAATTGTTGAGCAATTTATCACGTAAAGTTCCGTGAAAACAAATGCCTATTTTTTCTGACGAGGCAATCATCTTCGTGGTGTTCTGTCCGAACACATTCGAAATTTCTCATTATTAGATCTATGCCTGTGGCTCGAAATTCTTCGTTAAATCGGAAGGTGGCGGGGAATCTATTTCGTTAGTTCGAGTTCGTAAAAGCATTAATCAGAATTTGCTCGTTAGATCGAGTTTTGAATGTATTATTTTACCGCGACTAAATCTAGTATGTGGTACAACAACAAACAATGCTGCTCCACAGCGGAAGCAGCAGCGCTTATTGTGTGCTACACATCGTTCGTTTTTATTTGCAATTTGATTACAAAACAAACGAGAGCAAAGGTAAAAAAAAAGAGGCTTGCGTGACGTGAAAGAAGCAGCAGAACTGAACTGCATTCTGCTCCACGCAATAAAGTTTGCTCGGCTAGGAACATGTTGCATCTTTTTGTTTGGTTTTCGAACTAAATTGGCAATGAAATGACTCCAGGACGTTGCATTAGAACGTATGCCACAATTTCATGTTGAATTTGGCTGGTGTAAACGAAGTTATCTACTTTCGTACGTAATTACGCCCACTACCACCACCAACAGCAACAAAAAAATACCAGTGGCAAGAATAAACATGCCGCGTGATCCTAGCAATTAAATAGCGCTCACCTCGATGAAAAAAAAAACAATGTTTCACATAAACCCTGCAAAAAGCCCTGTACACCACATAAGCTCCGCTCAGCGGCTTTAATGTGGCATTTCTCAAACGCCTGCTTGCTTTCTGGCAGCTTAAAACTCGGATGTATTTAGCCGAGTCGCAAACCCCATGTTAGCGGTAGCGCAACACAAGCCTTGCCTTGTCTAAGGAACTGCCGTATTAGCTACAATTTTCAGAGCTCAGTAACGTGTCCCCGCCGTGTCGTGGCAGAGACGCGTAGCACGGAGAACGGCCAGAACGGCCGCGCGAGCTGACGGCGCCCCTGACGACAGTGCCGCCGCGCGGCATTCACGCGAACGGGGGCCAGCTTTTCCTGGCCGGTCATCACACCTTCCCATTCTAGCCACCCTAGCAACATCTTGGCTGAATGGTTGCCAGACCAGCGGTGCGCTCTATGGTAAAATAGCGAAGGTGAGGCAATAAGTATCATTACCCAAACATACCTGCCGCACTGTTTCGTGAAACGTTTTTTCTTCTTTGAGCTATTTTACTGATTCTTACAAAACCTCAAATTATTAAAAGTTTGCAATTGCACGGATTACATTTGTTGAAATAACAAAACCCACCTAAGGCTTACGCGCTGCCGTGGGGTATCGAAACAAGCAACGATCTCACTGTTCCTACCTGCATTCTCGGCGATCAGGGTTATAAATACTTTGTCGCCGTTTCAATGTTTAGTTGTGGCTTGTGATCATGCGGACATGTGTAAAGTGTATATGTGTTGTGGTGTTATTATGCTTGCGATTTTGAGTGTTGCGTGTATTGTGCGTTGGCAGTGCCTTTAATGAAGTGTATGTCGCTGTGTTGTGCTATGTTTCTTCCCAATATGTGCCCACCCACATGCGGCCTCTGTGATGTTGGCTATAATAATATACGTTATCCATAAAGGAAACCAAGGAAACGCCTTGATGTAAGTGCCCCACTGATGGTGATGCTTAGTAGCTGCCCCTCCCCACCCCTACTTTTTTTTGCGTCAGCTATCGGTCATTTTAAAACGTTTACGGTTGTTTTACTTCGAGCACGCCAGGGGGCGAGCATTGTCATCTCCTCGCTCGGACATTTGCGACGGTTGCGACAGCGACGGATACATTTTTCGTGTTGCCTGCATTGCCTTTGCGCTGAGATTGCAGACGATCCGCGTTTTGATGCATCGGTTGTAGCAAGGTAAGATGAGTAACAACTGGTTGTTCTCAAGCGACCGCATTGGATGCTTGTGATCTCGTGTGCGGTGAACGGCGGGGTTACGAGCCTTTCGGAAATAAAGGCGGCATTTTGAAAGCAATCGGTATGACTTCTACTGTGTTTACGGCGGCGCGTTCGCTCTGAACGCGTAGGCGGGGCGCGCAGCGAGACGAATGCAAGTCGCGCATATACGATTGGCGACATCGCTTGCTAACCGCAGTTCTGCTGCTCGGTAGGTAATTTCTTTGTTATTTTAGCGCATTTTAAGCGCACACAACCACGGTAACCTACGTATTTGTACATCCTCGATCCTCAAACCGATCAGCTCGCTAGGCCTTTCTCGCATGACAAGCCTTGCTTGGGTGACGCTGCCAGGGGAGGAACGCTCCTCCATTAGCTCACGAAAGGGGGAAATCTTCCTCCACTCCTAGGGGTAGAAACGCGCTCCTCCCTCTTAAAGGGAGAATCTTTCTACCTCTTAGGAAGAAATATATGATACATTCCTGTTCCACCCTTAAGGGAGAAACTACCACACCCTTTTTTCTTAGAGTGTACATTATGTTTTTAACACCATACGAAAATAGAACGCGTAAGTCGGGGAGAGAGTATAGAGAGCTCTAACACTTTATGTACCGTTCTTACAGTTATATAAATCTGTTGTTACTTTATAGTATACTCAAGATATAGAATAGTCGCATTACCGTTCCTATACATTTTTTCTTGTTGTCTGAATTTCATACTCTCTTTGAAGAGCATTCTTTCTAACTAGTTCCATTTCCCTCTTTACTGCTTTCCTTCTAGTCTTTTTTTATAGCTTTTGTTTTATTTTCAATATCTTTTTTGTTTTTAATATAAATGATGTTATCCGAATCATCCAAACCCATCCCATCTTGCTATTGTGATCCCCATCACACGTATTAAGCCCTGTCGCCGACAGAGCTCAGCTCTCGAGTTCCTAAAGCCCCTTGCCACTGTTCCGAGCTAGAGGCGTTTTTCGAGTACACATTCCTGTACAAACCTCTGCCAATTTTTTGTGTCTAAAGTTGATTCGTCCCTGCTAACACAGCGTTCCAGGAGATGGAAACCTTCCAGTCTACTTTCACGTCGTACATTAGACAAGACACTAGCTACTGTTGCTCACGCGGAGTCGAATCGAAGACAGATAAACAGATTTTCTGTGTTTTCACGCAGAGCGCACTTCTTCGGAGACAGCAGTGAATTACCCCACCAAGTTATAAATTTTAAGTTACGGGCTGTGTCAAGGAAAGACGGTGCAGCAATGATTTAGTCCTTTTGTTCATACCGCACTGCAAACAATGTTTAATTCCGTTAATGGCATGCAGAAGGGTCGAACCAAGGGTCGAACACGCTGCTATTTACACAGTCTATCCGGTCACGAAGATGAGAGAACTGCAGTTTTTTTTTTTTTTCAAAAAGGAAGCTAGCTCGTGATTCGATGCATGGCTGAATAAGAAGTAATATTGCCTTGTATGCAAGAGTGAGCAGGCAGCCATAAGGAACGACGTGATGCCCAACTCGGCGTCACTAGTGAAGTTTAGGAGGCTGTATGTCCGAGATGCGGTGCGAATGCTGGCTCAAGCCGCGTGTAGTCATTGAGATGGCCCGTAAGCACATACGGTGGTGAAGTGCTGACCAAAGGACGCTGTATGCTTTATATGAAAGTTCTCTCAACAAGGTGTATAGCGGGTGCTGACTGTAAATTTCACTGCACTGTGTTGTACTATAGCCGCAAATCGCTCGTTAGAAGAAGAATCCGGGGTACCATGTGATCAACAAACGTCAGGTCATGTGAATCAAAAGCGAGACATTCTCCGGCCTATGCGTATCTCGGATTAAAGAATCGAGTTGCCTGATTTAAATATGGGAGCTCAGGCTCGATTCCGACGTGGTGACTGGTGAGAACCGTTGCTTGTTTACCAATACCTGGAAGTGAGGTAAACGTAAGGTAGTCCAGGATTTAATTGTAGTATAGTTGCCTGTGGACATTCGGTAGGCGTGCTGCCGTGTCAGCGCTCAAAGTAAGTGCTGTAGGAAATGAGCAGTGGCATCAGTTAGGACTAAAATGGCAAGCACCATTAGATACTGTAGCAGGGTGGCGAGTTGGGCGAGTTGGTGTACTTGCATCTTGGGGAACAGCGCGAACTAACAGGGACACAAAAAGAAAGAAGTGGACTAGTCCTGTCCACTTCTTTCTTTTTGTGTCCCTGTTAGTTCGCGCTGTTCCCCAAGATACCATTAGATACGCCAAAAGGACCACCAAAGACCACGCGGCATTCAGCACCGCGCCCGACGGGGAGAGCCGTGTGTGGGTGAGCTTCGTGAAGAAAATGCCACCCGGCATGTTGTAGGGGTGTGGGCCTGGAAGGGGCATCAGAACCGAATACCATCGAGGCGGTATCGGCTTTACTTATGTACAATAGGTGGAATGGAAGTCGGAGAGATCAGTTGCTTCCAGTCAGGTCACTGATTCAGTTTCTTCACTTTAGCCGGCTTAGTGCACGGTGTGCAGTTATTTTTCTTGAAACGACGGGCACTTTTGCAACATTGTAGTCAACGTTATTCCTACTACCCGATAAGGGGCGTCTCTTGGTGTAAAGACTGACAGGAAACGTAAACAGCCTACTTAAGTCAGCACTGGGGGATCCTAAAAGGTAGACTCGCACATAACATTAACATATTCATCGCCGCCCCCACATCAGTGTGTAGTGGCTAAAAAACCATTCACGGGTTTGCGAATATCAGACACTCTAGCGAACGTCTAGTCAATATTTCCTGTAGGTTGTTAGGCCCTTGAGTAAAGAGTGAACGAGGATGTTTATTTGGCGGTGCGACCGGTGCGATGATGGTGATGTATGAGGGAAGAGGATGGGATAATGTTGATGAGGATGATCATGTTATGCCGATGATAAAATACGGGGATTGCACATAATCTACAAACACGTCCTTAAAAGTGATCGACGATGGCCAGGCGTGGTGGCGTGACATACACGCTTACAGTAATAAGGCATTGCT
This sequence comes from Haemaphysalis longicornis, assembly GCA_013339765.2. Classification (NCBI taxonomy): domain Eukaryota; kingdom Metazoa; phylum Arthropoda; class Arachnida; order Ixodida; family Ixodidae; genus Haemaphysalis; species Haemaphysalis longicornis. Next base: position 63,990,252 of record CM023451.1, read on the forward strand.
TACAGTAATAAGGCATCGTATTGCTCACCAGGAGTGGAAAAAAAGAGGTTTTCATCAACCGATAAGCCAGCTCGTTTACTGCGAATATTCTAGCGTCGTCCTCAACTTTATATGCCAATCTACTGTTGCGACCCCGCAGCCTACTAGCATTTCCTCCGTTCTCAAAGGCAAATAATGTCGGTAGACCGCTTTGTTCTCTGCGGTGAAGGCAGGGATCGAGACTATTGCAAAGGACGGTTCCCCCCCGCACAGCTGTTGCTCATCTCTTTCCGATGATGTTCTGCGGTCGTTCTGACATTAAAACCGGAAGGCCACACGGCGTTGACAGGCGAAAGGTTTATTTGGGAGGTATTGGCGGTGAGCGCGAACACGGGCGGCGCTGCAAAGCGCGCCTCCGTGACGTCGGCTTAGGGATTCTCGCATTTGTCGTCTGCTTCACTCAGGCTCGCTCTCCCTGCTGTTTCCTTGCGTTCGGTCCACGTCTGATGCTTTTCCGCACCAGAATTGGCGTGTGGGTAACTTTTTATCACAATAATAGTCTTAATATCGTATACACTACATCATGGTGTAAGTTAAAGCATTGTTTTGGATACTGCTATGGAAGAAACATTGCCGAGGTCGCCCCATTTCTCGCGAAGCCGGTCCTGTGCGGAGTGCGAAGAGTCGGAGCTAGGTGTCAGCTTCTGTATTAAGCCATCTTTCGAACAAAGGGAACAGTCAGCTGCTAATAACCAACAACAGAGAAAATGGAAGACCAAAACAAATTCTAGGCCTTCAAAGCTGCCGGCTTTGGCGGAAGGCATTACGATTCCCGGTAATCACATGTAAGGTGAAACAGTTTTTGCAAGCTTGCCGAATGCTCGAAAGAATTGTATTACATCACTTTACATTGTCATGGCGTGAAAGTATGGCGACATGCACTATGGGCCGAGCAAAAACTGCAGGTGGAGTTCCTAATAACCCACTGTGTGCATAGGCGCGTGGTGTTTATATCCCGGGCTTCTAACCAGTATGGATGTTTATTGAGCAAAACGAGTCACGTCTACGTTAAAGATACAGTAACTCTATGTTTTTTAGACCTGGAGGAATATTTCGTTACATTTTCCACAGCCATATCTTCCCGATATTCGGATATGCGTTATAAGAAAACTGCACTCAAGAGGAGGAGGAGGAACAGGTGGAGGAGAAAACTTTATTTAACACTGAAATCGAGCCGGTTAGTAGGCCGGGTCCTCAGTCCAGGACAAGATAGTAAAAGTAATTTTCTTTGATTCATAGAACGCCATCCTGAGTAGAGTAGGATTGGTTCTTTGCTCCTGGAACAGTTGGAAATGAGTAAAGAGTTGCTTGGAAATATTAATCGGTTGCGATTTTTGTAATATATGCAGGTGTACTATGTATTCCGTTAGTAATATATGCAGGTATACAATTTAAACCGTTAGTTAGCGAGCATATCATGCCTTCAATACCATAATCATGTCATCATTGTTCGGGTTGAGAGTCAGTTCGTTATGATAACGATGGTTACGATAGAAATTCGGAGTACACAAGCCGCCTTCGAGTACTGTGGACAACGTTGTTTGGGGCGCGATCGCGTTGGCGTAGCACAAACCTTCTCATTGTATTTGCATGTGAATATACAAAGCACGCTGCGGATATGCACCTTCTTGCACGCAGCTGGAATTGAAAGCTAATTTGTGAAGGTGGGAATGTCTGCCACACAGTATCTTTGTGAGCCTCCCAAACATCCCCAAACCTCCCAATAAGACGTTTGTGATGGTGCAGAAAAATTAAAACGTTGGTCACAAAAAAAACAAGAAACATTAATCTGATACAAGACAACAGCAACGAAAGAAATATAAGACAGTTGTTTTATTTTCTGCTGCGCGATGCGCGCGTGTAGGGCCCCGCTGCTTAGTACGTAGCATTAGAGTGTTGATTCTTCATAAGAGCATCCCAAAAATACTGCAGAGAAGCCTACGCATTTTCAATACTTATTGAGGAGCTCTGAGTGCTGATCCTCGCGAATAAGCTAGAAGGGACGAGTTACACACGCTCTTCTGACCGATGCTCTGAAGAAAGTTGTTCTCTATCTCCTCGTTGGTTGCAAACTTGTGGGGGATACAGCTTCAAATTATTCAGATGCGTCAGAAGCTGGTAAAGTAATTTAATCACTATAAATACGATTTTTAAGACACTCCAGCAACAAAGCGGGCGATTTCTACCACACACACTGCCGCCTCTCACAAGCGAAGTGTAGCAGACGACAGCGGCGCGAGTCCCTAAGCCGACGTCAGAGCCAGGGGCGCCACTCAAACATCTCACCGCCAATGGGGAGGCTCTGCCGCCCGCGGAAGGTACTTCCCGTAACGAAGCTCTGTGCGCGTAAAAATGTAATTCGGGCGTACACACGAAAGTAAATGAGCTCTTCACTTGGTAAGGGACGGGGAGCTATTTTAGGTACCAGTAGGTCAATTAAGGGTGTCTAAGCTTTTCACAGGGGATGCTGGAACATTTTCAGAACGCTAATCGTTTTCACCATTTCCACCCCGAGGATTCAGCGGAATACGGCTTTCCCCGCATGTGGTGGACGCCGCCGCTGTCGTGTATACCGGCTTTTGTGAATACCGTCACCCTAAAGAACTTTTTCGCACTAAAATTTTCATTAAGACTCTCTACAAATATGAATGTGGCCTGGCCTGAAGAACTAGCCCTGGAAACGAAGAACGCAGAGGAAGGTTTTTTTGAACTTCCTGTGAGGGTTTAGTTCTGTTCACTGTATTCGTGTAGCGATTTTGTTCGGAAGGCTCGAGCGGTAGCCTAACGAGCCACTCTACGAATATGAATGTGGCCTGGCCTGAAGAACTAGCCCTGGAAACGAAGAACGCAGAGGAAGGTTTTTTTGAACTTCCTGTGAGGGTTTAGTTCTGTTCACTGTATTCGTGTAGCGATTTTGTTCGGAAGGCTCGAGCGGTAGCCTAACGAGCCACTGCTAGTCTATTGAGCTTAACGAGACGTAATTTTATTTCCGTCCGGTAATGGTGACCTAGAGGCAGGAAGTGGCTCTGGGGAGCAGGGCCTAGTATTTGAGTCTTCGGAAGCCGTTCTGTTCCGGATCGATAGCATCCCACATTGGAGTAGTTGTAGGCGACGTAAAATGATCGACAAAAGCGGATGCAAGCTCTGGGTGTGTTTGATTTGTTTTCACGGTTTTTTTAGCATCCTGGGATCGTTTCCGGTATACCATTTCTGTAGCGAGAATGGAGTTGTAAGGAACTCTAATATCATGTTTGTGTACCTTAGCTTCAGAAAACACTAAAAATGTGTAGTGATAATTCTATTTCTCCATGAAGCATGGAAAAGTGGGTAATAGTGCCTTTCAGAGGCTTCCGCATGAAGCAGATAGTTTCCCGAAGTCTCCGGCTTTGTTTATATGTCGGTCCACGGTGGATGGCTTGGCTTTGTATGCGCCGGCGTATCTCAAATACAAGCATGCGGGCTCCGAGTGACGCGCGAATGGAGTTCAACCCGTGGCGCTGTGTCTGCAGAACGTCTGCTTTACGAGGTTGTTTTTTATGCTTGCACCATAGACGGGAATGAAAGAAGTTACTTTTACCACAAACCATTAACATTCTCAAGGCCATTAAGAATGTTCAACTCATGTAATACGTCGAGAAACAAAGAGAATTGCGGAGAGGCACCGCCACAAAGCATACCTGTTTCGTCGCCGTTGCGAAGAAAGGGCCACCCAGCTTTTACGGTTGGGAAAAGCGGGTGAAAAACTAGAAAGCATCAAGGTCTTGAACCCACGGGAAACATCTTTAAAAGCAAGGAGAACGTTGGATTCATAATGCAAAGAGCGCAAATACGGCGGACGTTAAACGCGCTGCCTAGCAACTGTTGATAGAAGCTAGTTGCTACGGTCTAGTTGATAGTCAGCGTGTGTCGTTTCTCCCACCTTTTCCAAGTGCGTCACCTTTGCGCCGTTTGCATTATGCACTACAGTCAAATCTAGTTACTACGAACCCCACATTAACGAATTTCTCACATTTATGAACATTTTCAAAATACCCGCCAGATTGTCTATATTATGAGTGTAAAAATACTTCAGAGCAACGCATATCAGTGTAGCGCATATTTTAGAACAACAAACGTAAATTTTCTTCATTTCAGTCGAGGAACATCAGTATTACGAATTCGGGTAAACTAACAGCGCCGCAGATTTCGCGTGAAACAAACTGCCGTTTCTGTGTCTATACCCCAAAGTGGAGTAGCTATTATCATCACCATGTTGAGCGCCAATTGCTAGTGCAACCACAAAACTGAAGTTTAATGTGCAGTAGCCTAGGCAACCTAGCCGCCTTTCACCCTTTTCTTTTTGTTGGGTGTCAGTCAGTGGCCGCTTGGTGGTTCGGTGGTTTTTAACGCTATTCACGTGTACGGGCAGGTATTTCTTTGTTGTAAGTGATCTTGCTGCGAAGTGTGTACGAGATCGTACGATGAATACAGCTAGCGACACAGCCAAGAAGAAGCGATGGAAGTCATCGTCCCAACGCGAACGAAGACGTCTGTGGGTTATAGAACACAGAGGATGAGACAGTGTCAAAAATTGATGTTCGCTCGTTCTGATGATGTGCCCTATGAGGTGTTGCGCAGAGTTGCATCCGTTGTGCGAACTGCTGCACTCGCCAGAAGAACTGATTTCTTCAAACAAAGCTACTTTGAAGTGAGTGCAACGTTTTGATTTGAGAGTTTGCTTGTCTTCGAACGCGTATACTGTCAAGGTACGTCCTTTTCACCTTTACGTATAGGCACTGGCTTATAGCCGCAAGTTTTTCATTACAACGATATTTCAAAATACCAAAGAATTTTGGGCAATCCAGCGTGCTTCATTATATCGAGATTTGACTGTAGTACCAACTTGTGCAACTGACACTTCTTCTGAGAACTCCGGAGTTTCCTTTCATACAAAAGACAGAAGCGGTAACCTTAAATCCCTTGTGCATTTTCGTGGATCTAGATTGAGAGTTGTACCAGCACCAAGATGTTACCAGCACAGTTGAAGTAACGAATTTTTGAGAGCTTTAGCATGTTCCTCTCCCACGGTACTTGTTAGGTTATGTGGTAGCGCATTGCATAGGAAAGCCAGTGGGCAGCTGATCAAAGAGCTTTGTCATTCCGTCGCACCAAAAAACCTCGAAGCCTCAAGAGAAATGTATTTAGTGAGGTGCCGGGAATCGAACCTTTGACCTTTACGCCGTGAAACCTGCAAGCAAACTACTGTGCCACCCCAAACGCCCTAGGGGTATGGCGTTAGCAAGAGCGGGGAACAAAACCATGCGCAGCCATTTGGAAAGAAAAAAAATTGGCCGCGCATCTGCTGGTTTCGTTGCAAATGTCGACAAAAGACGATAGTCTTTATCGTCTTTTGCCAAGTAAATGCTTCCCTTCGCTTTTCCGCTCCCCTTACATGTTGTTCCTCTTGCCTCGCGCTCCTCCCAAGTCAAAGACGCCAAAGGTTTGCCTAAATCATTTTAAATTTACGGCGTCCCACCGCTCCAGGCCGGGTGTCTCGATGCCAACGTTGCTGTACGGCGAAGACGCGCGTGAATCGAGGCGTCCTACTCCACGTGCGTTGCAAGAAGAACGTGGAACCTATCTAGTGGAACCTTTCGTAACTGTTGCCGGTTGATTTCTTAAAATGGCGCCAGAAGCTATAGTGGCACGGGCGACAGCAGGCGACGGCGGAGTGATTTTTTTTCTGCAGTTTATGCAGTATTTAATTTCGCAAAAATCAAGCATGTATGATCTTTTTACAAAGGAAGAGAGCAAATATCACTTCTGTAATAATTTGTTGTGTTATATTTTCGTAATGTCTTGTTCTTCTTCAAAACTGTTGACAAGTATAAACATTACACCGGACTTAGACGGATAGATTTAGCTGTGACTATATAAGACTATTGTGCAGGCATTGTTTTACTTTGGCCTGGTGGCTGAATCTAGTCACAGACAGACAGACACGACAGACAGACAGACAGACAGACAGACAGACAGACAGACAGACAGACAGACAGACATAGAAACGGACCAAAATTTCTGGGTTTAAGTAGCCCAAGAAAGACTATCGTCTTTATAATGGTCGGAACCGAACCTGGGTCCCTCGCGTTATGAAACCGGCGTCTATCCGATTGAGCTATCATCGCATTTCGGGTGCACAGGCATATCCTTTGGGTTCGTAACGCGGGCGTTGGCTTTGGACCTGGTCGTGAGTTCTGGCTCGTACCAACGCGGTACACTTTGGGAGAGATGTGAAGGGCTGCGGACGAAACCGCTGGGGCCTGCCAGTCGTGGAGAACTTTCGGTGGCAAGTTCGGAAATCCATGTGAGGGGAAACAGGTCTTCGACTTAAGAAAGAGAGGCTCCCCGCTCGTCTGTTTCTCTAGCCTTGCAAAACTGGGGAAGCTGTGCCATTTTTTTGTGTTCCCTCTTTTACAGTGAGGCCACCATGAGTTCAGTTCAGGGAAGCAAAGTTAAGCCCACTTTGCTTTTAGCAGTATTGCGAAGGCAGTTCAACTTGTGTCTTCAAGAACAAACCAACCGGAATCCTTACAGAGCCTAGTGATGTAATGAAGACCGCGTAAAAAATATTTTGATCTATATTCTGCATATAATTTCATGCACACGTGAGCTAACAGAAACACGGTCAATTTTTATTTCTCAGAGTACTGCCAGTTTGAAGAATCAGCGGAGGGTGCAACATCTTGAACTTTTTATTCTGTCTTACCTAAACGTTTTGACAATTGTGACCAATGTCGCTCGCAATCGTACTTGTGTTCTCGTTAACTACAAAGGTGGCTCCACGATAAATGCTGTGGGTTCTTTTCAGGCTCGTGTTCTGGCTATTTTCATTACTGCCCAGCAACTACCCTGCCGCGGACAGGTGTGAGAGAAGGACTAAGCGGCATTTAGGACGAAACGCCAGCGGTGCGTATGTTGGAACGCAGTACAACAAACAACAAATAAAGTGCAGCCAAGCCGACACTTGGAACGTTATAAATAGTTTCTGACAACCCCTGAAATACAAGCACATGTAGAGCAGCCACGACGCTAGCGACGGGGGTCGTGGCTGTACGAATGTCCCTATAATCACGCTTGGGCTTTGCTCGGGAAGTGTCGCTGCCAAGGCCCCGAGCCACCTCATGACATGGGAGACGAGATGTTTCGCCAGCGTGCTATCGGGGAATCCTGGCGACGCGAAAGGAATGCCCAGTAGGGTGGGTGAGAAGAGGAGGGTTGTGCTGTACGGGCCCTGAGGCTTCGCTGACCGGAGGGAGAGGGGGAGGGCAGTTCACTGCGATGGGCGAGGAATGCGGCCGACGATATATGAGTCTGTCGATGGGGCTCCACTGCAGAGGCTTCCAAGGGCATTGAGGGGCGAGCGAGCCTTATTCCGACAATGCCCGAGAAGAACAGACGTAAATAGTCAAAAAGTGAGAAGCCTGGCTTCGCGCCTGGTGTTTCGTGCACGTTTAGCTGGGTTGTAAACAGCACTGACCCTCCTCCCCCTTTTTTTTGGTAAACGCTCACGGTGTTTTGTTGTAATAAGCGGCATGTCGGCAATTGTGTATTTTTTACGTTTCCGTTTAACCTAAGAATTCGAAATTTGATGTCAAGGTTCATATAAAATAGGGCATTGTGTTGACACATTCATGGCATTATTTCTATGTAGTTAATTTGAATGAAAATTTAGGTTTTTATTTGTAAAATCTTGAGAAACATTGAATTAGATGATATTGTCGATCTGTTGCGTTTTTATTACGTTAAACTGCTTAAGTTCTTGAAAAGTCATGCAAATCATTTGGAATAAGTTTACAAAGCTACGGCGGCGCTTCGGTGACGGAGGCTGCCTGCAGGCGATTTTAATAGTCTTCACTCACTCACTCACTCACTCACTCACTCACTCACTCACTCACTCACCACTCACTCCTCACTCACTCACTCACTCCTCATCACTCACTCACAGCACTCACTCACTCACTCACTCACTCCCTCACTCACTCACTCACTCACTCAGAAAGCTACTCCTAAGACGTCTCCGCTTCTACCAGTTTGCCATAACTGCTTTGCACCGTGCACTCCATAAGCCAACTTTTTAGTCACTATTGGAAGTATGTGGTGAGTACGTACTGTTGATTTGATTGGCTAAAAATTATACGTTTGAGTTGCATCAGTTCGAGCCGAACACTGAGTTACCCAGCGCTTTATTACCGCGGGGTGTTTGTACACCGACGTTCGCGTTGTTTTGCTTCTAGCCCAGATTCAGAACAAAAGGCAAGAGAAGTTGTGTGCCTTCCTTTTAGTTTTTATGGTTAAACAAGGCAAGTGATTTTTGTTCGTTTGTCTTGTTTTATACGTTATACGTTTCTTTGTGTCCACCTGCAAAAGTCTCTCCAAGTGACTAGAACACCAAGAAAAACTAGGAAACCTAGAAAACGTTGTTGGGTTTCTGGCTCTTGATACCTTCGACTTCCCCTTTCCCTTCAGTGTTACTCAGCTTGCGGTGGAGTACCCTTTAAAGGCAAACGCGTGGTCGTGCTGTTGACTTTCCGCCACAATCCTCCAGTGAAGGGCGGAAAATAAGCACCCTTCAAGCGGCAGGGCCCACTGCGTACTTCGTTTGACCTCAGAGTTGGCGGCGATTTTAAAGCAACCGTTTTGTTAACACAATGGAAGCACGGTTCCATGGACGCCCTGTGTGTCCAGAGATGTTAACAGAACTTTTAATTCGGGATCGTGATAGCTTGCAGTGACGTCACTGTAGCTGCCACCTTGGAGCACTGCTTTCTCGGTGGAAGGCTGTGAACTTATCTGCCCCTGTTATCTTGAGAAATGCTGTCAAAGCTGAAAGCAGTACTCCAGACAGGGCTATAGTTACGTCACATAAAATCCATGTGTACCGCGACGCGACCTGAAATTCGGCAGTAGCGAGAGGTGCTTGTCCCCACCGGTATACCTCATGTGAGTGTGGTGGGAGACAATCAGTTAAATCGACTAAAGTCGTGTACACTTCAATTACACGGTGGCATGAACTAACAGCAGCGCAACGCGTAGGAGACAGAACGAATCCGTTCAACAGCGTTAAGGCGGATCTCAAAGCAACACAGCTCCACAGGAAAGATTGCAAAGCCAATCGAGGACGCGAGGCGAAACAAGGCGTCGCAGGCTTTCTACTGGACATTCCTCTATTCGTATTCAGTACCTATAGATGTGCTTGAGTGTCCTCAGATGTTTTCGTTTTGCGCGATACTGGTCCCACAAAAAAACGTTGAACGAGGAGTCATCCGGGTCAAACATCCAGTGCAACGATGTGCTGTGCTGCTCAACCTAAACCTAGGACATGTTCCAAATAACTATAGTACGGCAACAACAAAGGCGGCGCGTGTACATTCAACGTGAAGCACCAGAATATTCCACAATGTCGGGATAGTGACATGTAAATAGGCACGTGGAGAGAGACGTGAACCGTCGGGTCGGCGTCGGCAGTCTGCGTGCGAAGCCTAAATTTCCTGCGTGGGGAGCGGGCTGGTTCTATTTCTGCCGCTCAATGGGGATGGCTATTGTGTTTTCATCCTAACAGGCCCCACTAGCCCTTCAAGCCCCGGCAGGTATAAGCAGTGCACGTTTCACGCCTAAAGACAAAGAGAAAGCGAAATCGGTGAACCACTTGCTCAATTTCCGGCGTTGACTGCCGTGATCATGATGCAGACGGAGCGCCAAAACGACGCTTTACATAACTGCGTTTTCGAATCCGGTACAAATATTCTAAAAAGAGTAAACAGTCTGCGAAAAGCAAACAAAAATGAAAATTTCGCTATTGCGCAAACGAAAACGGCGAGAAAATGGGTGAAAAGACACTAAAAACAACCGCGCAAGCATGCAGGGCCTCAACGTGGAACATTTCATCAACGTAAAAAAACCACAATCTCTGTGGATATTTGCAGCCCCGCTTTGTTTATATTCCACACTCCCTGCCCGCATATTTGATCTCAATAAATTGTTCCAGATCAACCTCAGCCGCGGCATTCAATCCTAATATTTGTGAATGGCCGGGAAAATGCGCCAAAACGTAAATTCTAGAGCCTCAAAACCTGCGCGCTTAGATCGCCATTCGCATTTTGAGCACAGCGGTAAAGTGGTTACAGAAAAACAAACAATACCTCCCGTACCAAGAACACGGGTGCACACGAAGCTTGCGCAAACCTGTAAAAGCGTAAACCATCCCTTCTAAAATCTTTCAAACCGAATGCCCAAGCCGAATCCCTTCAGCGGCCCGCCGTTGTCGTTGTTTCGGGCTTTCCGATTGCCGAAGCTCAGGATTAACTCTCTTACCACGTTCACGGGCCCGTTTTCGTTCTCGTTTTTTGGGAGCCGCCTGCTATTCAGCGAGAACGGACATAGCGCGGCCTACTCATGGCGCAGCTGGCCTTGAACTGGCAAGAAACGGCGCGTGCAGCGAGCTAATCGCCCGCTCTCTTTTCCGGGGGAGGAAGCGCCTTTGATTGGCTTAGAATATGGTGTGACTCCGCGGGCCACTTGTGGGAGCGTGGAGTTTGCAGACGCTAGCTACGGAGCAGGAGCAATTTCCGGCCTTCAGCTTCGGGTCAGGCGGCTAAGCTGAACCAGGCTATTCTAACCGCTAAAAGCAGAAAAAAAGAAAAAGGACGCAGTGCTTATAAGCAAAAAGACCACGGCTGGAATTAGGGCTTTGTTTTTGTCTTCAATGGTGAACTTCTGCCGTTAGAGTGAAAGGTTAACTTCAACGCCGCACGTGTAGACTGGAATCGCTAGGCGCTTAAACTTGTTGAAGTTGGGAGGTAGAATCGCGGTTAGTGCAAACATCTGACGATTTTGCGAATAAAGAGGAAGGGAGAAATGAACTAAACTATTTACTTTGCCTTTAATCTGTCCGAAGATGTTCAAGGGTGAAAAAAAAAAACATTCCTCGACTGCCATCGTGATGGATGTCAGTACGAGAAATTGTGCAGGTGGCTGTTTTGAAGGCCACAACCTAGAACTTAGAAAAGCGGTGAATCGTCGTGATAAAGGTTTTGGCACCAATGCACATTTTTTTCATATCTATATGGGCGATCACTTTCTTTTACATAACTGGAAAAATTATAGTTGGTAGAACTTGATTACATTTCGATGGTAGCAGATGTAAGGTTTGCGTGAAATAGGCGTGGATTGTGATGTAGCTAACATTTGCATTGTAATTCATTGCATTAAAGACCGACGTAAAATTTGGAAATCTTAGCAGAAACAGCAAGGATTACGTTTTTCCTCTGGGCGCTGAAATAAATTTTCTCCAATGTTGCCCAATAAAACCCGTCCAAAATCGTCCCAACAGTCTTCGAAGTCCCGGTGAAACTTGTCTCTGAAACCACCCGATTTGAAAACGTATAAGGGTGCTGTAACATTCAATAAATTAGAGTTTTCAGTGCCAACTCCTTAGAAGACGGCATCCGTACTTACCGCAGGGACATTATTATTCGGTGAAGAACAAAAATAGGCCAATGCCGACAGCGCAGGCAGCCATTAACGTTAGCAGAACAGAATTTACTCTGCTGTTGAGCACACATAACAAAAATGGGAAAGCTGTATCTTTCCACCGCAGAAACAACTTTTCCGATTTTAGTATCAAAACAATTATTTTTTGCAGTAAACACGTCACACTGAAGCATTTGAAAAAATACGAAGTGCGAAGACAGAAGTTTTTGAACTACAGCAAACTACCGGAAATCAAGCAAGAATCTCCTAACGCGCGGACGAACGACTCGGGGAAAAGTCATTCACGCACTTCACCTAACACCGATAACTATTCTACGATAAAACAAAACCATTTGGAGCGCCGTGAGCTCGCGTGCCGTGTTCTGTTCAAAACATCCGCTCTTTGCCCAGCTCCGCTGCCCGAAATGAGCCATATGAACTAAAAGCACAGGCCGAGGCATGACGGGAAATATAAAACCATAGACGAAATCGCCCCGCGTGAGGAGAGAATTCATATCTCTTTGTTTGTTTCTTAGCGTCGTGTATCAAGGCTTCAATCGCGTAACGTGAGGTAGGCGGAGGACTGTAAACGTTGAGGATATATACACTTGGGTGAGAGTGTCGATCAGGAAGAACCTCTACAAAGGTGTGTGCGATGGGGGAGGTGATGTGATGTTCTTGCGGGGTAAGGTGCTGTGCCACTAATATTGCAGTGCTGTGCAGGGGGTCTTGTATGCAAGTGGCATATCCTCGAAGAGATGGGTTGGGGGTGTCAGCCTCTTGTAGAGCGATGACCTGAGAAGGAGTTGGGGAAATGTATAGGGCTAGCTGATTTTTTTTGTTTTTGACTGACCGGCAGTTCCGTTGGTAGATTATGAAATTTTGGAAATCAGTTCTCATCGTTATAGGCAAGGGATGGGCAGGACTCTTTCTGTTGGAATTCGGCTTTGTTCGTTTGCGGTTGAAGAGCAGGAACAATTTCGGCCATGTCTTTAAGTTGCGGGACTCGATTGTTGATCGATTCAATGAGTGGTTGCAGGGCCTCTACAATGGATACTAGTTCGGCTTGGAAGGATTCGAGGGCTTGGGTGATGCGCTGTTCAATAATGGGAATGAGGCGTTCTGAGACCTTTTTTACCATGACGTCTGTGGGTGGTTCAGGGGGAGTGCGGGAGGCGAGGCCGCGGACTGTGTCTTCTAGGGCGTCAAGGCGTTGGCTGAGCTGCGTGCATTGTTGTTGCACTTTTTGTAGCGTTTGCTGCAGTAGGCGGGACAGGATGATTTCGGGAGTGGTGTTGATAGGGGAGGTCTTAGTGGTGGGAAGGGATGTTGGGGTGTGAGCAGTGTTAGTGCTGTACAGGGGTGGGAAGGTGTGAGCAGTGGGAGGTTGCGCAACAATGGCTGACCAGCTCACCTCGTTTTGGTGCATATCTCTATGGGCAGTGTTCATGGTTTAGATCACCCGTTTCGGAGTAGGCGCGGGCAGGACTCGTTTCGGACAGGGTTTCTGGCACAATTTTCATGTAAGTTTACAGTCATGCTGGGAGGAGGGGTTGGCGGCGTGACAGCGGGGACGCTTGGCCGAGTCCGGGTGGGGGCAGATGTCTTGGCGATGAGCGACGTCGCCGCAGAGTTGACAAACCTGGGCGACGCGGCGGTAGGATCAGCAGCGATGGAGAGTCTCTCTGGTCCGACTCTCTGGTCCGACGTTGTCCGAAGCGTCTCTCTGGTCCGACGTTGGGGTGGTAGGGCGACATGATAGGCGCAGCGGTGTCGCTAGGCCTGGGGACGAGGCCTAGCGAAGGCGGCGAAAAGGGACACCATGAAGTGGCCGATACCTCTGACCTGTTTGAGCCTGGGGGGTCAGTCGGGCGTCCACGTTTTTCAGAAGACGTACGGAATGGCTGGTTCTTGCCGTATGACGGTCAGAGAAAAAGGTTCCCTATTGTAGCAAAATAAACGGGAGCTGAAGCGACTCGTGTGCGGTGGCGTTGGCTCCTCGTGGCGGTCACCACCTTATGAAAAGCGTTGTAATTTTTCGCGTACCTTTGTTTGTTCTCCTGAAGTGCGTGATTGGCACACCTCCGAGTTTTGGTGAACACGAAGTACTTGCAAGGAACTTATACCATTCTAAAACTACATATTTAGGCTTTTAAGTTAGACACTGCACTGGTACACAAGGATCGATGAATGAGTGAGCACGTTTTGATGCCTAAGATCAACAGTAAAAATATTGAATAAAAAAAGCGCTAAGGAATGCTTACGTGTATAGCACATGCACTGATCTTGTTTCTTCTCTTGTCGTTCCCGCGTATTTCTTCTCTTTAGAGAGTGTTCATCTGGGTAGGAAATCATGCCCTGCATTCATCGCACTTCGAGTACACATAGAATTATTACTCTTTGCGCTGGTATCAAGAACGTGTGTTGGGAAGCCGTGGCGTCACGATGTTTTTATGCCTATTATCGATGCCGCTGGTAAGTATTCTTCTTGTTCTGCTGCCGCCGTTCAGGATAAGGCGGGCAAGGCCTCTTCCCACGACACCTTTCTTTTCTTTTGAGGCGTACAAAAACCTTCTGGAAAGTTCGTGCATAAGGTTTCGCAACGGTGCAACATAACTTCATTTTATGCATTTTTTATATAGCTTCTCGTACAGGAACGCTTGTATGGTTCCTTTGAGGCGCTCGTGCTCGCTCACTCGGTGAATAAAAAGGCGACGGTGGCCATTTTCGGGTCGCTGAGCAGTGAGCGGTGTGGAAAGGGGGCATTAGGAACAAAAGACTGGGTGACATACGGCGGCGGCGCTTGGATTTTTTCGCATTGGCTTTGTAGCATATACGGCCCTCTGTCACGCGCAAGTAAGACGTGCAACGTAGACCTCCTATTATCGTTTAGTTTCGCAGTTACAAATGTGCGTATGGTTGGTGCAAAAGACGGGAGAAATGCTTCGTTGCACTGCGGCGTGTTGCCTAACAGTCACGGCACTGCCCTTTCTCTCTCTCTCTCTGTTCCGTTGTCTGTATGTTTACTGATTCTACTTTCTACTTTCGGAGGACATAGGATGTGGCCACCATTTATGAGCATCGAGTCTCAAGAACACACACACACAAAAACAGAGGCACTGAGGCAGACGTATTATTAACCAGTTTCTGTGGAAACAAAGCAATACTTCGGTATTTACCTTTCCTGACTCTTACCGGCGGTTGAAGATGAATGAGGCATGACTCATTACGATTGTTGAACAGTTTTTTTTTTTTGCACTGTGCGAGCTGCTTGGCCGAGCGTGCAGTGAAGCAGAATATTTTATTAGATTTTTTTGGTTGTTTCAACAAGTTTGAGCCTTAACAAGCTGCTTTTGCCTTGAAAACCTCCCGTAGCTCTCCTACCGTATCTGTCACAGCCGAAGAAACTGGCATCGTTAAATAAATGGATATTTTAACTAAAAAGTGCAAAGTTTCGTTTTGCACGCTGAAATGCCTTGACCCAAGGGAGAATTCAAGAATCCGGGGGGTTCCTTATCTTTAGTCAGTATCTCGCACGTACAGGTGTTTTTGCGTTTTGTCTCTATACTCATGTCAACTTCCACAGCCAGCTGTCAAACCCGTTATTCCCGTAGCTCCACAATGGCCGCGTCACTATGTATATTGGAAGTTTTACTAGTCCAATTTAGTGCTGGGTTATCAAATGCGTTGTAGAGTAAGGACAAGGACTCCTTCTAGCGGTGTAGCGATCTTAAATAGAGCCAAAGGGTTGTGCACGTGGTAGTTCCCTTTTTTGTCTCCTTCTAGCCCACGTTGTTGTATTCAGTGGCACATAAAGAGAGCCTCCACGGGGATTGGCTTGATTTACTGATTAAGGAATTGTTTATCAACGATGTGTACATGACATATTCATTGAATGAACATTTCAATCTTGAATACATTGGGCGCAACCCCGCACGAAGAAAGGTTTTTGGGGGCATAGAAGTTCACACATTACACGGCGTTGTCACACGATCACCTGGAAAAGGAAAGCCGATGGACGTGTCAACAATACTATTTAACGCGACTAAACGGAAACACGTCGAAGTGTTTTCTATGGATGCTCCAATACAATACATTTTTGTTGCCGTTTTTTCCCGTGCCCCGGTGGCCTAGTGGCTAAGGCACTGTGCTGCTGAGCTTACAGGCGCAATCCTGGAACGGTCGCTTTCCTGAAGTTGGCGAAAAACGCACACGGTCGTAAAAAAACTAAAACGCGCTGTCTGAGATTTTTCGGCCTGCATGAAAGATACCAGAGAGGCGACCTATACCGCTACAGCACATCTCACAGCCATGGTGTACAAGTCTCTCAAATTGGGCCTCAAAAATTTAAATATCTTTGTAGCAGTTTTTGTGCGAACACTGGCGTTTGATATGTACCTACTCATTACTGTTAATATCAACTGTAAGCTACGTTTATTGATTACTTTACAAAAACAAATTGGGAACTTATGGAAGCGTTTATTTGGAGCTTAGGAAGCCTGGCAAACGTAATACGTGTATAGACGATTCGTGTAGACAGTTTCTAGGTAGGCAAGGCAGAATAGAGCGTATGAGCTTGTTGCGCGCTTTTGGAGAGGCATAAAAGCCCCAAGAACATCAGCAGAAAACATCTGCCCGTGTAGAAAAAAACAGCAACGCTCCCTCCTCCTTCGTAGAGCAATGTAATATACGAAGAATTTCGGGCTCCCATTGCAAATGTGGCACAATCCCAACAAGTGCAAAAATCAAAGTCAGCTGCTACTAGAATTTCAGCCGTGTTTTATAGCGCGCTCTTGGGCGAAACGCCGCCCTGAATTCTTGAACACGAGTTACGAAAAGCATACGGGCTTTGCTGGGAAATGGTGTGTTCCGCGTTAGGGCGATGTTTGACTCACAAATATGTGAAAATGCTAACAATCGGGAGAATTTAAAAAAAAGAACAAATAAAAAAAGTAATACGGGTTTTGTAATATACGGAACGAGTGTAGGAATTCCGAGGTGCTTATTCTCTCGCGCGGGTAAGTTTATCTGCAATGTAAAAAAGTACAAATGAAATAAGACATTAGGAAATTTTTCGCTGAAAAAAAGAACAATTGTACGAATTCAGAGCTACCGATTCTCTCGCGTGAAAAAGTCTCTCTCTCTCTCTTTCTCTCTCCAATGGATATAAATTTTTTTGAAAAGAAAAGAAACTAGAGCAATCGGAGGACGCGTGCCTTCAGCGTCGCAGTAGTAGTATCGAAACTAGATCTTGCCCAAAATGGGAAGCTAGCCTACCTGGAAGTAATTCGATTTAAGACAGGATCCCATTGGCCGGTACAGATGCCAGTTAAGAACACTCGCAGCCGTCTCGTGCTTGCGTTGCTTCTGATATTTCTTATAACTCCTCGTATCTGAAACGATGAAACACAATGACGGCCGGTTTATGATTTTATTTTTGTGTTTAAGTATTGGTAGGAGTGGCAAAATGTTTCTTGTTGTAATCCTTAGCCGTCTTTTTTTTTCCTGGCTTTATTTTCACCAGTTTATGACCGCAGGCATGAATATATTTATTGATCATTAGTAAGAGTAGAAGGTCCACCTGCAGGCGTACACTGTATCGCCTAGGGGCGGACACTCTGCGTACATCCTTTCAAGAAGAAGGCTTCGTGGCCTCCTGTATCACCTGTAGAACCTATATGAACACCGTGAACCATAACATTAAATATAGCTGGCTCAGTGGATGCCTCTGGATTCTGGCTCAGTGGCTCAGTGGATGCCTTTAGTGTCTCTTGTTCAATCAAACTGCAACTGGTTCTATTACTTTGGTAATGGTAATTAGCAACTTTTCCTCCTATTGCACCGCTGTATCAGCGCTGATTCAAAATTCCTCCAGGCTATCTTGAAGTGCGTCATTAAAATGTAACTTCTTGGGACCTCTGATGTGTGTTTCGATTTGTTAGCGGGCAAAAAAGCATGACCTCAATACTCAACCAGTACTTATCAGTGTTAAAATAGTGCATACCTGGGTGAAAATATTTTTGGGTTCTGACACATTTATGCAGTGCAGTGATGGCATTTAATTATTCGAAAAAAATTCTTGGTACTTCTAGATGCTTAATTAGTCGCTGCAGTTGAGAGATAAGGCGCTGTACTGCTGAGCCGAATGACGCCGATTCTATCCTGTCCTAGGCGGCAGATTTTTTTAATTCAGGCTTAAAACAAAAAATCTTGGTATCGAAATTTAGGTTTTTGTAAATATGCGCATGTTTTTTAAATTAATCCGCCTCTCTACAATAGAACGCCTCGTAGCTAAGGTGTAGCTACGGTGCTTAAAACGAAACAATTGGATTTTGATGCGAAGACACCTGTTGACTTCCCAGGTGAAAAAAGCCGCCCTCCGTACCAGGAGAAGGCACACCAAATAGCTCACCGCAAAAGGAGAAGGAGGAATAAACGTTTCATCGCACAGTCAATGTTGTTGGCTAGACAGCCAGGTTGGGGGACCTCCTTAGTTCAGGAAACCCTGGGTCTTGGTGGCCTGTATCGCCCCGTCTAGCAGATGTTGTTCGTGATCCGGGTTTGCTTTTCGGGGAATATATTTTCAAAGATTTTACAGAGTAATGGCACGAACACAATCGAGCTTAGCTGAGGAATTTTTCGTACTAGCGAGCATTCACACAAGGGCAAAGCTTTGTCTCTCCTTTCGTCTTGTCTTTCTTCTCCTCTTCGTCTCCTCTTTAGCTTTGTCCCTTTGTTACTGTTCGCTAGTAGGATGAATTACTTAGTTAGTAACCAACTCGCCCAACATAGCGCTTTAGTCGTGCTTAGCTACCATGTTCATTAATCACATTGTTCCATGAGGCACAAAGCAGATTACGATACCAATGATAAAACGATGCGGCCGAATACTTTTGGCGCATGAGCGAGATACGACGACGAACACAGACAAAAGCAAACTGATATTGAGTGAGCCTACCACAGTCGTGTATTGGAAAAAAATCCCGGGCCATCTACGCTAACGTGAAACCTGGAGAGGGGTGAATCATGCAGTGTTTAAGTGTATTCTTGACGCCTTGGCGATTTCGCCAACTCGGTTCAAGCTGTGGACACAGGCCGTCTGCGTTAAGGTCAACGTAACGTGAGGCCTAGCGTCGGACCGGGCACACTCGGTTTACATGGCCAATCACCGTCTTTACGGCAGTGATTGAAACGGATCACGCCACGCAAAAATTTTGTGGAAACATATTTTGCTACTCGCGTTTTTGATATTTTCGTAATTAACGGGATCAAATTGCTCGTGTATGGTTAGCCCATGTTTCTAACATATGTGTCTAATGCTACAACGCATTTAGTAGGCCAAACATTAGTCATCGATCTAGACCATTCGATCTGTGCGGGCCATTTAATATGCCTGCTAGTTTTACAGTCGGAAGGTAATTAGATCGACTCCCAGCAAGATCCAACTTTACCGTATTTTTTTCACATGAATTCTGTAAACTTATTGCTTCAATACCTCCGTAGGACATCGATACCCCCGAAGAAGCAGCCATTGCCCTTGCAGATATCCCCGGCAAAGAACATAACACCATCATACCAGACTCCCAGACAGCTTGTCAAAACTTCCAAGTTGAACTCATTTCACCAAGAGCAGCAAATTTTCATCATATGGACACCGGCTCTTTCATACTTGGAAGGGAATGAGGCGGCTTATGCCGAATCCCGAACTGATGTACACTGGGCGCCTCTTTCTGTGATATCAGCCAGCCCTTCCATGGGCCCAAGACGAGAAATAATCTCCCATGAAGGTACACTGACATTCTGGCACATTACCGCTTGGGTCAAAGAACCATTCCGCCTCCACATCACATGTCTCTCGATGACACGGTCATCTATGGAGAGCTCCAGACAAACCATATTCCCCATGGAACATTACTACATTTATTACATTCGACATTATTCACATACACTTGTAAACTCTGCATAGAGCCGTGCAGTATCTACCACATGGTGTGTCAGTGCCGCCGCACTACCCTTCGCCCCAAATCTAAATCCCTCCCTAGAGCAGTGAGAGGGTCGGTTGACCAGCTTCAACCAGGATCACCAACAGCATCTGCTAGACCGGGGGAGACAGTCAGCCAAGACCCACGGCTTTCTGGAATAAGGAGGTCCTGATCTTGCTGGTCAAGAGAAAAACATTGACTGCTCGATTAAACGTTTATTGCTCCTCCTCCTATCACGGTGAGCTATTTGGTGTGTCTTCTCCTAGTACAGAAGCCGGATGTTTCGTCTACAAAGTCAACCGATGGCTTCCTATCAAAATCCTTGTTTTTTCGTTTTAGCAACCGCAGCTACACCTAAGCTATGAGGCGTTACATAGTAGAGATACATGAATTCATTTAGACAACATCTTGCTATTTTACAAAACAAAAATTTAGATACACGGGTGCCTTGTAAGCCTCAATTATAAAAAAATTGGCCGCGTATCTGCTCGTTTCGTTGCAAATGTCGACATTAGTCAGTGTTTATTAATGACTTTTGACAAGTAAATACCTCCCTTCGCTTTCCCGCTCACCTCTCATTTATTCCTATTGTGTCGCGCTCCTCCCAAGGTAAGACGCCAAAGGTGTTCTTAAATCATCTTAAATTTACCGCGTTTACACTGCTCCAGGCCGGGTGTTTCGATGCCAACGCTGCCGTACGGCCAAGACGCGCGTGAATAGAGGAGCCCTACTTCGACGTTTATAGAACCGCGTTTCCCTACTCCACGTGCGTTGCAAACAGAACGTGGAACCTATCTAGTGGAACCTTTCGTAACTGTTGCTCGGTTGATTCCTTAAAATGCCGCAAGAAGCTATAGTGGGCGCGGCGACAGCAGGCGACGGCGGAAGTGAATTTTTTTTCTGCAGTTGATGAAGTATTTAGTTTCGCAAAAATCAACGCATTTATGACTTTTATTAAATAACCACTGACAAGTATCACTTTCGTGTATTAAATTTGTTTGTCTTATATTTGCGTAAATGTCTTGTTCTTCTTCAACAATGTTGACAAGTATGAACATTACACCGGACTTAGACGGGTTAGATTTAGTTGTGACTATATAAGACTATTGCGCCGGCGTTGTTTTACTTTGGCCGGGTGGCTGAATCGAGCCACAGACCAGACAGACAGACATACAGACAGACCAAAATTTCTGGGTTTAAGTAGCCCAAGAAAGACTATCGTCTTTAAAAAACTACCGCTACACCCAGGATATAAACCGCCTCGTTCGGCTCAGCATTACAGCGCCTCATCTCTGAACTGCGGCGGCTAACTAAGAGCCGAAAATGACAGAGAATATTTCCGGATTATGAAATGCCGTCATTGCACCGCATCAATGTGTCAAAACACCAAAATATGTTTCCCCAAATGGGAATTATTTTAACACTGATACCTTCTGGTTGAACAGTGAGGTCATGCCTTATTGCCTGCTAAGAACTTGAAACATATGTCAGACGGCCCAAGAACTGACACCTTACAAAGCACTTCCAGAAAGCTTGGATGGGGTTTTAATCGACTCTAATCCAGCGATGGACTACGGAGAACAGTAGCAAATGACCATTAGCGAAGTAATCGAACCAGCTACAATTGGCTAGAACAAAAGACAGTAAGAGGACGCGTTATCTGTCTACTCAACAGGATCCACTGCGTCAGTGTTTATTTAATGCAATGGTTCGCGCTGGTTTTAGCTACCTCCAAACGGCAAGATGAACTAAGGAAGGAGGTCATACAGTCTTCTTACCAAGAGGATTTCCGTAGAATGTCCTCTCCTAGGCAAGACAATTTACGCCTGCTGTTGGACCCTCTTCTCTTCCTAATGATCAATAAATACATACCTGCATGTAGTCATAAACTGGTGAAAGTAAAGTCAGGAAAGAAAAAGGTGGTGACTGCATACAACAAGAACTATTTTGCCGCTCCACCAATGCTTGAACACAAAAATGACCATCGTTATAATCCGGCTGTCATCGTGTTTCATGCTTTGAGATACCAGGAGTTATGAGGCACAGCAAAGGCAACGCAAGCGCGAGACGACTGCGAGCGTTCTAGGCACAGCAGAGGCAACCCAAGCGTGAGACGACTACGAGCGTTCTTCATGGCCTTCTGTATTGGCCAACAGTATCCTGTCTGAAACGGAGTAAGTTCTAGATAGGCTAGCTTCACATTATGGAGAAGATCTAGTTACGATACTACTACTCCGACTCTGAAGGCACGGGGTCCTCCGATTGCTCCAGTCTCTTGTCAAAAGAATTTGTGTCTCCCTGAGGAAGAGGAGAAGAGAAGAGAGAGAGAGAAGAGAGAGAGAGCGAGAGCTAGATCGATAGAGACTATAGAGAGGAGAAAGGGACTAACAGATTTCTTCACGCGAGAGAACTCGTAGCTCTGAATTTCATACAATTGTGCTTCATACAAGCAGAAAACGTTTTTCACATCCGATGGTATTCTAATTTTACCTGCCAGAAAAACTTACCCGAGCTAGAGAACTAGCACTCCTGAATTCCTTCAGTCGTTCTTTATATGACAAAACCCGTCTCAATCTCATCATTTCCTTTTTTTTTACCTTCTCGCCTTGGTTAGCGGTACCGGATATTTGTGAGTCAAACCTGGCGCTTTCGTGGAACTCCATGTTCCCAGCAAAGGCCCGTATGCTTTTCGTAACTCCTGTTCGAGAATTCGGCACGGCGCTGCCGCCCAAGAGCCCGCTATAAAATACGGCTGGAATTGTAGTTGCACATGTTTTTTTTACTTTTGTTGGGCTTGTGCCACATGTGCAATGGTAGTCCGAAATTCTTCGTATATTGCATTGCTTTACGAAGGAGGAGGGAGCGTTGCTGTTATTTTCTACACTGGGCAGATGTTTTCCGCTGATGTTCCTGCAGATTGTATTGCTTTCTAACCGTGTGCAACAAGCTCATAGGCTTTATGTATGCTTCGCTACCCAGAAACTGTCAAAAGAAATCTACGCTAAACGTATTTTCTGTGCCAGGATTCCTGAGCTCCGAATAAGCGCTTCTTTAGGTTCCGAATTCGTTTTTGCAAAGTATTAGATCAACGTAGTTTACGGTTGATACTAACAGTAAGAATACGTTGGCACGTATCAAACGCTATGGTTCGCACAACAGTTGCAACAAAGGTTTTCAAGGTTTTGGAGGTCCAACTTGCGGTACTTGTACACCAGGGCTGTGAGATGCGCTGATGCGTTAGATTACAGTTAAGTCCCCCTCAGGGTCTTTAATGTGCGCCAAAAAATCTAAAAAAACAGCGCGTTTTCGTTTTTCGCCAACTTCATGAAAGCGTCCTTCCAGGATTGAAGCCGCACCCGTAAGCTCAGCACCACAACGCCTAAGCCGCTAAGCCACCACGGCACGTAAACAACGGCAACAAAAAGTAATTCTATTGGTGCAGCCACAGAAAATGCTACAACATGTTTGTGTTCAGTGAGGTGAAATTGTATCGCTGGCCCACGGCCGCTGCTTTTTTTTTTTTCAGGTAATCACGTGACAACTCCGTGTGATGTGCGAACCTCCATTCCCCCAAAAACTCTTATCATGTCAGGTTCCGCCCAATGTATTCAGATTAAAATGTCCATATAATGAATCTATCATCTACACATCCCTCGTAAATAATTCTTAAATCAGTAAATCAAGCTATCCGGCATGGAGGCTCCCTTTCCAAGGAATTTGTGCCACTGAGCATGACAACACGGGTTAGAAGGAGGGCGAGAAAGGGAGCAACCACGTGTACAACCGTTGGGCGCTATTTGACTTCGCTACACCGCTAGAATAGTCCTTAGCCTTCCTCTACAACGTATCTCATAACCCAGCAGCAGCATTCTCTAGCAAAACTCCAATATACGTAGTGGCGCGGCTTTTGTGGAGCTACGGGAGGTAATAGGTTTGACAGGTGGGTATGGAATTTGACTTGGCGATACAGACAAAACGTACGGGCGAGACACCGTCGCACGGCAAGGAACCGCGGACGCTTGAATTCTAAACCTTCCAATGAACATACTTCCCTGGGCGAAGACATTTTACGCGTGCAAAACCAAAATCTGTACGTTTTAGTTAAAATATCCCGTTAACGATGCCAGTTTCTTCGATTGTGGTAAGTACGGCAAGACAAACACGGAAGGGTTTCAATGCGTAAAGCAGATTGTCAAAGCCCCAAACTTTTAAAGAAAACCTATAAATCTCAATAAAGTCTGCGTGCTACCCCGCACCCAATGCCAAGCAGCTGGCCCAGTGCGAGAAAGACGTACGTAACGAATCTCTTACAAAGTGTCAAAAAACTGCCCAACAACCGTGATGAATCATGCCTCATTTGTCTTGAGCAAACGGTATTGCTTAGTTTCAGAAAAACCTGTTGAATAATACGTCTGCCTCAGTGACTCTGTTTTTGTGTTCTTGACAGTCGATGCTTATAAAAGATGGCTCCATTATCGCTCCCCCGAAAGCAGTACGCAGAGAAAGTAAAAATACAGACGAAACGAGAGAGAGAGAGAGAGAGAAGAGAGAGAGAGAGAGAGAGAGAGAGAGAGAGAGAGAGAGAGAGAGAGAGAGGAGAGAGAGGAGAGAGAGCATTGCCGTGATTGTTGGGCTAAACGCCGCAGTCCAACAAAGCATTCCTTCCATCTTCGCACCTAACCATACGCACATCTCTAACTGCGAAACTAAACGATAATAGGAGGACTGCGTTGCACGCCTTACGTACGCGTGACAGAGGGCCGCATATGCTACAAAGTCCAATGGCAAAAATTCCAAACGCTGCGGTATGTCACCCAGTTCTTGTTCCTAAACGGCGCCTTCCACGCCACTCACTGCTCAACGACTCGAAAAACGGCACCGCCGCCTTTGTCCTTCGACGAGTAAGCGAGCACGAATGCCTCAAAGGAACCATGCAAGCGTTGCTGTACGAGAAGCTATATAAAAAAGGCATCAAATAAATGAAGTTATGTTGCACCGTTGTGAAACCTTAAGCGCCAGCTTTCCAGAAGGTGTTTTTATGCCCTAACACAAAAGAAAGATGCCCTGACAAGAGTGCCTTGGCCGTCTTATGAGGAACAGCAGCGCCAGGAGAAGAAAAATTCTTACTGGAAGCATTGATAATGAACATAAAAAAACCTGCCATGGCTTGACAAGACACGTTCTTGCTATGAGTGCAAAGAGTAATAATTCTATGTGTACATGGAGCATTAAGAATGACTGGCACGATTACCTACCCAGATGGACGTATTTTACGAGTAGAGATACGGTGGAACGACAATAGAAGGAACAAGACGAGTGAGGGTCCTATCCGCAGGCTTATTCCCCAGCGCTTTAATTTGATTTAACATTCGTACAGTCGATCTCACGCTTCAATTTGTGGTCATATAATCAACATCCATTGTGTACAGATGCAGCTCAGGATTTATAAGCCCACAATTGTAGTTTTGGAATGGGAGATGTTTGGACCACATTCCTCGGGTTGACCGAAAATTGGAGGTGTGTCACTCGCCCACTTCAGGAGAACGAGCAAAGGTATCTGAAAAACTAAATCGTTGTTCATAAGGTCACTGGTTTTCTATAAGCGTCGACCATCTTGCTCAGTGAACTGAGTTGCTTCTGTGGCCTCTACAAACCGGGAACATGTACGGGGACGTGCGTATATAACCGCGGTTAAATCTTGAACGTCGTGCTTTTTTTTAGTTTGATTAGGCATGCGCTACGGAGCTGCCACGGGTGCGTTGTGAAATTGATCACCAGCTACCACCTGTTTGTGATAAGGCCAAAAATAGTGACTCGGCATCCTGCACGTGCACGAAGAAAACTACCCCGCAAGCCCAAGCAAAGAAGAGAAAACACGAAGAAGCTTTGTCGGATTTCGGCGATGCAGCCATTAAAGCGTAGAGGCACTCAACGGTGATCTATGAACCAGGAAAGAAAAATATTTACCTCTTCTTTCTTCCCCACCACTCCAGGAGTCGTCAGAAGTGCTTTCTGATCTTAAAATTTGCCCCTGTTCCGGGCTCTTTTCAACATGAAGTTCTTTTACCCCCTCACCCACTAAGGTGGTCTTTCTCTCTACGGTATTTTTATCGCTCTCTAGCATAACACTGAGCTGCTATGCAAGCTGAGAGGCGTCGAGTATTGCAGGCGGGAGCTGTGTCTACGGATATAAAATTCTCCAAAGAAGCATATCCGCTCCCTATAAACAAATTGTCGATTTCCTAATGTATATCAAACCTGAATGATTTCTGCCGTAACGCGCGGTGCTGCAAAGCGAAGATATCCCTCGAAGTGACTTAGAACCTTCTTGATCGGGCAGACAGTATAGGGTATACTTTTATTTACAGCTGGTTCTAAAAATTGGCATCTGAACAAACCGCTTACGAACACGCGTAGTGAAAACCGAAAGAAGTGCAGAACACGCTAAATAGAATGGGATAATAACAAATAGCAAATGAGACAAAAAGAGTAGGTGAAAGGCATTCACAGGTATCAGCGGTCGTGAAACGCAGCAGTTGCCCTTGAAGCTTTTTACTCGCAAGGTATCTGACGATTGGCCTGGAACCAAAGTCAGCGCAAAATTCGTCAGGCATGTACAACTATTTACGTTGTTTTATGCGAAAAAATGCAGCAAGCTCACACTAACGCGTAATAATTCAAGGTAACGAAGCCAGACGTGACCTTCAAGATATCATGACGGTTTAAATCTACAATTGCAGCCGATTTGCTTCCTCGAGTGCGCAACGACATTTCCTTCATCTTTGTTGCTATAACGGTGAAGCAGAAGCAAATCGGCTGCAACCCTGGACGACGGGAGGAAGCGGGGGGGGGGGGGGTGGCTTCTTCCACGAAGGAGCAAACGGAACGCGCACAATTCAACTAGGCGCCGCAGGTGCAAAGTGCACACTATCACGTATTCTGGTTTGAGCAGGGGGCGTGATTCCTCTCCCAAGAGTCAAGGCCGAGTGAGTAAACCGTTTGATTTTCGGGTATTAACTTAAGGTCGTGGCCCAGTGGGTAAGGTGACCGACTCTGCCAAATCGATTCTGCTGCCCTGGCTGTTGTTGAAGTTGACCCTGTTCCGTCTCGGCCTTTGAAGATTCAGTCTTTTGTACATCGGTTTAACGACAGCTTCAATTCAAGTACACGTCTCACGGCTGGTGTGAGGCTTCTTTACTCCATTTTGTTAGGGCGAAGGACGCGCTAATGAGTACGCAGTGACGTGTCTTTCTTGTTCCCAGCAAGTCTTGCCACGATAGGGCGAACGCTGCAGTTTTTTACGGCCAACATTGGCCATTCTCCCTAAGTGGGTAGTCTTGGCTTGACGAAAGTCCGCTGAAGGTACGCGGTGAACGCTAGAGTTTTTTCGCTGCCAATGTTCGCTAATGTCCGCAGGTGGGTACGCATAACTTGACAAAAGTGCGCTAGAGGCATGTGTGCACGAGCGCTCCGCATTTTTGTGCTATCTTTAACTGCGGACACCATATACAAACGATATGCTAAACAGCTTCGCTGTTAAAAAAAATCCTCCCCGAAGAAATCTGCTACGTTGGCGCAATGTTGACCCCCACCACCCTTGAACCACCGAGCAGAGAAATGAATTTCGGCATAGTAACAACAACCTCACAAGCAATCACCATTGAGCGCGGTGGCTCAGTGGCTAAGGCGTTGCGCTGCTGAGCACGAGGTCACGGGTTCAATTCCCGGCCGCGGCGGCCGCTTTTCTGATGGAGCCGAAAAGTAAAAATGCCCGTGTGTACGAGATTTCGGCGCACTTTAAAGATCCCCAGGTGGTCGAAATTAATCCGGAGCCCTCCACTACGGCGCGCCTCATCGCCTGCGTTGCGTCAGGCGCTGTTAAACCGTACAATCAATCAATCAATCAACATTGAGCTACCGGAGACTACTGCTCAAGATCCCATCGCCGTTGCCACCGAATCTCACGCTTCCCGTCAGCCTTACACCACTGGCCCAATGGCGCCCTCAGCACTTCGCACCTACAATTCATTCCTCAGACCCCGCGAGATCTACACTCTCTGGTACTCGGAACATGCGTGTCTGGAGGAGAATGAGGGTGCTCCCAGCGCTTCCCGTGCTCATATCTCCCCGAAATTCCCCTGATAGGATGACTTCAGTTGGCTTTAGTGTGATATGTATATGCATAGCTGAGAAGTTGTATTTTCACAGGTCCTATAAGCAGTCCTTTCAAAGTTCGAGGGCCCTGCAACTTTCAAATTTTATGAAGTGCGATACACCCTACGACCTAGCAGTGTCCGTCCGTTAGCGTCCGTGCACACAGCATTACGGACGAACGGCTCACAAAGAGTCGCAGAAAAAAAAGGAAACCAGCACTGGCAAGATCCGAACCACCGAGTTTCTTCATTACCTGCTTGATATAACAACACAAAACAAAGAGGCATGCTTACAATCACTTTAAGGTAAAAAAACAACACCAAGGTAACATCAAGGTAAAAAAAAACATCAAGGTAAAAAAAACAAACACTTTGGCCGGTGCGGTTATGTAGAACACGCCTCATGGTTACAAGGGTGTCTAGTATGTGCACAGAGCTGGGTTGCTCTTCCTCTAGTTTGAATACATCTCTGATGTAGGCAACACTCTAAGTGAAATAATCCTTAGGAGGCCGTCAATTTGGTTTCATGCCTGACATGCATACGGCGTTTCCGTAGGAAATGCAGGCTCAGGAGCTTGAACATGTCCAAAGGAACACCCTCTTGATTGTCGGTAGGCAAGAAACGTATACCATACGGTGTGACCGGTAATTCCTACCTAAGTGTTCACTGGAGAATGTCCTTATAGAACACAGCATCAAAACAATCCAAGAAAATGTGTTCGACCCTTCTCGGCTTATGACAAAAAGCTGAGTTGGCGTCCCAGGGCACAAACTTTCCGGGTTTTTTTTGGCAGCCATGGTTTCACCGGCAGTGTACCGTTGTGCAGTTGGAAGAAGAAACTTTTAGTGGATGGTTTAACCGTCATCTTTTTAACTCGCTTTAGGACATTTCTTGCCGATCCCGCAATGTCTATAATTTGGTAGACTGGCACCGGTAGCGAAATTTTGATGACGTCGTTATATAATCGTCTACGTGGTCCATTGCTCAGGTACTCAAGCGAAAACCTTGCCTTCAGAAAATTATATGACCACACCACCTCGCGCAGAAACCCAGGTTAACCACCCCTTAATACACCACTTGAAGAAACAATGAAATCCGACAATGGGTCTCGCCCTCTTACTTGAATCATTGTTCGTACAAAATCATCTCTTTAGTCTCTCAGGAACAGGAACCGTGAAACTACTTGTTTCAGAAATAAATGCACTAACCCCAGTCTACCAGACTTCACAGAAAGAAACAAATTGGAGCTACTCGCGCGCTTCCACGTGGAGACCCAGACAAAAACTCCAAATGCTCTATGCAGCCAGTTAAAAGCTTATTTGCAGGTTTGTAGGTTCGTTTTCAAGTGGCGAAGGAACCCTTCCCTTGACGAATTCGGCGGTGTTGACGGTGAAGCAGAATAGCTAAGAATACGATGACGGGACGAAGAGATGATGACAAACAAAAACTGTATTTACGGTCGTTTACAAGAATTGGTTACAGAAACTCGAATACAGAGTTGGTTAAGCATGGCTATCTCAGCGATCGACCCTCCGAGTTGCGCCCTAGGTGCCATACCTTAGCGATCGACTCTGGGTTACGCCCTAGACGGCAAGGATTACGTGCACTAAGCACGGAGGCTCGCTGGTCTCCAGCCAAAGCTATGTCTAAGCTAAGTCTGCCGCTTACCGTTATGCCCGAGTGTATAATCCCTGTTGTCCATTGTAAGCCGCACAGCACACCTGATTGCTCAGAGCGACATCTCGAATCCCACCAGTCATAGGGCCAAACACCGCCTTCCCCAAACTTTGCGCACTTCTCTCCTCTCCCCAGACGGAACGGACGCAGGAAGACGCGTACACGTGCCAGGGACAGCTTTGCCACGGTCAGGGTGGCCCTTAGGCGCCGCGGCACCTTCAAAAGCGGCCGCCTGGGCTTGCACACTCTAAGCGCAACACGGTGGCCCCGAGGCACGTAACTCCGAAGCGGCGTCTAATTGCCCTAATGGCGCGCCCGCACCGAACGTCTTATCGGGAGCCGGACGTTCCAACATTCCACTAGGCCGGTGTCCACAAAGGGAAGCGGGGGCGGCGCTTACAAAAGTCGCCGTCCTGGCCTAGTCACTGCAAGAGTAACACGTGTGGCCCCCGAGGCACGCTACGGCGCGTTGTTACCGAGGCGTCCGAAACGGGAGCGGCGGTCCCCTCAAGAAAAACCATACGGCGGCGGCCATTGAGAGAAGCGGGGGCGGGAATGCGCGCAGCATCTCAGACCGCGCATCTTATCTCCGATCTCCTGTCCGCCGGCATGACAAAACGCGTCAAAAGGCCTACAGAGCATTTGAATGTTGGCACCTGCAATGCACAGAACCTGAAGCACATTCCATACCTTGGCAGCGAAGGACATTACACACACACTAGCGCGGGTGAACGTGGACAACTCGCGTCCTCCCCACTTCGCTGTCTTTTCGGGGACGCGTTCTATTTCCGCAGCCCAATAACTGTTTGTGTCCCGGTACTGATATAGTGGCACGCCAAGGTATTTGGAAGGCGTGGTGGTCTATTGGACATTTTCAAATGTTCTTCCGGGTCCTGCCAGTCGCCATGCCAAAATCCAGCGTATTTGCCACCGTTTATTAGGCCACCTGTATGCTTGCCGAAAATTTAACTTTTGCACCGCCGCGCTGATGCTCTGTTTGTCTTCACAGATAACCGACCACATCACCGGCATAGGCCGAGGATTTTCACCTCACTTGAATTCAACTTGTATCCTCGCACGTTATGGCTATTCAGAATACTTAGACAGAATGCCTCCAAGTATATAGAAAAAAGCAGAGGTGCCAGGGGGCAACCTTGCCTGATCGAATATCGGATCGCAATCCTTTCACAGAGGCTTTTGTTGACGATAATACTTGGGCTCTGAGAGTAGCTCATTTTAACCCCCTCTAGTACGACTGTGCTAATGTTTACATGTTCCAGGATTTCAAACAGAATATCGTGCGAGACGCAATCAAAGGCTTTTTACCCAGTCTAACTGTAGTATGGTCACTCTTCCACTAAACGCATCCACACATTCTAGAATGCTTCTAACAAGGTGTATATTGGTCATTAGTGATCGCCCCTTTATTCCACATGTTTGGTGGGACCTCACGATAGTTGTTATTATGCCCTGCACTGTTCTCTCCATTAATTTCACGTACACCTTATAGTCTACGTTTGTCAGACTAATAGGCCGATAGCCCTTTACCGATAGAAGTTTGACGGGATCATCGGACTTTGGAATTAACACCACGCCTGATTCACAAAAGGATGGTGGTAATCGTTCCCTTCGTACCCTTGCGCAATAAGGTGATAAAGTGCAATCGCCAGATCTGTCTTAAAGGTCTTATAGAAGCCGGCTTCGATGCCGTCTGGACCGGGCGTCTTTCCAGGGCTCAATTCATCGATGGCATGTTCTATTTCTGTTAGTGTTGTGGGCTCTTCAAGACTTGTTCTGATTTCAGGATCGAGCTTGGGCATCAGGCAGCAAAAAGTGGTGCCGAAAACTGTCTTCGAAATCAGGCTTCCGCCCTAACAGGCTCACGATAATGCTCGCAAAGGCGCGCTGGATGGCTACGCTATCACTCCCAACGCCACCATTGTACTCAACCTCTTTAATTTCGTTTTGATTCGCGTATCTTTTTTCGTCGCACAAGACACGTTTTGTTGGTCTTTCATCAAGCCACAACTTTTCTGCACGAGCTCTAAGACGGACATTTGAATATAAAATAGGTACTGAAGTGTACAGCGACCTCGCAATGTCCGTTGGGGTCCGTTGGTGTCCATGCACACTGCATTGTAATCGAAAAATATGTGAGTCAAGTCACCTAAAAGGGTGGAAAACGCAAATAAAAAATCACACATCTCCACACCGTGAACGATACCGAGGGTGCGATTGCATGGACGCAATTGTCTTGCGTGTGGCGCTTGTCATTTACAGTGCATTTACTGCACCTCAAAGTCATTTAAACGCTCGAAGTGCATCAGCACGCACGCACGATGACGCCCATCCCACAGGCAATACACAACTTGCGTCCTAGTGCTTCGCACCCTCGGCATCGTTCACTGCGTGGAGATGTGTGATTTTTTATACTTTGGTTCTGACAGCAGGGAGCGCATAGATAGAACACCGCAATAACTCTGTACACAGAAAGTTTCAATTGACAATTTGCTACTTAGTCACAAGTGCACCTCAAGTACAGACAGTGGCCACTTAACAGCCAATGAGTTGAAAGCCAACATTATTAAAAGAGAATGGATCGAAACCGCAAGAGGTAAGCGAACAGCAAAATATGCTGGGAACGCCCTGACATGAAGGCCCACAGCCAAGGCCTGAGCGACGTCAACGTTTTTATTTTCTTGTGCTCGGTCAGTAAAGAATTCACTCTTTGCGTGAGAAAGCCCACTCCGGGCACTGTTTGATGTGGAGTTCTACACGGCCCCGCGCATGCGGAACGTGATCACATCATGATGCATGGCTGTGATTGGCCCTATAAAACAAGAACGCTGCAATGCCAGAAAAAATTCAAAATATCCATCCTAAAATATTTTTCACGACTATATATTCGAGCGGACAGCCACACAGAAGAAATGTGGTGCGGAAACACAGCAGCGTGATCATTACAAAGACTCGGGACCAGTTCGGTTCAGCTTGTGGTTTTTTAGGGCTGGCAAAGTCTACCACAGAGAATGATAAAAGATTGATTCTCATGTATCCGTCATAATGTATACTTGCGTGGAGGTTAATTGAAGCCTATTATGCTAAGTGGGGCTGGCTGGGCTTTTGATATTTAGGCCAATTCAATTATGAGTTTCAGGCCTCTGTCGACAAGAGAAGGTTTCTAATTAAAAAGGCAATTTCAAAAAGCGTGAGTGCATTAGCAGCAGCCCTTGATGGTTCATGCGGTGTGCAAGTGCTGAAAACCTAGGACGGGTAATTAAATGCCCACTCAATCCTCTGTTCGTTGTTTTTTTCTCAGCTCATCCAAGATTACTTCGACTTCGACCTGGTTAGCTGTTCCGCGTCCTTGACTGGGCAATGTTGCTAAGGCGCTTTGAACAACCACGCCATCAGATGCAGACTCTGCGGAAAAGGGAGGCGGACGTGATCCTTTCCCAAGTGCCTCCCTAACTACCACTACTTTGACTATAGTGCTTGCCTCTCCCTCCACTGGCAGTGTCCGTAAGTAACTGCCCACCATTTGTCATTTCCCGCCAAAACGGTCCCTCGGCTCTGCAACTGCTCTCGTGTCCTTATTCTATGTTAAAAGTAAATCATTACTTACGGCAGGTTTCAGTCATTGCAAAGTCCAATAAAAATGTAGAAGTACAATAAGTAAAATAAAGACATAGTCTTAAAGGTGCTTGTAAATAATTCACGGCAAATATGTGCAAAGTACTTGCTTTTTATATATATTGGAAAAAAACTTCTTGATACTATAGTGAATGAGACGTTTCGGGTGGTTTTTAGCGAATGGCGAATCAGTACAATGATATTATAAACTCCAGTAATTTATGTAGAAAAACTGCAGAAATTTACAGAATTTTCTACTAAGGAGTAGCATTCTGGTGCTGACGCTTGGCCTGGCCATGCACATGTTACTTTGCACAAGAAGTCGAATTCTTGGGGAATATTGTAAGGTCACGCAAGAATGGGAAAGTGATTAAGAAAATCATCGAACCTGATGCAGCGGCACAACTTCGTAGTTTCCTATAGCTGGTGGAATATTAGGAACGACGAGCGCGAGTACTGCAACGTCTTATTGCTTTCGGCAATCTAAATAGGCGCATGGTATTAATACGGCCTTAACTCGTGTTAACCCACCGTAATGGCAGCCTCCAAATTTCACCTTCCCAGCAGCGCCAGCAAGAGGATTAAACGAGCATAACTACTCTGGTTAACTATTTATTATTCACAATATATTTATCGCTTGTGAAATTGATATAGATTTCATAGTATGAGGAAGAACTTGAACGTCTGCTTCCAAGTGCTGATTAAGACCACTGCCATAACTCCCATAAGGCAAATGATTAAACTTATGCAGTCGCATAAAAATGTGGACTAGCTGGTGCATTTTAAAGTTGAAAAAAAAATCCAGCTGAATTACTAATCGCACCAGAAAGGTTACGAGACATCAAGACATAATGCACCCGGAATACTCAGCAGAGATCGGAATGTGATCGCTCAGTTCATACACGTAGTTTTTGTGGCGAAATGGTACGGGAGAGGGCGGAGGTAATCTTACAGCGTATTCATTACGGCCTTAGAGCAGACTAAACTTTTTTACACCCTTTTAGCCAAAAAGGGTGTAGCATAAGTAGAAAAAGGGTGTTGGGGGCATTTACACCTTTTTTTTGTAATCTCAACACCCTTTTCCTAGCTCTACACCCTTTTTGTGTGAAAAAAGGTGATTATGATGGTTGGTGTTTCACGGCGCAAGGCCAACGAGGGCAAAGAGCGCCAGAAAAGAAGTTATATAATGAAGCAAAGTGATTACCACAAAAAGGTAGGTATAAAAACACGTAAACCGAACATAGTAAAATCAATTAAAGGTAATGGTGATAGCTGGTGTATAGGGCCAGATTTGATTATGCGTGATATGAGATAAGGTTTAAAAACTTAACATCTGACAAA
Source organism: Haemaphysalis longicornis (assembly GCA_013339765.2). Classification (NCBI taxonomy): domain Eukaryota; kingdom Metazoa; phylum Arthropoda; class Arachnida; order Ixodida; family Ixodidae; genus Haemaphysalis; species Haemaphysalis longicornis. Next base: position 64,024,586 of record CM023451.1, read on the forward strand.
TACTCAAACACACGTTTCAGGGAAACCATGGCATTGTCACCAAGAAACAGCGATGGATGTAGGGGAATATGTTGTCTGTGGAGTTCTTTGAAGTGTTTGTGTCGTGTTTTGTGAAGTGCCTTGCATGTTATTAGTATGTGCACTACGGATAGGGCCTCTCCGCACCTGCCGCACTAGGGTCTAGGAGATCCCGTCAGCAGATACGAGTGCGTCGCATGGGTGTGCCCTATCCGCAGCCTACCCAAGGTGACTTCCGTGTGTCTGTTGTGTGAGTCAGTTCTGTACCGTCCCAAGTGTGGTTTTATTACGTGTAGTTTGTTGTCTGTCTGTTCGTCCCAGTGTGTTTGCCATGTTCTGTGCAGGTGTTGTTTTGTGTGAGGCTTGAGGTCTGTGTAGGGTATCGTTGTAATGTCTACAGTGTTCCTGAGTGCAGCAGCACCGGCCCTCTCGTCTGCCAACTCGTTCCCAGCGATCCCAGCGTGTCCTGGGACCCAGCAGAGGAGCAGCCGTTGCTTCTCCGCATACACCGACATGATAGTGTTGAATCCAAGAGTAATTATGTGGTTTTTTGGGGGTTTATGCGATGATAATGCGCGAACAACACTGAAAGAATCTGTGTAGATGATAGAATTGGGAATTTGATTTTCAAGGATATGTCGTACAATCAGTAAAATTCCGTACGCTTCTGCTGAAAAAATTGTTGTGTGCACGCTCATGGTTCTGGCTGCATTGAAATTTGGACCATGAGCAGCGCACGACACCATAGTGGAGGTTTTAGAAGCGTCACTGTAGAATTCAGCACGTGGGTATTTGAACTGCAAAGAAAGAAAGTGCTGCAGTATTGCAGCTCGCGGCACCCGATTTTTGTCAAGCTTTATAAAAGAAAGGTCACAGGACACAGGGCGAACTTGCCAAGGCGGTAAAATGTTTAAAGAGGATGACCTGTACACGTCTAAAAACGAAGGACTCAGATCCGAGGCTCGCTCTCTCGCTCGAATTGAAAAAGGCGGAGTAACGGACGGGCGATTTACGAACAGCACAGATGTGGATGTATCGTTAAGGACAGGATAAAAAGGGTGGTTATTCTGAGATGAAATTTTAAAAGCATAAAGTAAGTCCATGTACGTTCGCTGGTTCGCAAGGCTCCACTTATTACACTCAACATATAGACTCTCGACAGGGCTAGTGTGAAAAGCACCCGACGCAAGCCGTAGCCCCAAGTGTAGTACTGGGTCAAGCATTCGAAATGCTGTTTTACTCGCCGACCCATATACCACACTGCCATAGTCCAAACGAGACCCAACCAAAGCAGTATAGAGCCGTAGTAGGAGTTCTTTGTCGGAACGATACGAATGGTGGGAGAGAACCTTCAGGATATCCATTGTTTTAAGACATTTAAGTTTAAGTTTCTTGATGTGTGGAATGAATGTGAGTTTCTGGTCAAACACAACACCTAAAAACTTGTGCTCCTTGTTCACAGGAAGTGACACGCCATTAAGTGTAATGTCTGGGTATGGAAGGATCCCGCACTTCCTAGAGAACACAACGCAGGAGCTTTTTGCAGGATTCAATTTAAAACCATTCTTGTCTGCCCAGCTGGCAAGTTTCTTGACGCCGAGCTGGACTTGACGTTCGCATATTGATAAATTACAAGATTTAAACGATATCTGCACGTCATCTTCATACATAGAGTAAGAAATTGTAGGCGGCAGTGCCTTCCCAAGCGAGTTCATCTTTACTATGAAGAGAGGCAGCTTAGAACTCCACCTTGCGGCACGCCTTTTTCCTGCACGTGTACCTTTGACAGTGCAGAACCAACTCTGACGTGAAAGGTTCTCTCCGACAAATAACTAATAACGGTATTTAACATGTTACCAGAGACACCGAACGACTTAAGGTCAATAAGTATGCCATAACGCCATGGGGTGTCATAGGCCTTCTCTATGTCAAAAAACACCGTAAGACAGAATTGTTTGTGAATGAAGGCATCCTTAATGTATGAATCTAGTGCCACAAGTTGATCGTTGTAGGATCTCCCTGCCCTGAAGCCTGCCTGGCAGCTCTCAAGAAGACCGTTGTACTCTAAAAAGTACACAAGCCTCCGGTTTATCATCTTCTCGAGAAGCTTGCACAGGCCGCTGGTCAGGGCAATGGGTCGATAGCTAGCGGGAGAAGAAGGAACCTTCCCTTCTTTCAAAAATGCTACAACTATGGCATCCCTCCAAGACTTTGGAATGTGCCCCGAAAGCCATATCTTGTTGAAAAGGTGAAGAAGTGTTACAAGAGTGTCTGTGTGTAAGTTCTGTATCATTGTATATGTAATGTTGTCTGGGCCTGGAGCTGAGGGTTTACACGTGCTCAGAGCACCCTTCAGCTCATGAAGTGTGAACTCAGAGTTATAACAAGTGGCTGACCTGTCATTGTCATGTAAAGGCTTCTTTTCTGCCATTTGTTTGTGTTTCATGAAAGTGTTTGTGTAGTGTGCTGAACTTGAAACGTGTTGGAAGTGTTGTGCGAGTGTGTAAGCCTGGTCTTTGAGTGTGTCCCCTGTTGTGCTGACCAGAGGCAGGCTGTGTGTTTGTTGTCCTTTCAGTTTGCGTATTCTTGTCCATACTTTCCGTCTGTCTGTGTAGGAGTTTATTGATGTTATGAAGGAACGCCAACTCTCTCGTTTTGCCTCACGACGCACACGTTTTCCTAACGCCTTGGCCCGTTTGAACAAAATGAGGTTACCCGACGTGGGGTACCGACGAAGGACACCCCACGCCTTGTTCTGGGCCTCTCGCGCCCGCCTGCAGTCCTCATTCCACCACGGCCTCCGCTGGTTGCGCGGGGCACCAGAGGCGTGGGGAATGGACTTTTCGGCGGCGGCGAGGATGTGCGCCGTGAGCAGTTGGGTGGCTTCTTCAACGTGTAGGTGTCCTATGAATGTGTGGTGTAGTTTGGATGTCTCTGTAAATGTATTCCAGTTAGCTCTTGCTTCATTAAACCTTTTATGGGAAGATTGACTGCTGGGGCCTGTACCTATATACGTTTTAATGAAGTGGGGAAATCGTCACTACCATATGGATCCGTGACCACACCCCACTCAAGACATGGAAAGAGAATTGCAGAGCCAATAGCCAGGTCAAGATGTGAGTATGTGTTGTGACCTATGTTATGGTATGTAGGCTGTTTTATTGTTGAAAAGGCATGCTCCAGAGGATGTAAGAAACCTCTCTATCAGGCGACCCTCGGCATCCGTACGAGAAGAGCCACAAAGAGAATTGTGAGCATTAAGGTCGCCTGTTAGAATTATGGTTCGGGCAGCTGGTCAACCAGCGCCTCGAGGTCAGAGCTCAAAGCTGTAACATCAGGAGGAATGTATATGGAGCATACCGTTATCAACCTATTAAATATTATTAAGCGTATTGCTACAGCCTCAAGGATAGTAGTTTAAAGTGACAGGGTGGCATGCTAAGGAATTTCCGGACGATTATGCCACACCGCCAGAAGAGTGTGTGCAGCCATCCCTGTCTTTCCTGTATACCAGGTAACTATTCAAGAAATTTGTGTGTTTAGAATTCAAATGTGTTTCCTGAACACACATTTACACTTGGCTGATTGGTATGCAGAATCTCATACACGTCGTCAAGATTATTCAGAGGCCTCTGCAGTTCCATTGTACTATGTTCTCTCTTCCCATTATGAAGTGTTCGGAGCTACTGGACTGTGTGGTTTATGTGTCGTCTTTCGGGGCTTGACTCTCGTCTTTTTGGCTTGTCGGGAGGCTTTGGCGTCGGGACGCGTTCCTTGCAGTGCACCGCAGACAAGAATGGACCGACGTCCATTTCATCCTCGGATGTCCTTCGGAGCGCCTGAGGGATCAGGCTCCTTGGACCGCGAACCCTTTGGGGCGCGCTTTTCCTTGCCCGCAACCACCGAGGGATTCAGGAACGCCTCGGATGGCGCAGGCGGTGCGGTGGGGGTGGCAGCTGCCGCTCGCTCCCCATGTCCATCTCCTCTGCGCCCTCGCCTGTGGTTTGGGACGCTGGAGTGGAAGTGAGGATGCAGCATCGCTTCAACCAGACGTGGTTGCCCCACAGCCGCTGCTGGCTCAGCGAGCGGTGCGGGAGGCGGGTTGGGCTGCCTGAGGCAACCCAGGGGGGGGGGGGGGGGGGCGGGGCGGGACCAAGTTTGACTCGCGGTACTGGGTCCCCGCAGAAAACCAGACGCCGCTCCGCCCCCCGTCGAGCTGCGTCGGCGTACCTCCCAGAGGGAAAGAGGCGAACCTCTTCGCGCCTCTGGGAAGGTGATGGTTTCAGTGACCTTGATGTTAATGATTTTCTTTTCTAATTGAAAACTTTTCACAGCTGCAGGACCATGCTGCGTGCGGCCCCTGACAGTTTGCACAGGTGAAGGTAGTAGAGTCACAGTTTTCAGTAGGGTGGTCATGTGCGGCGCATTTCGCGCAGGTCGTTTTTGCCGCGACAAGAAGCTGTAGCGTGCCCGAATCGCTGGCACTTGTAGCAGCGGCGCGGGTTAGGTATGTACGGACGTACACCACACCTAATGAAGCCAGCATTGATGTGCTCAGGAAGTTTTGAGTTTGGTGAATGTCAAGATTATATGCTTTGGTGGGGATTTCCTTATTGTCTCGTCTGATGGTGATACGCCTCACTGGCGTTACACAGACCCTGATCTTTCAGGCCTTCCACAGATCAGCTTCGGTCTCATTCAACAAATCGGTCTCCGAATCACACCCTAAGAGCTGTTGAGGCTACGATGGGGAGTGGCTCTGATGGCCAGATCTGCCATGCAGGTTGCGACAGGAGGTTAGTGGCTTGTTGCTGACGTATTGACATTGACTAGGACTTCACGGTACGGAGTTTCTTAGCATCGAACGATTTTTTCCGAGGAGCCTTCCAGGAACTTAGTGATCAAGAATACGGACCATGGAAAGAAACAGGGTTTGTTTTGTCAACTGCCTCGATAACCAAGAATCGAGGATAGTTGTCAGGTTTCGGAATGTGATATGTTGGAAGGGATGGAAAGAACAACTTCGGTGCGGCCCCTTTTGGGGGGCCGATCACGTCTGGGGGGGGTTTCAATTATCCATATGGCATAGGAAAAAGCAGGGAGACAGGGGTACTTTCTTCTTTGACCTTACCCTGGTAGTCAAAGAGGTCCCGGAGCTCCCTGCCGGTGAACAGACAGGGAGCCCGTCCGCCGGAGCTTGACCTGGGCTCCGACGGCCACCGTTCGTGGTTTCTAACCCTCCACCTATAAACACATCGCCACGGTTGGATCCAGCTTATGTTTGGGGGCTCGGGGTCCGCGGTATCGCCAGTACCGCCACCAAGATTGCTCAAGGTGCCCCGTGCGGGGGTGTGAAAAAAGGGTGTTGATCAACTTCAACACCCTTGGTTTTCCTTCGGGTGTTGAAAGGGTGTGGAAAAGGTGTTCAGCTGCTCATTGGGCTTGGCAGCTGTGACACAATGCACTTCGCTTACCCGTTCATCCCAACAATGCAGGTGTTCCATGCAACCATCGTTCGCCTGCTGCATGCCTGGCCTAGCAATCACTCCGTTGGACCCATCGTCGGAATGCACCTTCCTGCCTGGCAATGGCGAAGGAGCCACTGGCCCTCCCCCCTCCGATACCGCTCCGACGCTCTCGCCAGCGCCGTGGCTAGACTACTCCTCCCCCACTTCACCTTGGACAGCCCCGTCGAAGTCAACATCACCACTTCGAGCACCTATATATCGCGAACGGTCACCGGCGTCAGCTTGTGGGCTTGGCAGCTGTGGCATAATGCAGTTCGTTTACCCGTTCATCCCAGCAATGCAGGTTAGTAAGCACAGCATTCTCTAAGCGAAAAAATCAAGTGATTACTTTCTAGTAGAGCTGCAGGGCCCAGAGTGTCTTGTCGCTATCATTGCCGAAGTGTTTACATGCTGTTTACTCTGTACTCTTGTTGTTATCCGGCGACATTGAAACTAACCCTGGTCCGGAAATGAACGAACTTCTCGCAGAACTCAGAAAAATTAGCGCTTGACAAAACAAACTAATATCCGATTTTGAAGAAGTAACGAAGCAGCTCCTAAACACTGACAAAACATTGTTGAATCTGGGGAAGGGCATGACCGAACTAGAACGCCATCACCAGAGTATTTTGCCCATGCGAGCTGACATCGCCGCAATTCAAGCAGACACTACCGCAACCACACACTTAGTTTCCGAACTTGAAAAACGGCTGGATGACGCAGAAAATCCGTCACGCCGCAATATCTTAATCTTCCATAACCTTCCAGATACTAACGCCACAGAAAAAAAATATTGAAACAGAACAACTTATATTAACCACTGTTTGAACACTTGGAAATAAAAACTGAGCAGAAAGAAATGAACCGAGCGCATCGCCTCGGCCACCACACCAATGATCGTTGCCGCCCGATAATTTTCAGGTTCACATTCTACAAAACCAAAGAAAACAACCCCTCAAATGCCAAAAAGTTGAAAGGAACAGATTTCAGCACTGGCGAAGATTATTCCCTCTCAGTTCGTACTGCCCGTCGTAACCTCGTTCCTTTCGCCAAGCAGAAATCAGAAAAATTCCAAATACGTTTCAAAACTTTGCAAATGGGCTTCAAACGGTACATTTTTGACCACGAATCACAATCGGTCATAGAAGTCGCATAGCGATCACCGCGCCCGCAGACTAAACCGCACCACCACCAAATCCACTCACGAAATGAACTTTCTTTTTCTGTTATCTTTACTAATAGTCGTAGTCTCTGCCGAAGTGCCAACTCGTGTCTAACGTTGTGGCGTCTTCCAACAGCAATATTTCGGTACTAACAGAAACTTGGCTAACCAATGAAGTTACTGACGCCGAAGTGCTCTCTGACTTACCAGATTTTCAGTTATTCCGCACCGACCGCAAACGCGGCCGGGGAGGTGGTGCAATAATCGCTGTTCGCCCAGAAATACCCTGTTCTGCTGTCGACATTAAATCTTAACTTGAAATTTTGTGGCTGATTTGCAAGGTTTCCAGTCAAACATTCCTACTCGGGGTGTGCTACAGGCCACCGAACACCAATACAGGCTTTTCACGTGATTTAGACAACATAATGAGCACACTTCAAGACCACCTACCCTAACGCTCACATCTTACTTTTTGGTTACTTTAATTTCCCGAAAATTGCTTGGCATAACCCTGCACCCTCGTCGGCATACGACGTCGAAACGAGAGATTTTATGGACGTTTGTTTGAATTTTAACTTATCTCGGGAAGCATTATTTTCTTCTGAGGCGCTCGATGGCCTTTGCGGAAAACCATCATAATCACGTGTCGTCCCTTTAAGTAAAGCTGGGTTTTCTGCAGGGCGTATTCACGCGTGGTCGCCAACAGTAAGGCAAAAAAAGCTTCGCTTTAACACTGTAACGCGATAAGTGAGCCAATTTAGTGTCTGATATGATAGTGAAATATATCTGCTTATGACGTGAACTGACATATGTGGTTATGATATAAAATAACTTTTTTATGAAAGTGAATGTATATGTTGGTATCGCTAAGAATCTTCAGCGTACATATTTATACTGGGGTAATATTGCACATATATGCTTACCGTCACCCGCGCTTTGTTCCATTTACGATTCAGTGCTAGCCTAGATATGGCAGCACGGAGAAAACGCATTCGAAGAAGATTTGGTTACATCACCCTAACCATTTAATCTCACTGCGTTCGCCACACAACACAGTGTGCGGATATCGCTGGCCCGAAGTGCTTAGAAATGTAATGGCCGGACTAGATTCTCTTTCGGAGAACGCTAAAAAACATGGTGCTATATCCGTTCCTTCCAAGACACAGGGACTCTACCCGAGAACTCGTAGACAGGCTTACGAAGCTTTCAATTTTTAGTATCGTAACATGTTCCCAAAATATGAGATTTGGCCACGCATTTCGCACACTGCTAGCACCCAATGAAAAATATTCCCTGCATTCCATAAATTCTTCCGTGTGCCGCGTTTAGCGCTTTCGTGACCGGGGGAACGTGATATGTGGGATGGAGGACCCCGCTAGCACCTCGCGCTAGACCTTCGCACGGAGCGAAAACATCAGGTGTGGAACACAGAGAGACATATTTTAGTAGCGGAACGAAAACAAGAATACACACAAAGTGAACCCGAAGGCAGGAGGTACACGAGACGTTAACAGCGTACACTTTCACGCGAGACTGAAATAGGGCGGACTAGTATACGGCACAGTCAAAGCATGTGTAGTCTCACCCCGTTGGGAGTGCGGCGTCAGTCCCACTATCCATCCACGTCGGTGATGGGAGCTGAGACGACTCGCGGAGAGCGCTTGTGCTTGCTGTGGCGCCTCGAGCTTACGCCGCGAGGAGAGACCGATGACCCGTGGGCGTTGTGCGGGGGTCGCTTGACGAGGTGCGGCCTGGTGCACTTGTCGGGGGGCACACGCCCCACGTCAGGCCTCGGGAGCTTTGCGCGGACCCAGGTGTCCGATCGGGCCTACGCCGCAAACGCATTGGAGACAACGGACGGGATGGCCAGGGCTTCCCGGGCACCTCGAAAAGAGCCACCAGAACGGGCCCGGGAGAGGTGAAGCTCTGGCCGTCAGAATCCAGGAGCCCAGCGCACCACGCAGCAAAACCCGCCTTGACGAGATTCCATCCCCCAGCAAAAATCCGAACGCACGCCGTCCTCTTCTTCCTCTTCCTCCATAGAGGCCCATATCTTGTCCTTCTTCACCTGGTCAACTCCACACAACCACTTTCCGGCACAGCACAGCAATACAATATGCACTAACGCCTTCAACTATAGCGAAAACGCGCATTTATTAACTATATCGTAAAAACCTAAGGGGCCAATGAATGAGAAGCTTTAACTGTTAATAATCATGATGTTCCCCCTACTGCATCCAACTTCAAACTCTGTGCAATGGTGAGCTCTCCACGGGGGCATAGACGTCGGAGCGCGTGTTTTATTTTCTATTTTCTGAACTCGGTAATTGTAAAATGCACCCCGAACTTCGCGCGCACATTTTACAAATTGTGCCCATTCCGACAAAAATCGAATCTATGTGCAACACTTAATTTTGCGGCGTACAAGGCGAACATTGTAAGCAAGTTGTAGTACATCTCTCAAAAAGGAAAACGCGAAAATTCAGTAATTAGCCGCAGAGAACGCGATTAAACCGTGAATTTGAAACCAACTGCCCGTCAGCACATAAAAGTTCGTCCACGTCCTCGAAATTTAAACTCGTTGCAGCAGTCAGTTCTGAGAGAATACTGAAAAACACGCTTATAATATCTTGAAGTTTTTAATAGAATTAACAGCTATACTTAAATATCTTCCCATGAAGCAGAAACAAAACCAAAATTCCAGACATCCGAGGCGGTGAACTCACCATCCAAGAATTCATTTCACACCGAAAAAATGCGTGATTGGCGCATGCTGCTTTCCAACAAGCTTAGTCACTACGCGGGGCTTCAAAAAAGCAAGGTCACTTTTCCTCAAGTTCAGAAACGTAACTTCGTATCGGTTTTGCCTGTTGACACTTTTTGGTGCCTTAACGCTTTTCAACGACCAAACATATGCTGGAAGGCCACCATTTCCTGAATTTGATGAACCTGATGCTCTCTTCCGCATTCAAAATCGGTGAGATGGTGCTACTTGGGATACTATAGCAGGTGGCGATGTTCCTCTTCCTTTCCGATGAAGAAGGCATTTATTAAAATTACGAGCTTGCGTAGAAAAGACCAAACTTTTTATTATCTGGCCGCAGAACGCGTCACTGACGAACCGACACCACCGATAGCAGTGGAGACGCGCGACCACACGCCGAAAGGCAGGCCTAGCACCTAACCGACACCTCACTCCCTCGTGGAAACGCACGGGTAGTTGGTGGTGAGGACGAAATTGACTAAATTACTGCATTACGCCTGTCGATTATCAGAAAAAGTGCGAAAAACAATGAATCATTAGCGTAGCGAATTTGTTACATAAAGTTGGACGGCGCAACGCATTCGTTACGTATAGAGGTCGCAAACACATGCGCAAACATGAGTTTGAAACCGGTGGAGGGGGAGAGGGATAACCCATTAAGCTATGGAAGGGAAGGGCAAACATGTAGAATAACACAGGCAAGTCGGTTGGTGACAACCGACGGGCCTATACAAATGGAGAGGCTCTGATCATCATCATCGTCATCATCATCATCATCATCGTCGTCGTCGTCGTCGTCATCATCAATTGGCTGACAATGAAAAATTTAACAACTTCGTTAATCCAGGAATTCGTTACAAAGAGGTTCCTTACATACAGGTTTAAATGTAGTATTAAGATTGACGGTAATGCTTCGTTGTTATTTCGATATCAGCTACAGTGCCGGCTACAACAATTCCAAGTGATTAAAAAGGCGTATACAGACTGACGTATAGACTTGAGGTTAGCACGTAATAAAGGCGCTTGTGAATTAAGTACAAACAAACGATTACGACAGGTCAGATGCCGTATGGCGTTTATCTGGAGTATATGCCTTAAAATATAACACAGTTTCGAGATGGGAAACACCAGTTGGAGGTTGTTAAAAAGCCTCGGATTCAATCCCCGCTTTTCGAATCTAAGCCGCTCTAGCGGGCTTCTAACCGTTATTTTAACGTTAGTCGAGGCAATTTTATAGAGAAAATAAGCTCACAATGTCTTTTCCTTCAGCCTGCTTTTCACACAGCATTGCCTTGCTCATAATGCTAAGTTTATAATGGTAAGCTCGATAGCTGATGGAACAGATTTTTAGGTGAAGTTTGCCCGCACAGGAAATTGGAAAGTTATTTACATCTAAACACCCCTACGGGTTAATGTCGCTTAGTCTTACGTTGTTCGCAAAGTCCAGATGAATCTGCTGTGTGCAATATGGTGGTGACGGGGTGATGGTGCAGAGTACAAGCCCTCCCCGACTTCAAACGGGCAAATTGTGCCGGAAGACCCATTCGACGTCCAAGGGAACAACTGGGGCGCAAAATATCGTGATCGGGTCTTTTGCCGAACTCGCTTCCCTTCCACCCATAGGCTCTGTCTCCCCTGTTTCCGATCATTTCCTGTGTCCGCTCCGACATCGGAACCGGACGACCACACGGCGTTCATCGTGGACACGGTGATTACGGGAGTGAAAGGAGGCACTATCGCCTGCGGAAGCAACTTCCAACCGGAGATAGCTTCCCGTTAACAAAGTTGTGACCGCGTCAAAGCTTAAGTCAGGCAAACAGAAGAAACTATTTGCTGCCTTCCATGTTACGGAACATGGTTCCGTAAGTTCCGCTTTTATACCTCCAGTCGATTCATTTAGAACTTGTGGAATTGTCACAGCGGATGCCGTGTCTTCTGCAGGCGGAAGTCAGCTTGTTTCTCTGCAACATCTAAATAGTTTACGGCCGATAGTTTTCCTTCCAAGTGCCGGATGTCCGAACTGTAGTTTGTTGAATTCTGTTAATACATTTCCTGTGGGGAAGTTGCCTAACTAAAGGCTGTTTTATACTGCTCCTCCACCAATATGAGAGTATCCGGGAGAATCCAACTGTCCTGAAAAGGACTCGCGAACGAAAAGCCTTATCAGGCCTGTCGGTTTAGTTAGGTAAGCAGCACTCAACTCATTTTCCCAACCCGTCTGAGGGGCAATTGAAGGAGCCAACGCTGGAGTATTAAAGTTTTGACGCACGGTAAATCACCGTAATGAACATTTCCTGTCGGCAGTGTTTACAGGAAGTACCTCGGTGGAGCAGAACCCTGTATTTGAACCTTTCGCATCACTGGTTATCCGGGTCGATAGCATAAAGAAGTGAAGTTCAGACGAAGCAAAACAAGCGCCGGCAGAAAGCGCATGCTGGCGTGCCTAAATTTCCGCGCCCGTACCTTCATTCTTTAGCAGGCGCAGAGTCGTAAACAACTCCACGTATATGTCTTCATAAGCGTGCACAATGGCTTGGCCGATATATTAAATTTTGGTACTGAAAGCTTTGATTCTTTATGTAGCGGCGGCAATGTTGTTTACTTTCGTTATACCGACGCTTCCGCTTTTTTTACGTACTATTCCTGCCAGAGCACCGAAGAAGAGTTGGTTTATTATCCTGCCAACATGTTTTCCCACTCACTATAATCTAAATGCCAGTCATTACAACGCCTGCACTACTGAATGTAATCAAGCTGCCAGTACATATATCATGGGTGTCATTCAATACAACACCGACCACGGGTATTTTAATTCAAGTACCACATTTCTTTATTCCGGGGAGTGATAAGTGCTGGCTGCCTTCTCTACACTGAAAGTCATGTGCTCATCATGTCCTGCTTCCTGAAGTGCCGAATGCGAACGTGCTCGCCTCATTACAAGTATCACTGCAGTGAGTTAACTGAACACAGAATGTAGGCCAATATAAACCCTCTGTTACAGTTCTTACTCTGTATAACTCCTATCCTGTATATTTCCAATCAAACTGTGTCGATTCATAGCCTCCCACATTACAGTGTTTTGCAATAGGATCTTAAGGGCTTATACTCCTTACAATTAACACAGCTGCAGCATCACGCTTAAAAAGGCCTGGGGTCACATTGCCGAAAAATGTATTCAATCCTTTGTTCTCAGCATGACTCAACAAGAGAGCGGTTTCACGGGCGGAGGCAGGAATGCGATTTGATGGTGGAATGGGTGCGGCCGCGGTGTAACCTAAGCCTCAAGCCGAATGAAGGAGTGTGTTTACAAGGGAGAAACACCGTATCGAACGATATATAACTCAACTCTTACAAAAATAAATATAATTGGCCACGTGTCTGCTCACTTTGCTGCAAATGTTGCCGTAAGATGATAGTCGTCTCGAAACCATGAGACATGAATGCTGCTCCTCTTTCAAGCCCACCCGTCACGCTTTCCCCTCCTGTTTTGTTCCTCCCACGATAAGCACGGTGGAAATTTGCTTACGTCAATTCAATTTCATTACGTTCCACTGCTCGTGCAGACTCTACTGAAACCTTTCGTTACTGCTACACTTCTTGGAATGCCGCTGCGAGGGCTAAAGTCTCGCGCTAGGGATTCTCTTATTTATGATTTCTTTATTTGCTACCGCGGAAATCAAGCAGCCATGTATTTTAAATAAAAACAACAGTGCATATTTCCCTTATGTATTGTTTGCCGCAAATATGCCCAATGTTTTCTTTTCGCTCAACAATCTTGACAAGTATGAACATTGCCAACATATGTTATTCGGAAATTTTTTGGGTATATAAAGGACTGTTCAAGAATTGTGTTAGGTTTGGTGTTGGCGGTTGAACCGAGGGTGAGACAGACAGACAGACAGACAGACAGACAGACAGACAGACAGACAGACAGACAGACAGACAGACAGACAGACAGACAGACAGACAGACAGACAGACAGACAGACAGACAGACAGACAGACAGACAGACCAAAGTTTTCCATTTAGGTATCCCAAGACAGATTATAGCCTTCAAAAGAACACAGCTGCAGTTCCTGGGAATTTAAACAATCTTTTGGAAGTAATGCTCGCCTGCCTATAACTCAATTTGCCAGTCACTGCGGCCGGTTTCTAATTAAGCGTTGTAAAACACTGTCAGCGTCACTTTCTGCATTTACCTACTTAGGCCACACGTTGATGTCTGTCGAACCACCCCTGGGATCTCCTGCTGCTAACCGATGTTGACACACGCGCTCATCTCTTAAGACGTTAGACGATGAGGCGCCAAAGGACGATGTTCGACTCAGCTAAAGTAGGATGTTTTCTTTTGACAATTAGAAGGCGATGGAAACAACGGGGGGGGAAAGGGCTGTTCTAGTTCAGAATATCGCTAAGAGAGTTTACTTTTTGAGCCTCATGAAACGTTTACATTAGAAAAAAGAATTCCGATTTCTTTTTAATTTCTCTACGCACCCTTACGAAAAACATCCTCGGGCAGCCTCTAAGCTATTGACCCAACTGCTCGACTCATCGCCCGCAGAGGAGAAGGTAATCCAGCGCTGTTCTAATAAGCTTTTCGCTGGAACCGGCGATTTCCAGTGAATGAATTGTACGGCTTATGTTTTTTTGCGTTGTGCGGACGGCTCCTAAAATTAAACTGCTATGATAGGGAGGTCCACTGTAGCGGCCTTGTCTAACAGTGTACATTCGGTCGGAAAAGCTCATTCATGCAGGATGGCAAGGCGAGTACTTATAGCACACTGTTATAAAATCACTATATTAGAGCTTCGAATGTGAGGATAGTAATAGCTGTCGGTCCTATTTTCTGCCAACACCCTTAGGTAAGAAGGAGGTTAGACGTTAAGCCAAACATCGCAGTTCTGCGAAGCGATAAGATAATAGAGCTCTATTTTGATATCGGCATGGTTGCATTCCTAATTTTTTGTTATAAGTGACACTCCCATAAATACAGTGACCTAAATGTAACCTCTAAAAACAGGCTTTATGAATATCCTTGAGGAGACGACAGAATTGGAGTTACGCGAAGAAAAAATGAAGATAACGAAGCACTGTTACTTTGGCTTGACAATAACCATGAAATAATAGTTATATCACGGTCTCCGCGTCTTTCCAGTCGGCTGGGGGCGTCGTGGCTTTCAATCTTCTTGAAATCCTACATAAAACATTCTAGTCTTTTTTGTCCACTTTTCTTGCATTCCTTTCTGAAGTACACGCCGGGGTAACTTGTAAGCCTTTCGGAAAACGAAACCACCACCTTCAAATACAAACTTTCGAATGTTAATAGGTGGATGTCTGCGCCAAAGTGGTCAGGTGTTTGCGCAGATGCGTCGATAATGTAAAAGAAAAACACTTCTAAAACTTCATGACAAGACTCATTTAATTTTAAAAGACTCATAATAGCGGTGAGGTGATGTTTACTGGTTCGATTCCACACTTAGGGTGGCGGTGACAGAATTTGTGATAAGCAAATGCAAAACATGTCCCTGTACACATTGTTTAGAGGCGCGATACAATTTTCAGGAGGCCCAAACTAACCCAGCTATAAGAATGGCGAGATCCATATTCAGCTATGGATTGGCGGCCTGTTGTAGCCTATATTTAAGCATAATTTCTTCGGCAATCAGTTGGCATCTGCCATGCCATATACAGTACACTCTCGTTAACATGAACCCGAGTTACGACGAATTTCATGGTTAAGACAAACAACACTTTTGCTTCCTTATAAGCGCTCACAATGCAAAAACACGTCCGCTTAGAACGAAGTACTAATAATAGGAACAAATTTCTACAGGCCCCTTCGAGTTAGTCTTAATGCAAGCTTACTGATTACTTTCTATAGAGGTGGCTGCAGTGAAAGGAAACTTACGCCATCGGAGCCCTCGTGTGGATGTTCTTGTTGGTTCGCCTCCATCAAAACGCGTTTGTGCCTGACGCAAACCGCTACAATCCTCATGCCCAGCTGTATAACGAAGTCAAGAAGTTAATGGGAAGATCAGACTGACTGTTCGTAGGGAAGCGGAAAGTGGATTTCCGTTCGCACGGGTGCTTTCTTTGCGCCGACGATTCCAGCGGTCCTCAAGACGGGACGCGAATTCAAGTTCACTGGAGACTTCTGCCTTGCGCTTCTAGTCCCGCGCTTCGTAGCTCAGTTGTTCCACACCTTAGACAACCACAGAAATGTTTTCCAGTGAACGAGTCTAGTGTCCAGTGAAAAGAAATTCAAGCTCACTAGACACTTCTGCCTTCAACACTGTCGTCCTATTCAACGTTGCCCACTTTTTCAACAGCGGACGTATCACACCAAATGGTTTACATCTCGCTCCATAAGGTGATTTTGTTAAAAAATTAGGTCTAAGTTCTAACAAAGCAACACTGATTCGGCGACATAGCGGCAACTCTCCCGTCCAGACCTTATAAGGTAACAGGAATGTATTTGTGTGATTGTCGGCCGCCCAGTACCGCTAAGAAATACGAATGCGTGATTGTCGTATTATTAGATAGTGACACTTCGATGGTGACGGGCAGTTAACGCACTGATGACGTCCCTTTTATGTTCCGCCTATTGAGAGACGGATCCCGTTTCGTAGCGCGAAACTTGAATGTTTTATCCACATTTGTAACTTCCTTGGTTAAGAAAGCTTTTTGAGGATTGAATTGAATAAGTGACAAAAAACTACTTCTTTCAAATTTCTTTAAAAACTTACAAGGTTGTATTTTGTCTTGAGGGTCCATTTAGGCTCGACTAGTGTACGTATTTTAGAAGAAAAAATACAGGCGCTTAGAGTTTGTTATTGCCGGCTGAATTCAGCCAGCTTTTGCGAATTTATTTGCAAGTGAAGTGCGTTCTCGTTTGAGTGAAAAAATTAAACTTGGTGAAAATAAACTATTTACACTGCCGGTCTTGTAACTTTTGCAGAAGACAAAAATAAAAAGTGTCACAGGTGTCGGTTTAGGCAATGCTGCGCGATCTTGCTGCAATTATGGTGTCGGTGGCGACATTTTCTATGTCGTCTGTTTACCTTCTGACAAATTCGGCTTCAGCCGACGAGCAGAGCGACTGCAACAACCATGACCATTTTTAATGACGTATGATTTGTTACAAGGCGAGGTTCGCTGTGGCCCTTTGAAAATGCAGAAGGCAATTTTTTGTCGTCTGCTACTCACCAGCTTTCGTAGTGGAACGTCCATGTTTTGTTGGGCTGGTGTAAGCTGGCAGAGAAAATAAGGACTTACGCCAAATCCGCATGCATCAGAATAGGAGTCAA
Source organism: Haemaphysalis longicornis (assembly GCA_013339765.2). Classification (NCBI taxonomy): domain Eukaryota; kingdom Metazoa; phylum Arthropoda; class Arachnida; order Ixodida; family Ixodidae; genus Haemaphysalis; species Haemaphysalis longicornis. Next base: position 64,041,344 of record CM023451.1, read on the forward strand.
GAATAAGCATATTTGTCGGAGCGTGTACATTCTCTGCAAAACCTAGGCAGTTCGCAAGCTGTGTATATTGCCCCATTGCCAATAGCTGCACCCCGCTGTACTTGAAGGTAGCGCAAATTGCTAAAGTTCCGTAGTAGTCAACTATTCTACGAAGGCGCCAAGCATCATGCAGCTCATCGACCCGCTAAACACTATGCTCTGTGGCTTTGAATTTGCAAGACAGGGTGATACTAAGCGACAACAGCTAATTCAGTGGTGGAGCAGGCCACAAAGGGAACAAACACTTCATGTTCATTTAGCACCACGCGGCAGCCACAAGCTGACAACCCGATTCAGACTCTACCCATGATTCCCCCGGCAGCCCGGGATTGAATGAGAATTTAGGCAAAATTGAGAAACACTATGCTCCAGTCAGTGATCTGCGGGGACACGTGATGCCCCAAGAGTCCTGACGTCAGAGCACGTGGCCTTTGAATTTAAAGAGCGCCGCGTAATGTAGCACCAGATTCAGGAAAGAGTGACCGGGCCGGGGGAATAGCCGTCTTGGCCCAAGGTAGGTGGATCTCGGTATTATACATGATGCCTTATAGCCGACTCTACCGATTTTGGATTGGAAAAAAAAACTTTTATTGGGCAGGCGGTTAAAGCCTTACCTAAGACTTCAGACTTGGCCGGAGTCGCCCTCGCCGTCGCCGCCAGGCCCGATCCTCGCTTCCGTCATCGGTCGCTCGGGGTCCTGCCTGGTCAACGCCTAGCGAGGACCCGCTGGAAGGCCTGGATTTGGAGGTCTTGGTCCGGATCGGCTTCGCCGAAAGACAAAACATTAGCCGCAGGCTCATTTAACAACTTTAAAGTTATACGGCTTTGTTTTTTTTCGAGTTTAAGGACGAAGTCTGTCTCTTCACCCAAACGGCAAAGGAAATTGTTCACTGCCGGAAATTTTCTAACGACGTTTTCCTCTCTGTTAGGCACGCATACACGCGCGCACACGCACACGATATACATGCACATGCACGCGCACAAAACGTGAAGGGGAGGAAATGGTGAGCGTGCACCCCTATCACTGTTTAAACGTTTTCTCTCCTATCTTAAGTGGCTGAGTCTGCTGAGCCTTATTTTTCCTCACGAGAACGGGGTCTCGGCGTTGTGGTGTAGCATTCGGCCGTATTACAACATAGATCACTTGCCTTGGACTTTCGTTTCGGTTTCTTTAAAGCAAGAACCAGAGACATGCTGTCGGTCAGTATTCAAAGCAGGCCCTCTATTGAAACACTGGTGCCTGAAGGGTTGCATTCCAATGTGCCACATCTAACGGCTGGCTGTTTGTGACCACTCGCCGCTACCGTCCGTAGAAACATTCCCGGCTTAAATATTCGTGTCCAAGTGTGCGAAAGCATGCGGCGGTTTAGCTAACTAGGACTAGCCGTGGTATCTCTCTAGAAGGTCTCACGACACAAATGTTTGCGTCCAAGCTGGCACAAGCGGGCAGTAGGCCGAAAAGCTGACTTTTCCTTAAAAGAACAATGGCCTGTGCTATAGTATTTGTAATTAAGGGAACGCTTATCGGTTGTCTACTGCATTTGTTTCAGCCTCAGAGGTTGGGTTATGCTGGTTCTTAACATTTCCTATCTTTTTAAAATAGCTGCTTTAACCAGTATCTTTGGCGTTCTTATTGTTTCAGAGAGCAACTTCGGCGCTTGTCTTGTAAAAAAACGGTATTTGTTGCGTTCCATTTAAAAAGCAGATGCACGAAGAAATTTCGAATCCTTCAGTCAGTTGTGGTTGGTGAGCAACATGGTCTGATTAAGATATTCCAGCCAATATTTACAGAACATGCTTCACGAGCTCTACTTGCCAAGATTTGTTGCCGGCTTCAAAATTCACTTCATATTAAAATTTGGTGTTAAAGAAACGTACTGAGAAACACCAGTTAAATATATGGAATGAAAAACTAGAAGGAGATAATTTTAACTTCCTTGGGCGAGTTGTTGCTGCTTATTCCAATCCCAAAAGGGAAATGTAATGCAGAATTGGTATGAGCTAGTCTGAACTTGCAAGTGCTATCCCTAGTTACTTAGCTACAATTAAGCTTACTGTGTCACGGGAGCAAAGAAAAAAAAATAGTTTACAAGCAAGGTGTACTTCTGGTGCTGACACATTAAAACTAAACTTGAAAACCTGCTTCGCACCTTGGAAAAAAATTAGGGCAGCCGAAGGAACCATGCAAGGTAATGTAATAGGGGCAACTGTTAGAAATGACGATAAAGCGTCGCGAATCACAGGACGAATTCTGTTGGAAGACAAGCTAGTTCAAACTAAGCAAAGTAATTGGGTTGGGTTGGACAGGCCATGCAATGCGGATGACATACAAAAGGTGGACTATCCATTCAACAGCATTGGTACCGAATAACGGAAAACCAAAATAGCGTTAGACAAAGGGGTTGCTTGGGAAGTGCAGCAAAGAAATTGTTTGGAAGAAACGGGGTCCGGAAATATCAAAAAAACAAGTGGTTCCAAGTGTGTAGCAATAGTAAAATTTAGGAGCCCCCGTTGCTGCTTAGCATGGCCGACGACGTCGGGGATCCGATTTCATCTAACTGAGCCAGACATGTAATAAACGACGTAGAATTATATAGCACGTCTGCATCCAGACAGAAATCGATGACTCCTTCTTACAGATAAGAAAGAAAGGTCAGCAAAAGTAAAAAAAAATCGGAATAAGCGAATACATATTAGCTGGTAAAAAAGCAGATCAAGCAATGTTTGGATTCTGATGAACGGTGAGATGTATTAGTGTGCCACCGCGCAGGGCTTAGCAACTCGGCACTGATGTACGGTTCAGTTTCTGTACCAAAAGAACACTTTGTCCCAGGGACAGACGGCAATATACAGCTCACTCGCCTCAGCGATAGTGGCGTGTCATTACACCACTTGTCTTCTGTTTTCTTTAGGAGAAGGCGATGGAACATGTACTGTGCTGTAGGTTCGTGCTGCTCTCTTTCTTCTGTAGCGCTCTCGCGATTCCTGTTGTGTCCGAGTCGGTTCTGGCATCAGGGCCTATAAAAGGGGATTACAAGACGTCGCTGGCCATACGTCAAATATTGCCTGGTGTCACACGCTTCGTAAGCTCTTGTCGTGTTGTACTGTAGGAAGCAGCTGCCTGTCCCATGTTCGCCGCTACTGCTGGACCCATTCCGTTGTTAGTCAGTGTTTAGTTTTCTTCATTCTTGATGAAAAGTTTTTTCAAGGACTGTCTTTTATTTCGAGAGGGTAATAAACAGTGCCACAGGAATTTGCTGGACGTAGTACGAGTTAAAAATTCAAAATGAAAAACATTGCTTCATGTGTACTATGTCTACAAGTTGTTAAATTTGCGTTGCGTCATTCATTTCGACGTTTTATTCCCTTTTTGATAAGATTTATTCTCGTTGCGCCAAGACTTGAAGACAATGCGAGACAAAAAAAATGCTTTCAAAAAGAAAGCTGGCGATTCATAGTCCAAGTCATCTTCATATACAAATACATATATTGGCGTAATTCAAAAGCACGTTTAATTTATGTAAAGCATTGGCTATTTATTTGAAAATGGCCACCTATCTGCTAACTCCGTCGAAAATGTCGATGAAAAGTTATAGTCTTCTGCCATCTCTACCACGTGACACTCGGCCCTCGTCTGATCACCGGTACACCCCGGCCAAATGGGAACCGACAGGGCCAATGAGACTGCTCGAGATATAATTCGCCGAGAGCCTCCCTGTGATAATAGCCCGCAACCTTTTTGTGTTAACGACCATCTACATACTTTCAGCGATGTCCTCGACCATTTCCGCCGGGATGGTGCCTGTTTCCCACCACCGCATCCGCCGATTATCCGCAGACATGGGGTTTTTCTCAGGCAGCTTCAAACTCCATGATTCCGCTCCTACCATTTCATGTCCATTATATCTCCTGCGGAGTATACAGACGTGTGTCTCTTGTATTCATTAAAACGAGCCTCGCTCAACCTCATCATTTAGCAACGCCGGAATCCTTGCTGGCATACCGGCATCCCGTAGAACAACTTAGCCCATTCTTCATAACATATCATTCTTCCCAGAGTGGGAGGCTGCCATCTCTGGCCCAGCTCCCCTCGTGAAAGATGACCTCGCCCAGTTGGCGTGAAGACACCTACTTACCGCAACATCAGGAGCCCTGCTGTCTTCATGACTGAGTGAAAAACTTGCTGGTACAATCACTACAACTTCTGGACAACATAAAGTTTTTCGTACTACTACTACTACTACTAGTACTAATACCACTAGTTCTGACTCATCGGTTGAACAAGGATGGCAGCGTAGATTGTCAGCGTGCCTTCTCTCTCTGCGGCCAATCGTCTCCTCCAGGTGTCAACCCTTGCTGGGATTGCGGTTGACGCTCGGGTTCCCCAATCCTACATGGCTACCTACGGAAGGATTCAAGCGGTCCCTCTAGAATACACGCATGAGGAACTTGGGAGCTACCTACGTGACCAAGGTGTCCTTTCTGCTCGCAGGCAAGTCTCTTACTCGCGTAACGAGGGCAGTGTCGTTGCTGAAACCCGCCGGCGATCCGCCATCCTAGAATTCAAGGCGGGCACCCCACTTCCTGCACGAGTATTTCTTCGTTTCTGTAGCTTTCCCGTTCCAGAATACATGGGTGCAGCCACGCAGTGTTTCTAATGCCAGAGGTACGGCCATATCGCTAAAAATTGCAGAGGGCCAATACGATGTAAAGTTTGCTCTGGGTCTCACTCATACAAAGACGGGCCCCACCACGATGCGCAAACTGTGGCAGCCCACATTCTGCGTCATTTGGAGCTTGCCCCAAAAAAACGGCGCAACTCTTGCTCGCAATGTGGAGCAAATTCAGGGAAAAGTTACTAGTCGACGCGAACCTTCGCCAAACCCAGACCTCGTCTTTACAACTGAGTTGAAATCGTCGCATGATCCAGCAGTTCAGTGTAGCGCGTCTCCGAACAAGTCTTATGCAGGAGTCGTCCTAGAACAGTCATCGACCAAAAATTCAAAAGTCCATTCTGATGCTCGTTCTAAGGACGCATCCTCCCCCTCGAAGCGACGCTCTCATAAGGACCATGATGAAACAGCAAATCAGACCGTCCAGACAGACATTGTAAATATGCTTATTCCGATGCTATTTGTGGCCATCAAGGCACTGCTGCGTGCCAACTCCTCCGCTCAACGCTTTCCTGAAGTCGAGGCTGTTCTAGGCCTAGAGACCCTCATAGCATCTACCTTCACGGCGCACCGACATGCCGGCCGATCACAACAATGGCGACGTAACCCCCATCGACTTCTCCGAAAGTGTATCTAAACGCCCATCTCAGGGACTGTACTATTTTTCAATGGAACGCCCGTGGCTTGCGTTCGAAACTTGCAGACTTCCGTGAACTTGTACATATATATCAGTTTTCATTCATAGTGTTATCTGAATAACGTGTTGGGGATCTCTTTGGTTTAAAAAAGGTATCACATCTATCATTCAGAGCGTTTAAACGGCGTAAGCCGGCTGTTTATAGGTTTCCGCAACGACGTCTCGGCCGCAATCATGGCCGTGCCGCCTCATCACACCGAAGAATACGTTTGCGCTAAGACTCTTATTGGAACACAACCGTTTACACTCATTGGTGCTAACTGGAGCCAGGGACTGCCTTTGATGCTTACAGACTCGAAAGTATCATCGTCAGCACGCCCGCGCCTCACATAATCTGCGGCAAGTTTAACGCACACAACAAACTTTGGGGGAGTGCTTCTACGAATTCTCGCGGAGCAAGACCCGCCGAGCTGATGGTAAAACATTCTTTGAACCGCTCAATGACGGCAGTGTGACGTTCTTAAAAAACCGAAAAGTCCCCAGCTGCATTGATATTTCGTTCGTTTCAACCTATATCATCCGAAAATTTGCTTGGTGCACAGACTTCGAAACAAGAGGGAGTGATCAGTATCCCATTCTTATATCCTCTCCCAGTACAGTTATGTTTCGACGTGGAATGAGGGTCAAATGCACAGACAGGGAAGGCTATAGGGCGTCTGCAGACCTCCGAATCACAGCAGCAACTCCGGATGAATACCTTAGACCAACTTTAACCAACTGCCTTTAGGAATCCTACCCGAACCATGACCAAACGTCGCACTATGAAGACCAACCAAGACTACGAAAGATTAAGAGCCATTCGCTGGCGAACTGAACGAAGGGACGACGCACAAAGGCATTAGAAGACGTACTAGAGGCGCGAAGAGCACAGAAGCAAGTAAGACGTCACTTGGAAAAGTTGAGGAGGCAGCGGTGGCGGAATTTCTGCTCAAACCTATACATCCGCAAACCTCTGTCGCGCATTTGGCGCGTTGTTAAGAGGATGTGCAACAATGTTCAGCAGCTATACCCATTCATAGCGCTATCGTTGCACGCCGGCATTTCCCTCAAAAAGGCAGCTGAAGAGTACAGTAGGCTCCTGTCCACAAGATCGGTCCCTCCGGCATGCCCTAGAAATGGCTCCTTCGAAGTACCACCAGCTGCTTGCTCTGCCATAGACCTCCCCTTTCCCGCGCAAGAACTCAACGCACCCATTTTCCGTGCCAACAAACGTTCTTCGCCTGGTCAAGACGTAATCACCTATGAGGCAATTTCGCTCCTGTCCCACCACGCTCGATTACGTCTCCTAGAATACTGCAATTCGATTTGGCTAACTGGCACCGTACCTTCTCAATGGAAACTAGCAAAGCTCGTGGCCCTCCTGAAGCCTGGAAAATCACCGGCGAGCTATGATTCCTTTCGACCGATAGCTTTGATAAGCTGTGTCGGTAAAATTATGGAAAAAAATGATATTCAGGAGAACGACCTGGTACCCTGAAAGCAAAAACTTTATCCACCACAGATGAACGGTTTTCGCGAGAATATAGCAGCCATCGACCACGTAATTTCACTGGTTTCATCTCTAGAAGACGTATTGCATAACGGAAACATCCCCACTGCAATATTCTTGGACATCAAATCGGCATTCGATTCAGTTTTTCATGATGCAATTCTAGCATCCCTTGCTGCTCTTGGTTTTGGGGGAAAACTTTACGCGTAGATATCAAGCTACCTACAGGGGCGAGAACTCTTCATGTGCACTCCGGAAGGCCCAACGTCCTATTACGCTATACAAAAAGCAGTGCCTCAAGGGGCAGTCTTGAGCCCTCTACTGTTCAACCTGACGCTCATCCACCTAAAGCACGTCCTCCCGCATGGCGTACATTTCACACTCTATGCGGACGACATCTGCATTTGGAGTGCAGCGAGGTCGCGTCGCACCACGCCACAAAGACTTCTGAAAGACGTCGCGAACATATCAGCCTACCTTCCACCCATTGTACTGCATTTATCCTTTGACAAAAGTGTTTCGATGGCTTTTACTCGCAAGAACATGAAACAGTATCCAGTAGTCCTCGGAGGCTGCAGCCTGCAGTACGTACGTACTCAAAGATTCCTCGGAATCTTAATAGACCGCAATCTTTCGTGGGCTCTGTACGCAAATATCGACGATGTCAAGGATCGTCGGGTATCTTGCCGGTAGTCACTGGGGCTGTGACTGTCGCTCTATGATACTTCACAGTGAAGCGTATATTGACGCCGTACTGCGCTACAGTCTCCCTGTCCTCCAAAATCTGTCACTCGCAAGCAGAAAACAGCTAGATGCTGCAAGAAACAATTACCTTCGTACCTGCCTCGGTCTTCCCAGAGGGTCGTTGTGCTTGGGTACTGTCGCGAAAGCTGGCTGTCTGCCCTTGGACGTGCTGAGGCTCCAAGAAACCGTACGGATACATCTGCGACATCGGGTGCACGCCAAAACCGATACAACCGCGCGCATGATAAAAAACGGTCAACTCAACCTATCGTCGAACATTGAAGACACTGCATGTGTTTCCATTCCCTCCCAGGCACCAAATTCAATGCCGTCTTATCGCCCACCCTGGACCCTTTCGCCTTTGCAAATTAGATGCACCATCCCGGGAATTGGCTGTAAACAGAATATGCCTCAAATCGGCTTGTTGCAGTTGACACTTGGCCACATTAGCCGGCTATACTCAGGAATTAACCAAATTTTTGCAGGCGGCTCGTGTACGCTTTATCGCAGTTCCTCTGGGATCTTCATCTCGTCCACTAGACAGATGTTCTCTCATCTTCTTGGGCGGGCAACGTCATCAATGTCAGCCGAGCTTCACGTCATCAAGGAAGCCATCCGGTGCATTCTGCGCCAACCGCCGGGGCAATGGACCATCTTCACCGATTCAAAGCAGCCCTCCAAAGTCTACTGCGCAACAACTGCTTCAGCAGTCACGAACACGCCTCTCGTGAAATAACTTACTTGCACCACCTAGTCCAAAGACATTGGGCACCAAGTGACATTTCAGTGGAGTCCAGGCCACTGTGGTGTTCCAGGAACGAGAAGGCAGATGAAGCAGCTCGCAGGGGTCCTTCAAATGCATAACAGGAGGAAGGTCTTCTTCACCAAGCATGATGCCTCCGCTATGACAAAGGCACTTGTTTTAATGTAGAAGAACCGCCTATGGTCCCTTCCAGAGCACCATTATGCCTTCTTGCACTATGGAGACCCCGAGCTCAGGATTAAGCTGCCAGACCGACTTCCGCGCCGACTAGAAACTTTATACCACTATTACGCCTCAATGCAGCGCTCATGAAAACATACCTGTTTCTACTGGTGCAACCTCGAATCCGTACTGTGAATAACTGCGGATCACCGGAAACCGTAGAACACGTACTGTTAGAGTGCCCCACTTACATAGTCGCAAGGTGCCGTTTGGAACAGGATATCGAGCACCTACGCCCAGGACCAATCAGCTTAAAAGTACTCCTCGGTCCATGGCCCTCCCCTTCAGCTCAACGCAAAGCACTAGTGGCGTTATTTGAATACCTGGACGATATCGGTGTCACTGAACTAATTTGACATACTGCGGAGATCGTGATGTTCATCGAATCTGTTCCCACAAACTCCACGATGTGTTTTTTTTCTTACTTCTTTTCTCCTCGTTCTTCCGCCATGTTATTATAGGGCCTTTTCTATCCTCCCCTACCCATTCCCCGCCGAGTAGCATGTCAGCGTAAAGATTCTGGCAAACCCCTCGGCTTTCTTCCTAATTAAAGAGCTTTTTCTCTCTCTTCTCTTCTACTACTACTACTACTACTACTACTACTACTACTACTACTACTACTACTACTACTACTAGGGTTACTCCTACTACTACTACTACTAGTACTACTACCACTACCAGTACTACTACTACTACTACCACTACTACTACTACTTCTACTGCTACGACTACTACTACAGCTGCTACAACTACTGCAGGTGCTACTACTACTACTATTACCACTTTTGCTACTGCTACTACTACTACTGCTACTACTACTTCTGCTACTGCTACTACTACTGCCACTAGCAGGACTACTACTACTACCACTACTGCTACTGCTACCACTACTAATTCTACTGCTACTATTACTACTACTACTACCACCGCACCTGCTACTGCTACCACTACTACTACTGCTACTGCTAGTGCTACTGCTACTGTTGCTACTACTGATACTACTATACTACTACTACTACTACCACTACGGCTAATGGTATTACTAGTACTACTACTGCTACTGCTAGTAATACTGTTACTGCTACTGCTAATCTCCCTTCTCTCTCTTCCCCCCTTCATGGTCTTCCCTCCCCTGTTGCTCCTCTCATGATAAATAAATGAAAGCTTACTGAATTCAAGTTTATTATTACATATTCACACTGCCCGTGGGCCTTCAGTTACCACGGTTAGTTTCTTTTGTCTTGCGCATTTGTCTTGTTTCTCAGTTTCTGTTGTCTTGCGCAGTTGAAATTGTCTTGGCGCAGTTCGACCTCGTGCTCTTTTGATTTACTGTTTCAGTATATCTCGCCTCTTTTTTTCACTCTATTTAACACGCCGTTTTTCTCAGTTGGTATTGTGAAAACAAATCCACCACGTATCCCTAATTCAAAAAACAATGGCCCTTTCTTTCATGTACATGTTAAAAGTCCCATCAGTGACGCGCTAGAATAGGAGTAAGGAAACAGCCTGGAATAAAAATCGCTACTTTTTTCGAGGATAACATTCATGCAATCAACCTGATTATGGCGTAATCGGCGGACCATAATAACCCCTGTACATCGGAGGTTGTACATTACAAAAAAGGGTTACGTCAGGAGACACCGCCACAACGATGGGAACAGTGAAAGGCCAGTAGTCGAGGAGGCTTGCATAGGGCTGTTCGAGGGCTTGTGCAACATATGTACGAGTAAGTAAAGCAGGAAGTTCTCTAAGAGGAATAGCTTCAGATGAGGCGACCCCATCTAACCTAAATCGCGCGAATGTTGTTTAGGGGGTGTTTCGGAAGCATGATTTTGAGAAACCAAGAGCACGAGCACATGGAGATTATGTGTACCACTTGAGACTTGCGGACGGCGTCATCTGGTTGCAGAAGGATGGCAAGTTGGGCTAGTTGGTCATAGTGATCATATCGAACTAAGCAGCGCGGAAGAGACGGGACGAAAGGAGGATGAACGACTGACATAGCGCTGATTGAATTGTCTTGTTGGTTGAATCGGGTGGAGCCCAGCAACGGATGCATCAGGAAAATAGACCTATGAATCTTACTCCAGCATTGTAGCTAAATTTAACTATTGCAAAATATACAACTATTCTTAAAAAATAACCAGCAACGTGCATGAATAATTTTTTCATACAAGTTTCAGTACCAATCGAAATCACTTTACGGAAATCTGGCGCATACTTATTCTGTGCAGGGTCGGATTATACAAATGCCGTAACAAAGTTGACGGAACTGTACCGAGGCCCGCTAACAAGAGAATTGCAGAATCAATTCGATTGGGCGGTCATGACTGATGCAGAGGAAAGGGAAGACTCGCTAAAGCTTTTGAAAGACTGTACAATGTGCCAATAACCCTTCCCGGTTGCAGCTCGCAAGCCCTGCACTGGCAGCTTGACGAAAGGAGTTTCCTTATCTAACTGTGTTATGTTGTGGCAGGCTTTCTCCTTGGCGTGGTCGGCATCTTTTGTATAGGTAGTAAATGATTCAGCAACAAATGAATTCATTTGAAAATACAAATTTAACGATTCTTACGAATGTTTATGCTATTTTTAGACTCTTTCGCGCACCGACGTCCTTATATCATTACGTGGATAGCAAATCGTTCCCAAAGCAATAAAGCACGCAAAAAAATCAGTGGCATTCCAGGTGTGTGTGCAATTTGCGATCTAGCATACCTCATAGCGAATTAGCTGAATGAAACTTGGAAGGGTTCATGTGTTATTCGGCCAAAAGAACTCGGCCTATAGGCGTATCCGTTTAAGTGTAACACACGAACCCATACTGCTGCAGCTGTCCTCCGTGCTCTATAGAACACGAACGGCAGCAGTCAGGTTGAATCGGAATGTGAGACACCCACATTAAAATCTATTACCAGCACAACGGAGTTGCATCGGTGAGCCCGATAAGCCTGCCGGCATGTGCACGCCTGTCCCTCTACACGTGTCTCCCCCCCCTTTCTTGATGCACGCAATCACGGGGAGTGCATGTGCGGGTGCTTGGAAGGGAAAGGCGCCTACAAAAACATCGCCTTGGAAACTGTTCAAGGTGCTCTTGCTTGTACGGGGGAAAAAAAATCGTTCTGCGCCGATGTGTCCCCACACACTAATGGGGAAATCGGGACATAAACAGCTTCAGGGCAAAATTACTTCCAGACTACGACTTCCGCCCATACGCGTACTAGGCACAGTGTGCCCATTCGATGAGGGCTGCGTGTCGCATACAAAGATACCCTGGAACACTGTCGGAGAAACGCTTTCGCGTTTTTTTTTCTTGCCTCGTAGTACTGGGTGAGCTGCATTCATCGCCTGCAGAAAGCCGCAGTTCGTGATTTTTTGTCGGCAGATCTGTGTTCCAGCTGCTGGTTTGCTTTTGCTGCAAGCGTTTTTAATGTGTCTATGAATTGCGTCCTCTGTAGAACTGAGGGGAGGTGGCCAATAGTAACCTCTTCGCTTGAATGACATCATTAGAGCGGCAACAACGGACAGCAGAGAAAGTGAAAAAAAATTTTCCATCACCTCAAGAAAGTTGAAAGAACCGCGAACGCTTTCCGACATCAAACGTGCGTCAAACCCTTCGCTAAACGTCCGTCCAACATTCACTGAAAGCGCGTGCAATTGATAGTCAAACCTTCGAAACCCAAATTGCAAATGAAGAACAATCCCACACGACAATTTTTGGCGCACCATTTAGGCGTTTCTACGAACGATCTAGATGTGGATAAGTGGTTTAATAAATACAGGTGCATTATTGTATTCCTTCTTCATGATCGATGGGTGTATGGTCTTATCTAGAACCGTTCCTTTCCCAAGGTATTCAACTAACCATTTTGACCCAATGAAATCCCGGAATCACGCGCGCGCCATCTGCCTGGAGATCTGATTAGAGCTTTTCCGTCGATGAAATGGTCTATGGGGAAACGCATTAGTTTTCTGACAGGACGCCATCTGTACCAACGAGAAAGCTTTTGCTTTAAAAACATATGATACGGTTTTGAAATTATGTAATGAACCTACAGCAGTCATATTTGGCTGGGTTGATGGGTACTGGATGCGCTTCTTGACCGCGTTATGAAATGAATTATGCCAAATAGGCCATGTCGTTGTTGTTTTAACTCCGTCCAAAGGCAGAATATTCTAGCCGGACAACCACTAAGGCAGGCAGATAACACACTCTCCGTCACTCGATGACATCTCTGAATAAAAGCAGAAGACGAGAAGGATAAAACAATACAACCAGCATCCACAAGAAACTGGATTTAATTAGCGTCTCACCAGAAGGGAAATTGGTGCGCATGCCCTCAAAGCAGTTAATTAAATCCTACGCCCCTACTAAACTAAATGTCAAGAAATGGAAAACAACGATACAACCCACGTTCTCTGGTATCACGTTATCATCGTAACTTCATGTTCCAGACGTCGGGGAATTCTCCGGCCGACACTTTCTTTTTCTAAGGTTCTTTTGTTATCACTCGGGGCCTAAGTGACATAAAAGTGAGCACACGTTACGTTCCACGCATCCAGCCGGTTCGAGTGGCTTCCTATTCGCGTTACCAAGCTTTGTAATTAGGCTTAGCAACCGTACGCGCACCGTTTTTTTTTTGCCTATTCTTGAATTGTTGGTACACACTTGTGTTACCCCTCGACGACAATTTCTCTCTGAAAGAGCGTCGAATTTCGTTTCCGCCGCTGGAACTCTAACCTGATGTCGCTGTACCTACAAGCCAATCAGTGAGCGTAAACTCACTTACGCTGGGCCTCACGATTTTACTGCATCCTCGGGCCTCACCACTTGGGCCTCACTACGTTGGGCCTCATCATTTCACTGCATCAAGCAGTTGAAGAAGAAAAGAACTTCACCAAGCAGCACATCAAGCATGAAGTTGCCCTAAGCGTTTAGACCACGACTTTCCAGTGTTCGCCCCAGAACAATTAAGTCTTTCAATCCTTTAGGACTTAAAGCCTCGGACTACATCCGGGCGACGCCGCGGGCAAATTCCGTCACTTCTTGGTATGTGCCACGAACAGGTAATCATGGTTGACATTGCCAGACCTCCGTGTAGACGTTGTACGACCGTTTCTTGGTATGCTTCAAGAGCTTGTGGTTGTGAAACTTGACGTGTAGCCGTTGTCGGGTGGCAAAGCAGTGGCAAAGACGGCTGAGCGCCTGTAGTTCACGCAAATGTGTTGGAGGGCTGATAAACATGGGAGAGTGGGGTAAATCTGAAACCATGTTCAATTCATTGCACTTTCTTAGAAGACATATAGTATAATATTAAAAGGAGGGTTATATAAGTACAAAAATATGTTGATACAATGCGTATTTTATTGTTTACTGTATACATATTCGCTCTCACATATAGTGCGCCCGCTGAATAGGTTTACTGCGTTAAAACAGTAAGTTGACGGTGAATATCAGTCTTCCTAGCTCTCAGCAAAATATGTGAGGCAGATTATATCTTACGCTTCCATTAGGCGGTTTACTCACTCAGTCACTCATCTTTATCACTTAGTCACTCAACCACCCAACTCACTCACTCACTCACTCACTCACTCACTCACTCACTCACTCACTCACTCACTCACTCACTCACTCACTCACTCACTCACTCACTCACTCACTCACTCACTCCTCACTCACTCAGTACATCATTTATTTTCACACTCACAACCTCTCACTGATCACTCACTTACTTAGTCACTCATTTCTCACACTCTCCCTCTCACTGAATTTTTGACACACTCACGCGCTCACCCATATCACTTACTTATTCACCCAACTCACTGACTTTTTCACCCACTTTCTCAGTCACCCCAAATTACTTACTCACCCATCCAACTCCCTCTCTTACGCACTCACTAGTCATTCTCGTAAACTCTCGCTGACTCATTCACTCACTCACCCAACTCACTCACTCACTTTTTCACTCTCTCTCACTCCCACTCACGGTTTCAACCGCACCCTCAGTCACTCACCCATATAATTTATTCAACCTCCAAGCTTACTTACTCACTTACTCGCTCACTGACTCTCTCGCTCATTATCTCAATCACTCACACTCTCCCAAAACTAACTCTTTCACTCACTCACTTACTCACGCAATTTCACACTTTCAGTGCAAATCCATGCTATTTTCTCGCCTCAGTGAACAGGTGATGACAAAGTGTTGTCAGTATTTGTGGAGGTAGTTGTGATCCCTGGTGAGCATGAGAATGATCGCCACTGCCTTCTATGACGAGCATGTCCCGCCTTCTCTCCGCCACTTTTCCTGCCCTTAGTGGAGAGTGGGTGGCATTGCGTTGCACCCACTGAGGCGAAGGGGTCGTGCTTCCTAATGTCCAAAGATTATATGAATTCAGCCAGTGACGTCTGATGATGACCGTCTCGTGATTTCCCGATTGAAACGTACCAATTCTGTGATAAAACGACGGCTATTTTTGGTGAACCATACGTAAAATAATTTTATATATCATTCTCACCTTCCACCCCAGTGGTTCTATATTTCAGCGCCGCCCGAGCCTACCACACTGAATATTCAGTAGTGTATTTATTCATGCGTGCATCCCAAAAGGCGAAGAAATTTCAAATCATAGCAGAACTACGAAAACCAATTAAGTTCAGATTAGAATTCGTGTTCGGTGTTTGTTGTCCTTTAAAGATATTTTTCACATTAAAAAACATCGGTGTGTGCTGAGAGGTTCTTCTTTTTTATGACAGCCATGAGAGAGTGCAAACTGCACGCACGAAAAATGTCGTGGTTGCATCTAGCACGTTCCTCTATTCCACTAACGGTGTCGAAATTACCGAGCTGACTTGTTGCTTGTAATTGAAAGATCCCTTAGGAATCGTTACGCGCTCCGCAGTTTCATCGTCTCGTTTCATCACCATCAGGAAAGCTGTCCTTTCAATTTTCACAGCCGTAAAGAGCAAAAGCGAAATCGAAATAAAAAAGACGGAGGTTTGTGTTCGAAACAACCAAACTTTCTATCCGCTGTCCCTTTTACGCTTCTCTATCTCTCTCTCTGTCTCTGTTGTCGAGACTGAAACCAGAAAAGCAATTTCAACATAGCATAGGGCACGGAACGCACTGAAGAAAGTCGTTTTCTTTCTTCCGTCGCCAAGCCCATTCCGCTGTCTCTTCCCACTTACGCCACCTTCACGCAGATAGCGAAAAAAATTGGACACGGAAACTTGGATCCATATATTGCCTGATTCAATCTCGTCCGGAACACGAACAACGCATTCCCTACCACATGGTTGAGGCACCAGTTAGAACAAAAACTCGAACACATGCTCCATTTTAGCGAAGGAAAATGGAGCCAACCGCATCTTAAAATCCAAGTTGCGTTGCGGCAGAAATCGCCCAGGTTCGGCATAATTTCTCCGGTTTCATTTTTAACAGCGGAGCTGTTACTTCCGCCGTCTAGCGTTACCAGAAAACTCCGGTCAGCCATGGGCACGTAAGGAGCGCTCCTCGTGAGGAGCGCCCGGCCTCGTCCAGGCATGCGCGAGGGCTTGCGGAACATAAGGAGCCCGCAAAACAATACCAAGGAAAAAAAATTGGCTCCAATCCACGCAGTGGGGATGGTTGGAAAGCAAAGCTTTAAATGACACCCACAACACTTGCCCATGCGACGTCACTTTAAGTAACAGACGTGGCTCTCAAAAAAGAGTAAAACCAGAGAATCTGCCAGCCGTTACGTGGAATTCGCGGGAGCGGCTTCCGGAACGCAGCAGCGTCGGCCAGGGCTGGGCTAGAGCGGCGGACGCCGGCGCTGTAGAGCGCAGACGCTGAGTTCGCGCCACAGATGCCGAGTTCGCGAAGCCAGTTGCCGCATGCTTAAGCGCGAACTAAAATGGTCCATTTTGGAAGATATATAAAAGCCTGTGAACAAAACAATCTGGGCCTGCCTCGTCATGGAGAACTTTCAGCGGCAAGTTCGGGAATCTATGAGAGGAGCAACAGCAGACGAAGGGAGAGGGGCCGCCAGCTCTGCGGCTTCTCCAGTCTTGCAGCAGTTGTGCAAGCTGCGCCATTTTTCTTTGTTACTTCATTCCTAACAAGTTAAGGGTTAATCTTGTTTTGTCAGGTTTAAACTATTACGAATTAATGTGATTTCTTACCGTTTAGTCTGTTTTGATCGCCTGCTATTTTGATATGAGTAAAATTCAGAGCATTCGTCCTCTCAAAGTAATGCTCAATAAGCAAGTTTTCTTAAAATTTAAAAACATAAAAATCAAGGCCACAAGAGGGCAGGGGCGCAGGCTGTCGTACATTCCTTGTAATGGTAACAAGTCCAAATAAAAGAAATAACCAGTTGAGTGGTCTTCCGCAACTATAATACGCACCAGAATACACAGCGTTATTAAAAAAGAGTAAAAAACACAGAAGAAAAAAATGAACGCTGTGATTTAAAAAAAAGACAGCCTTATAGAAAAGCTCCAGTGCAAGACTCGGCGTAATTGAATTGCTTTTTTAGAGTGTTTCGCTTCAATAAAAGTTGCTGTTGGGTTAGTTGGTGCATACTGAAAGGCGGGCTTAGCGAGAAAAGACGAGGGCGGTGGCAGACGAGACGGGCGCTTTCCGGCCTTGTTTCATGTATCACAGCTTAGCGGGAATTAGTAAACACCACTTGGACAAGTTGTACTGCTGTTGGCAGCATACAGGTTTTGTCGTCTCCAAAAGGCATCGACTTAGACGTGAAGCTGCAGCGCCTTAGAAGGCTTTGTCTGCAGGCTCAACGGAAGAGCAAGCAAACAAATTCCTTAAGGCTTTCAAAATTTCCCCACTCTGCGCATGGAGATCAAGGGCCGCATCATGGAAGTCAAAGGGTAAGCACAAAGTTGGAAAGGCTTCTGTAAATCGCCCGGTTCCCGCACGGATTTGTCCGGAGTCTAGACAAATTCACCACTCAGACGCAGCCATTCTCCTCTTCAATACTTTGGCGGTCGAGGAAAATCCATGAGAGGTGGAAGAAGCAGAGGCCTTTTGTGTGGGGATCGCCAGTGAAGCCAGCCCATTTAGGTCATCGGTGGCGATCAACGTTCCGGCATCCCGGAACCAATGAATGGACGTCTCTATTTTTGTGTGGAGGAACTGGAGGCAGTATTGGCTGCATGCCAGCGATCGTCATTACCCGGACGTGACGCAGCCACCTATGGTGCTTTTAGTCACCTTGGCACGCACTCCCGGCACGCCCTCTGGGAATATTTCTGTCGCTGAGCAATGAAAGTCTCGCCGCTTCGTTCGGCATCTGAAGCGTGTAAAAAGATAAAAAGACACCGGCGCGATGGCTCATTGGCCGATTGTACTTTTCGTAGTGTTGGAAAGCTGATAAAAAGATTGGCCGCGTATCTGCTCGTTTCGTTGCAAATATCGACGAAAGACCGTAGTAGACTGGCTCCCCTGCCAAGTGAATGCCACCCTTCTCTTTCTCGTTCACCTCTCATGCTGTTCCTCTTCCGTCTCACTCCCCCCAAGATAAACACGCTAGAATTTTGCTGAAGTCAATTTAAATTTACCGCGTTCCACTGCTCCAGGCCGGGGGCCTCGATACCAGCGCTGTCATACGGCGGAGACGCGCGTGAATCGAGGCGCCGCACTTCAACGTTTATAGAACCATGTTGCCTTTCCTCACGTGCGTTTCAAGCGGAACGTGGAACCTATCTAGTCGAACCTTTCGTAACCGTCGCCGTTATATTTCTTAAAAGGCCGCCAGAAGCAATCGTGGTGCGGGCGGCAGCAGGCGACGGAGTGAATGTTTTTTTTTCTGTGGTGGATGTTGTATTTCATTTATTATCGCAAATAAAATCCAGGATTTTTTTTATAAAGGAACACTGCGTATATCACTTATGTATAAATTTTCTGCCTCACATTTGCGTAATGTTTTGTTGTTGTTCAACAATGTTGACAAGTATGAACATTGATAGCGCACTTAGACGTTTAGATTAGGCTGTGCGTATAAAAGACTATTGCGCTATTCAGTTTCTCTTTGCTCGGGTGGCGGAATCGAGTCACAGACAGACAAATACACAGACGTATAAACAGCCAGACAAAACAAATTTTCTGCGTTTAAGTAGCCTAAGAAAGTCTATCACCTTTAAAAGAGTCATCTCTGCACGTCTGGAGGACTCCCTAGAGCACTGCAACATTTACTCTGATGTCGTAGCTAGTGATCACGGTAGCCGTTCGTGCGCTGATTGTGTCATCGGCATTTGTGTCATTGAAATATGTGTAGCAGCAGAACAGCCTCAACCGCGTATGTTCTGCGTTGTTCCCAGATGTTAAACGAACCTATTCATGACAACATAGGGCACAATGACATTTCTAAAGCCCGTCTGGTTGTAGAGCTGGGGTGTCACCATGGCTGTGGATAATAGACGTGGAAAGCATTCTATGTAAACGACTAAAGAGAGACCTACACAGTGCCATACACGCATAATGAATTGCATCTGGGGTGTCAAATTCGACTTAATAAGCCTTAGAACCTGCAATACAATAACGTTCATGTGCCGATGTATGCGCACAATTTGTACCTTTGTACAGATGGCCTTATTTGTCGACAAGTGCGCGTGTGACTGCGGAAGGCCACATGCATAAAATTCCATCTGTTTACAGAAGGTCTGAAATATGTAGAAGCATTTTCGCAGTGATTGCGTTTAGAATAATGGTATGCAGCCACGCAACCTGCGCAATAACGGTGAGACAGACTTAAGTATGAAAATGACAAGTATCTCGGCGTTGTTGGCTGTTACCTTCGTAGAATTCCCAAGGGCGGTTGTTAAGAAGGCTCCACATAGAGTCCATTAGTTACAAGCAGTGGGGAACGTTCGCTTCAACTATGCGAAGCACTATTGGGGGGTTTTCTGCGGTGTAGCACGCTTGTGGTGTATGCTTCAAGCCAGGCTAATGTCCAGGTACTTCAGGGAGTACACGCGCAGGCTTTCCAGTCCAGCCCTCGGTTTCCATGGTGCACGTTCACAGCAGCAATCATTGAGGTGTCTTGGAATCACCGTTTGGCTACTTAAGGGACATCTAAGCGCTGAAGACGGACAGTTGGCATAATTCAACTTTGGGCCTACTATCCGACTGTCAGCGGCCCCTGACCATTGGATGATCTCACCACGGGTGTACTGGGTAAGAGTACCGTACGCTGTTGACGAAAGTAGTAGTTGAACACTTCATCGGCTTGTTGTCCAAGTACGCTCCTGCTGTAAAACGTGTCTCCAGGTTCGGAGTATGAATACGTTGTGGGCGCCTGGATATTCCGGGCGTAAAATATAAATAAAATGTTTGAACATTGGCAGTATAAGAGCTAACCTTGGTTTGCCTTCGTGAGTTGTACAGTGGCCTCACCTATATTTACAACACCGGTTCTGCACGCACTGTTGTTATACAGCGACTGTTTTGGTCTACGGAATTCCAGGTAGCCAGTCTCACTCCTGCTTCTGCCACAAAACGTACGACGTTTTATTGTGGGTTTTACACCTTTGAACAACGTTTATGCCCAAGGTGGGCGATCTTTTGCGATCCAAAGGTTGCGCTTAAGTCGCTTCTTATGAAACTTACAAAGAGGTACTGACTGGAATTAGAGTACAATGCACGCATGGAGCCAATGTAGGTCATAATCATTTCTTCCAGTGGCTTCCGAGTCATTGTGACATTGTGGGCAATGGCACAGCGAATTCTCGTTCCGTTTGGCACATGAAACATAACGTACACTGCTATGATCTTTGCACCCTTCACAAAGAGACAGCACGGTCGGAATGGACTACACAATAATTCCCAAGTGCCCATTTCGCCATGCTTTACGGGCATCTCCAGCGGACAAACGTTCCATTAGGTCTCGTACGACATGAGGCAACCCTTTTTTGCTGTCTTCGCTTTTAGGGTGGCTCAATGCTCCTACTTGATAGGAATGACGTGAACTCAGACGCGTGAATTTGCCAGCATGCCGGATATTGCATGGCACGTGGTATGCTAGGGCAAACGTTTGTCACAGAAAAAGCAGCTATCGTCAACACGGTAGAGCATGGATTCTCAGTCGAGGCTCTGTGATGAGAACATCCTGGTCCCCAACGTTCTGTGCAAGCAGCACAGAAGGCGATAAATACACTCAATGGCTTCGTGGAAGCGAATTACTTGCACAAATACAGTAGAACAAAGGCTCTAATGACACTGAGAGGCTGAAGCGCTAGTGACACTAACAGGTGACAAGGGCTGACACTCACTTCATGGACGTTAGAGATCACAGAATTGACAGACCTTCACTCTGGCCATCTCTGCGCATTGTTGCGCAGTAATAACGGTCAATTATCCCATACGCTTGCCAAAATTTCAGCTAGGGCGCGGTATGTCAGGCCCTTCGTATAATTACAAACCATTCGTCCGAAAAAGTGAAGATATAATTATTTCTGGGTAATTATGGACATACTGGGGGGGGGGGGGGGGGCATGTCGCACACATGATTCCGAAATTATGTATACCCTGCGTTCGGCACAGTTGGTTGCCCTCGGGCCTGCTGATTCCAACTCACCATAGTTCTGCCCAACTACCATTCGCTGTCGCCGATGTTTTTTAAACTAAATGAAAAAGAAAACAAAACTCCAAAAAACTAAATATTACCAGGTGGTTCTACCTCTGTTGCAGCTCCAAAATTTAGATTCAACTGAGTTAAACGACTTTCAATATTTGATTCATACCTTTTGATCAACATCTACAAAATCCAAAAAGTATTAGTAGTATACTCCAAGGGGTAAAGTAGGTTTCGTGGTTAAGGTACGGAGAATGACTGATAAGAAAAGAGGCATAAGAATCACTAGAGGTAGTAAAGTTATCAGCTGCTTCAAGAGCACGCGGGAAACGTTCTTTTTCAGTCATGGTTCCGCCTTGAAAGACGTACCGCGTAATGCAGTGCAGACTGAGCCTTCACTGTAGTCGCGCTGGCTATTTAAAATATTTGCCCGAAATCAGGTAGGGAGGGGGGAGGAAGGTTACGCGCGAATGATGATCATGGGGGTACAGGGGCGGGGGAAAATTCCAGTGTAAAGGAAACAGTAAAACAAGTCCCCGGGAGATGGTAGACTTCGACCGCCGAGCAGCTATGAAAACAGCGGCAACGGGAAGAGGGGGGGGGGGGGGGGTGCGGAGTTGCGCGCAGGCACCTGCACAATGTTTCCGTTGTCTGGGCTGTGTTGGGGAATACTTCATTTAATGAATATTTTCCCGGGTTGAAGAAGGTAAGGTAGGTCGGCAAAATTTCTTCGGGGGGTTCTTGACTTCATGCGATCACCTTGGTTCCCCCCGTGGCCCATAAGTTTCGCGGCCGCGATTGATGGGGGCATGAAACATTTCTCAACCACAGAAGTAAAAAAGAAACAAAAGCTCGAATAACGGCGATCGCATACGCGTTAATAATGTATAGTCATTAGGATGCATTAAAAGCGAGTACATTCTGTTCGCAGGACAAATATATATATGTTTATATATATATATGGAGAGAGAGAGAGAGAGGAGAGAGAGAGAGGAGAGAGAGAGAGAGAGAGAGAGAGAGAGAGAGTGAACATGATGATTGGAAGCATGTCTGAATTTATTTCGAACCTTGTTAGCTTCGGTGCGGCTCAAGTGCCTGACCTTCGGTCTCGCCTTCATTTTTTTTTTAATTCGAAAGTTTGCCCTGCGGCATAACGGTGCACAATTCACAGGTACACGAACAAGTTTGCTTCTCGTATATAGTCCACAAGGTGCCGATGAAATGGTCCATGAACCCAGCGCTGCAGGTCTGGAGGGCGGCCAGGGTGGAAGCCGGTTGCACGAAGGTGCCGTAATCGGATCTGATGCAGTCCGGGGCAGGTCCACAGCAGATGCTGCACATTCACATTCTGTACGGCGGAGTCGCAGAATGGGCAGGTAGATTGGTATGGGCCGCGGTACTGCGATGGCCAAGAGGCAGTCACAGACGGCGTAAGGGCCATCCCAACGCGTCTTCTCCGCCGCGCAACCTCCTGTCGGCGAGTCATTTACGCTCTTTTTTTGTGTGCTTCAAGCGGCAGGAAGTACGGAAGCGTGGAATTCGTATCTATAGCGATGGACGCTTGGTTTACTCATTTGTTTTGTTGTTTCCTTTTCCGCGCTACGATTTCCACCTGTTTTCGAGATCCTCAAAATGATTTTCACGCAATGGAACAGGTGGTTTCTATACATGATTATATGAACGGGAAACGGAGAAAAGAATTGCCGCATGGAGGACAAGGGAGAAAGAGAGGCGAAAAATAATATATTGGCTTTGAACACCACCCGACGAGGGATCGTAGAAGAAAGCTCTTCTCAGGATGACTTTGTCAACAGATCGTTCAAAATTTCCTTAGAACGGTCCACAGAGCATGCCCTAGATTAAAAAAAGAGAGTTCACGAGAATCGCGCAAAATGTAGACCAATCACGCATAGAACGTATGCGCAATATTTCAGAGGCATAGCCGCAGAATACACTAGAGAACGCCATAAAAAACTTCCCTTGTGTACGCAGCACAAAAAGACGAAACAAAAATACACACATGGAGGACAAAGAAAGGTCACGCTCAGCCCCTCGCCGCCCCATAACAAAGAAATGAACTGTTGAGGGTGAGGGCGACCGCGCCCAGTCCTGGTTTTAATCGAATGGCGACGGCTGTTTTTCTCCTTTGCTTTTATTCCAGAAAACCTGTCTACTTCTTACGTCTTCTTTTCTCATCTTTGCCTTTCCAGCCCTCCTTCGCTTCCTCACTCAAATTCTATTGCGGGCTCCCCGGGACGGGAAGCCACCAGCGCTCCCATGCCAAGTACGAAAGAGACCGCACACACACGCACGCATGTAAACAAAGAAAGAAATAGGCGGACTTCTTTTGGTCAGACGAGGCAAATCATTAGTACTGCTGCGTGCATTCTGTGCCCAGTAATCACGCGGTCAAGAGAGCAGAGGTCTGTAGCAGTTTGTGACCTGTTCTTTTCACATGCTTTACAAACTGGGCTGGCAGCATGCATTGGAGCAAATAGTATTTGCAGCTTATGTTGTTCTGCATTACTGTGAAGACTTTCAACGGAATCCGAAACAACTCACCATTCATAAGTGGTAAGGTGTTCCTAATGTCTAGAGTGCCTACGTCTGCTGCAGGATACAAGATGCCATGTGCAACCTTGGATAAGGAATATTCTCACCTTCGAGTGGCGGTTATCGTTGTATGCTGGTCAGGTGACATTTACTGAATTTCGTTTCATTTAAACCCGTTAGCGGTATACACCTCTAAGACTGCGATTCTTCCTTTCATAAATCGTTTCTAAAATCCTAAATCTTTCCTATATCCTAAATGTAAAATCCTTCATATATCCTAAATCTTGGGATCCTTTCCTTTCCTTTCGTGTGAGTCCTAAAAATATTATCATCATCTAGGGCCTCAAAAAATACCAACAAAATGGAATTGACATTGCGTGCCGCCGATTTACGAATACAATGAGTCTGCTTCACCACACTGCACTGTAACTTTATGATATGCAGAGTTTAGAGAAGAAGACGTCTTGAAAAGAAGAAAACTTGCTCCGGGGTGGAACAGTTTCTACCGAAACCTGGTTGGGTTGGAATAGTTGCCCGTCGACTTTTAAAGGAGTATTTAGTTAATGAGCTTTTCGACCTAAAAAATAATTAGTTCATTAGTTTTTTGAATTAAGAAAGAAGAAAACTGATATGGTAGAGTCCGTTGTTATCAAACCGAGATACTTCTATTTTCTGCCTATATACAACTTGTAAAAATCCCTTGAAGATCTTCACTTAATGGATAGGAAGCATTGTCCGTGTATTTGCAATATGTTCGGATTTCACGAGAGCTTCGGTATGCCAAAAAGGGAGCTGTACTACACATTCCTAAATCAACTCTTCAGCCTGATTTATAAGTAACGGCAATCAAAGAAAGCTATCAGTAATAGTGGCAGTCAAACACAAACGTTTGATCGAGACCGAAAGATAACCGAGCATAAGATAAAAAGAAACAAGAGAAGGACACAATTTTGAAACCTGATACAGGCTGGTTTTGCCGCTTTGCTTTCCACGTGACGGTGCTTTTTTTTTTCACTTTATCATCATTGCTTTAGTTGGTTATGTTGACTTCGCTGAGAGCTATTCAGAGCGCACCAACCTTCTATCTGCGAAAGACGACGGCTTTATGTGCCCCGGGAGTTCCCTGCAGGCAAGTCGCTCAAAGTGCTGTCGTTTTTTTCCCCGGTACTGGATGACCTAAAAAGATAAAGTTCTCAGTTTGGGCTTTCGTAAACAGTTCATCTTTTCGCAGGAAATCACAGACGGCATTTTCAAGCAAGCATAAATATTTGCCTCTTTCTCTTATCTCGTTCATTAAAAATTCACCCGCGATTTTGATGCAGTGTCGTTGAATTAGGGTCGTCCCTATTTTCTTCGAGCACTTTTGTTTAAGAAAACAGCATAAAATTCGCCGTGAGGCGGAACCCCGCCGTCGGCGTGACCGAGTGATGGTTTCAAGAATGCTGATGGGGAGGTTGATTGCGAGTGACGGTGCCAAAAATTATTTATAGGAAATATAATATGGTAACCTTGGGTCGGAGATTCACACCCAGGGGCACAGAAACTGACCGGGAACAGTTCGCCAACGCCATGGCCGTTTTGGCGAAACACGCTTGAGGCTTTGGCTAAACAACATGGGTTAGAGGACACGTAGTGAGGTGTACACCCAGTAACTGGAGACAGCTAATCACGAAAGTGGCAAAACACGTTAATGCTGACAGCGTATATTTCGGGCTTATAAAAGCGCGAAGGAAAATAACAAGAAGGAATAAGGAGGCAACGCAAATACAAAGAATGATGACGTTGGCAATAAAATGACACGCTAAAATTAGACGCGACATATTTTGCTCGAATGACGAAGGCACTGTAGGAACAGAGGATGACGTAATCACGACAAACCTACTTTCAGACATGGAAGGAGCACAGCTTGAAAAAAAAAACAGTAAGGCTTTCGCATTGGGACATTACGCAGTCTATTCAAAATTTTCAGGCTTTCCTCTGTCTCCGGTTTTACTACCGCGAAGATCTTGGTAAAGAACACGAGAGTCCCATTACGGTTAATGTTGAAGCTCACTTTAATGAGTTATATATTGAAACAAAATTGTATGTGATATGGCCAGGAGAAACACTCGTCAAATGCTGTGCGTTTTGTTTCATCTCTGCGCGGCATAAAATTATCTTCCCGCTGAGCTGTTCGCAACACAGAAAAAAGGATCAAAATTCTGCATGGCGACGCAAACCACCGAAGCAGGTTTATCGCTTGGTGCGACCAGTATTTCGTCCCGTTGTAATAGCACAGACCATCTAGCTATAGGTTCTGATGCATATGCCTAAATATACTGCTATACGTTCAGTCGCCCGATTAGCAGAAGGTTTACGTGAAGTACAACATGTTCGGAGCAGCTGGCAACTGTATTGCGGTATATCTCTACCTTTGCGTAATATACTCAACTATTTTTATTGACGTTCATAACAATCAATATCTGTGCAGGTTCCTTTCAACGTACTGCCTTTAAATTACCAGATTTCTGGTGGGCAAACGTTAGACTTATAAAAAAGTGTTTGCTGAGCCGACTGTGGTCAAGTTCGTGGGTACGCTCACAGAATCACTTAGAAATCAGCTCGCGCAAGAATACGCAAGAAACTTTCTCCTTGTGGAAACTACCCAGAGAGAACGTGCCCATTTTATAAATCGCAATGGTCATCTGCTAACGCCCGCAGGACCGTGAGGCCTCGGAAGGGCTTCGTTTGCATCGTTAACGTCGTCACACTTCTCGCCCTCATTGATCATTGATTCCCTTTGTGCCAGGCGGCCAATATTGCCAACGCGCGCGGGTCGTGGTGCACGTCTTCCCTGCTAAAGTGGGTGCAGTGATTAGCGATGCATGGAGCTCAGACCCGCTAAGATCAAAACTCGTGAACGGTACGCTTTCACTCATAATAACGAGACTCTAGACTCAGGGGCTGCGCCATATTCTTTTGGGATTCCTACAGTTGTAGTGGTAACAGACAGCCGTAAACCCGTTATACTAGTGCATACGTGACGACCGCCAGCAGTTCGCTTCGGGTAAGACACTTGGGAAACAGAAATCGCAGTTGGCATACGGCAGCAGTAATACTAAAAACAATCAAATCGGAAAGGACGGCGGTGTCACGCTGCCGCGTGCATGTTGATTTCGTGTACACAGGCACGCAAAGGTAAGGCAATGCCGCCATAGCTGCGGCAGTACTCTTCCGCTGCTGACTCTTAAAGAGACACTTTTCGGCAATGGCAGGTGGAACTGGAACGTATTTCGAATGAAGGCAATTTGAAGAACGTTAATATTGCAAAAACGGAGCAATGATAATTTGCTGGGTCTAGCGGTTCTAGCCACGTTTCTAGCCACGTTTCTAGCCACGTTTTAGCCACGTTTCTAGCCACGTTTTACCTTTTTTAGATACGAAGCATCTCATGCTCGGGGCTGTGTCCCTCCCTCTTTCGTCGCCGTTGTCCGCCGTCCGCACTCTACTGCGCATGCGCGGCTCTTCAGGCCCGTCAGTGTTTGGGCTGACGTCAGCGCAGTCCACTATAAAAAGAAAAAGTTAGGCGGCGCCCCGTTTCGATTCCACGACTCTCTGGCCGCAACGGGAGGTACGTGGCGCTCTTCCGGCTGCGCTACAAACCGAGACGGGAGCATGTGCTACGATCACGCCTTATGTCCTTCACTCATTCAAAGTACGTCAAGAAGCTACTGATACAACGAAGGCACGCGAAGCTGAACGTCAACGGAAACGACGAACTGAAAACTAATGGGAACTTCAGTCGACCCCATGGCTGCTTCGGATACTACTCAGGGTTCCCCTACGGGAAGATGCTGTAATTTTTCCTGCGTTCTTTCTCCCCATTTCTATTTGCTAAAGGTGGTGTAACTACCGCCTTTGGACGCCCATAGCGTGCAAGAACCATACCAGCTTGCCTTCCCAGGCCGCTTCATTACGACACGGGCAGAAAAATGCACACATGTGTTTGAGAGGTTGGAAATAAATAATGTGGGATATAGACTTATGTCCCTCCATGTCACGATAAATGTGGGAGAGGGGCCGCCAGTTCTGCTGTTTATCCAGCTTTACACCCCTTGTGCAAGCAGCGCAATTTTTTTTTTCCTTTTTCAGGACAAGGTCCTATATCATGGAGCCACTCGACCTACTTACACACCGTCGCCGGTGGAATCTGTAAGGACTTGTCAACGTCGCTCTTTGCTCTTTCAAAACACAGCACGAACGGATAACTTCATGTACACTCAGCTTTTTTACGTCCTCATGCTTTAAAATAGGTTTTGTATAGGTGTCATTAGTAGGAGGTGGTCAGATCTTTTTCTTTAGAACTCAACACCCTTATTTGTAAATATTGGTGTACCGACACCCATTCTATGGAGAAAAAGAGGCATGGACCGACAGAACACCTTCGGGTTTTTAACAAGTGTTAAAAAAGATGTGAAATATTTGTTCAGAGAAAATAATTGACCCCATATGCAGTGGAACCCCGATAATACGACTTTCAAGGGACCGCGAACAAGCGTCGTATGACCGGGGTGTCGTACGCTCAGGGGGCGGGTTAATGCCGGCGTAACAGATGGTGTCACCCGACAGGTGGGCTAAGAACTTATGTAAACTACTATGTTTAGCGCGGTCTCACGTGATTTGCGAACTTTTAGCTGTTATCCCAAATTAAAAAGAAAGAATCCCATATGTTGTGTCCCCTCCCATCCACGCCTTCTGAGCTAGCCCGCCAGCCATGCGCCGCGCGTGCCGTCCGGCGCTATTTATAGCCCGCCAGCCCCGCTCCTTTCGCGAGCGAGATAACGCTGATGTGGCCGAGCAAATTTAGAGGGGAAAAAGTGAGTGTGAAACTGCCCAGGCTAACAGAAACAAACGATGGTACAAGGCGGAGATGAAAAAAAAAACGGCCTTCCAGAACAGGGTGGAGAAACCCTTTGAACGGTCCCGGGCTGTCGCTATTGGATCAAAGCGCTCAACACGTAGGTGTTTTCGATTGCCATGCCACAAAACCCAGCAACGCTAAATAGATATAATCATCAAAACTTCGCGAGTAGACCGTGTTGCGGCGAAAATGATAGCGCGGTCTTGCTACAGTGACTTGCTGCACCGGGCAGCGAGTGACCCAAAATGACGGCGCCAACATATACGTATCTCCACCCTTGGCGGTGGACGAATGCCCCTAGAAAAGAAAGGAGCGGAGTGACAACGCGACCTTGAAAGGCACATAAGCACAGTAGAGATATAGGGAGAGAGAGCGTCGTGAAAGGAAGAGACTTCGATTGAGTGGGCAGGGAACGCGGGTGTTCGGCAATCGCCGTTAGGTTGCGTCGTATCTGCTTTCCAATTCGTTGGCGGCTTGATGGGAGCTTCGAATTCATGGTCCGCCTGCCACCTGAACTTCGAATTCTCGTGGTAGGCTCGTTGGCGTACTGCTGCTGCGTGGGGCCGGCTAAGGTTAACTCCCGCTCACGAGTACCCGCCTGCTTGCGTCTGTTCCGCAAGTGGTCTGGCCCGCATGCGGACCTTTGCAAATCAAGCAGCGTAAACGGGGGTTCAGAACAAAAAATGGTTGGGACGAGGCGGCGAAGCGGTGTAAAATATGAGAAAAAGGCTGGTTTATCCGAACCAGGGTCCGTCGTATAAAGCGGACTGCGTGCACCCGAGTGTCGCATCATCGGGATTTTTAATGCATTGTTTCTATGGGGAGTTTGCCGAGACCGTGGTGATCCGTCGTAAAAAGCGGGTCTTCGTAAGTTAGGGGTACGTATCAGCGGGGTTTCCCTGGTATATACTGTGGGAATCGCGGAGAACGGTGAACCGCCATCCTGAGCCGGTGAACGCTTCGAGGAGAGACGCGTTGCGCTGAAACCTGTCCGGCGCTCCCCTGGTTCGTCTTCACCCGGAAAGATGGCACCACCAGTGCGGGCGAAGCATAGGCGCGCTGGCAGCGCGAACGTTGGCGCAGAATACGGAAAGGGTCTTATCCACGGTCTGATCGGAGGTCCGGTCTGGGTGACTTCGGTGGAGCAGCGCGGCGGCGGGGGACCATGTATCTCAGGTGGGGACTGTAGTTGTCGTCCGTCGTGAGTGCGTACCTCCCGTGTGCGATCACGACAAGGATGGCGTGATTCGTGAACGCCGTGGATCTTTGTGCTCGCATGCCTTGGGTCTTCCCAAATAAACGCCTTTGCTTCGCCACTGCTGCAGACTGTGTTCTCGTATCGGCGAACCTCGCTGGGCTGTCCAAGGAGCGGGGGCACACGTTATTGACACGCCGAGAGCAAGCGTGGAGGCCTACGCCGGAGTACTGGCTAGATCGCCCTCAAGAACCCCGCGTAATTCACAAAACATGTACATGCATGGTAAGCTGTCCTTCTTATGTGGCTGGGGCAACTCAGCTGGAAGACCTTTTGAACTAGTGGTACCGTGAATGCTGTCCCACGGTAAGTGATCCCGACTACGGGCAGCTCATCCCTCCTACCTGTCATGCTCCTTTCCTCCCCTCTCGCCACTACCATAATAGATTTTTGTTCAATTCAGTTCCATTTCGTGTTCTCATTGCTTGAGCGCGTTTTTTCAGGACGGCGCGTGACTCAGTGACACAGTTTTCATCCCGTTGTCTTGTTTTAAGTGCAGAGCACTCTAGCGTTATGGAACGACTGAACACCTTTGTTTTTTTGTAGTGTGTTGAAAAAATGCAAAATGGCTGCTAAGTTGTAACTAAACTGAGCCCATATGTATACAGTTTCATTATTAGTAAGCCGTCCTTCTTCCGTGGCTGGTGTAACAGAGCTGTAAGACTTCTTAAACTTGTCGTAGCTCGTTCGCTGTCACGATGTCTAGCGACCGCTGGAATCAGGCGGCGCAGCCAGATAACGGACACAAGTAGAGCCCCACGCCGTAAGTGTGACGGCGTAACACAGAAGCTTCGAAAAATAAGTGGTTTATATAGTTAAAGTGTTCGAAATTCGACAACTGTTGGCACTTGTCATACATCTCCCCGTTGTTTAGCGTACAGAAAACTGCAGGTACATTTGAGGCAAAATCTGTGTATTAACCGGCAGATCCCATGTTCATTTAATTGAGAACGCCCGTTGGGTTGGTTTTTACGATAGCACGCAAAAAAAGCGGCCGCGGAAGGCACGCGTTCAAAACTGCGCATTCGCATGACATTGTGACAGCCAGCTACGACAAGGGGAGACTCCAAAATGCTTTCCAATTAAAAAAAAAAACAGAACTGCCACTCGTAGTGTTCCAGGCAGGGGGCGCGTGACCATTGGGAAGGCGGGAAATTTGAATTGCATTGGACAAATCTCCGTTCAATTCATAAAAAGACGAGCGAGACATGGAGGGGAAGAGCGTTATGGGTGGTAGCAGTGAGCGGACAATGGTTCCACAGGCGATTATGGCGAATCGCTGCTCTGCACTTCCGACAGCTTTCGAGTTGAGTGGTACGTAAGTAATTTGTTTTCTGTCGTAAAAACCGCAGCAGCGTGTCTTTAGTAATAAGAATAATTCTGTATTTCGCGTTCATTTTTTTCCCCAGCAAGGCCACCAAGCGCACAATCCAAAAGACAATTGACAGGAGCGCAGCCTATACGTTGGCAGAAAAAGAAAACAACACTGTGCGATTTGCAATAGATCATTTTCTTGCATTAACGATCATTTTGCTTCCCTAGCAGCCCTCACGCAATTTCCCTCTCTTTCAACTCGCATAATGAATACTGTGAAAGTTGCTTAAATGAATTCAATACAACCGCACTGACATAACCCTCGCAGGAACTTTCGGGACGGCGCGCTGCCTTTTCGGTAACCATATGAATCTCGAAGAAGCCCTGTAAAAAATAAAAAGAAATTTTGGTTGAAGTCTAAAGAATGGTATAAAACGTAAATTCAAGCAGGCAAAAACTTTTGGGGGGTCTAACGCAAGCTCATGTCTATATGTGAAGACTGGTGAGTGGGAAAGGTAGTGCTAGAACTGTGCAGTCACCAGACATTCCTTTTTGAAAGAGCAGTGGCCGGAGTCATAAGCGCACCGGAGGCCACAGATTTCGATGTCAACTTTCGAACACTTGCCGCCAAATGGAGAAGACGCACTCCGTGCCCGAATAACAGCTGCACGTCTTGCGTACTGTATGCGGAAGAATTACCTAGTGTATGGGGCGCTGCATAGTGGAGAGCTTTGGATTATATGCACCATCTGGTGATCTTTAACGTGAGCTGAAACATAACGTGATCCGCAATGCATCCACGACATAAACAAAACATTACTCAAGTATAAACTGTTTAAAAAATGTCTTTCTACTTTACTCTTAAAATTTATGACTGAGTTCCTTTCGGGGTTTTTGTGATCATTCTTTCGAATGTATTTTTTAGGCGACAGCCTTATTTGCGAAACGCCGGCGTCGTTGTTGTGGTAGTTGTTGTCCGGTATGAAAAATGATCTCCGCTGCCGAGAGTAAATAAAACACATTCGAGTTAGTATAGGAATTGTAACCCGGGAACCCAGGACATTACGTCTGGTGCGACCTCCGCACAATAGCCGGCGGTGAATTCAAGGTTATACCAGTGCGGACCGCGTGATAGGCGAACGTGAAAGCATGTGAGTAGAACAAGAGCACAACATCCGCGCAGAACTCTGATTATGGTGAAACTGTGGCGTCTGCCCATGGAAGTTGTCTCTGATGAAGGATTTTGCGTGCAAAGACAAAAGAACGAAAGCCAAGAAAATTACGTAAAAAGGGTGCATCAAAATAAACTTAGCGAAGTGATACGCGCCAAAAGACGAAAAAAGTGAAGGGACTGAGGTACGATGTAACTGTAAAGAATTCGTCAATAAGCATTGCCGGCTATCGCCTTCAAAGTGCACAAGCCGACTTAAATGCCCTAGTAACTTTTTCCTTCGGTGTCCTGTATTCTCGCTGTTTTGTTCTCCTGGCGTGTTTTCTTCTGTGCGGGTAATCCAAGAAATTAGTTTCATGCCAGTGGTGTAACAACGCTTATATTATGTAGGTTCCTACGCCTGAAATTTATCCCAGCGCAAAGAGCTTCCAGCTCAGCGCTCGGGTGAACGATTCTTACTTATAGACACCTACTTCTGGCGTCACATTGCATTTAAAACAAAGCGCCAGGGAACACAAAAAGGAAACCTAAAGCCCAAAGAAAAAAACCTCTAAAGTCTCAAGCGCTCGTTCCGAAGTCCTCCAATTTTATGCAAGCCTCGCACATCTGCAGGCGAATATTCGACGAGGAAAGTTTGACATTCGATCCAGCTTCCCTGTCGATAAACAGCCATTCGTCTTATCCCCCTCCCGTCTCTTTTCTCACATGGAAGTGATGGCCGCAGTCCGAAAAAGAAGTCGCAGAAAGAGGAGATATAAGGAACCAAAATCCAGCGTGAAAGATGGCCTGCAATCAATGGACTCGAAGAATAAAACCGTGAGGCCGGCCATAAAGGGGTCGTCAATAATCCCTGACCATGCAGAGCTCGGCTTTTCCGGGAGGAAAAACAAGCAAACGCCTCGGTCAGTTCCAGGCGACACCAAAAATGTGGCAATGAAGAGGGACCGGGCAGACAGGGGAGAAATAAAAAAGAAGTTCGGGGACCCAAGACGAGAGGGACGGACCCAGAGATAGGGGCGGGAACAATGCGACCTCACGCCTACACAGGAAACGGAAATAATGAACAGCCCCGGGACATCTGGGAGCAACTGCCGGCTGCAGATAAGGCCGCGTATACACCGGAGAAGTTTGAGAAGAAGCAGAAAAGAAGTCGTGTTGGCTCTGTGAAACTGAGATTAAATGGAACTTGAATTGGGAAGGTAAATGGCCGAATAATGTCAGGTGGATTCACGGAGTGCTTTTCATCTTTTTGTTTTCCTAACAAAGAGAAGAATGGGCATAGTGAGAGAATAGTCTCGCTATGCCATGCCGTTTGTTCGTAAGAACATAAAGCAAGCGGCTGAACAAGCAAGATTCGCAAGACGCGCTCACAACGTGGCTGTCCGTAAAAGGACGGTATGTCACCTGATTTCAGTTCGCACACATTCATTTTTCTGGATCACAGCATGCACGTTTCAATGATAACCGTAACCATTGGGATGACACCGACTGTATTATTTGAATTGATAACTGCACACCGAGAGTCTGTTTTTTCTTTCTAGTAATTACCAAGTCTCGTCCGGCCACCTTCAATACAAAAGAGTTTCCTGAATAAAGAACACCAAACGGCTAGCTTTGCTAACGTAGAAATGCCTCGGGCCGTTTTCAACAGAGGATACTGCGGTTACAGAAGATCTCGATATTCTGTAAGATCTTGAAAACCAATCTCCGTCAGATACTCCGAAACGCGTAGGCGTGCTCAGTGGCGGGGTAAGATATAAACTGGCAATTTCCGGATCCCACCTCTGATAAATCTCTGAAAGTTAATGCCAAGGTAGCCACGAGCTTATGCAAATGGGGGTGGCGAAAAACTTCGCTGCGTAAGGGTTGCTGTTATTGCGGCAAATTTAATGATCGTATAAAACATTTTTAACCTTCCTGCAGCAAACAGCAGTAGAGAAAAGGAATTGGAGGTATAAACAACTAACATATGCTACGAAACTGTCGTGTACAGCTTTGTAGAAATATGATGAAACGGAAGCATCTGCAGATTGCGTTTTCACAATTGCAACTTAAACATCGCAAATTCTTAGATCGGTTATGGAAGCAACACAGGATCTATTTTCATAAAACTGACTCATAGATGGCACTCAACAAAACAGCGTTCGACAAACTGGATTTGAAAAAAAAACGGCGTTTGATGAAGCGGGCATCTTTTCGATAAAGCGATGTTCGGTATTGAAGCGATTGAAGCGATTGCATCAAGGCCTATTTGATTAGAAACGGTTTTCCGAAAACCAAAGCGAAAGAAAATAAAAACAACGTATTAAGTGTGATAAACGGTTTAGTGGAAGTGAGGGGGTCTACAGGAGACGTAATTTGAATATTGCATTTCTTTAAATAGAATACTTGAGCGTAGTGTCGAAGCCAGAGTTCTACAGATTCATGTTTCGAATGAGCCCAGGGTATTGAAAGTTTAAAGTATAGGCTATTTTGCTGGGCGTAATAACTTTTTCTCTAAACTTCCCATTGGTGTGTCAGATGTTAAAACATGAATGCTGGAGAAGTGTGTGCGTGTCTTGGGGAGTTGGCTGCTGTGTAAAAAAGCCGAGCCTGTTGAACACCTCTGTCTGAACTTTTGGGATGGGGTGTTTTTGTAGGACGCTCTCCATAAATTGAGGTGATGTTTTTAGGTTTTATTCCGGACATTGAGCTATTGAGAAAGAGCTCAAAACAACAATATTATTCTTATTCTCTCACCCTGGTGGGAAGTATTAACGCTAATTAAAGGTAAGAAACTGGTCGTGTACTGAATAGGATGACGGCTGCATAGAGCCAGGTTGATTATGAGTGATATGAGACGAGCTCTAAAAATCTGCCTTAAAAACGCGCTTAATCGCAATCACGGGCTCATCATCGAAGAAGTGTGGTGGGTGTAGTGACATGTGTTGTCTTTTTAGTTCTGGGAAGTGTTTGTGTCGTGTTGTGTCGGGTGCCTTACCACGTATGAGGTTATGAATTACGGATGGGCCCCCTTCGCACCCGCTACATAGGGGTCTTAAAGAGCATGTGAGCAGATGCGAGTGTGTAACATGCGTGCGGCCAATTCATAATCTGGCTAAGGCGAGTTCCGTGTATCTGTTGTGCGTGCAATGTGGTGTAGTCAAAAGTGGGGTTTTATTACATGTAGCTTGTCTGTTTGTTGATTGCAGTCTGCTTCGGATGTTTTAAGAAGGTGTTGTCTAATGTGTGGTTGGGGGTCAGTGTAGGGTACTGTTGTTATGTCGACTGTGTTCTGACTGCAGCCGCAGCGGCCCTTTCACCCGCCACCTTGTTGCCAGTAAACAGAGCAATGTGTGTAGATTGTGTACTTAGGAATTAGATATGGAGGGATGTGTCGTACAATGACTGGAATGAATAACGTTAGGTCCATCAGAAGCACAATACACCAAGTAGAAGTTCTCGAAGCATCCCGGTAAAATTTGGCAGGTTGATAGTTATACTCCACAGACAAGGAGTGATGCAAAAGCGCAATCTGTGGTGCACTGTTCTTAACAAGATTCAGAAAATAAAAGTAACACTAAGCAGACTGAAGTTGCCATAGTGGTCAAATGTTAGTAAAAAATGATGTGTACACATCTAAAAACAAAATGGAAAGACCAGAACCTTACTCTCTCGCCCTCAGTGAGGAAGGCAACCAAACAGAAGGAACATGTGAAAAGAGCTAGGTTGAGGATGTAGCGTTAAGGACAGGTTTAACATAATGGTTATTTGATGATGACAGGTTAAAAGAATATAAAAATCTATGTACTTTCATTGATGTTCCAGGCACAATTTGTTGCATTCAACGTGCAGATTCTGGACCAGGCTAGTAAGGAAAGCATTCGACGCACAACGAAGACGTAAGTGGTGCACTGGATTAGGCATCTTTATTGCTGTTTTTGTGGCCAACAAATACACGATCCTGCCGTAGTTTAACTGAGATCCGACCAAGACGGTAAAGACCGGCAGAAGGAGGTCTTTGTCAGCACGATAGGGGGTGAAGGGAGAAGGCCTTCAGAATGTTTTGTTTTTAGGCATTTATGTTTCAGTTCGATGTGTGGTAGGAATCGAGTTTTTTATGAAATAGGACACCCAAGAACTTTACAGGAATTGATACGCGGTTAAGGG
The DNA here is from genome assembly GCA_013339765.2 of Haemaphysalis longicornis. Lineage (NCBI taxonomy): Eukaryota > Metazoa > Arthropoda > Arachnida > Ixodida > Ixodidae > Haemaphysalis > Haemaphysalis longicornis. The sequence continues at coordinate 64,077,883 of CM023451.1, forward strand.
TAACCTCAGGGTCCACAAGAATGGCGCTTGCGGGAGAACCCAATGCAATTACTTTTTCCTAGGTTCAGCTTAAAACCGTTGGTGTACACCCAACCAGCAAGTTTGTTTACACTAAGCTGTAATTAGCTTTCGAAGATTGACAGGCTAACGAATTTAAACGATATTTGAACGTCGTCTACATCCATAGAACTGAAAACGGTTGCTGGCAGTGCCTTTCGGTGGTAGATCATCTGCTCTATAAACAATGTGCAGCTTAAAACTCCACTTCGGGTACACCATTTTCCTGCCCATATATCCTAGACAGGGATGAACCAACCCATTCTGGCGAGAACTGTGAAAAAGGATTTACCGCTGTATCCGTATGGTGTACAGTTCCTGACGGCTGAGAACGATAATTTAGTTTCTTAAGGCGTTTTCATTTTGGTTTTCCATGGAAATAGGAAGTGTCGAATGACGGTCCGTTCCGTTATTTGGACGTTGATGGAAGGCATGCGAGGCAACAATTTTGTTAGTGTCCATCGCATCCTCGAGATGGGGTAGTGTCCACTATGCACGCTCGAGTAGATACATGAAGTCGAGAAAGGGCAGTGTGTGCCTCGTTTTTACGGATGCGACAGTGGCTTCGGAAAAACAGTCTTCTGATCTTATGTACCATGGTTTGTGAGGGAAGTTTTAGCTTACCCGTTTTTGACGGTGCGCTCCGCTCCCGGTGGCTCGCTGACCACGCCCCTCGACAGGAAAATATTTGCGTCACCGGCCATACTGTGCGCAGTGTGTAAACCAAAGCATAATCCAAAAGCAACTGTGAAAATTGATATTTTGGTCGCTCAAAAAAACCAAATAAAGCGTCTATTGCGTTATTTCCCCCTTTTTGTATAATTTGGTCGCTAACACAATATAGTGGCCCTATTAGATTTAAAAGAAGCCGTTCAACATTCGAATAGCCAAGACTATCTTTCTGGGATCTGCATCGAAGTATGCTCGCGCTTCGGCCGATCTTATTCGCTTTTGTTCCAAACTTCCCTTAGGTGTTTGACATCTTTGCTTATTCGGAAGCACTTTCGCGGTTTTGTTGTTCCTGTTTAGACTGAAGAAACGAAGTTCGCAGTAGAGCGCTCGTCTTGCTGGCGCAGCAATGTTGGAATGCCCGTGGAATCGTAAGCTGCCGCAACGGTCCGCTCAGCCAGCCCGGCGACTGAAGCAGACCACCACAGGATGGAGCCCTGCTCAGGGACTGCAGCTCGTGGCCACGCGCGTCACGCATATGCAATGGCGTCACCACTGGCTATTGGAGAGCAGCGGACCATCAAAAACGATCAGCTAAAACTCAATTATCTGACACCAGCAATATGGAAAAAAAAGCTGTTGTGGCTGAGCGGATACGGCATTGTGCTACCGAGCCCAAGGACACATGTTCTATCGGGGACTCAGTGGCCGCTTTTAAGAGGGAGGGTGAACTGAAAGACACCTGTGTGGAAAGATTTCGGCACATCCTCAGATGTCACAATTAATCCGCAGTCTTTCACTGTGGTGCGCCTTAAATCCCAGTCGTTTATTCGGTGCAACAAACTCCGAACATTTGAATTTCTTAACCGCACTTGACCATTGACGTTCCCACTTTTCCCTTCAAATTGGAACCCTGTGCAATCGTTAGTTTTCCGAAGACCCCGCAAACGTGTTTACAACCATTTGAAATTGCAGCATCTTTTCTGTAAAACCGCGAATTGATGACACGCTTAAAAATGTACTGGCACAAGACGCGCGGCCTGACCGAAACTCTCTGAAAATTAGAATTGTCTGCCAGATTTACGTGTTTGAGGGCAGCCGGCAAACCTTAAACACGGTATGCTTTGTACCTATATATAGGCTCAAAACACCCTCTAGTAATTTTTTGTTGAGTGGAACTTATCCACTACATTGGACAATCTTCCAGTACATAAACTCTGACATTTACCCAATTTGGACGCGGAAGAATTATATTTTATTCCGGCACCAGCTTCCAATCGACGCACTACAAACTATGTCCGTTCCTAACCCGTAACATGAACCACAGTTGCATATTTGAACACTCGAAGACATGTAGTTCTTTTAAGGAGCTGGAAAACATTCTGCGCAATCCTTACGAGAATAACGATAACCTATCGCAGAAACACGAAATTCGGTAATTCTATCAAAAGCCCTCTTAAAGCAGTACTCTGCGACGTTCACTGCGCAAATATAGTCCTTGCCCATTACCCCTCTTTCATATTTTACCTCAGTGCTTAACTTGGTTCTACCGCTGGCCCGGAAGGCTTGAGCTTCAAGGTTTTCAACGCTTCTGGTCCCAGAATAGCTTCGCTGAAAACCCAGGCGGCCCGGGCTTGGAATGGTACATAACATACGTTTACAGCGGTGCTTATGCACTCCTCTACTGAAGCATTTTCACTTCTTTTAAATTGGCACGGTAATGCGGCTTGAAATAGGAGTTACTTTTTTGTCTTTTGCAGGGACTGGGAGAGAGTGCAGCCCGTAGGGACTGAAAGAGGGGGCTTTATTGGTTTAGAGGTACGGAAAAAGTGTGTGTTGTTCCAACGCCAATGTTTTATCACTAATATATGAATGGATGGGTTGGCGTCACTAGGGAAACACCAACGTCCATCAGCCGAGCGTTATCTGCAGGAAGGTTATAATTGGAGCTCAGTTAATTCTAGGTAACCTGACTTGCAGGCGTTTCTTTATGCGAGATTCTTGCTCATTGGAAAACCATTACCAATCGCTAACAAATGTGTCCCGTCCATCTAGCTTAAATGGCTTGTTTTTACGAACGTTGACGCTCTGCATGCTGTTAAAGTAAATCCTGTTTTTTCTACGGATCCCGTGGTTCTGCTTCTCTTTCAGTTCCCTGCTATTTAAAAGGCAGAGAGAAAATGCTTTCTCAACGCGGAATAGAAATACAAACAGTTGTGAAGCCGTTATTTTCTTCGGAAGTGGACAATGGAACCAGACATTTTGTTTTCTGTTTTAACCAGCTCCTCTCGAGGAAGAGGGCGTTTGTAAACAAAAAAAACCACCAAAATCCCATCGCCCAGGGGGCTGATAACGACACACTCCACTTGTTATCTCGACGGAAGAGCAACTTCACAGGAAATTGAAAGTGACAGAGTTAAATGAACAAAGCGTGCTATGAAGGCCCTTGAAGTTCGGTTATTACATGGAGCTTTGGGCGTCGCTTACGCTTTGTCCGAGGCATTTTGAAAGCCACAAAAGATATATCTTCAAAAGTGCCATAAGATCAAGCCGAGGACCGAGGTTGGAAGGTTTGAAGACAGGTCATTCAATTTCGGATGGGAAGTTAGGCGCTATAAAGGGCCCACCCAACCAGCTCGGCTCCTTTATTAAATCCGCCGATATGACACCATTGTACCAGGACAAAGCGGTCAGCGCTGCATGCAGCGAAGTCATTGCGTTTTAGCTCAGAATTCAAAGCTTTAGTGTTATAAAATGCGGCCGAGGAACACGTGTGAGTTTTGCCGGGGCAGTTGTCTTCAGCCCTCAAGCCCTTCGCCATAAATTTTCGTTGAGTGTTGAGCCATGTAAAACTACGCGAGGAAAAGAAAGCAGTCGAATATTAGAAAAAGCTATCATCAGTGTGGCTAAACAGGCACGAAAAAAGGTGAAACTATCAGTGGGCGCTCAAGACCTAGGTCTGCCCGCAGTGTGTTGACTGTGTGTTGTAATCGTTCTATATTTAGCAGATGGCGATGTGGCTTAGCGGCTAACCTATTTTGATGAAGAGGGGAATATGCCATCTTCCATCCCGCTGTGCAGATCTGATTACGAAACCAGCCACATCACTGGAGTATACATGCTGGAGAGGAAGTTCAAGAAAAGAATGAGCACAGTGCTACGACACCAAAGCAACCAGAGTGACAGAAGGAGACTACGAGGAAATACCAGGTTTCATCTGAAGTTGTAGGTTGATGCCATTCTAATTAACCAACAGACCGTTTAGATAGCACCAAGGCTTGGTCATATAGACGTGTCAACCCTTGATCATCGCGTGAAGGATCCAAGTTTAACGTACAACGAATTTACTGCCGTTGCTAAACTACAAACTTGGGCAAAGTTAATTTGGGTTGCTTGAAAAGAACTCCTGCATAAACGATGCTTACCAAGGTTAAATAAATTGCAGTGGTGGTATGTGCGTCTATAACTTTCGGATCTCTACTATATAGCACCATAAAGATAGTCCAGTCTCGACTTGCTATTTAAGAAAAAAATTATAGACAATAAGAGAGCACAATGAATTCTGCTTCAAATCAAGCTCTAAAAATTTAGTAAAATGGTGTGAATTAATGTCCAGTGGAGTTTTGTGATAGCGAAAATATAAATAATCTGAATGCACAGGTAGCAGACTTAGATAAAATTTGCACTCTATGCAACTATGCCGTAAGAGTGGTTTAGTGAAGAAAGGGTGCCGGGAAGAGACAGAGAGAATAAATATTTTATTTGTCGAGCAAAGGCTGATGAGTGGGCCTCGTCCCGTGGAAGGCATCCCTAGTCCGGGATGCCTAAGATACTCTTCAGCAATGCAGAAGCATGTAGACACAAGTTTTTTTAGAAACAGTGAAATATAAATATTTTTCTGTTTTTAGAAAGTACAGTCTAATAGCCCGATAAGACAGACATAGAACTGGTACATAGTAGAGGCATCCCCCTTATGAGTGGTCATCGAAGACTAAAATTTGCTCACAAAGCGCCTTTACTCAAGCCAAAGTGTAAGTGAAGACGCTTAATAAATTGTATGTTGCTATTTCATCTACCCAGTCCCGGAAAGATAATAAATTTCTCGTCATCATTTAAGTGCTTCGCGGGACGGTCATTAAGGCGTGCCATAAAAAGAATTCAATGGCAAGAAAATCTGCAAACACCAATAAATAAAGCCAGTGGAGAAGAATTTCACAAAAACATTTGTCGAGCAAAATGTAGAACTTTCCAAAAAGAGCATTAGTAAGGCGGAATTCACACAACCGAAAAACACCATCTTTCTGGCCCTCGGAGCCCGCTCACGTGACCAGTTTTTGGTTCCGTCCCTCGGGTGGGAAGGCCGGCGAATGCTCCGGGAGAAAAAAATGCCTCCGCATGTTTTCGCTCGACCACGGCGGCCCGTCGCGGGGAATGGAACCAGTTTTTGGCCCCGCGGCCACGCGGTTTTAGTTGGTACCAGGTGCGAGGGCGGCTGTTAAAGCACAGCTTTACTACTTTTGCCAAGCGATTTCGTCGAGAATGCGCAATGGACCTTTTAACCGGAGACACACCCCCGGCGACACGCCCCTCGAAGCGCATCACGTGATTCGCTGGGGCCTCTGTTTGCGCCTGCGGGCGCCGACAGCGGTCGCCACCGCCGCTGCGGGCGAGGCAGCCAACAACCCCCGCAGCCTCGCATGCATGTGGCGCTGGGTCGTTTCTGGCAACGTGACTCGTCTCGCGCACTGCGAAGAGGAACACCGCGTTCGCCCGGCCTACGTCTGTGAGTGTTGCACGTAAGCGAATGGCTTTGAGCCGTGGTCGGCAATGCAGCTAAATCAATGGTTAACCAAGCGAAACCAAGACTCAACCAGACTAAGTCAAGCTTTTGCTTTGCATATCCAAGGCTAGCGGAGTTAAGCCGCAGCCATTTTTTCGACGCGGCGTGGTCGACACGCGTAGATGTGACAACTGCGGGAGCCGGAGAAGCGTCCCATTGGGTTTGGGGGCGCTGTGGGTGACCGAGAGCGAGGGTGTCTGGATGCGTGCCTCTCGAGAGCCGCCTGACTTCCTCCGCGCTGTAGCCTGCTAGTCGCTCCACACATGTGGATGCGCCACCACGCCGGACCATCCGTTGACGCTGCGTTGATGTCACATAACCGTCCGCCTCCGCGGGTGTCCTTGTCCGTCGTGTGAATCCTGCTTAACCAGTGGCGCAAACACTTTGAAGAAGACATTTTATTACAACTCGGCCACAGTCATGTTTCAGGCATCAAGTTATTACAAGTTAGGACCCGCGTCACGAGCTACAGAAACATAAACAATGCTCAACGTCGCTTGAGGTGAATTTTACTACAGCTAATACAAGTTATCGGTCACTTTACTTCGTCTTTTACACAAGGTCTGGCTAGGAAACTACTGCTCAGACACGGATAACGCGTGTTCAGTCTTTGCTCTTGTTTATCTTCTTTCCTACAGAATTTCACTTTGCTCAAAGAGAAAAAAGTCTTCATCACAAGAAAGCAATCACGATGAGGTCTTACACACCGGTATTTTATAAGACGCCAGGATGTTAAATTGTTTCGTTTTTTTTTGTGTTAGCAGCGGAGCTGTTGAAATTTTGCTTTGTGTGTCCGTCACGGCAAAAAACCTCGAAGCCCAAACAAACGAATGTGGTTAGCAAGGTCCCTGGAATTGATCCCAGCGCGTAGTGTCTTTCGTATTTCGCTCGTTTTCGCGAACCACAACCATCTTTACTGGAACTATGGGAGTCTGAGCGGCCGATTCAATGACTGCCACAAAGGTATGTCCATCATACCCACCTTTTGCTTTAAGAAACCCGGGTGTCATACAATGCACCATATTTGCAGTTGATGATGCATATACTTCTTTTGGGGTACAAGAGACGTAATTGGAGATGCGAGGCTACAGATATTTGTGGACGTTGACCGGACAGAAATTCTGGTGCTTCAATAAAATAGGCAAGCCAGACTCGGGATCAGAACAATTACGGTATGTTATTGGAAAGGAAATGCTTTCGATAAGTGACAATAATTCACTCGGTGGATTATAAAGTCGGTCAGTTGTAGGTTCGGTGGGTTAGTCGGTCCGTTCGTTGGTTGTTCAATCAATAAAAAATCAATCAATCAATCAGTCAATCCCTCCCTCAATCAATCAATCAATCAATCAATCAATCAATCAATCAATCAATCAATCAATCAATCAATCAATCAATCAATCAATCAACCAACCAACCAAGCAACAAATCAATCAATCAATCAACCATCCAATCAATCAATATAAAATCAATCAATAAACCAATGAATCAATCAATCAATGAATCAATCAAAAATAAATCAATCAATAAACCAATCATAAATCAGTCAATCAATCAACCTACCAACCAACCAACCAAAATCCGACCAAGCAATCAATCAGTCAATCAATAACCATGTGCCCGCATTGGATTTTTAACTTGTACTTGAATCATTCATTTTTATGTTTATCCCAGTACTGAGTAATTACTGAAAGAATCGAGCGACCCCGGTGGGGTTTTGGTGAAGCCACAGCGAAGGTACCCACGAGGATGCGGTTCAGTTCACATTGCACGCTGCCGGATTGGTGGTTTTGTCCGACTACAACTCCAGCAAAGACAAGTTGCGCTGGACTTTCGTGCTCGTAAAGAAAAGGAAAGGGTCAACGTCATCACAGTCATGCACCTCCACTACTTTCGTCCACCACAGTAGGGGACGCAAACAACCCGGTGTTTCACCTTTTTTTTTTCAAACTATAAAAATCATTATCGAGTGCAGTCATTATATTAATATACTGCAACAAGTTATAAACTTCTGTCTTATTGGGGCTTTCAAAAATTTGATACGCGCCTTTAGTCAAGTACCAACGCTCAACCACAAGAAAAACATCCGTTATAATGAGAGAGAAAGTGAGTGAGAGTTTTATTTGATGTTTTGCACCTTAGAATGCGGTTTTGGCTGCTGGTTTGTGCCGGTCAGCTACGCCGGCAGCTCTGGTGAGCAAGGAGGTCTGGACCTTGCCGTCTTAGCGTGAGAGTGCCTCCTCCTACTGGATTAAGAACTTGCGAGTGGGGAAAGGGTACGTCGCAGCTATTTCTTATTGAGTGCCCCGAAGTTCATGAGAAAGTTGTTTGAAGTAGGTGCGTTTCCGTTTAATCACTGCGATGACCTACAAAACACGCCGGACAACTACTACCACAACGGCTACGACGGTTTTTTCGAAAAATTGGACACTTAACAACGTTTATTTAAATACATGTGTGGCTACAGGTCTATACGCGTAAATTAGGTAACATAGGATGAAGAAAGAAAATTGGTTCTTTGGTAGCCCCCTTACATTTATTCCACTGAAATCACACCCGGCGCTCTGAGCGTTCCAACGAAAGTTCAATCTAGCTGGAGACAGCCCGTGCTGCACGACCATTATTCCTCCCCTTACACGGACCACCTCTTAGTACCTCTTATTAGGCGCTCCCGCTTATCCAAACGCATAATAAATAAATTCGAGGAAATTAGACGCAGAAACAAACGTGAAACTTTGCATAACTATGATTTTGAATGTTTTAAACTTCAAAGTTTTAAAGTGCTACGCGGCACCCAGCAGCTAGGAAGAACTTCTCTGGACTAATCATACTTGTACAAGATTATATGCAAATCGTGCCGGCAGAACATTCCGGCAATTGGACAGGAGACGAAAAAACAATGCGATTATGCCCAGGTTTCCCTAAATGACTGCAATTAGGATTTGAAGTGCTCAAAGCGGCAAGCCGCTGATACGGAATGGTTGTGGCTGCTTTACAGACCCAGAGAAAAACAACCCTCACGAAAGCAAACCAAAGTCAAGGAGGAATGTGATTGCCTCCACAGGGACTGGCGCTGAGCAAAAGTAGGTTTAGGTACAATTGCGGCCATTACAGCTGCAGTAATTATCCAAAGAGGTGCGCACAAATCGGGGTACTTAGTAAGACGGGTGCGTCGCCTTCTCCCGATTTCTTGGTTCGTAGTCGCCATTTTTCATTTCGATTGCTTTCTGCGGACCACACCTTTGCGAGCTTGGCGCGGTGAGTCTTCATTCCTAAATATAGCAGGAGTCTTTTCTTGGTGCGTTCACAGAGAAGCAACGAACGACAGAGCAAAGCTAACGGGACCGACAGGAGGAGCGCTTGAGTGAACACATATTTATTAGCTGCCAAGCATCTCATGGTCGGGGCTATGTCCCTCCCTTGTCGTTGTCGTTGTTGCGCCGTCCACACCCCCACTGCGCATGCTCGGCTTGCTGAACGCCCGGTGGTGTCCTACCTTCTATGGCTCCTGGAGCGACAGTGTTGCCGGTGTCTTCCTGGGCCGGCACGAGACGAGCACGTTTCACGCGCCTTCGACGTTTCATCGTCGTCGGCAGCGGCGTGCGTCGCCGAGTATCACCGGGCCAGGATTACAAGCAGCCCACAACCATCCGGGGAACGTGCATCGACCTCATCTTCAGCAACTTTAGGGTTCATCCACTACAACAGCACTTGATTTTACAGTTACAGACCATAGGGCGGTCATAATCAAAGCAGAATGCCAACCACAGCGCGACTTCACCTACGTTGAACACGATGATGATGATGCTTAAATGAAGACAAACTTATACCACGTACAACGTCTCTCTCTCTCTCTCTCTCTCTCTCTCTCTCTCTCTCTCTCTCTCTCTCTCTCTTTAATGCCTCTCCACTCTAACATTCCCGCCCCCCTCCTATAAAATTACACCATCTTCCTGTAGGGAAACCCTGAGTAGTATGCGAAACAGCCATGGGGTGAACGAAATTTCCCATTTCGTAGCTTCCGGTAGGTGAAAAGTGTGGTAGTTACCATGGAAACCAAACGTTAAATATAACGGTAGCTACGTCCCCCAACCTCACGGAAACGGCGAACTGAAAACTAAGGGGCGCTTGAATCGACCCCATGCCTGCTTCGCATACTACTCAGGGTTCCCGTACGGGAAGATGGTGTCCTTTTTTTACTCATATTCGTTGTGAACGGAAACATTATCTTCTTCCACTTCCGGCATCATAAAATTGCTATTAAAATTAGGAAGCCCGAATCTACGCTATCATCACGCAATTGTCTCACTAGGGCTACTGCAACTTTGATAAATGAGCATCTTGTAAATGACTGAAATTGAAATGAAGTCGGTAATGAAGTCGGCGGGTAATACCAAACACGAAAAGACAAGGAAGTGTCTTACCCGTCTGATGCAGCACCAGTGGAGTATCAACAGTCGTGAACAAGGCCGCGTTTATGCTTCGGCAAGTGACACTTCAAGTACCATCATGCAGTCTCCCGATAACCCGCGATTTTCATCTATGTTTTTGGGAGCTTCTTCTCATAGCGATACAATCATGATGTGTCTGTCAAGCACAACGGGGAAAGAACTATTTGGGTTCTTTTTGACGTCAGTACGGCAGTGGTCGTGCTGAAATAGACCACTAGGTTGGGTCTGTATTTCTTTTTCTTCAGGGAATGCTGAAAAAAAAGGTGAGGTTGCTTGGTAGTAACGCCCTCGGCCTCGACTCAACAGATACTGGCTGAGTTCACGAGCTCAAATATGATTTTAAAGCAAACATTTCCTACGTTCCTCCAACGGTTTCGTGGAGGATGCGCAAGTTCACCTTTTGACCGGAGACACCTCCCCGACGGCACACCCCTCGATGCGCATCGCGTAATTCGGCGGGCCCGCTGTCGGCGCTCCGCACAAGGCCCCGTTTTCGGGTAGTTCTGCTCACGTAGCGGCGGCTACCATGACGGGAGCGGCCGCTCAGCCGATCTGCAGCCGGCCAAACCCGCAGCCTCCCACGCATGCGCCGCTGGGTCGTCTAGGGCTATGTGCCTCGGCTTGCGCCGCGTTCGCCGGGAAAGGGGAACGCCGCATTCGCCCAGAATGAAAGCGAGGCTGCGCCTCCTTCGTGAGCGGTGCACGGGACCGAACGGCTTTGAGCCGTGGTCGGCAGTACAGCTACATCAAAAGTTAACCAAATAAAACCAAGACTCAACCAGACTCAACCGCGAAGCGCTGTCCTTAAAGCAGGGGAGGCAGAAGTGCATTTCACTGCAGCTTCAACAGGGCGGCATCCGGATGGCGACATGGTGGTTTTTATGCGAAAGCATCTAAGGCTGCTATAGCGGCAAGGGAAGAGGTCACGTGATATCATTATGCAGCGGCCTGTGCCGGGAGGGGAGCTAGGACTCGGCGGGGCTGTGGTGTTTTCTCGGCGCACAAGCATTTGTGTCCACGTGAAGGGTCTGCCCGGTCGACATATATGGGCGGGACTGTCAAGCTAAATGTTGAGGCCATGGCACGTGTGTGTAAATGCCTCAGCGATCGCGTGGCGCTGCAAGTGTTAGTAACCGTTTCGGCGCTTTGGGGAAAGGAGTGTGTCCGTGCTCAGGCACCACCTAGAAAACACCCGCTCAACATCCTGCCTTAATTTTTTAAGCGAAGCTTTGTATTGCCCCGCGAAAGGAAAACTGGTGCACATATGCACGCAGAAAACTCCTGCACAAACCAATGCGCATGTGCCAAAGAGTAGGTTGGAGCGGTGTTAGAAGTAAGGGAGGGGGTGATTAAGAGTCTCTGTCGCAGCAGAGCGTGCCCGCAGCCAGATACTGCGTGACGCACAACTGGAACGGTTGAGCAGCGTCGACGTGACATTGGCCCCACCATAGAGGAAAGAAATCTCAGAAGGGGCCCTACTAGCCACCGGCTCATTGGGTGGAGTGTGGAAGAAGTGACGTAATTTTTTCACGGCCATCGTAGGCCGACGGCAACCGCGTCCTAGCAACGGCGCCGACTTCAGGCCCACCGAGGCACGACGTCACCTCGCGGCCCAGCCGGTAGCCAATAGTCAGCTGGCAAAGACAAAGAAGGCGACAGTGGAGCGAGCGACTGCACAGGAGGTAGCGCTTGCGCGCAAAATACCAGCAAAAAAGGGCGGCTGACCAATATGGCGGTTCTGGCTGCTGTAGAAGTGACGTCAGGGCCTCTCCTTAGCTTTTCTTTCATCTATGGGCCAGCACGTTGCTTCGACATGGATATACAGGCCATAGAGTTTCGTACAATAATAACTAGAGCCGAAACAGGCGCTAGGGTCAATGCGTACACCGAAGTGGCGCTTACGCTTCGACTGGAATGATGGGTAGTTCTGGAAACGATTTCGTAGTACCTAAATGGGCCCATGGCTGCACAAATTGTGTTTTTTGACAATAAAACTCCTATTGCCCTGGTCGCTGTTTACAAATTACAAGGCAAAAAAGAAAGTTAGTGACAAAAAACTGGTTTTGTACGAAATAAAACGGCACGTTCAAATAAAAAATGACGGAAGCTCACACTAACGCGTAAGACTGGAAGGTAGCGAAGGTGTACACAACAGTAGCGTGTTTCCTCTTTATCGCATTACGGCGTTGTGTAAGCGTCGCCGCTTTACGAGCTACCACTGCAGGATGTTAGTCCTTCTCCATTACACACGACTTTGCGAGCACGTCCTCTTCCTTCGTCGCGCGCACTTATCGCTGCGGTTGCGGCATCTTCGCCTTCTTTCGCCAGTTGGCGGCACGGGTCTTGCGCGCTTCTCCGTTCCCTCGACGCCTATCTCTCCCCGCCATCGGGCGCTGCTCCAACCCGGTCCTTGCCGAAGGGGTTGTGGTTTGACCTCACCCGGCGAAGACTACCCGAGGTAGCGCACGGTAGCTTTCACTACAAAAAGTAGGCGCGGAGTCAGGGAGGTTTGCTGAGTTAGGTTTGAGATTTGCCGCCAATACTTTCTTTCAGAACTACTTTGTAAAAGTTTCGGCGCTTAATGTTTTAATACTAAGAAAAGTTTTGCGCTCTTAAAAAAGAAACCGATTACCTTTGGAGAAGTTATTTTAGCTATTCATCAAGCTAGGTTCCTATCAGTTGCCGGCACTGCTCGTATACGCCGTAGGAGCCGGCGCTCGCAGAAACGTGTGGCTGTTCCAAGAAGTTCTCAACCATTGTCGGCTTCGATAATACATTGCACTTCCGAATGAGCAGCGCCGCAACTCCTAATCCACGAGGCAACTCCGGCGCATACAGCGCCGTCCTTTTTGTTTTTGTGCTCGCTGTGCGGGCGATGAACTCATAACCCACTTGATTCACAACTATAATTACAAAACATTCGTACTCAAGGTGGCGCCAGTGCGCGTGCGGCATACAGTTCAAAGAGAAGCGTATTTTTGAACACTTCTTCCAACATAGACAAATGAGTTAACGCAAGTCAAAAACGAAAACGAAACTGCCTGCCCGATTCAATCCACAATAATTTTACTGTACACAATAAAATGTGTACCAAATTTAAAAAGCCTTCTTAAAAATTGTTGTAAACGTCTTCTCTAAATCACATTTGCATACAAAATAACAAACGTGTTTGTTTGAAGGGGTAACTATCGTTTAAATTTAACCTGCTCTCTCGCCAGTTATTCATATTTATGGCGTCCTTGTCAAATACCGTAACCGGGTTATGCGAGGCACAGGAGCGATGCTCAACCATTCCACTTCTTGTGGCGAAGCTGCAGCTGAGTGAAAAAGACTCGAAAATTGGAAGTAGCTTGGAGCTTTTTTACTGCCTTTTATAGAGGTAACTGCTCGTGAGAAAGTACCAATACTAAACAAATAATTGCCTACTAATTGAAAGGTATATTTTGGTGGTTGCAGCGTGCTTCTTCGTAGTGACAAACACCGGAGGCGAAATTCAGCTTTGAAGTGGTATCAGTATTCAGCTCCGGGCGTAGAAGTACTAAGCGCGTAATGTCTTGCGTCGCACTTGAAATCATTTCGCATTTTTGTTACTTTCTAAAGTGTGGTGCTTGTATCTTCCTTCGTACATCTTTTATCAGCACTACCATGCGTTCGCGGCCATGGTTCATAAAAAACCCCGGTGTTGTGAAAATTTTCTTCGCATCCACGGTCTTCTTGCGTCGTCAAACGACGTTCGTGCCCTTAAGCGGGGCTCCTTTATCTCCAATCGATATGCAATTTGTAGGTGCCTGCGGGGTATTTAGGTCTAGAAACGCTGTTTAGGGCGCCGTGTAAACTATGCCTTGCAGGTATCAGAGCTCCATACGCTTATCGCCAGACCCTCGTCACACGAGGGCTGCCTGGGGTCAGCAACGGAACTCGTTTTTCGTTTAGCTGTAGCGTCAACACAAGAATTCTTTGCACACCGGAAGGTGATCCGTGCAAGCTAGCACCAAATTGCACATAATAGTTGGCCCCAGGGTTATTCAACTGAATGTTGTTTTAACTCCAAGACATTTTCGAATGTTCGATTTTGCTGCAAGCCATGCAATAATGTAGCGGAGTGGTATTCTGAAACATGTATATGCTGTTTAATATTAGTGTCTGCAGCTCCTAGGACCATTCGTAACTACCGGTGACGTCCATTTAACGCACTTTAATTTTCTGTATAAGCGAAATTACTTCGGGGTTATGGGAGTCATGTCTCCGTGGTTTACCACGGTTGGTTTCGTTTTTACGTGCGGCGCAGCATCCGCAATCATAACTGCGGAGATATAATTCAAGCTTCGGAAATATGCACGTACCTTCAATTTCATGAATTCGCTACGACGATATTGGTGGACTGATTATGCAGAAAAATATGTATCAATTTGTAGAAGGCTTCTTTTTGTTGCTTCCTTTTTACAGCGACTGAGACTATGAGAAGTGCGAAAGGTTGTGCATTGCCAGCAATGCATGGTCCTCCTTCGTCGCGCCTTCAAACGTCAGCCGCCAGAATATCAGACCCGGCGTCACGAAGGTGAGATCTAGAACGGAACGGAACAAGCTGGTGAGCAAGGAGTGCCGAAAAGCGAAAGTCAATGCCGAAGAACACTATTTATTGGAAATGCGCTCAGCTTCCGAACAGCGCTCTGCCTGATTTTATGCACGAAGCCGTTTTTTAGTACTGCCTCGTCGTGTTCGTGTTTGGAGGAAGCAGCGAGCAGAGAAGTTGAACAAGGCCATTTAAAACCGGGGCAATGCGCATGTTATGACCGCGTAGGTCACTCTTTCCCGTCCAGTTCCACAGCTGTTACAAAAAAAGCATCTGTAGTAAAACCACAGTACACATTGCGCCAGTTAAAGACCCATCGCAACCGCTCGTGGCGGGATGCAAGGGCCGGATCTAATGGTATAGTTACCGTAACATTGTAGGCGAAATGTCCATTAGACACCGAGAAAGGGCAGCACCCTCGAAAAATGTCAATGAAAACAATTTACCATTCTGAGCAGAGAAAATGAAACATCTTAAATGTATTTCGATAGAATTTGTTAGATACTAATTTTAGTAAACCGCCACCAGGAGCAAGGCGGTCAATGCGGGGTTTCTGAAATTAGAGAATGTAAATCCGTGCCATTATAAAACCACGTTTCTTTTAGAATAAGAATTTGAAGGATAGTCAGCAGTTAAATAATCTATATTCGAAGAGGCTGAAAGCATTTAAGAGCAACTTTATTCCAGCCCCTCAAGCGAATTTATGATGGTCGGCCTCCGTTACGCCTCTCCACGTAATTACTCAGCAGAACGCTTTGGCCTCAGGCCTCGGTTGCTCCGGAGAGGATAGAATGTCCGGGCATTGCCAAGGAGACACCTAATTGTTCGGGTCCAGGAGCAACTATAACTGCTACCTCACCTCGAATAGGAACGTATGTGGAGATCTATCATCGCGGAGCCGGCTGTGACACGATGTTAGAAACAAATAACTGCGACGGGAAGTTAAAGCGTTACTAGCGTTACGCAAGACACAACAAAGGAACATCGAAATGGTAAAAGCGGTAAAAAGAAGTCCGTTTCCAAGGCAAACTAGCATTGTCAAAACAATTGAACCGTAGAGAAACCTAGCGGCTGTTTCTGTTGCATGCCCATGTTACGATCTTCATAAATCGGTTCAAACAGATCAGGCTGTCAACCAGGGTTCTGGCAGCCAATTAGGCCATGTCGGCAGCCCGAAGACCGAATTTCACCCTGGGAGTTATGCTTTTTCTATGGAGCATTGACTTTCTTTAAAGGCAAGTCTGTCGACTTCAGAAAGTCTTGCCAGGAAAGTTAGCCAGGAGAATTTCGTGCTTCTGTTGCTTATCCACGTATTTCTTTCAGAGGATCGCGTCTTTGAATGCCCGGGTGATGGCAACGGCCACAACGTTTTTTTTTCTTCGAATGCGAAGTTTCTGAGAAAGCTGTATAATTTTCCTTTGTAGCCGTACGGCTGCATTCAGGTAGACCTCAAACGTTCCTTCGCTTGAGCTCCTTCTGTAAAACTCTGTTTATGGAAGAATTGTACGGAACTACACCAAAATTCATGTCAATGTCAATGGAAGCGGAGTCGAAGAACACGTGCGACTACCCTCACCAGGTTGAATATTCTTACCTCTGAACATTTTCATTTTGTCGTGAAGCTGAGAACTTCGCTGGGCACTTATGATTATTGATT
Organism: Haemaphysalis longicornis; assembly: GCA_013339765.2. Taxonomy (NCBI): domain Eukaryota; kingdom Metazoa; phylum Arthropoda; class Arachnida; order Ixodida; family Ixodidae; genus Haemaphysalis; species Haemaphysalis longicornis. The sequence goes on from CM023451.1 coordinate 64,094,127, forward strand.
AAGATTAAGATTACCGGCGTGTAATCACGAAGGAGATATAGAAAACACGAGAGGGGGAATGCGCTATTGAAATCATGTCATTTTGTCAGTCACAAATGTGCAGAGGCGCATAGTACGCAATTCAGTTCGACGAAGAAGGTTGGAGGTGCAGACCACGCATCTTTTGTCGAAATGTTCCAATCTCCATTTATCCCGTCACTGGCAAGTCATCACACATTGAAAGTTTTGTTTTATATGTGTCTTCGAAATTACAAAACAGTGTTTGGCTTATTCTCGGTTAAAGAGACCCTGCAACACTCTTCAACTTTTTTTGAAATATTAAATGCTTGTACAACGTAGTCACCCAACAAACCCCTTACTTATATCAGGGGGTCGCAAAGTACCTCAGCCAAAAATTACTGCCCTATGCCCATCAGACAATTTGGAAACTAGCTCAAAATTTTTTTTCTTTTGCCTGGTCCTGACGTTCTTCAACCGCCCGAATTACGTCACTAAGACCATGCAGCGGCTCTTGACCGGTTTTCTTCAGTTGCAGCAATAAACGCTTCTCGACAGCAACTAAAAAAAAACAGGAACAAAGCAGAAATGGAAGGCGTATTTGGTGCGTCGAGCAAATCACGCAGTGCCGCTCCGTGCTGGCGATAACTATAGCTTTCGCTGTGGTTCCAGACGCGAAGAAAAGAGTGAAAGCGCTTATCGAAAGTGTTGCAGGGTCCCTTTAACCTACATATTGTCAACGTATCTTAAATGATATTACAATTTGATATGCATTACTTCCTCTACAGTCGTCGCCGTCATCATGATCCCCATCGTTATCATCATATTCTGCGTTCACTGATAGTTGAAGGCCTCTGCATAGAATGAAACTCTACGAGTCTTATTCTGCACTGCCCGATTCCGTTGTTTGAAACAAATTTCTTTATGCTCCTCGCTCCCGCTAGTTGTCTGCCTTCCCTTGCTTCTAGCTCTTCTAGGGCCGTCCGTCGCTAAGCATTCTATTACTCTGGTGATGCACCGTTTGTCGGTTATCCGTAATACATGCACAGACCAGCTTCAGTTATTTCTGTTAATGGAGCCAGGACAACACCAACTGAGGTTGCTTCTTGATCCAAGACGCTGGTTTTATTTCAAGGCCCTTAGTAAGTCACCAAGTTTGTGCCCGATAAGTCATCGCCGGAAGTGCGAATGCGTTTTACACCTACAGATGTAGCCTACTTTTCATGACATCAGAGTGTCTGAGGAAGGCACCGCGTCTCGTACTTATTCCACGCCTGATTTTTTGCGAGTGGCTACTGGTTATTGACACCAGCTTCATGTCCGGGATATTTATATTCAGCCACCTCTTCTAGCTTTTCATTACCCACGCTGATGGGGCCATTTTCGATTCAGCTGTTTATAATTACTTTCCTTTTTTGTATTTATCTTTAAACCCACCACGGAATTTTCTGTGTAAAGTTGCTGAATCGTTCTTTGTTGGTTTTGAAGCTATTGTCTGAACAATACGATGTCATTCGACAATCCCTAGCAGCTCTACTGTTTTTAATTTACTCGCGGAGCATAATGTCTCAGTAAAGGTTCCCAAACACCCCTTTAAGGCACATTGCCAACAGTTTTGCCACGTTATGGTTCCTCGTCTGACCCTCTTACTGGTAAAGAATGTTCCAATCTTCTTGTAGAGGATTAATATCTTTTACATTCGTGGCATGGGTCCATTGAGTACGAATCCTATATGCTCACTTGTCAGGTTATAGCCGCATTCTGTGCAAGCAAAATACATCAATTTAGGCTAAATTGTGTATTGTCATTCGTCCTTCAGATATCTACTGGTCAAAAGTTCTAATTACGCCCTCCTGTAGCCAGTATATTGCCCGATACGTTCACGTGTGGTCTACACTCTGCATCCCATGTTCGGCCCAAATGAACTTCCTTTATCTGAGCTTGGACTTGTTATGCAATACTAGCGTATTGCCTAACTCACGACTCTAGCGTCCTGTCCCTAAGCATGATACATGGTATTTACTCCATATGCCAGTGCGGTCGCCTAACGTATATGCAATACAGTCCATTGCAAATCACTGTGTACAGCTCCTGATTGCAATCCGAGCATGCAAAACATTGATGCACTTAATTATGTAATGAAATGTGTGAAAATTTTTTGTATATTAAATAAGAAGTTTTTGTGTAGCAAGGCTGCTGGATAATTATTGCCATCGTAAATAACTCGCGCTCTTTAAAACGTTCACAATGAGAAACAGCCCAAAATAGCTCAAAACGTTGGACCAGTGGCACCCAAGAGCAATAAGAACGATATGCAGCATGCAATCTGCGGCTTCTATCATTACAAGTGTCGCAGCGGGGTCTCGTATAACCCCTAACTCGAGAATATGAACTCTGGGTTGTGTTACAACACGCAGCCACAATGATGTGCAGTGTTGCTAGTATTACTACCGGGAAATGAGAAGTGGAACCATTCTGGAACGAATTGGTTTGGTGGTATCGATGTCGGATACTGCAGAAAGATCACAAATTGGTGCAAGAGGTAAACGTGAAACGCGGACAGACTCTTTTATAGCCGCAATGCAAAATCCTCTGTTCCTTTAATCAGCAAAGCAGGGCAGGAATTTCGGCAACGAAGCTGCTTCTGCAACAAAAGTACCATGAAGGCGCTGCAGCATGCGTGCTGAAGAACTAAGCCCAAACATCGACATTTACGTCAGAATGGTTCTTAGTATTTTTATTATTAACAACAAGTTCTTAGTATTTTTCTTGATTTAGCAATTTTAATTAGCAGCATTTGCCTTATACGCAATTTCTTCTCCGGGACTGTACGGTGACACAGCGCGTTGGCCTAACAGATTAGCGGTTACGCTACTGAGCACGAAATCGTATTTAAAGACTGAACGCCCTGATACGTGCGAGAGAAAAGAAAACCTTTCGAGATTTCAATTCACGTTGGAGATCACCAGGTTCTCTTAACTACTCCGCAGCCCTTTACCACGACTTACCTCACAGGTAAGTGTTAGCCTTGGTTCTAAAATTCCAGATTTGAAGAATGTGTGGTACGTGATAGAAAGAAATTTCAAGACTAAATACTTGCGTTACCCTTTGCGTATCATGCTTTTAGCTGGGGAAGCACAAGTTTCCAAAGCTGTAATAAGGGCCGCCGTTTTTGCGGGAAGCCCTATATGGAGTAATTTATTTGTAAATGGCAAATTATTATTCCCGCTAAGCAGGCACGGGGGGAGTAGGGGGAACGAAATGGACAATGGTGCAACGGCTAACTTCTTACACCTAAAAGAATAAAGATTTCTGTTGAATTGCAAGCTTTCGCCGAAATTTTTTTAGGGCATGAAGATCCAAAATTCCGGCCAGCTTTGTCGTTTAGAGTGCAACGCAACAGTTTAACAGAAACCGACGTCGATGCGCTCTGCGAGCTCATTAAACTCGACAACCCCAAAGTGCACCGCACTAGCTCTTGTAGACGGCACTGCATACATTGCTTTCGGTGGAGAGGGCTCTCCAGCCCCACTTCCATTGCCACCAGCAATGACCGCGGATCTTAGTATCGCAGCGTCACTCCGCGGAACTCGCAGCAAATCGAAATTTCTACATGCGCGCATCCCCCATGACCCTATTGAGCAATGACGACTTTATCGTCCAGAACCAGCCTGGGTCTTTTCCGCTCGGCGAGTTCCTCAACGCTATGGCTTCAAAATTTACAGCGATGATGTCTTGGGTGTGGGAAACCCCCTCGATGAGTACGGCACTTGGTAGGCACAGTTAACGATGGGGAATCACGCCACTCCAAGCGCTTGTGCATTGAGCGTCATCATTACGTAAGCGATAGACAGAGCATTGTCGGGAAAATCATCGCGTCGATCGCGTCGCTCTGTTGTAGAGTGAACGAAGAAACGTGCAACAGCCTCTTCGGTAACTCGGAAAAGAATAAAAAGCTAGATTGCGGCTAGAGATCTTAATGGAAGCAGAATTCATGACGCACTTCAATATAGAACAAAATGCTTTTTTGCCTGAAAGGAACGCGGCTTGGAGTAAACACAGGGAAACTTTAACGTTGACTACCCAGGGGGCAAAGAAACGTCAAACGAAAAGAATAAGTAAAAATAATTCTCTAGTGGTCTGGGATGTACCTCCATAAAAAGCCTGCAACAGATATCCCAAATCAGTTCCCCTCCACCGAACGTTTCCCCAATCGGAACCCCGTGTGCATACCTCTCCCTAATCGCATTGTCATTGGAAACGTGCGGTCGGCCCTTCTGTCCCTCACATGACTGCTATAAGGCTTACCCTAATCATGGTTGGATTAGTCTGGGCGAAGGAAGAAGGATTAGCGACTGTTCGTAATCGGCTTCCATCTGCCCTCCCAGATGTTGCGTCTGAGGAACTGTGTACAAGAAAGGCCGTGTCCTCCGAATAACGCTCAAGCTTAGCGTAGCATTCAGGCGCTATGACATTGCTCCCTGTGTTCAGTGCTATGCCTTTTAATCAGCATGCGTGGTAATGAAACCGAGGAAGATTTTTTGCCTTTAAGTTTAAGCCCGCACTGCTCCAGATTCGACCGAAGTAAATATTCACACTGACGCACCTACAAAAATGACAAAAAGAGAGACCATTTGTCTTACGAGCCCAGGAAGCTTGTGGAAGCCTGAAAGGTCTTTCAAGATCACCCCAAAAGGTAATGTATTAGTGCTTAGTCTGAATGTTGCTTTGTCAACGTCTCCGACATACGTCCTTGCAGGTAAAATTCAAATTACGACAAAACTGCGTTCAAAAGAGTGCGCTGTCTCCTACATACCTCCTTGCAGGTAAAACTCAACTTACAATACCCAAACTCGAAATACTACTTAGCATGCTCAGTCATTTTCCGGCGAACAAGCAAAGTTAACAGAACTTTCATTGCTCAAGTCAACAACCAAGTGTTGAGTATGAAAGGCGTACTTAATTAGAAGAAGTAATAAAACGGCTCATTGTCCGCCCAGAAGAAGCGAGTAATTGTCCCTTGCGGGATCTCCGCGCGGAAAACTAAAGATATAAAGTAACAAGTCTATAAAAATAGGTCGTTTGTTCAGTTAGTTATTGGCAACCCGTGCTACATAACAGCCGTTCTGTAGCTGCAGTCAAACAATTCCGCTGGCTACCTAATCTCCCGGCAAGCTCCAGTTAAAGAAAAACAAAAATAGTTTCTGCCGTCTAAGCTCTTTCTTTTCGCGCCCACAGTGATACAGACTCAGTTCGAAAAGTGCTTTCGCGGGTGAAAATTCTCGCAATTTTTTTGCCTTTCAGAGAGGTCTACGAGGAAAGCATCAGAAACGTGTACCGTAAAACGAAGCTGTTTTTGCTTTCGTCGGCAGCGTTCCTGTCTGTGCGATTTTCCCGCTAACTTTTCTCCGTGAGCGTCTGAATCCTTCAAACGTTGTGAAAGACGGCAGCTGTGCTGCAGCAGCGTTTTACGTTTCTCTGCTCCTAAAGTGTTCAAGGGCTGCAATATTCCACAGTTCTGGAAAGCAGTCCCAATTTGTTGCCATGGTGGGCTGATCTCTGAAGCCGTAAGGAATTGCACGTCGGCTTTCTTTCTTGCTTCCAAGGTGTTTTGGCCACCTTTTTTTAATACCAAAAGGCAAGCCCTTCGATGCGCCCGCAAGAGCCTAATTTGCGACCACAGTATAAATCTTTGCTCGCAGTTCGGATTAGCATTTACAGTAACGCGTGAATGGCCCTTCGCATTATAAGTAACCAGCTCTCGCGATGGATTCACAAGCGTTCGCCGTCTTGTGGCTCTCGAAGAAAATGCGCTGGTAATTGGCTCCCAAGTCAGAGTAGCGGAACAATTGTGTTTATCCACAGAGAAGTGGAGCCACCTTTGCCACGCGTACGGGCTGGATTGGCATGGACAAACTCGCAATCGCAACACATGCAAAATAATGATATTATGTGTATGGGACGGCGACACCAATGTTTCTGACTGTAAAAAGTCAAAGTAAGACTATACACAGTCCAGGATACTGCCTTTCACTTCTTTAGGAAAACTTCAAACTTCTTTAAGGGTCTGCGCTATCCTCCTATTATTATGTACTCTTTCGTCCCTATCCCAGCAGGCATTCCGGTGTCCGCCCCTAGGCGAGACAATTTACGCCTGGGGGTGGATTTTCATGTCTTATATTTGCACTATTTGCAAAAAGGTAGTAGGCAGTACAGAAAAACATGCCAATAATACCGCCTGAACGCTCTAACGTACAGGTGTCTCAGCCAACGAAGCGGAAGTGTTAGTTTTCCTAACACAGCAACCTTGGTTTTCGCATCGTAACTAGCTATAAACCGAAACGGTCCTACTTTAGAAGGTACAAATTAATCTAAACCGCTTATTGTCTATGCAAAAAACAACTCGTACTGCATGACAATACAGTAATACAAAATAGTCGCCGATATTGTTTCTTACGATGGGCATAGGTACAGAAAACTCCCCTAGGGTTCTTACACGTAGGCACAAAACAGGGGACAACAAAAGCAAATTAAGGCAATATAATCGAAAGTAGCCAAAAAACGGACCTCTCCCTCGACATGCAAGAAAATAGTGATAATAAAAGAATCAGATATTCATTATGAAGACAAAAAACTAGAAACCCTAGAGGCCGCTGCTACCCGAGCTATATTATGGATAGAAGAAGGAAAAAAAAATCATTGCAGCACAGAGCACGAATAAATAGCCTATGATGGTAACTCCTCTTTTGGACGCATGGCTTTATATTTTTTCGTATTCACCGCCAAGGAAATTTCCCCGCAGCGGCGTCTCATCACAGTAATTAAATTAAGGGACTCCATTAAAAGTACATGTGCCTGCCGCAAGGAACAAAGCTAAGCACTAGCGGTTTCCTGTCTGATCACTTTACTTCAACTTTCTGGCAATCATGGTCGCGCGGCAACAAAAAAGGACCATAATGCGACGTGCAGGTTCCAAAAGAAATTTGGCTGTTTTGTACACAACAAAAAAGGGCGTTGTTTGCCGCTTGTGGCAGCAGACGGCTGCTGTTGGGGATCAAAGGCGACGCCAACACAACAACGTCGCTCCTTGGGCAACAAATTCCGCAATTTCACTTTTGTTACCTTGAATTCGTGGGTCGGTAATTTGCAAAAATTGTGTTGTCATTCACGCTACTGGCGTAGTCTATCGGTGCCTTTTGGTAGTGCTTGGTTGACGCTCGAACCCCGAGCTCTGAGGTTACTCACAGCATTTACTTCTGTTTTGTGGTTGAAATATTGTTCTCAATGCTATTCTAGTGCTTGCTATTTAAAAAACTGCGTTCACGTTCATTCCTAATTAAAAGAACAGTGCAAGTGCCAGCTATCTATTTATGTTGTATGATGCTCTCTCTTTATTTAACAATGTTCACGTGCGAAGGAAAGGGGAAAAAAGCGTGGGAAATAGGCTAAAACTAGGAGAAGACGACGAAGAATACAGATAGCTTATAGTGGCCCGTAGCAGTGGCATCAAAGCAATTTTTCCCTGAGGTAGTGAGTAATATGCTACCATCATCATCAATTATATTATTATTATTATTAGAGATCCTTTGTAATACCATAATTTATTTTTTGAGTACTTCTGCAGGGGGTGTATAATGTCACAACAATGACTAGTATAAATAAATAACGCCATTAGACCCGCCAACCTAAAACCAATTCAAATCCAATCAAATATTCACAGAGCATCACAGATTGTGGTAAGCACAGTAAAAAGGCCGCTTATTGACTTTACGGAGAATGTGCCCTCTACAGGAGGCAGCGGTAGCAGACACTATTCTATACCTTTTTATTTATCAATGCAAAAAGTATACACTTAAATAAATAGAAAAAGAAAAAGAAATTTGAAAACGTAACACATAATTCACTACATTTACATACATGCCTCTTAACTGCGAACATATTGCGAGGCCAGCACATTCATGCTTCAAATTGAAGGCTGACACGTTGAATAGCGACAAAGCAAGTGAGTAAATAAACAGATCAGTTGAAGAACTAAGCTATGCTATGCGTTATCATGTACACGCAGATTTTATCATGTGTGTTATATTAGAGTACATGTATGCACTATGCATCAATTGTCGTAACTGTGTTCCGAGTATTCGTGATTGTTTCTTGGGCCAATTAAACTAAAATATGCAGTGGTATGATACGGATTAATCCATATTTCTTGATATACAGATTGTTCAGGCTATCATGCACAAAGATTTTATAGAAGAGCATTGGCGTTACTCTTACAAACTTTAGTGCGTAATCTTAGCAGTGCTGTTGAAGGAGCGAACAGGAACCTTTTTGTTAATGACACTGAATAATATTTTGCAATTAATTATATAACTCAAGAAGAACTCTCCTAATCATTAAGTGTCATTCAGGCACTTGTAGGTACCCTCGAGAGGAATTTAACTGCGGTATTTTGAGCGACAAACTAATTGAGTACTCATTTATTCTGACTGATAAAGGAACCCCCATAAATATGAAAAATACCACGTGACGGCGCTCCCGCCCGCCTCGTAAATCAGCGCCCCCAGATAAGCTGAGTGAACGCAACTGGTTCGCCTGTCGCCTGCTCGAAGAGACAGTACATCACCTTGATCATGTCATGCAGGCAAGGACCAGCCTCCCGAGCTTTCGCAGGGAGCATGTTGCAGATAAGGCACCAACTCAGTCGCAATTTCTTCTTTCTTTGTTTGATTTATTTCATTCTGGCTGACTCAGACGCAGCTTGTTTGAGGACGGTGCTTTATGAGGCGCGAGGGAGCACCGTCATGCGGTATTTTCATATTTCGCGGTTTTTTTCTATCAGCCAGGATAAATGCGTACGCAATTAGTTCGTCTCCGAAAATCCCAAAATACCGAAGTAAGATGCCTCTCGTAGGTACCTACAAGTGCCTCATTGACACTTTATTGATTATGAGAGTGCTTCTTGAGCTACATATTTAATTACAAAAAATTAAGTCTCCATAATGGAAAAAATACGGTCCGCTACTTTACTGTGCCGGGAACATTATGCACTAGGGTTTCTTCGAGTAACGCCATTGCTCTTTTTTAAAACCTCGGTGCAGGATAGCTGGGACACCCTGTATAGCCACACTTCTGATATGTATCATGACGACTTCTTAAAGCGGGAGTAATTATGTGGTTGGTGCAAGCCGCTTAGGGAACCACGGTTTCCTAAGAAATCCTAGCTAGTTCGCCTAAAGAGATATTGGTCATACTGTACACTGGAGCCGGCTAGTATCATGCTAGTGTGAGCCGGATACAACGCCAATATCATCCGTTGTTTTTTCATTGATACATGCAGCATTCAATATTCGAGACGGGAAAGTAGCTTGTCAAATACTCCATACGAAGGCATTTCCACCATATATCTGATGAAAACGGCTACGTCTAAATCAGTTTTTTTAGTAGTGGGGCATTCATGAAGGCGAAAAATATCGTCTAATGAGTGGCCAGCGCCACCGGGATTTCGGCTGAATATAATTTCATCCTTAAGCATTTTGCTTTCTAGAAATAAACCTCACTTTCTTGGAGCCGTCTGGGGCTCAGCAGAAGTCTTCAGGTGCCCCTTGAATGGGGGAGCCGTGCTCACCCATTTTTAAAAGGCGAGGAGCCATCGCTCCCACTGCACCCCCTGTTATGACGCCTCTAGTCATTAGCGTGGCGACATACATGATCACCATTACTTCAGTGGTGTGTTAAGAATAACCAAAGAAATCACAATGTTCAGAATTAACCTTCGTATATGGGGTACACAACTCAAAATTTCTGCGTACATTTGTGGGGCGCAACGAAGGTTGCATAAATGTTCTCTCATTTGGTCATAAAAGCTCACCTCGTGTTGCTGATTTTCATAAAAGTACCAAAGTGCAAGCGGCGAGGGTGCTTTTTTTGAACGTGTCGCGCATTCACAACACGACCAAACACCGCGCGCGATCTATTGAATAGAAGAAACATAGAAAACAGCAACTTTATGTTAAACTGGGGAAAGAGAATCAAACTGCCTGAGATTTACGCTCCGAATATACAAATGGGATCTAAGGCGCGCCGTAGGGGTGGGCTCCGTGTGATTTTAAACATCCAACCCGCCGCGGTGGCTCAATGGCTAAGGCGTTGCGCTGCTGATCACGAGGTCGCGGGTTCGATTCGCGGCCGCGGCGGCCGCTTTTCTCATGGAGGCGAAAAGCAAAAACGCCCATGTGTACGAGATTTCAGCGCACGTTAAAGAGCCCCAGGTGGGCGAAATTAATCCGGAGCCCTCCACTACGGAGCGCCTCATCGCCTGCGTTGCGTCGGCGCGGTAAACCCTACAATCAATTGATTTTAAACAACCTGGGGATCTTAACGTCCGCTCTACCAATATATCGACACACTTGCGTTTACATTTCTCGCATCTATCCGAAAAAGGGCCCTTGCGCCTGGGATTTAGCCCGCGACCTTTCGTCCAGTCGCATAACGCCATAGCCACTGAGCCATCGCGGGAGGCTAAGGCAACGAAAAAAAATTACGCGCACCTCCCCTCGCGGGAACCCTGGTGTGATGCGACGCTGAGGGGGGTTCAAGCGCAAGCGGAGAGCAACCGTCGACCGAAAGGCCGCCGGAGAGCGGCACACCGGTTATATGCGCAGCGCGCCCGAAGGAGAGGAGACCGCGGAAGAGAGAGCACTGCACATGCGCCGGCGCCAGTGCGTCTGCCGCGGCCATGACGCAACACAATCCAACACAATCCACTTTAATCCAATCCAATCTAAATCCAATCCAAGCCAAGCCAAGCGAAGCCAAGCCAATCCCTTCGAATCCAATCCAATGCCCCTCGCGAGAGAGTGGCATCGGAGAGGAGAGGGGGTGAGCGGCTGAGAGCGCAGCTCGCGCGGCGAGGAGAATGGGGGAGGGGCAGACGACAACAACGCCGACGACGCTGCATGGACAAGGCGAGTGAATGAGATGCAGTCGCATCTAAAAAACGCGAGAGCTAAAGTCAACACGTCACCCACTGCGTAGTTTTAGTGGTCATGCCCTGGTCTATTGCTCTGTTATTACCCTGCCCTTACGTGCGTGACATCAACCACTTCACCTTCACATACCCTATCATTCCTTGTCCATCCCAGGGTCTCCCCCAGGGAAAGAATCATGAGTAATAGTCGTGCAAGCTTCTGAAGACATGTTATTTCGCTTGGAGTTTCTGACTTGATGTTCGGGTGGTCTCGTGTGCTGGTAAAGATGGGAAGATTTTTTATTTCAGGGTTTAGTACTGCCGTGTAACCTACAGCCGTGATTCGTCGTGAATGCATCAACCGTAGTCCCTATTTAAGGCATTCCGCTGCAGCAAAATGTGTCTAACGAGTTTTTAATGCTCTCTATTCGTAGCCAGTGCACAAACAAGGCATATATTTTAAGAATGTTCAATGGGCAGCAGTTATTCTAAGCGCATGCACGTACCAGAGTTGGCACGCCCAAGTTTCTTTTAGCAGTTGCGCGTATACGAAATTGTGCGATGATTACCTGGGCGCCATCAGGCCAATGCGGAGCTCAGAATGTGTTTTTGAGGAATGTGTTTTGAGTTCTGACGCATATTTGTGTTTGCTGTGCATAAAACTATACGGCAATTTTTTTCGCCATAATACATTTGTGGGCCCTAATTCACTGCGTTGACGGAAATTTTGTAAGAAGTAATGCATTAATATTACTTTTTACAGAGAAATCGCACACACCAATTACACGCCTTTGGTTTTTTTTTCGCTAGGGTTTGAGCGGTGTAGTTTATGTGTTTGGGCGATTCCATCAAAACATTGATAAAACCAGATAACTATGAGTATTAGTCATAAAAATACAGTTTCGCGGCCGTTTAGAATTATAAGTGCATTCCCGTAACGTTAAGGTAAACTATATTTTCACCCACAAAGAGTACTTGTCGTAATCAAAACAGCTTGGAAGTACGTGTGCCATGGATTCTATATGCACCACCACAATATTTAACTTCCATTTTTTAGTGCCAGCGGGCACAAAGGAATAGCATGGACGAGGGTAAAAAAAGCGCAAGTAACGGCGCAAACAAGATGAACGACAAGCCGGGCAGATCGGCCACATATGCGTCCGCGAAGAGGCACTCTCTTCGCCTTTAAGTGCCCCTTCCAATCCCTGAAATGTATTTTCTGGGCAATTTTTACGACGTCGTAGGGCACGAGCAAGGGGCTCCTTTGTTAGCACCCTCGCAAACTGCTCCGCTCAGTGCCCGGGGGTTTCAACGGGGCACGTCGTAAGATTCCTTATTGATTTTGTGCACAGTGTCAGAAACAAGGGAACGAACATACTGGTGATTGCTTCAACTGCAAATAGCTTCTTTTTCCTATTCCAACACCCAACACTTCAAGAGGAAAACCTAGAAATTGGATTCTGTGTTTTGTTGTAAACATTTACGAGCCTTGTTTATTCCTTGCGGGGTTTTTATTGCACAGTGTGCTGCGTGGATGGTGCTCAATATTGGTGTTTCCACATCCAGCCCTTGCCCCACTCTTCTAAATGCTTTTCTCAATACTGTTTGATCTATGTTGCAGGACGTAGCCACAGGAAACAACGTAAACATCCAGGGTTACTTCCTACTCCGAAGGAACTGGTAAGGACACAACGCAAGATGCAGCTGTATCCGCAAACATGCAAACACACAACTATTACTATCCCGTCCACGTTCTCGAAACACGAGTGGGATACTGCTAAAGTTTATGGAAAGGCAGAATGATTACGATCCCTACTCCGCTGCATGAACCGGTAGTGTCCACGCTGATGTGTGAAATTTCGATTCTTTGGGTGGCAATTCCAAATAATTCTTTTTTGACTATCTACTAGACTACCATGCCTCTCACAGGCAGCGTGAGTTCATTTGCGCTTGTAGTAACTCTTCCCGAATTTTTATGCAGTGGGATGTGGATTGTATTCTCTTGTGCAACTCAGTCAGTTGAAGTATCTCAAACAGTGCCAGATTAAAACTCCGGGTTGAACTGGTTTAATGAGGTTACAAAATTTGGTGCACAATTTACAGGTGTACTTTTGTGTGCAATGGTATTTTTCACTCAAACGCTTGATTTTATGCTCAGTGAAGGTCAAATGAACATTTTACTGCATGAGTCTTGTATTGGCCAGTTGACTGAGGCATCTCATAGCGGAAGCTTTCTCTGCTTCAAATGTTTTTGTTCCTCCTCTTCGTCCTCTTGCTACCCTGTCTCTCGTTTCCTTGCCATCCTCCTCCTTCACGTCATTCTCTTTTCCTGCTATTCCTCGTCTTTCTTCTCAACTTTCCGCCCTCTTTTTGTTATCTTCCTCCCTTTTTCTTGTTCTCATATTCTCCCTTCTTCGCTTTCTTCTTTTTCCTCATTTTCCTCATTCTTTTCCATCTTCGACAATGAGACAATAAGACATTTTATGATCTTATTGTCGGACATGAACTGTTTTCTTGTATGAGAAGCATTTTCTGGGAACTTACAGGTGATCACGCTAACAATTATTTCTCAACAAATGCGTAGCAGCATAAACACAGACATTCCTAATTATTCACTAGTTGCAATTTTCTACAGTAACATACAACTAGGCATAGATGTAAAAGCTCAATCAATGATTCTGTTTTACCCAGCATTGGGTCAAGCGTAAAAGATCGGTATGAGCTGATCAGAATACACACACACAGTGACTAGGCAAAACGCGGAAAGCGGTCAATCTATTATCTGCCACTTTCGCAGGGCGGGCAGATTCTCAAACGTTGTTTAGAACGATATCTTTACCGTTGGTATACTCCGGGTTCCTTCAAGAAACATTTATGAAAACACCATACGTTTTTTTTTGTGTCTTCGTACCAATTATGCCCATCTATGTTCAATTTATTGGCACGGGGTGAGCCATTTACCAGGAATTGAAACATATACAAATACTTTCAAATATCAACTCTAGTATTATCAGTAGGTTGTCCGTGATAATTTTTATACCCTCTAGCACTTTTTATTCACCAAAGATACCTTCCAAGCACGTGCGTGGCACACAGACATGTATCATTTATTCATTTATTCGCAATTCAACGGGTATTGCTGCGTGGCGCTATAGTTTAGGCATGGCAGTCCTGTTTTGCTTTAAAGCTTGCTCTTTCTTTGAAAAGGTCAGGTCTACTAAAGCAGCGACTACTGTGGTTATTGCGCCAAATCAGTCGTTATTTTGATGAGATCCCGCTTATGTGAAGATTTTTTGGGCAGCATACAAATACCTTTAGAAGCTAAAGTGAGCAATAAATATTTTTAACCACACACCCTCTGCTGATTGGCCGACGGTTCTATTCGGGCATAGAGAGTTGCAGATATTACGCAATCATGCCTGATATACTGGAGCTTAGAAAAACAAACGTGAAGGTCGCAACAAAAAGGCAAAAGACGCTATGCACAGTTCCATAATTCCCTTAATCATTTGAAGGTACGTTTCCTGTTCTGAGGCTCTCTTCCAGTATGCCGTCTGAATGGACGGGAAGGAGATAGATTTACGGAAATTAGTTTCAAACAACCTAAACGGGGACGTGAAAGCTTTTACTGCAGAATAGAAAGCTACACCCGTTGTCGGACATCGCTGATCTTTCCGGCACACTTACGATTTTGCTGTTGAGTGATGAACAGCTTCATCACGTCGGCTTTTGCGTTTAAATGCTTGTCTTGAATTTCTTAAGAAATATTTTGTATGGTGGAATATTGCGCTCAGCTAACATTTATTTTGTCTGATTTGTAAGGGTTCTTTACTTTCATTTTTTTACATTATCACTGAGTGTGAGATCAGCAACTCCATAACACCTAAAGACACTCTACGGCCACTATACAGCCACTACAAAGCCACTCTATAGCCACTAGAACCACTTTGCAACAACTATGGCTATTGCCCCGGATTAAGGTACAGTATCTTAAAGTACAAAATCATTTTGAACAATGTTCCTTGTCTCACGAACTCTCTTGCAATAGCTACTGTGATAATGGGTTAAATCGTTATCGCTACGTTTCGTTTCTTTATCTAACTGGTCCTTGCCACCCGTATATTTGCCATACACTCATTTTTTTACTCCGTTTCAGAGAGAGAGAAACAACATCTTTATTTCCGGCAAGTTGTGACGCGGCCTAAAACGTCACGTTGGCGGCCGCTCGGCTTCAGCTGTCTACTCGCACCGCCCCTTCGCAGGGCTGCGCTTTCGGCCTCTGTCGCTCGAGGGCCACCAACGTCTGCTGGACGGCCTCGCGCTGGGCGTCGTATTCAACCTTTGCCACGGCCTTTTCCAGGCTCGGTGGCAACGCGTCCGTAGTCCCTTCGCTCACTTTGCAAGTTCCACAGTATGTGCGCCATGGTCGCCCGGCCCTTGCCGCACACCGCGCACACATCACTCGCGTACACCTCAGGGCACACGTGTTTTGCAACAACCGGTGTCCACACCGCTCGGGTCTGTAGTTGACGTAGCGTCGTCGCCTCCTGCCTCGTGAGTTTTCGGTGGGGCGGCGGGTACACTCGCCTGCCCTCCCGGTACCACTCCAACACCTCCCGGTAGGAGGTGATCGGCAGCACCTCGTCGTGGTCTTCGTCTTCTGCATGTCGGGGGCTCGGGCACGCGTCGCGACTTGTGAGCGCACGCGCCGCCCGGTCCGCTCCCTCATTGCGGTTCTCTCCGGTGCTCACCGGCCCCATGTGGGCCGGGAACCACTTCACGGTGACCGGCATCGTTCTGTGTCTTAGGGCCCCGCACACCCTGGCCGCGCGCGGGGACACATTGTCCGTTGCAAAGTTCATGATCGCGCTCCTCGAATCACTCAGCACCGTGGTACAGTGTGGGTCCGTCAGGGCTAACGCGATAGCCAGCTCCTCCGCTTGTCCCGGGCTTCGCGCCCGCACGCTGCATGACGCTAGTAGCTCTCCGGTAGTCGCCGCACACACCGCCACGGCGTAGGCTCCCGGCTTGTCCGGGTACCTCGCCACGTCGACGTATCGTGCTCCGTTGTCCGTCGCATGCGTGGCCGTGAGGGCCTTCGCCCTCGCCAGCCGTCGCCCTCGATCCACCTCTGGGTGCATGTGGCGCGGGATCGGCGGCACCTGCAACGAGCTGAGCAACCCGCGCGGCAACGGCGATCGGCCCGCACTTCCCTGCAGCCCTCCGCGATATCCCACTCTTTTCAGTATGTAGCGCCCAGTCTTGGTACTCGCTAACCTGACCCGCTGCGCCGTCCACTGCGCCTCGGCCACCTCGTCCAGCGTGTTATGGACCCCAAGCTCCAAGAGTCGCTCCGTACTAGTGTACGTGTAAAGCCCCAACGCTGCCTTGTATGCCCTGCGTATAAGCGCGTCCACCTTCTGGCGCTCCGCCGCCTTCCAGTCGTGGAAAGCTGCGACGTAGGCCACGTGGCTGACCGCAAACGATTGTACCAACTTCAGCAGACTGGCTTCCTTCATGCCCGCATATCTCGTCGACACTCTGCGGATGAGTCGGATCGCCGCCGACACCTTCGCGTCCAGCTTTGCAATCGTTAGTCCGTTGCTGCGCCC
Organism: Haemaphysalis longicornis; assembly: GCA_013339765.2. Taxonomy (NCBI): domain Eukaryota; kingdom Metazoa; phylum Arthropoda; class Arachnida; order Ixodida; family Ixodidae; genus Haemaphysalis; species Haemaphysalis longicornis. The sequence continues at coordinate 64,110,702 of CM023451.1, forward strand.
GGCGTCCATGTGTAGCCCGAGCACTCGCAGCGTTTTCACCCTCGGGATGGTCGTTCCGTCGCTCGTTCGTAGTGTGATGTCCGGCTCCGCCGTCCTGCTCCTTCTTACTCCTCGCGGCGGCACGATCAGCAGCTCCGACTTTGTCGGCGAGCACACAAGTCCCGTGCCCCGTAGCTGGTCCTCGATCTCGTCGACTGCCCGCTGCAGTGACGCCTCGATCTCGCCGTCGCTACCGCCCGTCATCCATATCGTTATGTCATCGGCGTATATCGTGTGGCTGACTCCCGGGAGGCTCTGCAGACGCTCGGCCACCCCGATCATTACCAGATTGAACAGCACCGGCGAGATCACGGCGCCCTGCGGCGTGCCCACGCTCCCCAGCGTTTTGCTCGGTAGTTCGATGTCGCCCGCCACGATCGTCGTCGTGCGGTCGGTCAGGAAGTCTTTGATGTAGGAAAACGTGCGCTCTCCCATGTTCAGTCGAGACACCTGCTTCAGGATTGCCGAGTGATGGACCTTGTCAAACGCGCTTTGCAAGTCCAGGCCCAGCACCGCCTTGTTGTCTAAGGAACGGGTGTGCTGGTCCAGGACCTCGTGCTTGATCAACAGCATCGCGTCTTGCGTGCTCAACTTGGCCCGAAAGCCCAACATTGTGTCGGGGTAGAGCCCTTCTTCTTCCAGGTACCTCTGCCAGCGGTTCAGTAGCACGTGTTCAAAGACCTTCCCGACGCACGACGTCAGCGAGATCGGTCGCAGGTTGTCAATGTGCGGCGGCTTGCCCGGTTTCGGGATCAGCACCGTCCGCGCGTCCTTCCAACTCTTTGGGCAGCTTGCCTGCGCGCCAGCACTTATTGTAGTAGCACGTCAGTGCAGTCACCGCCGCGTCGCCGAGGTTCCGCAGCGCTTTGTTCGACACCTTGTCCGGCCCCGCCGCCGATCTGCCGTTGATTGTTTGGGATCACCGCGCGGACCTCCCACTCCTCGATGTCTGCGTCTAGCTGGCTGTTGGCCGTGCCCGTGTAGCTCGGGAGGGGGTCCGGTGGGGTGGCCGGCAGGTACTTGTTGTTCAATCGCCTCCGGACCTCGGCCTCGCCGAGCTCCCGCTTCGCCTTGTGCAACATGCGCGCCAAGATGTGGTGGTGCGTTCCCTTCGTCTTACTTTCGTCCAGCAAGTGGCGCAGCAGCTGCCAGGTACGACTTTTATGAATTTGACCATCCGCCTCCTGGCAGACCGCGTGCCACTGCTGCCTGCAGAGAGCCGCGCTGTGCCGCTCTATCTCACGGTTCAGCTGGGCCACCCGCTTGCGCAGCGCCCGGTTGTGTCGTTGCCGTTTCCATCTTTCCCTCAGCGAGTTCCGCGCCTCCATCAGGTGCGCAAGTCGGCTGTCCACCTGTGGGGTCTCGTCGTCCGCCTCGATCTCCGTCGTCGCTTTGCGCGTCGCCTCGTTGATCGCGCTTGCCCACTCGTCGATGTCGCCAATCTCCCCCGGCACTTCGCTCAGAGCTTCCCTGTACGCACTCCAGTCCGTAAACTGCTGTTTTCGTGGCTGCGGGGCCCTCCCACGCAGCGGCACCACCATCTCCAACACACAGTGGTCACTACCCAACGTCTCTCCCGTGTTCCTCCACCGCACACCGGCCCTATTGCTGAAAGCCAGGTCCGGGTTCGTGTCGCGTTCCACCGACGTCCCGTGTTCGCGTGTGTGCCGTCGGGTCGTTCAGCAGTTGGTACCCGGCAGTCCGTCGTTTCTTCAAACAGGCTGCGCCCCTTCGCTGTGTCTTCGGGTAGCCCCCACGCCGCGTGCGGCGCATTAAAGTCCCCGCACAGCAGTGCGACGTCGGCCCCCGCTAGCTGATCCACCTTGTGCACCAATGTTCGAAACTTCTGCTGGAACTGCTTCGGGTTACTATACACATTTATCACGAAGACGCTCTCCTTCTTGCGGCCCACCACGATTTCGATCGCTCGGTGCTCCACCGCGCTGTTGCGCAGCAGCTCGTGCTCCACGTACGTGTGTCCCTTCTTGATCAGCGTGCACCACCCCTTGTCCGGCGCCCCTGCCCGAGCGTTCGCGCGCTGGGGGGGCTTGCGTACGAGCGGTACCCGGCATGCTCGGGGGCGTCTCGCTGTGTGTTTCCTGCAGTAGAATCCGTTCAGGCCGCCGGCTCGCCTTTTCAAGTTATTGTTTGTAGCGACGCCTTCTTGCCGCGCAGGCCGTTTCGCGTTCCACTGCCACACTACGAGTTCGTGTCTTATTGCTGTGCTGGCCATATTGGGCGCTGGTCAGGGCACATTTGTTGGAATCCCGCCGCTTAGTCTTGCTATGGCCTCTTGCATTTGCACCAGGGTCTCTGGACCCGCCTGGAACATCTGCTCCAGCTTCGTTAGTCGTACGACGATGTCGGCCGTCGTCGCCTCCAGCGCCGCCAGCCTCCTGTTCGCCGATTCTTCGAACCTGTCGAATCGCTCTTCTAGGCGTTGGATGCGCTTCTCTAGTGTTCGGTACGTCGTTCTCGTTTCCACCCGCCCGGCGCTTGGCGTGGGGTTCGGGTTCGGTCGTGGGTTCCTCTCCCGCCGTCGTCTCGGCCTCTTCGACCTGCGTTTCCATCGCTTGCACTTGCGCCTGGACTTGCGCTTGCGCTTGCACCTTCTCCTGCTCCCGTTCTCGCTCCGCGACCCGTGCCTGCTCTGGTGTTGGTGGCCAGCAGCAGTCCAATTTTCGATTCAATTCCAGCATGCGCATGTCTTTATCGGCGATGCGCTTCTTTAGGCGTTCGTTCTCGTGGTGTAGCTTGAGCAATTCGGGGGCTTGGCTGCGGTGGTGAACTTGCCGGGGAGGATACGGCCTTTCGCTCTGGCGTTTGCGGTCTAAACCATGTCGGCCCACGCCACACGCTCTCTCGACTTCGACTCCTCGCTTGCGACTGGCGCTGGCGGCTCGAGCCGCAGTTGCCCGAGCGCCGCCGGCTGCTGCTGCGCTGACGTAGGCGCCCGCGCTCGCTCGCCACCTGCGCCTGTGCCGTCACGTGGGCACGCGGCTTGCAGCTGCGGGAACTCTTCTAAGCCTAATCGAGGCTGCTGGGCCTCCACGTGCTTACGTTCATTCAGCGAGCTGCAATGGTCACCGGCCGGTTACCACCGCCGGTCACCCGCCACCCAGACTAGCCCCATGGGGCTCAAATAAAGTTTCTCTCTCTCTCTCTCTCCCACCGGCGGCGAGTGACCACGTAGGGAACCTTGTAGCGATTTTTGCACCCCGCCGCCCCGGTGGGATGCGTTCCGTTACATAGCTTACATCGAGGCTGGCATTCCCGGTCGTGTTCTGGGCCAGGGTTTGGCGCGTTACACGCAAAGCATACTTTCGTGTCCCGAAAGGGGCACACGTCCGTCCTGTGAACCGACTTTGCCGCAGCAGCGGCACACCTCAAAGTGCTGCCTGTACAGACTACACTTTACGAGCATAGCACCATACTTCACATAATTCGGCACCTTCTTGCCCTCAAACACCACAATCACTGTCGTGGTGTTCCCGATCCTGTGCGCGTCTAACGCGAGTGGGTTAGCCTCGTTCACTATGTTACCCTGGAGCTCTTGGCTCGAATCAGCCAGGGATATCCCCCGAATGACCCCCTTCGCCGTGCCGTTTGGCGCGGACAAGTAAGCGTTAACATCGTGGTCGTTGTCCCCGACCCGGAGCGACCGGATCCCTGCATATTTGGTTGCCCTTCCCTCGTGCGGGGTGCTGATGACTATAATATTCTGCGCCACGTTCGTACACATGGTGTCCTCTTTCGACTCCTGCATCGTAGTCCCCGCCGCCGCGAAAATCGCGGTCATCAAACCTGGACACTTCGGTGCGGCCCACGTTGAGCCACCGCACGGCCGAAAGTACAACATTAATCTCCTCGCGGGGGGCAACGTCCGCGCCATGCGCGCTGCCCCTGCTATCCTAGCCGATACTCTCTTTGCGAATTGCGCGTTGTTAACATTAGGGGCTGCATGGAAGCGGGCAACCGACTCACCGATTGCGCGCTGGCCGCTCGCTGCCGAAGTCGCTTGCCGGCGCCTGCCATCCCTCCGTGTCGTGGAGAGCAACTCGGTACCGTGGACTGCCACCGTTGTCCTTCCATCGTCGTAGCTCACGTTCGTTGTCTGGGTAGAAAATCGTCTCCGTCCACCGGTCCTACACCACTGTCCATCGCCTGCCGCTTCGCCATCCGTAGAAGCCATTTCCCGCCGCTGGCCGCCGACTCCGGGCCCACCCGGCCCCGAGCCCGAGAGGTGACTCGGTAGGCCTTAGCCGGACCAACCACGCTGGGAAACTTTCACACTCAGAAAATTCCGGTTGAAAATAAGCTGCACCTCACAATTTTGGTACCGGTCGATGCCCCTCACTGAGCTGCGTCGACTAATGAAGGAATTCCATCGGCAAGGCTAATTAGCACTGCGCAATTAAGCATAATCTCTGTACTCCGTTTAGACATGCAGATTGCTCATGTCATAGCCACAAAGATGTTGCAGTACGTAGAAAAAAAATACATGAGTAATAATACACTCAGTTATTTTCAATATTTTGTACTGGTTTGGGCAAACTAAGTTTTATTGCACTCTTCTGTATTCAGAAAACGTATCAGTAGCGAGCAGGCGTAGAGAGAACTGTAGCATTGACCGGACTCGACTCCCTATACAACAAATTCTGAAGCCCCCCGCCGCCTCCCCCCCCCCCTTCCGCTTCAAACACCTAACGAATACCAATACCTCGTGGGATCCGCCATCAAACGCCAGATTCTTGGGCGGTCGATATGTCGAAAGAGCGACAAATGGTGGTATAGGCGTCGTTATGCCCGTGGGGGAACAATGGAGGCGTGATTAACGATGTAGTATTCAGCGGGGCGCTACAAAACGCTGTTTGAAGGATGTGTCAGGAAACAAGAGCACAAAATAAAGACTCGATAATAATTTGTGTTTTTCTGTCTCGGCAGACCGAAAGAAAATTGAAACAGCAAAGGAACGACGCACCAAACGAGCGCTCATTTTCCATGGGAACCCTTGGAGGCATAGGAAAGAAACAACAACAAAGCTTCTCTATGTAAATGTTTCTAGGAGCACATACAAAAGATTCTTTATCTACATTGGTCGAACACAGCCCGGCATCCAGAAAGACATTGACAGTACACTTAGTATAGTTACCCGAGCATAGCCTGTGATCGTAAACATTTTTTTGTCGGCTTCTTTCTTCACTTGTAAGAGCGGAACTGTTGTACAAGCCGCAAGTTCGCCGTGAAAAAAAAAAAAAAAAAGGACAATGCCGGGCGCTAATGGACGCGTGCCTCGGGGCGACCGCCGATTCCCCGGCTTGTGCGGTGGCTTTAGCAATAAAAAAATCAAGAACACCAGCCTATCATCGAGCGGTACCGTGCATGTAAAAAAAATTTAAAAAAAACTTCAACGCTAATCTAAAGATTGAAGGACACCCTTGTTGGGAGAGGTTACCTCGGCCGCCGCATTCTCTAGAAGCATATATGGTTAATTAGAGACATGGCTCACAGTGTGTCAATACTTCCCGAAGCGACGTGCAGATCCCGCCAGTGCTGCCTCGAGTCGATAACGAATAGCTCGTGGAAGTCTACAATGCTGAGGAGGACTTTGCATCCACCACTCTCCGCGAAGAAGATGACGACGTCTTCGATGCGTATGACGACGAGTAATAGCAACGCAACTAAGCAAATAAACCATGATACTGAAACGGAACTATGTGTCCACTTTGCTCACCTGCAGCAGCTTCGCCAGTCTAGTCTTGCGCGTGTCTGCAGGCATCCCTCAATATTCAAGGAATTTCTTGTTTGTTAAATATAATATGGTGGGAGTAGGAAAGATGAATCCTGAACTAGTTCCCGAAGCTCCTTCTTTATAAATATTAAGAAGCTGTAATAGGTATCAGGGATAAGCTAAATAACTACACGATGGGACAGCGCTAGAACATCTAAGCGCTATAACACCGTTAGCGCAGAGCTATTGCTCGGCAAACTTGGTTTAAGCGCGTTCAACCAGTGCATTCCCCCTCTTCCTCCCTCACCTCCCCCACACGGAAATCTGAGTCTGAAGAAGTCTCAAGAATTCCTCATATCTTCATATTTGTACGTTCACTTCTCTTCCGGCCCTCTATATTGCATACTAAGCCACCGGAAATTAAACCTTTCGATAAAAGTATCCAGGCTTGCCGTGAGTAAAACGGAAGGTAACAGGAAATTGAATGTCATGGATCCTGCTACTGGTAAACGTTCCGTTATGAACCCATCGTAGAAAAAGCAGCCGGGCAATCTTCAATACTTGCGCACACGTAAGAAGAACTCGAAATCAATTTATCCATGGCTTTTGTTTCTTGCTAGAAGAACGATGCAACTCAATGTATTTTCCTTGTACGGAATGAGACCCCGTTTTAACGAAATGACTTTAATTTAGGATGTTTTTGAGCATCTATCTCTATTTTGTTTACACTTGTAGAGTGCGACGCAGAGGCATGTATTGAACAGCCCGTAGAAGAAAAAGAAGCGGTAATGCCGAAGCATTGCTATTAAAACAATGGTTTTGATGGTTTGCGAATTTTATGGACGTGACATGAAACACTAGAAACGTAATATTCTCTGCATTGTTTTTCTTGAATCGTTTTTAAATTTGTAGTGTGGGCGAAATAAATTGACTAGGAGCAGTGAAAACTCACAAGTATTGCACCTGTTGCTTTCAGAAAGCCTACTTTATTAGCTATGATTGAATGTACCATCCCGACGGCATGTCTTCCAACCCGACGGCACGATGGCATGTCTTGGTCATCACGAGTATTACCTCTGTTATTCTCTTCACTTCAAGATTCCAACGTCTTCAAAAGCAGCCAGAAGTTGAAGCGGTTTCTGCCACGCTGCATTCTAAGAAATGTTTTTTCGTCTGTTGTAAACCCTTGTTTTAGGTGCGCAAAGGATCTGTCGTCGTCTTGATGATGCACACGTTTGCCGGTTGCGATTCTCGAGAATGCGGAGGGCTGGTCTTATGAAGGGAGCATTTCCCGTTGCGTTGAGAACCCAACAGCGGTGATGTGACACAGCAACGGAAGTGTCACCAAGAAGATAGAAAACTGCAGAGTTCTTCAATAAAATGTGGAGAGAGGAAACAGCAATGAGGCTGCTTCCTCCATGGCTGCAAGGCTGCCTGAGAAAGGGTAACCACGGTCCACTACGTCCAACTGATCGCACAGAAATGACTTGATGGGACGCCTAGTGGAGAAAAACGTAACACAGCAATGCTCTGCAGGGAAATAAGGTCAGAACTATGAACACAGCGACAAAGTTACGGATTACAAAGCCGTAGTAACAAATAAAATAACCTGTGAAACTTTTCAGGGAAGCATTCTGTTGCGCCAGCCACACAGTACCTGGTAATGCTCCTGAAACTAAGCGAACAAAGTTGAGACAGTAAAGACAGCTCTTGCAACCTATTGTACTTAATTCTTTGAGCACTAAACGTACAAATTGAAACGCGGAGCTGTGTTTTCGACGGAAAAGAAACCAAAAATACCGGGCGCTAAGCAGGAATTGTCCGAAGATGGTTGTTTGGGCATACAGAGCAGCAATACCAGACGGACCGAGTTATGGGCTTACTGTAACCTATAGCGTAATGTGGGAATGTACCCAGACGAATTACGTTCTTAGACAATTTTAACAGACTGATGTAAGATTGACAGTAGCAAACAATGAAGTAAAAACAAAGCCTAACTACATTAAACAATTCGTGCTGAGGCATTGGCTGCAGTTATTGAATATATATAATTAAAAAAACATACCGATCTTGACTTTATAACACCGAAAGAGCGAAGCTTCGCCCTAATGTATGGTAAAAAACCGCTGGACAGATTCTTTCAGCGTACTTTCTTTCTCTGTATTATATCTTTGTACTTTCTATCAGTGCAGAAATGGCTTTAGTACTAAATAGGTTTACATCAACTGAAACGGAATAACATTGCGTTTGTTTACCAGTTGGGTATAATAAAATTTATAGTGCAAATCTATATCACGTACTCAATATTTCTAGACAACTTGTCTTTTTAGGCTACGGGAGTGCTTAAAGAGCAGTGGCCGAAGTACCTTGCTAACGCCTTCTTGTATCATTGTTTTCTTACGTCCTCGTTTTTGGGCCGTTCCTTTGTGCCACATACATGGGACATACTTTGTGTCACATATCAAATCTTTCCCCTAGGGTAAGCGACCAACAAATTTCTAATGATGGCGAGACAGACATCGCGGTGTAACAATAAGATCTGTGCTACTAATTTGTCTTCAACTAATGTCAAACGAAGGCAAATATGGTCTTGGAGCTCACTTGAATTTCGTCACATCTGCTTTGGTTGATGAAACAACCACTACCAAACCACTTTTTGTGTTCAAGTAGAAGAGAAAGGAAATCAGCTGGCAAGGCGGCATAATATTGCCTATATAGTCAGCACTAAACTCAAGGCCTGTTTTTATCCGGTTTTTGTACGCGATCCGCACATATTAGGTAACAATACAGGTAAAAAACTAAATTGAATTTAAAATACTGAGGTTAGGTGCTGCTAGGAAGTTTCTTTTAAAGGTGATTTTATAGCAACATTCCTTGCTCAACTCAGTACTGTCTGCGGTGAGAATAGGAAGTTATGGCAGAAACCTGTTTTCAAAGTACGTGACCCCATTTTAACTTTACGTGACAGTGCTAGTAGTAGTAATAAGTATAGCCTTATGTAACAAGGGCCAACAAATACGAAATTGTTGAGCACATTACAGCGCGAAGGCGGACGAAAATTAAGAGCGAACACGAAGGAGAACAAAAACTAAGTGAGAGACTACGAAACTGCTTCATTTGAGGTGTAATGTACGCTCAAATTTGTCCGGCACGCGCCGGAGAAAAAGTGACTTTGGCAACGCTTGTCAGCCACCTCCCACAATCTACTCCCCCTTCGCCACTCCCAAGCATAAGAGCGTAAAAAAAGGCAAAAAATACTAATAAACGGCAGATGCATTTGAGCAACAATTAAAGAATGGCACTAAAGCCCCCTCTGCGTTGTGCAATTTAATAGAACTGATGCAAACGCACCGGTAACCTGCCTTTTGAAAAATCAACTACCCCTTTGTTGAAACGACAGCAATTGGGGGACGAGAACATTTTCAAAATAAAGACCAACGTCAAATAAATGGAAGAAGCGGACCTTATTCATTTATACTGATTAGTAAGGTGGTAACACAATTCATACTTTATGTGTACGGTAAGGTCTTGTGATGGGGGTCCGATCGATACTGATACGGGCAGCCCATGGCTTTCCCAGGTGTTCAACGATCGTCGTCATTAAAAGGAGCAGTGCATTTTATGTCTGATTATGCACGTACATGCACCCCTCTCCAAATTAAAATTCTTTGACCGTAGCGGAACGGCGGTCGCTAGTGTCATTAGCAAAGATGTACGAACAAAATGGTGTGTCTGCTTCCTTAAAAAGAAACACCTCACACAAACTGTTTCAAAAAATGAATGAAAACGCGATGCCACCATTTCCACGCCTGCGGAACATCTTTTTGTTTTCTCACGGCACGGTTTTTCATAGAATACATTTCAAATGTTTCCGTCTTACAAACGTCATAACTGAATCCCTGTTCTCTCAACTAACGTACCCAGCCAAATACCCCAGGAGCACCGGCCAGGACGTGATAAAGCGCGTGAAAAAACCCACAAAGCGAGGAGCCGCAAAGAGGTTTTTTTAGGTCCACCAGACACCCTTCCAGTACTGACATCGGATGAACACAGGCGGCGGTTTTTGCAGCGGGGAGCATACTACTTTGTGTGTAAAAAGCCCGAAAGTGTGAAGTGCGTTTTTCTGTATTGCTGGGACGCAGTACTTTTTCTTGGACGTCCCTCAAATAACTGTCAAAAAGGACTTGCTACTAACAGCCGAAAAAATTCGATACCTTTCAGCGAACGCGGACAGTATTTCATAAGACCTGCTTTTAACAACGAAGCTGCTTAGCAAGGCGTAATTTTTTGTGTCCGCAGTTAAAAACACCAATAAATTGCCGAGTGCGCGCACATGATCGCGGGCCTAGCGTCCATCGCCCGGCAGTTAACAAAACCAAGAAAATGCCTAGCGCCTCGCGTGTCCGTCACTCGCGACGACCACTCAGCGTCCCCTGCGCATGTTTTTCAAGCCAAGCATACCCACATAGGAAGATTGGCCAAGATTGACCAAAAAAAAAAAAAGACTCCAGCGTTCGCCGTAAATCGTGGCAACACTTGCACGGAACGCGAAAGACACGTCATAGCGTACACCTCTCAAAGGTCACGTCCAATGACTATCACTTCAAAAGAAAGAGAAGCTAACACTTATAGCAACAATGATGGAGTAAAGGTCGTTGCGGCAGCAAAGAAGAGGCAAACAGGCTGCAATCTAGAACTTAAACCTTCGTAATGGTCGTGAAGGTTGCGTAAAGTTTCGCTACCTTCAAGTCTTACGCGTTGGTGGGAGCTTCCTTCATTTTTTCTTTTGGATTTGCACACGATATGGAAGAGCAAAATGAATGTTCGTCCCAATTCTGTTTACGCGCGGTCTCTAAATAGTAACATCGTTCAAGATGTCTGAATTCGTCGAAAAGCAATGAGTACTCATCAATCTGACTAAGGATTTTTTAGTTTGTATATAGAGCTGAGTGTAATAAGGGGGCATAAAACGTCACTGCCTGTATATGGTCTACCTCAAAGGTTGATTTAGCAAAGTGTTTCGTTGCCACTATAAGAAACAAGAAAAATAAGCTAAAACGGCGCAATCGGATAGAAGTCAGCTTCAAACCATGAGGGATCCATGTTCGGTTCTATCACTGGAAGCGTTTTAATTTTTCTTCCATTCACCCACGATTATCATCATCTTCATTGAAACTTGCCTTTTGTGCAGTGCTGTTTGGGTAGACTGCAGACATCAGTGATAGGTCGAAAGCTTGGCTTTAATTAAAAAAACGCTCCTAACCTGTCCTGTTGAGTCCGGCACCTGCTTTGTATTACAATCTTTGGTCAAGTGGAGTGCGGTTCACACGTGCATGCACCTCAATGCGCGTAAAGGTGTGCCACACCATCTTTTATGACACATGAGGTAGAAAAAGGACTGTAACGCTTATTCGCGCTATAACGTTTAATATTTGTAAGAGACGTGATAAGTGGCAGTCACCGACAAAAAGATGCAGGCTTTATTCCAATTTTCAGTGACCTGAACAAAAGTGAAATCGACATTTGATTGGTAACTACATGTACATGTAAGCTGGAATCGTGAAATCTGATCTGAGATCAAGAAAACTCGCGCCATCTTTTTGCCAAAATAACTGTGAATATTTAAGTCAATGAACATCTACCCAAAAGTTTATGGGGTCTGAAAAAATGGCGTTAACCCCGGTGGCTTTTTTTTAATCCACTGCAATCACCAGAAAGAACGAAATATTTGATCGACGATCTAATAATGTTGCTTCCAATTTTTCATCCACATTTCCGAGAAATAATACGCTGACGACAGTTGCGAAGCACAATACTAAGCACACACGAAGTATCTGCATGCAGTATTGCAACAAACATTGAGGACAAAAAATACAGCAGCAGCTCTACAAAATTTTCGACATATACATCATTATGCTTGCTCTGGCGTGGGCACTGGGTGGAGAATGATTTATTGTAATTGATGTGACCATTAATCTTTAAACCTGGTTAGACACGAAAGAGAAATTGCTTTCTTAAAAGAAACGCGCCATCTGTGCCCCTACGTTATTTTCGGTGAACACACGCACACGGCGTCATTTTTCTCCCTATTAAATTAAACGAATAATATATTGCTGCGTCTACGAAATGTTAGCCTAAAGCTCAGCGCCTAAAAATTTAATTTCACCTAACAACTTCACGCGTCAAAAAAACACAATTGCAACCATAAGGCGACGGCGCTGTTGCAAATTTTTTTAAAAGGAAACCTCTGCTGACACTTTTTCGGCTTAAAAATGTAAGTACTCTCTGGTTTTGAAAAGCCCTAAGCTGTGCTCCGCCGTAAGGGAAATCTATTACCTAACTGTTCTGAGCTGTGAACATGCGACAGCTGCCCGTTAAGAGTAACGTTTCATTTTATACAAGTGCTAATAAAGCGCGTGTTTAAGGCGGCTGTTGCAATATTCAACTCGAGCAGAGTTTTAATTAAGCCTAAATGTATGCTGCCTCTCAAACATTCTCCTGCATATTAAATAAATGTCGAGTTGTGATAAAGACAAATACCCTTGTTTCGCCCTCTGTAACGTAGTTTCCGAGGACACTTCCGTAATATTCTGGCTAAAGTTTTTGGTTGTTAGTCCGAGATTAAGGGTGTGGGTGGCGTAGGTAACGATGCAGCCGTTTTTTGGGGTCTATACTGGTGTCCTTTTAATTCTGTTCATTCAGGAATCTAGTAGCTGAAGGAACATCAACAAAATATGGCATAGTTGAACCAACAGTTTCAAGAGAACACTTTATTTACACGGGCGAACATGTACCCACAAGCAACAAGATCTCTCTTGTCCTTCTTCGATGCTCTCCTCCTCCCACTGCTCGCCCTACGCAGCTCCTTCACCCTCATTCAAATTTGTGCCATGCCCTATTCCCCAGTTGGGTCCGTGCAACGTTGCTGGTGCCTTCCAGGTGCTTGCCAACGAAAGTGGTGGTGAAGCCCACGTGAACCAGGGGTCATGGCAATATATTCGACCAGTCAAGTAATCAATGTTACCCATAAATTGTGATTGAATTGCCGCGCTGCAAACAATGGGTCTGTATCGCAATACTTGTACAACTCTACGAGAGCGTCCCTTCAACGACTGTCGTATGTCAGCATATTGCCGTGAAGCATGTATGGGTTTGTTTATTTATTGTTTGTTTTTACTGCCGGGCCACGCCCGGCTGTGTTATCTGCGTTCCAAACGAAGCGCGCATTTCATTCTTTAGTTTTATGCCGCACGGGCTATCACATTCAGATAAGCAGACTGTTTCGCCCTAACTTCACTAGCCCAGAATAATCGTCTGTGATCTACAATTTTCTGGATGTAAATCGACGTTTCCAGAAACACTTGCGCCGAAAGATAAAAGCCTGCAATAGCAGACGCCACGGCATTCATTCGACGACACTCGCCTGTGCTAGTCACTTTGTTGACCGCTGCTTCGCCGCCTCTGTATACTTTTGAGTTTTTAGGGGAGCACAAGTTCGCTCCAATAAACTTGTTTCTTCTTCAAGACACCTGCGCCGTCCTTGGCTTCTTGACATCTGGTGGAGGTGCTGGGTACTAAGCCTTTATGCTCTCTACGACATCTGGAAGCCACCAAGCCAGTCCAACCAGAGAAAGCCACTGACTGCAAGGATTGCTACCCGAGTTCGGTCTTCTGCCAGAAGGGCCTACGAGAACGAACGCTGTAACCAACACCATGGTGCAAGAAACAACGTCCCCAATCGTCCTGCAGCAGCCCCGAGAACCGCCATAGTTCCGGGGAGCCCCCGCTGAAGACCCCGAAGAATGGTTGGAGAAGCTGGAGCGCGTCCGCATCTTCAACAGGTGGGACGCCGAAGAAACTTTCCGGCATGTCTTCTTTTACTTAGAAGATGCTGCTCGAACTTGGTTCGAGAACCATGAGAGCTCTTTGACCGACTGGACTCAATTCAAAAGGGAGTTCCTTAAGACTTTCACTACCGTGGTGAGAAAAGAGCGAGCTGCGCTTTTGCTTGAAACTCGAACGCAGCACCCAAACGAAGGGGTCGTGATTTTCGTTGAGGAGATGAAGCGACTTGTTCGCCGTGCGGACCCTAATATGACCGAAGAAAAGAAGCTCAGGTTTCTATTCCGAGGAGTGAAGCAAGATGTATTTGCATGTCTAGTCCGTGGCGGAATTCGCGTCTGAGGCGGCCGCGATGGAGAAGACGCTAGAAATTCGAACGAGGCAGTACGACCGCCCTGTCAACGCACTGTTCTCGGAGACCATCGGTGCCGCAACTGTAAGCTCCGATACATTGCGCGAGACCATCCGAGCAGTGGTCAAGGAGGAGCTTCAGAAGCTTTTCCCAACGACGCCGCAACCTCAAGTGGCTTCCCTGACTGACGTCATCCGAGAAGAGGTTCAACAAGCGCTGGGGACTTCTACGCCTTCAGAAGCACCTCGTCAGCCCGAACCGATGACCTACTCCGCAGTTCTTTGTCAGCCCCGCTCTGCTCCAACCCGTCGTCAAGAGGCCGAGCCATACCGCCGTTCCATGCCGCCCGCCCTATGCACTGTAGACCAATACCAGACGCCAAGGAAGACCGACGTGTGGCGAACACCCGATCATCGCCCGCTCTACTACCACTGCGGATAGGCCGACCATATCTACCGTCGCTGTCCTTACAAGAGGCTCGGTTTGCGACGGTTCTCCGTCGACGCCCCACACCCCCGATACGGCCAGCGCCCTGCTGAGATCGAAGAATACCTGTCCAACACTAACCGAGGACCAGCCCGCTTCAACCGTTCACCGTCGCCCTACCCGTATCAGTCACCGAACCGCCGCAGCACTGCTGACTTCTCACGTGGAAGGTCCCCAAGCCCATGCGGGGGAAACTAAAAGCAGCAACGTCTGGAGGTAAAGTTGCACAACGGCGGAAAAATGAAAACCCTCCAACGACGCAGCGACTCGCTGAAGACAATGATTCAAGACATGCCCCGACCCCGACGACCCAATCTAACCCTGACGTGACTCCGGACCACGACGACAGCAAAACGGCGTGACGTGTACCCGACATGACCGAACCTGCCGATGAGAATACAATGAAGACCACGACGCACAGTGCCCGATCGTCAACGCGCAGAAGCCGAGATACGACGCCACGACGCACCCGGAACTCGAAGAAAGCAGCGTCCGACATTAAGCTGTCCATCGACGGCTTTGAAGTAGTCGCCCTCATAGACACGGGCGCCGACTACTCGGTCATGAGCGGACCTTTTTCGTCTAAGCTTAAGAAGGTTATGACCAGTGGGGACGGTCCGCACATTCGCACAGCAGGAGGCCATCTCGTGACGCCAAGTGGAACGTGCACATCGCGCGTCACCATAGACGGAACAACGTACCCTGCGACGTTCGTCATTTTGCCTAAGTGCTCCCGGGACGTAATTCTTGGAATGGCCTTTTTGATTTACAACGGTGCAATAATTGATCTACAGACCAAGTCCATAACTTTTTCCTCCGATCACTCCATGACGCCAGAACCGAACCCCGAACCCCGTGCTGCTTTAAGTGTCGCCGATGATCATGTCACACTGCCACCCCGCGCAAGCTTGATGATCACCGTCTACTGTGAAGATGCTGTTCCTGACGTCGACGCTATCGAGGAGAGTGACCAAAGGTTGCTCCTCGACCGCGGTGTCTCCGTTGCAAGAGGCATTGCGCGCTTTACGCAACGCCAATCCCAAATTTTGGTCACTAAATTCAGCGAGGAATAACAGCTTTAAACAGGGGCGCTGCAATTGCGTTCCTCGAAGAAACGCAAGAAGCAAGTGAAGTGATCGCGGTTGCCGACTTTGAACGCGCACCCGAAGAGACCTTCAGGCTTCCGAATCCCTTCGACATGAATCCGGCGTTACCGCAAGAAGAACGGAAGAAATTATTGGATTTGCTGCATCGCTACAGAGGGTGTTTTTCGTCGAACTCAAAACTACGTCAGACACCTCTAGCGAAGCACCGAATAATAACCGAAGATGGAGCCCGTCCTACCCGACAGTCACCGTACCGCGTCTCTTCACACGAGCGCGAAGCCATCCGGACTCAAGTCGACGACATGCTCAGCGACGACATTATACAGCCGTCGAAAAGCCCCTGGGCTGCGCCGGTCGTACTCGTGAAGAAAAAAGACGGCACATTAAAGTTTTGCGTTGACTACTGGTGACTGAACAAAATAACGAAAAAGGACGTGTGCCCCCTCCCCTGAATCGACGACGCCCACGACCACCTCTGCCACGCGAAGTACTTCTCATCGATGGATCTGAATACCGGCTACTGGCAAATTGAAGTGGACGAGAGAGACCGAGAGAAGACTGCATTTATAACCCCGGATGGCCTATACGAGTTCAAGGCTGATGCTGTTCGGGTTGTGCACGGCGCCAGCAACGTTTCAACCAGTCATGGACACGGTGCTAGCTGGCCTGAAGTGGCACACCTGCCTCGTATACCTCGACGATGTTGTGGTATTCTCCCGGACTTTCTACGAACACCTTGCAAGGTTGCAGTCTGTACTCGAGGCCATCCGTACGTCGGGGTTAACGCTGAAGCCTGAAAAGTGCCGCTTCGCGTACGAGGAACTCAAGTTTTTGGGCCATGTCTTGAACGCCGCGGGAATCCGGCCTGATACGGCGAAAACTTCTGCCATAGCGAACTTCCCAAGACCAAAAGATAAGAAGGGCGTGCGGAGATTTCTCGGATTATGCGCATACTACAGGCGCTTCGTCGCAAACTTCGCACGCATTTCAGAGCCACTCACCCACTTGACGAAAGATAGCACCCCTTTCAGCTGGGAAAATGTCCAAGAAACAGCCTTCTGCGAGCTGCAACAATGCCTGCAAATCCCGCCTGTGCTCGCGCATTTCGACGAAAATGCCGAAACAAAAATGCACACGGACGCCAGTGAAATAGGCTTGGGTGCCGTCCTCGTACAAAAGCAAAGCGGGTGCGAGAAAGTAATCGCCTATGAAAGCCGTGGTCTGTCCAAGGAAGAAAGAAACTACTCAGCCTCTGAGAAAGAGTGCCTCGCGATTATATGGGCCATTTCAAAATTTCGCCCGTACGTGTATGGAAGACCATTCAAGGTAGTGACAGACCACCACGCGCTGTGTTGGCTCGCCAATTTGAAGGACCCCTCTGGCCGTTTTAGTAGATGGAGCTTGCGCCTGCAAGAATTCCACGTTACAGTAGTCTATAAATCCGGGAAGAAACACTCCGACGCCTACTGCTTGTCCCGCGCCCCCGTCGAACTACCACCACAAGACTCCGGTGAAGACAGCGCGTTCTTCGGAGTCGTGACTGAGAGCGACCTGGCCGCCCAGCAGCGTGCCGACCCCGATCTACGCGTCATGATCGACTACCTCCCGAGACCAAGACATCCGAGTCTCTCCTCAGTTTCAGGGAAATTACCCTTCATTACCGCCTGCTCCGCCGTACTCTTCCACCCCCCCCCATCCACACCTATCCCCCGAGGCTGCCCACATGTGGCGGATACTCCAAACGCACACGTTCCCTCATCGTACTCAACTAATACATACACATCCACATCCATTCCACACACCCCACTGCCCCAAGTGTGGTCAGCTGAATACTCTGTATCACTCTGTTTGCGAATGTCCTGCTGACCCATATTCCCCACTCCCCTCCTCATTCCACTGGGAGCAGGCCCTGGGCAGCTCCGAGGAATCCAGCCAAGTGCTGGTCACCTGCCGAGCTCTGGCGGTCGCGGCGGACCTCTGGTCCTCCGCCACGCCCCCTCGCTAACCCGGTTTTCTTTTTTTAAATAAAGTTTTATTCTCTCTCTCCAAGGATGCAACGTCGCCGTGCCCAGGGCCTTCAAACGCAACTTACCTGCGTTCAGCTTGAAAAACTCCGGCCTCGTGAAGAAAAATTTCTGCCCCGGAGAGAGCGAATTATCTTCTTGTCATCTCGGCAGATCTTCATGACGAAGTTTTGGAAGCGTGCCACGAAGACCCGTCTTCCGGACATGTCGACACAGCTCGTACAATTGGGAAAATCAAGGCGAAGTACTACTGGCCCCGCCTTGCATCCGACGTCACCCACTACGTCCGGAGCTGTCGTGACTGCCAGCGACGAAAAACGCCACCGACGAGACCCGCCGGACTTCTGCAGCCGATCAGCGTCCCATCTAGGCCCTTCCAACAGATTGAAATGGACCTTCTGGGCCCGTTCCCTACATCCCGATCCGGGTCGCGGGTTCGATTCCCGGCCGCGGCGGCCGCTTTTCTGATGGAGGCGAAAAGCAAAAACGCCCGTGTGCAGGAGATTTCGTGCGCACGTTAAGATCCCCAGGTGGTCAAAATTAATCCGGAGCCCTCCACTACGGCGTGCCTCATCGCCTGCGTTGCGTCGGCGCGTTAAACCTACAATCAATCAAGCAATACATCCCGATCCGAGAACAAGAGGATTGTTGTAGCGACAGACTACATGACGCGCTACGTAGAGACCGCCACACTTCCGAGGGGGACTGCACAAGAAGTCGCAAAGTTCTTCATAAGCCAAGTTGTGCTGCGAGCGACATGAAGCCCCGGAAGTCCTAATCACGGACCGCGGAACGGCGTTTACTGCGGAGCTGATGCAAGGGATATTACGCTACAGCACCGAAGAACGACGGCGTACCACCCCCAACCGAACGGCCTAACGGAACGCCTGAGCAAGACAATCGCGGATATGCTGTCAATGTACGTCGACGTTGAACATAACTTGGGACGAAGTGCCACCGTACGTCACCTTTGCGTACAACACGGCTATCCAGGAAACTAAGCAGATGACGCCGTTCGAGCTTGTCTACGGAAGACGGTCGACTACGATGCTCGACGCCATGCTTCCGCACGTAGAAGACGACAACATCAACGCCGACGTCCAAGGATACCTTCAGCGTGTGGAGAAGGCCCGCTTGCTGGCTCGAGTTCGTACAACGGACCAGCAGCTGGTAGATGCTGGGCGGTACAACCTCCGACGCCGAGACGCCGAGTACCACCCTGGGGATCGTGTGTGGGTTTGGACTCCCATCCCTCGACGCGGACTAAGTGAGAAGCTTCTGCGACTGTATTTCGGACCCTACCAGATTCTACGACGTGTCGGCCAACTTACCTATGAGGTGATCCCCGGTGGTGATCCGATGGTCGCGGGTTCGATTCCTGGCCACGGCGGCCGCTTTTCTGATGGAGGCGAAAAGAAAAAACGCCCGTGTGTACGAGATTTCGGCGTACGTTAAAGATCCCCAGGTGGTCAAAAATAATCCGGAGCCCTCCACTACGGCGCGCCTCACCGCCTGCGTTGCGTCTGCGCGTTAAACCCTACAATCAATCAATCAATCAATCAATCATCCGATGGTGATTCCGGAACATCACGACGACGCACGCGGCCCGAAGTCGTCCACGTAGTTCGCTTGCAACCTTAGTATGCAAGATGACGGACTTTTTTTGTTGTTCGTTCGGACAGTGTTTTATTTTAGCATCGCGTCGATGAACTCTTAGAGGGGGGGGGGGGGGGGTTAATGCCGCGAACCATGTATGGGTTTGTTTATTTATTTTTTGTTTTCACTGCCGGGCCACGCCCGGTTGTGTTATCTGCGTTCCAAACGAAGCGCGTCTTACATTCTTTATTTTTATGCCGCACGGGCTATCACATTCAGATAAGCAGACTGTTTCGCCCTAACGTCACTAGCCCAGAATAATCTTCTGTGATCTACAATGTTCTGGATGTAAATCGACGTTTCCAGAAACATTTGCGCCGGAAGATAAAAGCCTGCAGAGCAGACGCCGCGGCATTCATTCGACGGCACTCGCCTGTGCTAGTCACTTTGTTGACCGCTGCTTCGCCGCCTCTGTATTCTTTTGAGTTGTTAGGGGAGCACAAGTTCGCTCCAATAAACTTGTTGCTTCTTCAAGACAACTGCGTCGTCCTTGGCTTCTTCACCATATAACGTCGGAAGTTGCCTGTATGTCTGCCGGTCGGTCTGTAGGACTGTCGGCCTAGCGGCCTGAAATCCAAGGTTCGACAAAATATCGTCCCGCCGGATAAAAGATTCATAGTTGAAACTGGTAATCGCCGACCAAAGGACTGACCGATATACCTACAGGCCTATCGGTTCGTTCCGGGGCGTAGATGAGCCGTAGGTGGGGGCGTGATTGGAAAAACGTTACCGCCTAGGAGCAAGTTCAGAGAAAACTTGACTCATCGACCGACCGACCGATCGGTCTATCAGTCGGTCGGTCGGTTAATTTTTTTTTTGCGCTTGTTCCTACCGTTCGTCCAATCACGCCCCCACCTGCGGCTCATCTACGACACGGAAAAATGCAGTAAAACAGTCGTTGCCGTCGGCGTTGTTCTCCAGGCACAGCCACCAAACCGAAAGTTACCCGCCGCGGTGGCTGAATGGCTAAGACGTTGTGCTGCTGAACCCAAGGACGCGAGTTCGATTCCAGGTCGTGACGCCCGCTTTGCTAACAGAGGCGAAAAGCAAAAACGCCAGTGTGTTCGATATTTCGGCGCACGTTAAAGATCCCCGGGAGGTAAGACTTAATCCGGATCCTTCCTCTACATCGCGCATCATCGCCTGTGTAGCGTCGGCGCGTTAAACCTCATAATCAATCAGTCAATCGAACCGGAAGCTTAGAAGAACGTTCATGACGAGTTTACCACATGCACACTTATACATAACTGGCTAAGACGTTGTGCTGCTGAACCCAAGGACGCGAGTTCGATTCCAGGTCGTGACGGCCGCTTTGCTAACAGAGGCGAAAAGCAAAAACGCCAGTGTGTTCGATATTTCGGCGCACGTTAAAGATCCCCGGGAGGTAAGACTTAATCCGGATCCTTCCTCTACATCGCGCATCATCGCCTGTGTAGCGTCGGCGCGTTAAACCTCATAATCAATCAGTCAATCGAACCGGAAGCTTCGAAGAACGTTCATGACGAGTTTACCACATGCACACTTATACATAACTGTGCATAAACGCCGAAAAGATGCTCTACCGAGCGCGGCGTCTTTATGTCAGCAATTTACTCTTCAGGTTTTACACCAGCCTCAAGAAGCGCATACATGAACCACGCGTTTGGATGTTTTTTTGGTTATGTTGTGTACGTTAAGCGTTGGAAGAGGCTGATTTGCATGGTTGCGCGTGCCTAACTCTTACGGGTTCATTGTTTGTTGTAGGTGGAGTCTTTTCGGAAGTCTACTGTAGGTCGTACGTCACGCAGGGGTAGCAGGAGTTTAGGAGACTCGCTGGCGGCGGCACAATGAGGGGTTCCCAGAACCACTGATACAGGGCGCAGAGGTCTATCAGTGGGTTTTTCTTTCTCCGGGTCACCATTCCTTAAAGTCAACTTAAATGAAGTTTCCATAAGGTTTCCGCATCAACTTGAGTGTTTTAGTTCAATACGGGCCAAATACAAACTTATCATCCCAATATTGCTCCAATTTTTATTTACTCGTGGCCATAAACTTCCCTTAGCTGACATGTAAAACATATAATAGCTTTGACGGCGTTTCATTTAGGTCCGGTAACAAACGCTCGCTCAAATCCGCTTTAGGTGGATTTTGCTTATTTGTGCACATAAATACATACATGCACTTCAGAGCATGCGAAAAGCAAAAGGTGCAGCTGTGGAATTCTGTACGAGAGAAAAATCGTGGAATCGGGATCCGTCACAGATGGTACTGAGGATGCGTTAAGAGCTTCATAAAGTTGCATTTTTAAGAGCCCGCTTGAAAGACCAGATGTTGTCTGAAAATACGTCCAAAGGGACATAAAAATCGTCATTATACGGGCGCGGCACTGTGAACACTGGAGACAGCGTGTCTGTGGCCGCAACATCAAAGCACATATGGGGACGGAGTGCTCGCACTGGCTGCCGAAAGCCGAAGAGTTCACTAATACGAGGATGTCGGTTTTGGAGGGGACACACTTAAACAGAAAACGAAAAAACAAAATCGTGCTTCTTGCCTCCAAATTCCAATTCGTACAGGTTAAGCCGCTTGAGGACTTCGTTGTAACCGCATTTATCATTCGTTGTGTACCGGAGAGAAAAAAATGCGAGAAAACATTTTGTGCACCCTCTCGAACTACAAGGGTGACAGCGCACTCGTAGAATGATAAGGGCTTTATA
Organism: Haemaphysalis longicornis; assembly: GCA_013339765.2. Taxonomy (NCBI): domain Eukaryota; kingdom Metazoa; phylum Arthropoda; class Arachnida; order Ixodida; family Ixodidae; genus Haemaphysalis; species Haemaphysalis longicornis. The sequence goes on from CM023451.1 coordinate 64,132,634, forward strand.
GAGGGCTAGAAAGCACGATCATCTTGAAAAGTGCCTTGTTGCTCGAGATATGGCAGCCAGAGAGCGATCGTGCTAGGTAGATAACATGAGATCCCAAAATTGGAATTCGCAAAAACACCCAAATCGCGTGTCTCTTTTTAGAGGGAAGCTGTTTAGCAAATCGTAATTTTTCCTGTTCGCAGTTTCAAATGCCAAGAAAATACGGAGTGCGCGCGCGCGGCGGCCAGCCAGCAGTTAAAAAAAACAATAAAATACCTGAGAGCTCGTGTGTGCGGGCCTCGCGGCTACCGCCTAGCGTCCTCGGCGCACGTTTTCCAAGCCAAGCATATCCACTTAGAGAGACTGAACAAGATTGCCCCCCCCCACCCCCCACCAAAAAAAAAAAAAAACGGGCCATCTCCACTAACGTGAAACCTGGGGAGGGGCGAAGCATGTAGTGTAGAAGTGTATTCTTGGCGGCTTGGCGTTTTTGCCAACGGAGATGAAACCGTTGGGGTTAGAGGTATACAACTTTGCTGTAAAATTATCTTGTCTTTGAAGCACGAAGCTCTTCAGCGCGAGTCGTGAGCGAGTGTCCGAGTGTTTTTTTTTTTTTTAGTACGCGTTACGAAGTGCTCTAGCACGAGGCGTAGACGAGTGTCCCAGTGTCTTTTAGTACGCGTTACGTTCTAGCGCGAGGTGTAAATGCGTTTCCCGGTGTTTTAGTACCTTGACTACATGAGACGACGGTTACGATGACGACGACGACAGGAGACGCCAACAGTTTCAGCCCCTAAGGGGCTTCGCCTCGAAAAACACTCCAGCGTTTGCCGTAATCGTGGCAACACTTGCAAGTAACGGGAAGGACGCTTCATAGCATACGCCCCTCCAAGGTGCCGTCCAATGGTTACAACTACCAAAAAAATAAGGACGTCCACACTTACAGCAACAATGATGGAGTAAAGGTAGTTGCGGCTGCGAAGAAGAAGCGAATCGGCTGCAATCGTGGACTTAAGCTGTCGTGATGGTCCTGAAGATTGCGTACAGCTTGTCTACCCTCACGTCTTACGCGTTAGTATGAGTTTTCTTCATTTTTATATGCTCTGGGAGTCGAGGTGGTGCGAAAAAGTTTAAAGGAGAATTTTTTATGTGTATGTAGTAGCAACGATCTTCAAAGGCACTAGGTCTAAGTTCTTAGTTTTACACCAGAGGGAAATTGCATGTACGCCACTATGAAGCTGCGCGCGATCTTCAGGTGATGCCACTGCACCAGTAAGTTTTATGTCGCATGCATACTGCAAGAGAGATTAGTGTTTTATTGTTAACTGTAAATTATTCCCGAATAAGCTAAACAGTACAGGGCCAGACTGGAGCCCTGGGGAACTCCGGATGGCGCAGCGAAGCTGTGAGACTTGGCGCCGGCGTGCTGTACAAGGTTTGTTGTTTGTTTGGGATCGGTAGCGAACCAACCAGACCACCAGAAAAAGCGGCAGACAGACCATACGCAGACAGCTTGCGAAGTAGAAGATCATGGTTTACGCGGTCGAAGGCCTAACTGAAGTCGAAGTAGACGGTGTCTATTTGTGGAATTGAAAGTACGAATTTGCTGGCGTCATGCAGAAAGCACAACCAAGGTTCGACTCGACAGAGCGGGCAGGCATGAATCCGTCCTGATTACTGGGAATCAGGGGGCGGATTCTGGATGAGAGAGAACTGTGTATTGCTTTTTTGAAGAATTTTGTAAATGATGATAGGAGATATATTTGGTTCATAGTTCGCAGGCACCGGCGCGTTTCCGGAATGATGGAGAGGTGAAAGTCTACCTTTATCCGAAAGATTGGGAGGCTGATATAGGGCTGTAACTTTGTTCAACGATAACTTTGCTGCCGTAGCTTCTAAGTTATTATTTGAACGGAAGGGTGGTTTTGGATAACCTATTCACGTCAGCGTTATAAACGACAGCAGGAGTCCGTTGACGTGGTTGGGGTCCAGACAAAAAGAAGCAGTCAGTACAATGACTATGCGCCGCCCTCAAAAAATCACACATTTTTAATCTGTGATAGAATTTCGTAAATATACCAAGGCATTTATAATATAATAGCCCTGTGCCACGTAATGGTATAATGAGTCTTTGGGCTTGCTCCGGACAGTGAAAGTGATTGGAAGTGCACGACTGAGGTCACTTGAACTGTCAGTCTCGTTATGAAAAAACTGGCACTGTAAGTGTGTAATTCTTACGACTTCACAAGCTGTAGCTCTGTTTCAAGCGCAACTCAAGACAAAAGGCAGAGTCACCGCAGTCTGTGGAGACAATCGCTGTGTCCGTCCTCGAGCCATGTCATTTCTTTTACGTTCTTTCGTAGTACTTATTTGTTAATAGCCTGGTCACCACAAAATATTGAAGGAACCATGAGTCCAAGCGGCAACCCAATTATTTTTCAATAATGGCCAGTTTAGTAGGCATCAGCCCGCAAAACGTATTGCGTTACAAGTTAGGTGCGGGAAAGTGACCGGTGATACGCCAGACTCCATCCTAGTTTGTCTGATAAATACCTGATTTCATTCATGTTCGCGTTAATTTGACCGATACTTTTCCGCTTGCAGAAGGCGGAAGAGGAAAAATCTTTATTCAAACGCAACATTAAGTGTCGAGAATGTCCCGGGTCAGGTCCATCAATCCAAACTGGTCCGTGAGCTGGTCCGAGGCTAGCCAAGTCCACCACGGTGAAGGAGGAGGGTGGGGAAAATTTTGGGATTGAATTGCAATGGGGCAGAAGAAAATGCAGTGTTCTAAATACGCGTATGGTTCAGGGAATTCGGGACATGCAGGAAATTTGTATGTTGTCTTCAAGGCGTACTAAATGTTTGCGGCTAGGCCTTGATGTATTGTACGTTTGTATTGTACTTGATGTATTGTACGTTTGGTTTCTGTACTGTGTTTTTAATTGTTTCCAAGAGCTATGTTTAGATAGTTATTTGCCTACCCCAAATGGGCTCATTTCTAGAAAGCCGCAAGTGCTTTCGCAGCATTTCGTACGAGAGTTGAATGCAGACATATGAAAAGCGCAAGGGCATTTTTCAGATGAACGGAATGAAGCCTGGAACGAGGAGCCTTTTGGCAAGAATCGAACCTTTCCGTTCACTTGTACTGATATATCATATTAGATAACTGGCGTTTCATCACTCAAATATTGTTTCGCATGTTATGCCCTCAAGAGAATCTATAGGAGGGACTTAACACCGAAACTTTTTATTACTACATGATCGCTGAGCAGCGAAATAACGACTAGAGTGAAAAATAGTGCCGCAGGCTTACTAAACTAAAAGTTCCTTTCGCTAATTTCTATGTCGCAATTAGTTGGCGGGAAAGCCATAATCTCGCAGCTTTAAATATTAACCAGAATGACAAATCTCACCAAGCGTAATGAAAATGTTTGCGTTGACTTATGTCACCGATTTTTTAATATAAATTCCTAAAAGAAATGCCTCCGCAGTCTTTATGGTTCTTTGCATTCAATGTATGCAGATTCCTTCTGATTGTTTTTGGCCAACTGGTTATCACTTACCCTTAAACAGGCAGCCTCAGCTATATACGCAAGAACAGCGAAGACTGCTCCGAACGTCCTGTGTTACACGAAAACAGCAACAAATAGTCCATCGCCATACTACCACCACTTGGGAACCCTTTGTGCTCCACACAAACGGCTCGTAAAAGAATTAGGTCCACCCATATCGCTGCACCCCACAGAGCAAAAAAACTCCTCTCGCGGTCACACGATGGCTAATGGCCTTTTACAGAGCGGCTATCGACCAAAAGCACACGACATCTGGCTGCCCGCATGACTGGTTGGAAGAGCGTTTTCTCGACGGCTTTGTTTTTCTAAGCCTCAGGAACGACCATTAGGGCAAGAGGGGTGGGAGTGGAGTGTTGGGCAAAACAGACGGTGCTAAAGCGGTGGACCGGTAAGATGGCCCCTTGGGTTGCTTTAGCTACGAGTGCAACAGCCCCGACCAATTTACACTCCTTGTCGGCAGAACTCTTGAGACTGCCTTGCTGCGTGCTGTCTGATACGGTGAACGCACTTCTTTGGATGTTTGCTGCACTTTAGTCGTGTTACGCCTATTCCTTGGAACGTGGAAAGAGAGAATGTGTTTATTTTTGCATGGCTGACTGTGACAACCAATTTTTAGCGTGCCTAGCTTGTACACCACAAAGTTAACAATGAACACACGTTACAGTTCTTTCCTAAAAAAAACGAAACCGCATTTTTCGACCTTGGGGTCAAGTATACCGGAAACGCCTTTGAAGTTATTAGTCGTTGCAGCTAAAAGATGAAGACCTGAGTCCTAGGGTATCTAAAACAATTTTCCCCGACACAGAAATACATTTTAGGTGCAGTAAACGACACCATAAAGCTACGTACCAAATTAAATCTAGCTCTTTCACCCCTGAAGTTTTTATTTCGAGCGAAAGTTGTTTTTCTGCATGTATTTGCAAAGCTTTGGACCTCAGAAGAACAGCAATGAAAAATTACGGCTATACTGCAAGCATTTATTAATTTACAGGCACGATAATTGGGTCATTACGCAATTAAAATTTTTCTTTCCTGTAAAATTGTCGTAAAACCTTATGACATGCTGATCTAACAGAAAAAAAATATGGAGCGGTTAAAAAAAACTATTTACGGATTTATAGACATTTTGGCAAATCGAAATTTCCGTTTCGTTACCCGCCCTGTCGTCATACGCTGCGTAAAGTGACGCTTCTTGTGTTTCATATCGTCCAGCTCCGCACAAACTCATGAATGGTGAGGTCTATCTCAAGAAGCACCCTTGAACAACCCTCTCACAGAAATCTAGCAGTTTTTATTTTGTTCTTAAGGCGATGAAGAATATTATATGTTGTGTCGTCCAATGACGACGCCAGGGCCGAAATAGTATTTAAGAGAATTTGAGCGTTAACGGACACACATTTGGAAAGCAGGAAACTACACCATAAAACAACACCAAACTAAATGTGGAAATACCGAGATAGCATTGACTGTGTTACGGCAAACTTCAGTTTATAAAGACAAGTCGGTGAGTTCACTGTGAACGGCCTCACAGATTACATGTGATAAAAAAGCGACACTATAAAAGCAAATTAATACGAGTTGCGGACAAAAGTAACAGACATGGCAATGGTATCTCTGTCCGGAAATGGAGGCTATCAGTATTAGCGGACTTGTAAGCTATGCCGCATGGGTAGTTTTGTGTAAGCCAAAGGTAATTTTCTTTGACTAGTGCAATACCTGTGAAGCACAACATTGATTCAGGGCCTAATAAAGTAAGAGGCGGTAGCCTTACATTTCGCCAAATGTTTAACACAACGTCTCGTCCACTACTCCCACAAAAGGAGTGAGACAGAGGGCGACAATTGATGAGAGCATGGAGGAAGAAAAAGTTAGGAGACAGCATGACGTCACGCAGCTAGCCTTCGCAAGCCCACCGCCGTTGAAGCCACTCCCTCTGCCGTTTTCCTTTCTCCAGCTGCCGGAGTTGGCCCAGCACGTAACCTCCATGGTCGGCTGGGCCGGCGGCGGCGGCGGCGGTCTCCGTTTCCGACTCCATCGCATCTCTCGTGTTTGGTTGGCGGTAGCTTTTACCCGTCCTTCCTGTATTCGTCTGCTTGGCGATCTCATGCCCGCGTGCGTGCAGGCGTGAGTGTCTTGTACGGGCGAAAGACCAAAGCCGTGGGAAAAAAAAAACCATCATATAGCAGGCTTCGCGACAACGGGCCGCAGAGTAGTTTCGAGCAGACGAAATTGAAGAGCGCGCAGCGGCCCATAAACCCCACCGCGCGCTCTCACACGGCGGTGCGGTGGGGTCACGTGGTGCAGTGACTGCCATGGGCCGACTTCGATTTTACTTTTTATGCATAGGCTTCACGTTTCTCCGGTGGCGCCGTCTCCTAACTTTTTCTTCCTCCATGGATGAGAGCATGGCTATGTTAGCCAATCCAAGATGTCGAGCTTGCTACGCCAGGTGAATGTCATGACGATGATAATGTTTAAAAAGTGGATGCGCACGAAGGCGTTGTGATTTGCAATGTCTTATCAAGACATGTGTTCGACAAGTACGCCACCAGAACTTATGTCGGTCATAAGGAAAGCTTCGGACATGACCACGGCCCTGAAACGTCGAAGGTTCACGGGAAGCGGTATTTAAGAAAAATGACGTTACCTGGGACACTTTTGCTCACTGAATCAGACTCGTTCACAGATCAGGTGTTGCAGGTTTTCGCGGGCATCGCAGTTTGGTCCTAGTGGCAAATAGGTCCGATTTAACTTTCGAAACTGCCGCGTGGTGGCCACATTGAGTCGAATGCAAGCTTACACATTTATACAAGGTACAGAAGCAGAGGCGGGAGTAATTTAAGTTTTAGGTATACAATCTGCCGGCACATGCCAATGCCACCAATTTTATCACAGGACGTCATCCACAATTGCCGGACTAAATAGCATCAGAATTGCTTTAGTCAAAAATAGATTAACTGTTTTTGGGGTGGACACTAAAATGCGCGTTAAGAACTGTTTTGAAAGCAGGCGAGTCAATATAAACACACACTCACACACACACACAAACGATGTCGCATCGAGCCATTCCAGAAACAAAAGAAATAAACGGTACCAACATGTGGCGCATGAGCAGTGAGAACACAGCAAAATTGCATCCAACTGAGCAAACTTTTTTATCCTTTCATCACAATAGGGCGAACAGGAGAGAATAACTGCGGAAGGGTTGGCGGGGAGGGAAGAAAGGGTGTTACGTGACCGGGAAGCAGAAGACTATTGGGTTTCAACAACAATTGCAGCGCAGGAAGCAATTACGCAGCTAAGGTTTGCTTTTGGGCGTATCAATGCAGCCTTCTAAAAAATTTCCAAGGGGCAATGAAACCACGTTGGCACAAAAATATGGCTACCATTCCTCGTTTAACATTGTTGCAAACAATGAAACTGACTTCAAATGAGGGTATAAATTCGGCTCGTGATCATAGAAATGCTTAATGTTATATTTATATACTGTATATAGGGGGAGGGGAGGAGCGGATGACCATTGAAATATTACAAAACATCACGGGCAAACAAAAAAAACCCAGCCTCTCACATCGAATGGTTGGCAGCGACAGTACGGCAGTGATAACCGTAATAATTATGGTAATAATAGGCTCCGGAGTGGGGCATACCGTAAAACGAGACACTCACTAATGAGTGGGAGCTTTGGGAGTGCGTCCAGCACGAACACTTGTACGAACTCATTACTCTACAAAAGGTTGGGGCTTCTTCCCTCCGGAAATTTCCTGAACACGTGGAACATACCGCATGTCCTTCTCCGGAGAATTTCGAAATCTACACGTACCTTTCGGCGTCGTGCGCTGCGTTTGTGGCTCGTTGAAATAAATGTGGCACAAGCGTTTCCCAGGAAGCAGTTATTAGCTTACGACAAACTTGTTCTCGAATTCTACGAGTGCTCGTTTGAACGCCGTGGCGTCTCGGGCAATTGTCTACCTTTCCGGGAATTCCTTCGCCGTACAGAAGACACACGTTCTTGATCCTCATAAAGTCTGTCCGTCCTGAATTCTGGGACTGGCCCTTCTTAGTTTTGACATAATTGCGTGTTTCGAAATTATCTCCACTTTATTAACTCATCCTGTATATATTTATTCAATGGTCAGTACAAACATATTCTTATTCCTAAATTGAAGGTTTGGAATTACGAGAATTTCGGGTGTTATCGACTACCTCATTACCCACGGCGTCGTTTTGATTGTTACTCTACCTTTGTGTTCGTGGTGTCTATTTTACTCCGGTGTTTCGGTTACATATTTTTAATTTTCGCTTTTATTGGTTCCTCTACGATCGCCGACTAACCCAGAGCAACCAAATTTTTGTGCCATCGCACTCTGAAATAGGTCTATGCACGCGCTTTCGGGACATGCTGGATATTTCACGCATTTCAGGCACAGTAATCTCTGAGAGCTAAAAGCCAAGACGACATGTACCGCACCCAGCTCGCCGCCTCCATGCGAAGACACAGTCGACCTGTATGGCCAGCGCTGTGGGAGAGTACTTCTCTGTGACGTGTAAAGATGCCGGAGAGGACGGCGATATCAAACGTGTTCGGATATTTTAAGCCGGACACACGAAATCTTTCGAGAATGTTGCAAACAGCTTACATCTTAAAATTACGGAAAATGAATAAACGAAACCTCACGAACAAAAGGTTCGATTTCCTGGAGTAACGCTAATAGGCGACAAACATTCGGCGGTAGACTTGAATGGTGCCTGCCAAATCACAACGCACTATACCCTACGAATGAATTTTTCAACATTTCTGTAACGACAGCGTCTTCCTAAAAAACGGCGGAGCAGCCCAGACTTTTAAAGTTTAAAGGTTAATATATGGTGTGTCGGTGCTAGGAATCTTGAATTACACACATCGGCTGTCTTTGTATTTCGTTTTTTTTTTGTTTCCGCCCCGCTGTTATCCTGCCTCTGTGAAGGATGTAGCGCATGATCAAATTGCTGAGTGCAACTATTTACCCTATTGTCCTCCATAACGTGTGTACGTTTATGGAAGCAAATAAACAAAGAAACTCCTGAAGTCACTGAAGAGCGCGTAGAAAGTGTGAATCGCACCCCACTTAGCACGAGAAAAAGGTGCTTCACGAGGGTCTCCGCTAGCCTATGAAGGGAAATATAGATTGGGACATTTTTTTTTCTATGTAGGCACAAGATCGTGTATTAAAACCTGTTGTTATAACAACGCATCCATTCATGGTGACCTGTTTACCTGTAAACCGGTGTAATAACTATTATCTTGCTTTTACGTGTCGAAATTAACAGTATTACGACGGCGAATTCTAGCTAATTCTTTATCTATTGTCCCTTCCATCATGCGGTGTCTTCAGATTTGGTACTTCGTCCTTCCTTGAACTGCAACATAACGTAAATCCAAGACAACTTAAGTGCACATTCGCTTCATTTATTGCGATTACTTGGCTCATGTTCCTCGTACCCCAACGTGGCCTCAAAAGATCGACGTCATTATATTCCTTCCTTTAGGTACAAACCCCCAACTGGCTGGGTAAAAAGTACAGAATGCGAAAGGGAATTCACGCTCCAGGAATGCGAGTAATGCCCTCGCTAAGCACCCAGCTGCAAACTCATAAATCTGTTTGATTGGCACTTACACCAACGAATGAGCACCGTAGCTTCTGGCTTCCCCTTCTTTCCGCGTCGGTGACGCCAACCATCCTGATTTGTTGCTTAAGTCATTGTACCTTAAGTAAACAGCTACGATGAGCGGGTCAGATGGTGTCTTTTCCGCCTTTATTGCTCCCCTGTATAGGGCTCGGTTGTGAAGAAGGCAGGGTTTATGTTGAAGAAACCTTTAGCGGGGGAAAACAAGAGACTCCATAAAATCCAGTTATTTGAGTGGCAACCGTGTACATTGACGCTACTTGTAAATTGCACGCATTTTGGAAGATGTCTCGCGGGATTATGACGGAATGTGTTCACTATAAGCGCGATTAATGCGGTATTAAGCGGCGAATTCGTTGATATGAATATGACAGTTCAAACAAAAATGCACGTTTTTAGCATTGTTAACAGTTACTTGTTGCCACATATGTAACTCCCCGTATACACTATTCTCTCAAACTTTATTGTCGGTGTTTTTTTCGCTATTGTTTTGCTTCTCGAAATATAGCCGTGGCATCAGTAAAAGGAATTAGTTTCGGTGGCTGGAACGGCGTGAATGTGTCAGACTTTATGCGTTAAAGAATATTTTGAATAAGGCGTAGCTACTGAGGCCAAACAATACCTGTAAAATTTACCTGCAAAAATGAAATATTGTATGAGAGAAACTTTTGTCACAGATAAATGAAAAACAACGACGAAGCAGCCGCGTTGTGCGCAGAGTTGCTGGGTGGTGTGATGGCCGACATCATGTAAATATATCGCTTCGCATTCAGCCATTGTTACTGTCATTCGTCCTGACGCCACGTAATAATACGGTGGGCGGTGCAGCGTGCATCCCCATACCGGCCTTTAGGAATTGCCCGTATCGGCTCCTGATGCTTTTCTCTGAGGGTTCCTGGATTGCGTCGGCCCGCCCCAGCCCTGGAGCTTCATGAACCCATCCATGTCCCCAGCCCCATGTCCTTAGCCGATAATACGCCGCGACCAGCTGTGAAGTGACCCGCCGTGAGCAGAACGTACGACGATGACGCTCCCAGTACACCGGCGCCTCTCCAAGCGCCTTGAGCGTTTCAACTGCATTGACTAGCATCACTGTTCATGAACGTGGTTCGTCGAGCTCATCACTTTCATCCGTGGTGGTATGGGCTTCCTCACTATTTACGATAATCTCATTTTTCATTCGGCACACTCGCCCATCCAATCCGCCTTAGACCGTCCCTGGAAGGTCGCGGTCGACGAGGGGGGGGGGTCACCCAAATTTTACGTGGCGGCAGGACGAATGGCAGGAACAATGGCTGAATTCGAAGAGGTATATATTTACATGATGTAGGCAACCACACCACCCAGTACCTCCACGCACAACGCGTACAGCTTGGTCGTCTTTGTCTTTTCTCCATGACAATATTGTTTACGCTGTTCCCTCCCTTATCAGACGAATTATCCGCAACCCTATTCCAACTGGATAAATATTTGACTACCTGCCCGAGTTCATGGTGTTTTATATATTGGTGAATGCTGCAAGACGGCGAGCCGTAGACGATAACGCGAAGCTAGCTTTATTGCTGCTTCTACTGTTGGTGTTACGCCATCATTGTACATAGCATCCTCTCTGCGCATACAAAAAGGCGGAAAGACTGATCGTAAGCGTAGATTTGGTACCTGCTTATGTCGTCTTAAAAAATGAGCCCTACGTACTCCAAATATTGCGTGTGTGGGAACGCCCAAGGCGTGTGTATTGTACACGGCAGTTCCCTAATTATCAAGTGAAGTCCACACATCTCTACTTTCGCAATAAGACACACAGAGTAACCGGCTTGGTAGACGTACGATTATATTCGTCAAATTTTTACATCAAAGTCTTAAAAAGACAACCAGTCGGAAACGCCCTCCCGAAATGTGACTCTTGCAATACGCAGAGCTTTCCCTCTGTTCGTGCGCAATAGGAATTTCAACCCAGTCAAAAAACAGAACAGAAAGTATGACATGGTTATCCTGTACGGGAACGGGACATTGGGTCGTTTCTACAACAGAAATGCCTGTCGTGCGACGGACATTCTGTAGTTCTTCAGCAGATGTTCCTGTCGCACAACAGACCATTTTGTAGTCGCAGCAGAGATACCTTTTCTGCGACAGATATTCCTGTCGTACAGCAGAAATGTGTGTTGTGCGTTATAAATTTCTGTTGTGTTTTTGACTGGGAAGACATTTCGCAGAGGGGGTAACTAATCCCAAGAATTGATTTCAGGCATTTTTACCTCCTATGGGCTACCTGTTTTATTTTTTTTTTGTAAAGCGTCCAAGTGTATCGGGATAGTCTGTGCAGTTCCCTGTTGCTCGGGGAATGGAACGGAACTTTTACTGTACAAGAGAAGAGAGTGTTATTACCACTATAATCAATTTCACCTGTCTGCATACTTATCTCAATTACGGAAGGAAGGTGTGTCCAAACGAAATCCACTCTCTGCTATTCCGCCTCATCCATATACAGTCCTTGTGCCCAATATTTCATGTCTCGTTTCTCCGCCGACTGCATCACTTCGAAAACACTACCGAATGAACCTTAGGCCATCCTACTTCTGTGGCTATGTAAACTAGTATATTGGATCAGCATTAGCAACTCCTGGCAGGCCGTTATATTCACTCATTTCTATTAATTCTCTACATGCCTTCTTAACGGTATCGTTCCCTCTCTTCGTGCAAGATATTTATAAACCTTCTAACGCGTAGTGTTTAAAACGTTTCAAACACCTAGGGCGTATCTTTGAAGAAAACTACTCATAGAATCGGATATAACGTAACTGACTTTCTTAACCAGAAATTATCCCAAGCCACCTGTCTTGATCGCCGTTATTGTTATTTTCCGACCTTAGTAAACCTTCTACTTTATATATGTTTACCAACGGCGTCCTAATCTGAACTACAACAACTCGGAAAATCACAGGAAAACTGACAGTTTTAGAAAAACGAACTACTCGACTAATCAGCAAGGTTTCGTATCTTTACCCTAAACGAGAACTGTTTATGCAGCACATTGTTATTAGCATGCATTCTATTTACAGTTATCAACTTTGCTAGTAAAGTTCTACGGCTTTTTTTTGCGGCTCCCTTTGCGTGAACCTGTTCGTTTTTTCTGCGCAAGAATAAATCAGCTGAAATGGTAAAAAGGCGGATATTGCAGAATCAGGGGTTAGCGCGAGCGTACGAATATACAAAGTCCCACAGCAACGCTCAAGAACGTAAGGGGGACTCACCAAATAACATCAGTATGGGACTTACTCATTCAGGACTCAAGGGCTTAAAAAGCATTGCGGGCCAATAGGAAAAGATTTATACATGCATCAAAATGCTCTTAAGGGCCTATTTTGCTTCTTTTCGAAATGTTGCTCAGGTTTACTGAAATAAATACACAAGAAATGCATTTTAGTTAGTGAAGTCGCTATTAGATGGCGCTAGCGATCTTCCATACCAGAGTTTTTTATTATTTCAGTAAAGCAGTGACATATTTCCCAAATAAGTAAACTAGGCGGTTTGAAATATTTTCATGCATCTGCAAAACGTTTTGTATTGCTGGACGATCGCTTTTAAGACAGTAGGCCATAAAGTAGTACGTCCCACAAGAATGTAACACGTCAGTACCCCTTAAACCTCAAAAAAAAGGAGGAGGGGAGACTTTATTTACACCAATAAAAAGCCCAAAAGGGTGTGCCCCCCTCCCCCATCAGTCAGCCAAAATTCCTTGCGATTCGGCGGCTTTTAAGGCGAGACCGATGACTTTTCTGTGAGGGCTGGTGGCATGGCTGAGTTGCAGGGCCTCCCAGGATGTAGCATTTTTGTGAGGATTTTCGTAGGAGGGACACGTTCAGACCATGTGAATGAGGTCCGCTATGCCCTGACATTTTCTGCATTTGGAATCGGATACTTTCAAAAAGTAGAACCGTTCTCAAAATTTGTGACCCCTCGGTAACAAACTGGCCGCTGGAGTACGGAACAAAGTTAGCCCTTAAAACGGGCAAATAAATATTCTTGTGGCCGGGACTTTTCGCGCACTGGGTTCTTTGATTGGCGTTGTTAAGGCCTCGTAAAGTAAGGAGGCTTAGACGGGCCACTTTAGGTCCCTGATAGCTTTTATTTTACTGTTGCAAATCCACAGCGGAAGCCGCGAGTGCGCTATCACCTTCTAGTCCCATTTTATGGCACCATGCTTTAAAGCTTCACGAGCCTGGCGCCTGCGGCACTCAGTTCTAAATGACTGCTGCTCGCAGCCGACTCCCATCGTAAAAAGGGTGGGCACCGGGCACGTCATAACGCTTACCGGCTATTTGCGATCACCGGCGTTCTACTTTTACTGCGCTGAGAGTAGCAGTATTATTTCGCTACAAAACCCAGGCGTCGTGGTTGTAAGTGGTTTGGAGCCTCAGTGAAAGTGGTTGGGAGTTCAAAGTGCTAAAAATTGCGACAGGACAGAAGGGTCAGAAGTTCTTTAACACACAGCTGTCACGCGGCAGGAACTGCACGCTTGTGGAGAAAGGTGGGTTTATTGCATCCACTCCGAGCGACGTACAGCGACTGTCCCTCTACGTGGCGGGAATGCTCGCGCGAAGCCAGATTGGGCTGCTCAAAGTTCGCTTTCACACGCGACCACGCGGGGAGCGTGCTTGCCCTCACTAGTCTCCCTGATGAACGTGTTGAACGAGTCGTGCCCGCCCCGATGGTCTTGTCGCTGAGCATCTGGCCGTCCGGCTGGATGCCGTGCCGCAGGTTGTCCAGCCGGCGTGTCGTGTTATTTTTGACGGCGCTGCTATGCTAACGCCGCACACTTAAGCGGACTTTCTCTCCATGAAATGGAATCATAGACAGTAAATTTTATTTGTCCATGACGTACTGTCTTGCCTGAAAACCATCGATGCGAGTATTGCTCCGTAGTTTGTAACTCTCTTGGTTTGTATTTCTCTTTGCGCATTATAATGAAGTTAACATTCCCGTTCTCTTTCTAAAGGCTCAATGGTACTGCGGTTCATGGGCGGCTACCACACTTGGCTTTTTGTATGTCTCACGTTTATTTTTGATTTCGGAGATCTAAGCCGTCCGCATAAAAGATTATAGTTGCTGTGGCGGCATCTGCTCGGTGGACATGTTATTATGGTAAGACGCAAGACGCCCGGCACATGGGTTGTGCTCATCGGCTTCATTCTTGCAGAGTACCATCGAGGCGTCCACCTCTACGGCGTCCCACGAGCACGAGCACTATGAATGCCGTTGACTTCTCTGCCCCTGCCCAGTGAGCGTGGCGTCGCGGGGGCCTTGAATCCAAACACCCATCTTTCCGCCATGTTCCTCATTAACCCTATACGGAACTAGCGACAGCAACAGCATTCCGCGAGACAGAGTGCAGAAATGAAAGTGCGTTGGCTGTAACCACTCAATGAGCGTGACATCTGTGGTTGTGGGAATCCGAATATTGTCTCGCCCGGTCCTTTACGTCTCCGGGAACATTGGCCCGTCGACTATAAATCCCCGTATGCAATCAATCCTCATGATAACTTAACGGGATATTACGAAATAATGGATCTAACGAAGTAAATGAAATTCCCCTTGAAATCCCCATAGAGAACAATGCATTTGAAACCACGTTGTAACGAAGTAAAATTGTTTTGTGAATGGATACAACGAACTATATTGGTCTCCCCCGCCCTTACAAGGAGAGAGAACCCGAGAGCGGTGCGTGCGGTATTCCGCGGAGTCCAACACACGGCGCAGCTGTTTTAAAGCACACGCGTCGACCTAACAGCCATGCGCAGCCACTCCAAGCGCGGCCCTGCGACCATCCTCCTCGCTTACCCAGCGGGGCAGAGTGAGGTGGAGAGCGGGATCGTGACGGCAGTGAGAAGCGGCGCATGGTGGTTTCCTTCAACGCCGATGCCGATTCCGACGCGCTCACTACGGAGGAGCCGACCGACGATGCTGTTGTCGCAGATGTCACCGGAGAAACCGACGCAAGCAACGATGAAGACGCCGTGGTCTCAAATGCACACACGTTGCACGTTCGAACGTCACCGCAGGCAATCCATGGGATTGAACTTCTACGTCGTTTCATCGGAGCCAATGACGACGGCGAAAAGGGCATCAATGCGGTGGCCGCAACTCATAATCGAGTCTTTCGCTTGCGATGTCTGTAAAAAAAGGAGCAACACGACTTCTTTCCAGCTATGTTTAGCGGACAATAAAATAGGCAGTGTGCGCCTTGAGCAAGCAAAATATTTGTTTTCTATTTAATTTCCTTGGAAGGCGTAGTCGCGTAGTGGTACAGTGGGCCGGGAGGCAGTTTTGCTTCTTTGCATGCTTGGAGTTGTGCACCCAAATGAGCATACCCTGCCGTAAACTGTTATAACTGGTATAACAAAATAATGGACATCACGAAATAATTAACGGTACCCTTGAACATTGTCATATAACGAGGTTAGAGTGAATAAGCCTCCTACCGCCAACCTCTCCAGTTTGCACGTGCTGTCCCCTCACCTCGTTTTCTTGGATATACTTAATGCAAACACCGGAGGTGCGAGTTAAGCTGAACCCAGAAGTGGAATTGACCATTTCTTGTGCAGTCTCTGTATTTGTGGCTTAGAAGCCTCTCGCCACGTCATCCTTTCGCGCGCCCCACTAGCGCGACGGAATCAAATGAAACTGTGGCCGTGGTGTTTTATCACACTTACTACCAGGATCAGTGGTTTGAAACCGAGCTTTCATTTATATGGCTAGTTGTAGTCAACGCTGTCCTAAAAGACTTTTTTCACAGTAAGGGACTAGTGCTCTGTCTGGCCCTGCGGACACACCAAAAACACCTTTAGGAAAATAAGCCAACAGGAGCTGAAAAAAGGCTGCAACGTATCAAACCCACACAAAAATCACTGCTACTTATGCCTGAAACCTTGGGAATACGGGATAAAATTTCGAAGCATAGTTTTTTAGGACACCAGCTTTTTTCCCCATCCTTTGCCCGTACTTTCTAAAAGTACAAATGCGGAACAAGATTGTGCACAGGCTATACAAATGGTTTGATGTAACAAAAACAGCCAGTGTACGTCTAATAACACGGCATGCAGGTATTTGTGTAAACAAGAAAATCACTGTGTACTGTTATAATGAGCTTGGAGGCCCTTGTACTACAGGTTCGCAATTTTGTTTTAAAAGCCAATATCACGCGACAGCCGACATAAGAGAAGGTAACGTAGTCGTGGCAATGTGAACAGCAGTCCTCCGCAGCGTCAGTATATACCATGCTTTGGTTTTTGCAGAGATATCCGGAGTACACTTTTTCTTAATTTGCACTAGCTAGTAATAACTGTGCGCAACACACAAATAGGCCACTTATGTTTTCAGCGTACATGTTAACAGATTTGTTAAAACACTTTTAGCAGATTTTATGACTCGAGTCTCAAACCTTTATATATAACCTTTATGACTCGAGTCTCAAACAATCAGGCATGAGCGAGCTCGCCCTGTTTTAATGTGGCATATTATCAGCGAAATTCCATTTTCGATACTAAAACACTGCGCATAGATGCAAGCAACCAGTTTAACTGTTCTAATCATCCAAATTTATTGAAACTCCCTCGCCGCATTTGCCGTACAGATGAATACAAAACCATACAAACTTTCATTAGGCTGGTTGCGTATAACAGAAAATTAAGAAAACGAAGGAACTAACTGCGAAACGTGGGAACATAAAAGTGTCCAGTACGGCGGATCAAATTGAACTAGTGAGAGCTGTCGAGATCGATTAACATGAGTAAAGCAAACGATATTTGTGTATACAACATGGCAGTGATTGAGGAAACGCTGGAAATTGCGCGAAGTTTAGAGGCAACTAAGAGGATGCTAGCTATCTTCAAAGACAGGATGTACACGCTTAGAGACGGGTAGGGTAACATTATGCACAACATGGACTGATATGATAAAAGTAGCTAAACGATTGTGCACCAAGATATATACGCCAACGAGGTAAATAATGGGGAACTACTGAGCCCAGAACCTTCGCTTGCGATATCCCATTTGTAACTAAAGAAAAGATAGAAAAGGCTCTCAAGGGCATGAAAAGACGAAGAGAAGAGCTCCAGGTCACGGCGGCATATCCATGAACCTTTCAAAGGTGGGAGGAGATATGGTTCTTGAAAAGCTTGTTCCATTATTTTCAGAATACTTAATAACTCTAAAAGAGCCCGCAACGTGGAAAAATGCCTAAATAATTCTTATTCTGAAGATGGGAGCTGACAAAGACGTTTAAGAAATACAGACCAACAAGCCTTCTCTCAGTTGTAGACAGGCTGTTTACCGAAGTAATAGTTAACCACACAAGTGGCAGCCTAAATTCCCCAAAAAACAAGAGAGCAGGCTGCGTTTACGAAAGGATACTGAAAGGGGGATCATATCGTGTCATAAATCAATAGAAAATACGCAGGGTACACTAAACCCGTTTACACGACATTTAAAGAATATGAAAAAGCGTTTGATTCAGTACCCACGCCAGTAGTGCTGGAAGAATTCAAAGACCATAGAATAGAGGAGACCCACATAAATAAGTCTTCTGGACGACTCATATAAAGGATGTACGGTCAGGATAAACTTCCACAAACAGAGCGACATATTCTCGATCCGAAAGAGGGTACTACAGGGAGATACCGTCTAGCCAAAACTATTCACAGTATGTCTGTAGGGAGTATTCCGGAAATTTGTCTTGAAAAACAAATTATTACGGATAAACGGGGAATACCTGAGCCATTAGAGGTTTACAGACGACATAGTCTTGCTAAGTGAGCCGGCAAAACACATGAAAAAATGGTTGAGGACCTAAAATCGGGAAACGTGGCTTAGGGGCTAAAAGAAGTCGTAATGAAATGCACACTAATGATACGTAAACCTGCCGAAAGCGCGCTGTTCAGCATACGTAACGAATCGATAGAAAACGTACAAGAATAGAACTACTTGGACAGGTTGTCTGTGCAGATCCCAACCACCAGAAAAAAACTCCGGCGCAGAATAGGTAAGGGCTGGGGTGTGCTTGGCAACCACTCCCAAATATTGCAAAGCAAGCTACCTCTGTCACTCAAAATAAAATTCTACAAGCAGGGCATACTGCCGGGGATGGCATAAGGGGCTGAAACTTGGCGCCTTACTAAACAACTGGAAAGCAAAGTAAGGCCGGCTCAACGGGCCATGGCGTGAATAATGACAGGCGTAACGTTAATGCAAGGGAAACGAGCTTTCTGATTCGGAAGCAAACTCGAGTAGAAGATATCATAGTTTAAGTAAAGTAAACAAGTTGACTGGCGCTGTCTACATAGATAGATAGACGAATGGATAACCCGTGAGCAGTGTTGCCATCGCTGGGCGTCAGACATCCGCTAAAAAGCAATGAGAAATCCGCCAGATTCCGCTAGATTCTAAGACATATCCGCTAAATTTCCCGCTAGGGCCTATTTTATTTTAAAAAAAACAGTGCAATTTCGCATGTTAAATACTTTTATCATTCTTAAAACTCCCCAAAACTACGAAAGCTGAAATAACATATAAAAGAGTCTTCCAAGGAGTCTAACTAGAACACTTGCGGCTTTAGTGCTGCGGTGGTCGTCATTGGTCAACCTCATCACAGGTGAGGCTAAAAGTTAGAAATGTTCACACTGATGAAAAAAAAAGAGTTCACAGGTCAACGAAAAACACATCGAGGTCTTCGTCGCCGCTGTCGTCGTCTGACACCTTCTCCACAGGACCGCTGGTCTTGTTGAGGGGCCAGAAAGGTGGCTTGGTTGCACATACGTTGCAGATGTCCCGATTGCACTAACAACTGCTGCGGGAAGTTCGTAATCAAAACAACTTTTCTGGTGTCGCTTCAGCCCCGCTCTTACGACTAGGATGCCGCTTGTTATTTCAGGCTTCAGCGTGTTCCTCAACATGGATTTTACTATGTTAAGCTGACTAAACGTCCTCTTTACTTCGGCATTTGATACGGCAAGCACGAGCATCGACAAGGCAAATCCGGTCAGCTCGGTGAACGGGTTTTCGCCGCAGGCGTCCTTATAGGAGTGAACTTCACACCAGAACGACTGCGTGGACGATATTTTCTTCCAGTCCAGGAGGGTAATTTTGCTTCACTGGTTTTGAATTTTTTCGATTGTCTCAGGGGGCACTGCCATTGCTTTCAGCAGAGGAATCAATGGCTCCTTCACGACGCACAAAGCGTTTTCGACCGATAAGAGTGATGTTTTCTGGAGAACTGTGATGTTGTCTCAAAGTCGCTGTCTGATTTGATCTACTAGCGTTGTAATAAAAACTTATGCAGCTTTCTCGCATCACAGCTTCATCTGCGAGAGAGAACCCGTCCGTCTTCTGAGCAAATTTCACATTGTCAACGTACGTCTCAAACAGGTAGCCCAGATATGGGTTGGGGTTCAAGTGGTCCTCAAGTCTGCACGTCAGAACGTCAATCTGTTCTGTCGGAATTACGACTTTTTTAACCAAGCTTGAAAGAAAACTGAACAGGCGCCCTCCTATTCTCTGAAGTTAAGCAATTTCTGCATTTTTAGAGGACACGGAAGTGGTTTCTTGCAGGGCGGTTTTGAATCGGTGCACTGCGTGGGGTATCCGCCAGAAATTCGCTATGTATTAAAATGGCCCGTCAAAAAATCCACTAGCCGCTAGACTAATTATTTCCCCGTCAGAATAAAATGAATTCCGCCAGATTTAGCGGAAAATCCGCTAATTTGGCATCAGTGCCCGTGACAAGCAGGGTAAGAGTATGGATACCGAGACGGGTTTAATAGAAGGGGTCCATTAACGCGATGGAAGGATCGAAATAAACAAATTCAGTGGTAAACTGTGGACTCGAACAGCAGAGGGCAAGAGCGGTTGGAGGTCAACGGAGAGGCCTTCGTCCTGCAGTGGACCTGAGTTGGCTGATGATGATGAATATGATGATGATACCTTTTGATGACCTTACGTCTGTGCGTGTTCGGAGAACAGAGCCCTTTCTCTCATTCTCATTCTCGCGCAGATACTTCTTTAAAAAATTACAGTGCGTTTTGCAGCTGACCACAAGCTAGGCAACTTTTTTTAAGCTGGGAACGCGAGGCATCGATAGAGTGCGAACAAAGATCGCGTTTTTCAGGAAATTGGTGGGTTTGGGGGCGTCCTAAATTTCATACATGCCAGTAGGGAGCAGTATAATGTGTGAGGCGCTGAAGCCATACTTTAAAATGCATGAACAACGATCATCGCCGAAAAACCATTTCAAGAGTTTGAAGCAATTTATTATACTATGCCTGATGTTATGCGAGCAACGCTCGCCGAGACTCAATCATTTTATCTTTTCTCGCTCACTTGCACTACATGTTTTTCTATTTTTGGGGTCGATCTTGGAATTTTTTTAACTTAGTCATGAATCTTTCTTTACACATCATAGCGTATTCCCTTACTTCTCAACTATAGAGCCAATATTTGACGTGATATGCATGGCGGTGATCACATGAGTCATGCCCCTAACGTATCGTGCGAAGTTTTGTTGCAGGACAGAATTATTTTGGCTAACTGGAGGTAAGATGTGCTGTTGTCTGGTTGTTTAGGCATGCTAATTCTGGTAATACTAGCATTGAGCCGGGCTTTGTGAGCGTATAAGTGGCCTTAGTAACGTGCGTTCTGTCTCTGGAAGTTTGCTAAGTGCAGTAATAGTAGAATTTGCTAGCCTGAAAGCCTGTCCTTTTCTTCCCTTTGAGATAAGGTAGCGCCGACAGTACAAGACATTTTTTCACTCCCGATATTGTGCTCGTAGACAAGCGAACGCAATGCTTGATAGGAATTTTGACAATGCTGGCCACTCTTATTGGTTTACTTTTAAATAGGAAACGGTGAAATTTATGGTAGGCTGTTCAATTGGTTTGTTTTCTTTTTTCTGTGGCTTAAGAAGTGATTCGGGCTTTCATTGCATTTTATTAATAATGGGCTCGTTCTCAACTTTGATCTCATTGAACATCTTCGATAGGTGATCGTAATATGTGTATCATTAATTAGGGATGTCTTCGCGCCCGCATTTATTCAGACGTGCATTGTAGACAGGATTCCAGGTTTGGTCGCTAATAATGATATCAGCGTTTGTTAAAGGCAAGAACGGCTGTTTGAGAAATTAATGATGTGGGGTTCATTAAATGACAATGGATAAAAAAACATCCTCTACTGGTGCATATTTAGAACCAACAACAACCTTAGTCGGAGACGTTCTCTTTCAGTAATGTGCTACAACTTTGAAACGCCGATGTAGATTTTGTATTTTGGGAGTTTCAAAACTTCGTAGCCGGACTAGATTTTGTTTAGTTTACAAATAAATTAGGCGCTTCACGGGATACTAAACAGCACAGAACAAAACACAGCTACAGCCAACGAAAATTACCTCTCGGTTAATTTGGTATATTTGAATATTCATGCGTTAAATAATAAACCAAGGAAGTCTCATTTCTCTGCATTCTCGGGCGGATATTTCATCTTGCCGAATCTTACTAAATCACAGAGTAAAGATTATGAGCACAGCTATCACTTAGCCGGGTACAATAACGTAAAGATGACGTGATATTTAGTTCACAGAAAGGTTTCGTAGACTTAAACAACTGCGTAATCGCTATTACCAAGCATCACCCCAGCGAATATACACAGGAGCCTAGCCGTATTTTTGTCACCTAACTATATCATTCAGCTGCAGCCCTAATAAAAGCCTCCTTCTTTCACAGTGCTTAGCTTCTTGCTTAGGAAAAAAATTCAATAATGAACAAAATAGCCTCAATAAATTTGAAAAGAAAAAATGATTGTTAGAAAATAAAACTAGTTTCTACCGAAGGCTAATGAGGAGATCCGAAGCATATAATTTATCAATTGCTAAGAGCCGCCTACCGTAAAGAATCATTGCGTAGTCGTTGCCGGGGTTGAAATCCAGATATTCTTGACTACACAATTTTACCGTGAACGCCCCAGGATCCACGTCTTAGTGTCCCTTTTTAACCGACTAACAAAGTGATCAGTTAAACGGGCCGTGAAGAAAAAATAAAACTGGTTCATTTGAAAGATTGCCTCCTTGGACTAACGCTCATACTGCACTGAGTGAAAACTGTACCGAAACACATAGGCAAAGCAAGACATAGGAATGTCTGTGAACAGCTACTTTCGCGCACTAAAGTTATGACGCATTATGGTCCGCTCACTCGTTTGGTTGAGAGAGAGAGAGAACAACTTCATTTACGGCGGGGTCGGGGAGGGGGTGACCCGGGTGTCTGGGTCCTGTTGGCCCCTGGAGACGAGGGTGGCCTGGGTCTCCAGCGTCGAGCTCCGCA
The DNA here is from genome assembly GCA_013339765.2 of Haemaphysalis longicornis. Taxonomy (NCBI): domain Eukaryota; kingdom Metazoa; phylum Arthropoda; class Arachnida; order Ixodida; family Ixodidae; genus Haemaphysalis; species Haemaphysalis longicornis. Next base: position 64,155,219 of record CM023451.1, read on the forward strand.
TTGCCTGACCCTAGTGGGTGGGTTTGGGGAAAGGAGTTAAAGGGGAGCGCGGGCAGTCGCAGAGAGAGTGTAGTTGAGAGTCCCGGGCGCCATAGACTGGGCAGAGTGCGGAAGGGAAGTGGGAGCAGGGGAAGGGGCTTTGCAGGGGAAGGAGTGCGTTTGGAGGAGGCGCCAGGTTCTGGCCTGCTCCTCTGTGAGGCGGGGGTGCGGGGGGAGAGGGGTAGTGGCGGCGGAGGAGGCGGTAATGTTGTGTGATCTTCCGGTACGAGATGAGAATGTCCCGGGAGCTGGGAAGGCCGTGGTTGGGCTCCAACGAAGGGCCTGCTCGGGTAGTCATAGCTCGAGCGTCTCGGTTGGCCGCCTCGTTGGCACCTATTCCCGTATGGGCGGGGACCCACAACAGGACCACAGGGTGGGGAGGTGGTTTTCGGGGTAGAATTTGGAGGGCAATTTTGGATATCCTGCCAGATTTTAAATTTCTGATTGCGGCTTGCGAGTCTGACAGGATGGCGTGTGGACAGGGGTCTTGGGCCAATGCGACGGATATGGCCGCCTCCCCCGCCGCTGTGGCTGAACTTGTGAGAACAGTGAGGGTGGCCTGAGGTGTGCCATCCTTCGAGAGCGCTACTATGGGGAATGCAGCTCGGGAGGGGCAGTCAGCAGCGTCTACGTAGATGGTATGAGGTGAGGGTGGCTGAAGGCATTGCAGGTTCGCTGCGCGGGCAGCACGTCTGGCCGCATGTAATGTGGGGCGGGAGTTGCGAGGTAGTGGCTTAATTCGTGTGATTTGGCGAAATTGTCGACGGGCGATGGAGTATGGGGGGAGGACAGGGGTTAAGATAAAGAGTCGAGCGAGTACGGAACGCCCATTGTGTGTGCGGGCTAGTCGGTGGATTTGGGCCGTGCGGTGGGCTTCGATGAGTTCAGAAGTGGGGTCCTGTACGCCAAGCACAAGGATGCGGTCGGCAGGGGCATTCGGTGGGAGCAAAAAGAGCAGCCCTATAGGCTTGGCGGAGAAGGCTGTCTGATTTGGCTTTGTCGGTTACGCTGAGCCTGCAGTATGGGAGGTGGTACGTGAACCTACTGATTACGAAGGCATGGAGCAGCCGAAGTCGCTTGGGCTCCATCACGCCGTGGTGCCGAGACGTAATGTGTGTGAGGAGTCCTATGGTCTGAAGTGTGTGTGAGCGCAGTAGTTGGAAGGTGAGCGAATTGCCGTGGTTAGCTTGTATCGGGACGCCAAGTATGCGTATGGAGGGGACGATAGGCCCTCGGGGGTTGTCAATCCAGATGGCGATGGGAAGCGCAGTGAGTGGGTGTGAACGGGCGAGATGTAGGATGGGAAGTTATGATTTGTGCGGTGAACATGTGCGGGCGACTGGACTCGCAGTTTCTTCTCCTAGCTGCAGCGTCTCTTCGATCTGAGCGTCACTCCCACTGGTCATCCAGAGGGTGATGCCATCGGTATATTACGGAAGCGTGTAAGGTAAAGATGGTTAGTAGGGTGGTGGCCACAGGGATCATGGGATGGTTTTAGAGAAGGGGGGTACAACCAAATTCTGGGGGTTGCAGACTGGTGGTAAGGGGCCCTAGGCGAAGGGTTGCTGCGCAGTTACTGAGAAAGGAGGCGACATAGTAGTGAGTGCGTGATGCCAGGTTTAGGGAATTCAGAGAACGCGGGATGGCTGCGTCAGAGACGTTATCGAATGCGTTGTGCATGTCGAGGGATAGTAGGGTAGCTACACTGTCACTCTCAGATGGGAAAAGAAGTAGGTCATTGTTTAGTTGAAGGTGGACTGCCAAAACCACCGCCAAAGCAACAGGGTTTACAAGCTTGCAAAAAGAGCTATTCGCGCTTTAAATTTGCGGCTTATTCTTTCTATAGCAGTAAGAAGGGTGGAAGCAAATAAAAGAATTCCCGAATGAACATGTACACATATACTCAGCAGAGTATGGCACTACCTCCTGCCAAGGGTGCGAAAGACCGCTTCCGCGCAAGGCGCAGTGGACACGTCTTACACATCACCGGATGACTGGCAGGGGCGACACTGCAACTTACATGACCCTGTTTGTCGAGTCATACGCAATGTTTAACAAAGCGGTGACAAGGAACCCTGACTTAGATGCGGCTCGTACAGGACTGGTAACAAGTAAACCCAGTACATGATCGTCGCGCCGAGCGGCATCGATGCGCCTTCAGGCAGGCCGACGGTAAACAACCTTGTTTTCTAATAGCGTCCTGCCAGCCCATGTGCCAGCCTGGGTTCCAGCTCCTGTTGGGTTGCATCGTACGGAAACTACGCCAACGCAACGTTTTAATTCCGTTTAATGAATATGTCTCTAATACATAATAGCTGATGTCATGAAACATGCAATATAGCGGGAGAATGAAAACTTCTTTTATAACTGTTTGGTTTCTTACCGAATGAAGAACTATTTGCTACAGGACAAAACTTCCGAGGCAATATAACACAAAATCTTTTGAAACAAAGTTGCCTGTTCTGTTTGTGCCCTTTTAACTTGTCTAATAGCTTTTTGCCAGTTTTGTCTGCGTATTTAGGAGTTTTCAACGAGAAACGCTCATTAAAGTTCCCTTTTCTCTCGCAATTTTCTACCCGTCTGGTGTTTTGCGTTCCGCAATGTTTTACCGATAAACCACGGCCTTGGACTTCAGGCTAGTAGTAAAAAACTGATTACGTGAATTAAACTAGACAACTTATTCACAAACCAGTTTTAGACAAAATACTATAGTAACTCTGTCTCTGAATAAATACACGAGGTTTTAAAAATGGTTTTTGGTTCCACCATTGGTCAACGCTAACCATGGAACACAATGTATGCTGTTTTATGAACATACATAAGTGCGGTAGGTTTCTGGGTGGAGTCGCGAAAGAAAGCCTATGGATCAGAATAGAGTTGAAGTAGGCCTCGTTCCCCTCCGTCTAACGAGCGTGACAGCAATCGCTGGGCTCGTTTGAGATGAAGGGGCCCCTCGTGTGTTGTTCAGACACACGCCGTCAGTCTGCTCTGTCGCGTTTTATTAGCGCTTCAAAAAATCCACCATGACTAACCAATACCGTGTAACGGTAAAGGTCTTGATGTGAAGGTAGTCCTATTGTATTGTTTTGTATAGCGTCTCTCCGTTTTGAGATATGCCAGTCTGGAGGAAAGTTTACTGGCATAAAATTTAGTGCAGGTCATTCCGCAGCATGGCCGGACAGCCATGAGGAAAGGCATTTTATGGAACATGAACCGAGGCCGTAAACGACGACGACAACTTCCGTACGACGAGTGGAGCATAGCGGCCTCGTAGGAAGGTCGGCGAAATGGACGCCAGTACATGACGTCGTAACGGTTGCGGCCTGGAGCATTCCTTCGCAGCTCTGAACTTGCGAGAGGATGCTCGGGAAGCCCGATTGCCATTGTGAGCGGCAGAAGCGAGAGCACGTTTGAGGTGTGGATGCGGGCAGAATGGACGACTGGCGCGAAGTGATTGCCGTTTTAAGTGCGAATGCACTTTATAAGCGACCCTGAATTCCGTTGACCGCCGTCCGTCCACATAGCAACAGCTGCGGGTGCGCGCGCTCCTCGTCTTCCTTGGCAACGGGGGGAGATGGCACATACCCACGTGGGAGATTGGCCAGGAATCTCCTCGTCTTCCTTGGCAACGGGGGGAGATGGGCGCGCGCTGCCTGGCCGCTGACATGGCACATACCCACGTGGGGGATTGGCCAGGAATCGGGCGTGAGAAGGGCTAATGCACCCGCTTAAAGGAGTACTGACACGAAATTTCAAAGCTGAGATCCGCTCTAGCAATCAAGTACAACGACAACACAAATAGGTGTCTGTGCATGGCACATACCCACGTGGGGGATTGGCCAGGAATCGGGCGTGAGAAGGGCTAATGCACCCGCTTAAAGGAGTACTGACACGAAATTTCAAAGCTGAGATCCGCTCTAGCAATCAAGTACAACGACAACACAATAGGTGTCTGTGAATAAATGCATCTTTCTTTCTTGTAGTTGTGTGTGTGTGTGTGTGATCTCTCTTTCGCGAACATTACCGAACCGCGCAAATTCAACTCCTGCATTCGCACTTTCACATTCTTCCCCTCGGGGAAATGCGGGGAAATTTTGTAGCCGAAAGTCCTTTCTCGTTCAGTATTTCTGTTATTACAACTTTTCCGCGATTCCTTTTCATTCGTTCTGATAAGTTAAGAACCGGTTGTTTTTTTAACAGTTTTGTGATCGAGAATACCATTATCGGTAACAAATCAAGAGCACTGAAATGAGCTAAGATTAACAATTGAAAGTTTTATAACCATTTCTTTGTCGTGAAACACACTAACCTGGTTTTTGCATGCAGTCGTAGTTTAGTTTCCATATTCCTGCCGTTTATAAAATGTAATGTTAGAAGTTCCCTTATTGCGGAGTGTCCGTATTTTCGCTCTTGCATCCTTCCGTCCGTCCGTCCGTCTGTCCATTCGTCTGTCTGTCTGTCTGTCTGTCTGTCTGTCTGTCTGTCTGTCAATTTGTCTTTCAGTAAACTAACAAAAACTTGGTGGCGCAGTTGCTCCAAAAAGACCGAACTGTAATGGTCCATGAATGTGATTGGGCAATAAACTCAATGTGGTTCTCGAAAAGGTAATCACCGAAATGTATAGTAATGATAGGAAATCTCTTATATTAAGGCACCTAAAGCTCATCCAGTTAACGGTCTTCTAAAAAAAACGCATTTCAACCGATGATCAGTGGCGCGGCCTATTTCAATCGTACCGGCTTTTCGTGGTCCCCCCCACAGCTTATCTCGTTTCCCCACAAGCTGCTTGGCCAAATGAAGGTTTATACGATATATTTGTTTCTCTTACAAACTTACTCTGCAAAGGCGGGACTGCCTGACAACTTTGGTGCACTTCCGACTGTGCCCCAGTGCTGAGCTTCGCTTCTAAATGAACTGGGAAGACCGAATTAGGGATCTCTCGTCAGTTGGGCCTTCGTGCCGATTTTATTTCTTGGTATGCCTGCTTTTTATTCTCTTTTGCTTTATTTGCAGTACTGACAGAAGAAGTGGGGCCCTAGCTAAGGAGACCATGAGAGGTCTTTTACACATTCACACGCAAGAAGCGAAATAGACAGAAAAGCAAATGACAGGAAAGAGCAAAAGACAAACAATAGAAGAAGAATGCCCATGCAGAAAATTCCATCGGCAAGTGAAGCGTCCCACGTCCGATAAATTGGATGTGACCTTCAAGCAGCTTGGTTTGCTTCGTGCCTGTGCGCTCGATTTCCCGTTGGCGCTAAATGCTGATCCAATCAATTCTTTCAGTGTCTAATCTGGAAGCGCCCTTGTCGTCCTTACCCAATTGAAAAACTCCGAATTCGATAGGAAGCGGGGGAAGCTTTCAGAGTTTTGTTTTTGGTTGTGTGATATTATTCGCTCATTTGTCAGATTTTAAAGACCCGTCAAGTATTCTTAGGCTCATCGAATCAGATTCGAATATCACATTTCCTAGTTTTTTTGCTCGCTCAACCCAGATTACGCGTATTTTTCTCATTAAAAGGTACGGGTTCACGCCTCATAACCTTCTAAATACTTTTGCAGCACCAGAAATATAGCTGACCCTCTTGACCCATTCTTTTAACCGATAGCTCATTCGTTCCAGAAGGTCAAGTTGTTCAAGCGCTGTAATAACGAAATGAACAGCAGAGAAGGTGGGCTTGAATCACACGTTACAGAGACGTAGAACATACAATTCAGTTTGGGTGGAAGAATTGAGTACAAGAGCGATTCCAGCCCTTCTCCCAAGGCTGCTGAATTGACGTAAGGCATATTTTGTCGCAGATGTAAAAAGAGTAATCTTCGTTAGTTGGGATTATTTCGCCCTACTCCGTTAAAAATTGTCGCAGGCGGGTTTCACCACAACACTTGAGAACGACCAATCAGCGTCACCAAAAGGGCAAATTTGGACAATGACGAGGCCCAGCATGCCGTTGGAGCGAAAAGTAATATCATAGCGCAGACCACGCCTTACACTGTTTTCATAGTGCAGATACAAGGTAGCGATTTTTAAGAGTGCATTTTAAATTGTCAGTTGCCTTGTATAACTAGCCATAGCTTATTCCAGAATCCCGTATGAGGATTTCCAGAGGCGGTCATCGTTTTTACAATGCTGGAAACGCATTATGGCATTATAACGTAGTGAACAAAACTAAATAGAGCGGGCACGGTAACAAAGTTTTTGCGGCAAGCATGCGGACATGGGTCTTATAGTAACTGCACTAAGAAGAGAGTTGCAAGTATTTGTACGTCTTTACTAGCATTTTTATAGTTATGAGGACAAGGGCTATTACACCAAACAAAGACTATCCGTGCACAAATTACCCGGAAGGTGGTTGTCTTGCGCTATGAGCCTCGTACCACTGCAGTTGCCGCAACCCAGATGTGGTGCTTCCTTTGTTTCATTAAAACAAGACGAAGAATTTTTGTAGGGGCTTTGCTAACATTTATTGCATTCTCCTTCATATTCATTCAAAGTTTTATTTGAAATATAGAAATATGACATGTAGAGCACGAACCTTGACGCCTCATTTACGGCAGTTGGACAGCTTTGTTTCCTTATTTTATTTTGTGGGAATGGCAGTGACCGTCCCCTTTCTGCAACCTTATGCGTTTATACATGCTGACATCGCCTTGAAAGTGCATGTTTCTGAATAAGTTTGAAAGTGCGCCCACGAAACGCACTGCCTGCAGTGTAACGACGAGACTACCACATGCGGAATTTCTGGTTTGGACTGCCTACTGTAATATACAACCCACTAAATATTCCAGTTGGTTGAAGCAGTTCGACGTGCCTGATCGCAGCACCATGCTATCTTGCTACGCGCGTCACAAGTTCGTCATAATTAATCTACCTATTATAGTAACATTATAACGGGGATTGTGTTTGTTACACCATCTGCGTTTGGCGCGTAAGCGCCTACAACTGATCACAACACACACGTGCACGCGCCACACGCACACGCACGCACGTACGCACACGAACACACCCGCACATGCACCCACACAAGCACGCCCAAACACACACGCCCCAACACACACGCAAACACACACACGCACACACTCACGCGCAAACAAGCACGCACGAACACGCACACGCGGCCACACACACACGCACACACAAATATGGGGTGCTTAGACTCGGTTTCTTCTGAACTTTTCCGAGCCTTTTTTCATCCAATCAACAGCAGAGGCAAGCCCTGCATAAGTCGCATTGATTAACTTTCTGGAACATATTTCCTTTGTTTATCCTTTTGCGTCACTTTGCTAAATAGCTATACATTGTACCATTCTCCTCTCACCTGACTACTAAACAGATAGAATGTTTCACCGAATGCTTGGACTCACTGCTGCTTAAACATTCCGCCGAGATACCATGCCCGGAAGTATATTCCCTCCAGAGTTCTTTTACTGAGCGACTGCCATTACAACTGCTCCCCCAAACGAAAGCGGGAAGCGCATTATTATAAGCGCATCGCGGAAGCCACGTGGACCTAATGACGAAACGCTCGATCTCTCTACTAAAAAGAAGCTCCAACAGCACGCGTGCACGCCATGGGACCTCTGTTGACCGATGCTTGAAGGAAATTTATCCACGAGGTCGCAATTCAGGTGCATTGGTTCCAACGTCGCTCCTCTGTGGAGATCATTTGACGAAAAAGACCTTGGACCTTCACACCGATGAGGTTCTTCAGAGGTAGTAGTCCCAGAAGCGTTGTTTTTGTCCCTCGTTTTATGCGGGAACGAACTTTCAAGAAGACTGGTGAAAGGTCGTTGACATCAACAGGCACTCATTGGGGTCCTTACCCTTAGCTAGAGCCAGTATTTTTCATAGCAGTAGGCGATGGATTGATCGGTGTTTCGAGCCCCAAGAATTGCCCGCGGCACAAAGGCTTTGGAGTGCTAGGAGCGGTATAGAAGAGATTTGTATACACTAATCCATATAACTAAGTTTAAGAGGATCTATCGCAGCGGTTGCTACCAGGATTATTGAAATATGGCACTATACTCGGTTACAACTCAAGAACGGCACCACCTCATGTAGTGTATCACTCCGCCAAAGCGCCGGACCCGTGACGTCAGTGCGCGCGCGTTTTGAAAGGGGTTTGCTATGAATGCGTGATATCGTCAGCCTTGTCTCACGCAGTTTGTTTGTCGTGACTGGAGTCGTTTATAAGCATATTAAGTCCCAAAAATAACGGGAACGGCTCACGCCATGTTGAAAATATTCCCAGTAACGCCCTACTTTCGCCGCGCGGAGAAACATCCGGCTACGGTGATCAGGCACAGCGGCAACTTCCGGTGCCGTTCTTAAGTTGTCACCGAGTATAGCAAGATGCTTGCATTTGGGCCAACCGCATTATGCGAATTGTCCCATCACTTCCACATGTGTACATCACTGCTTCCACAACACTAACATAAGATCACGAAATACAGCATGCAGTTTACCGCGGTTTCTTTTCGTACAGATAATTGCATTGACAGCGGTAGCTTCCCTATGGTCTCATCATTCCATCGTCATGTTTTTTATGGAAAATAAGAACTCCAACCCCGTGCTAAGTAGGGCTTAACTGTAGCTGCTGACAAGCATTTAGCTGCAAAAACCTCTGGATGCAGCTTTTCTGGGTTTGCAAGCCTGCATGTTGAACTTTTCTATTTCAGCCCTTGTCCACAGTGCGTCGAATACTTTTCTACATCAGTCCGGTCACAATGTATACCTACAGAATGCCCTCGTGTGGCTAAGTTGTTTGAGGCGTTTTTGGAATTTTCTTGTTGATCACTGTTCAAGCCATGGCCGATAAGACCGCCGTTCGGGCATCTTCATCTATGCATGCAGATTTCTTTATGTTTTATTTCTGTTAAGTCCTTTCACACTGCAAGCCTTCGTCCGCGTCCTGTCGTAATGGCTCATTGCCAGGACAGATGACTGATCGACCGGCCATGCTTTTCGCGATAACGGCGTCTATTTTTCTGGTGTATGCAAAAGCAGGACCCCCGACCCCTCCTCCCCTTATGTAGGAGTCTTCGATGGCTGGAATAAAAACGTGAATGATCTAAGCCATTTCTCGTACCACGAACACGTCGTGCGCCCCTCGGAGGAATTTTTTTCTTGGGTGCTGCAAAAAAAAAAAAAACGCTGATATCTACATTTTTTTCGCGCATGTAAGTTGCAGGGTGCTTAGGAATGAGGCCGCGGAACTGTGTATTCAAAATACACTCGGAACACGATGTCGCGGCATACAGAATAGTTGCCACGAGTTTGGGTGGCATTCAGGTCGGCAAAAGTGACTTTGGAATCGCACTTGCCTATACAAACTCGTTGATGCCTCCGGACAGCCACCTACAGACTGTCCCCATTCTTCTGGGCATACATCGGACTGGAGAAGGAGCCAACGTTTTGTCCTATTGTGCTGCATTTGAATTTTAGAGTCTTGGGGTGCCACCGGCTTACTCCGGAAGCTCGCACAGTTGGTATTGACTTTATCGGGTCAGGAACAACAACGCGGGTATTCCAGGCGTATCTCCAAGCTCTGTTCCATCTAAAGGTGGTTGTTTTCCTTGTGTCACGTCTGTTTCGCGTTGACGGCATCCAAATCTAAACTTCCGTACGAAAATGAGATGCTTCTGTTGGTGTTGGTTGACCTTTAGACATTTTAAAAAATCTTAAAACTAGCAGGGTAAGCCTGATGCTTTCTGGAAAGGCAAATTATACGATTTAAAAGTGAAGTTTAGGAACCCTGTATCAGAATTTGCAGCAAAACAAAATAAATGTTTGTACGTCACCACCTTTTAGCATTGAATGCGCGCAAAGAATATGCGAAGAAAGTTGAAGCTGAAATTACCTGCGCGTGCTCCTTAGGTTACACAAACCACGTGGCTGAATTTTTTACTCAACACCGCTGCAAGGTCTCCACGGGGCCAAGCGCTACGGCATGGCTACAAACACCCAAATTGTGCCTCCGGCGTGCCAACAATGCTTACGCAGCTCATTAAAAGGCGTGAAATGGTATGCTGGATGGCCTACGTTTCGTCGATTTTGTCGTCCGACGCCCGAGCCGAGCGATACTGCCGACACAGCCCATATTCGCCCCTTTTTTCTTTGCGTATTAACAGATGGTACAACACGCGTAAACGATCTATGAAGGTACTCGCGGAAAGGAAGGTATTATTCATCGAAAAGTATTTTATCAGCTTACGTTTTACGTATACAAATAAACCTGACTTGCAAACTTTCATGATTGCATAGCTTTTGTTTCATTTTGGTGTTTTGTTTGTTGGTGACGTCACCGGAACTTCCTGGCTTCCTCGAGGGGGAATCACGCGGTAGAGCTTCGCTGGGCGCTCTTCTCCATTGACTGAGGCGAGGGCGAATCATCCTTGCGCACAGGTTTGCCCCGGCCGGCCGGCCGCCCGCGTTCCGCTGCTCGCTCGCCGTGTAGGCCGGGTGGAGCATCACTTCAGCCTGGCCGTAATGGCCGCGCTCATCTCGATATCGGTTTCAGAATCTCAGAATTTTTATGGTTGTTTGCGCCGCGGATACTCGTATTTCTGCTGTAATATTTTGTATCTTGCAGCTTTTTTTGACAGACTATAAGGAAGTAACGTCTTCACAAGGTTAGAATTTTTACAACCAGGTCGTTTGTTGGCAACACTACTGAAGATGCAGCAATATGGCATCTTCGGACACACTTCTTCTGCTGGAATACAGGTACACACTTTATGTTTGACTCGCATTAATGACGAAGTGAGTCGTGCGCCGCCCCAGAGCAGGCAAGACAAGTTAAATGTACCAGAGTTGAGCGACTAAAACGCAACAGCAACAAAATGGTGGCGCCATTTAACTGTCGCCGTTTAAACTGATGTCGTAAAACATAAAGTAAAGTGAAGCAATTATCCTGGCAGCGACACGGAACAATAGGAGAAAATAGTGCCGATACTCTGTACTCTTATCTAGTGGCACTAGTCGAGTGCAAGCGACAAGCCCGACGAGAGGACGAGAATCATTTCCTACCCTCCTCCATCATCGTTTTATTAGTTTAGAACGGCTTTGTAGGATATACACTTTTGCAGGTGGGATGGCGACTAATTGTTTTAAATTGGTAAGCTCTCGGCAATAAATAATCTTTCGCCGCCTAAGAAACGTTGAGAGGGCTTCGGGGCAGTTGAACGTTTATCTGAGCCCAACTTGCTAGTTCTCTTCAGTGTCCCTTTGAGCCACTCGTTTGTGACCGTGCGGCCCCGCGTTCGACTGGCATGGCGTAATTTGTATACTTGTAGTATGCTTGTAGCATGCTTGTAGTAATTTGTATGCTTGTAGTTGGATGGCGTAATTTGTATGCTTTAGTAGTTGGCGCCAGCGTCATTTGTGGTGTACACTCTAAACAGAAATAATCCGGATAGGGAGTAGTAGATGGCTTTTCCTTTAGCGTCCTCTGTATACGGAGTTTCATTTACTCACCCAAGAGGGAGTATTTTTAAAACTCCCCTAAGGGATAGAGATTTTCCAGGCATTTATCGGAGTATTCTTTGCTCTTATTTACTCCGCTGAATGGGAGATTTTTGGGACCTTTTGCAGAGTATTTCGTGCTGTCCATTACTCCACTGATGAGTAGAGTTTTTTCTGGCATTTGGCGGAGTATTTCATGCCATCCAGAACACACCTGGAGGAGGGCATGTTTAAGCATCCGACGGAGCATTTCATGTCACCCAAAGCTCTACTACAAATGAAAGTGTTTTCGAGTTTCTAGGGAAGTATTTAGTGAAGTGAAGTGAACCGCGCTAAACAGTGCAGTACAGAGACTTACGAAGAAAAATACAGACATTTATTTCGCTGTCCCAGTAGGGGCACGCCAACTTCACAACCAAACAGAATATTTGCGTTCAATAATACATTACATGACAACCAAACGTATAGATGAAACAGAAATACACCCAATAATATGGACTAAGCCTCACCGAGAAATAAATCGCATCAAACTAAAATTAAACACCAAACAGTTAAACACACATGAAACACGGTAGAAAATGTACGCGGCTACCAGCCACGCGGGGGCCGAGGATGCTGGTTTGATCCAGGCCACAGTAGGCGTTTTTCTGATAAACGCGAAAAACAAGAATTCTCGTGTGCCGATATTTTCGCCAAAGACCCCCAGACGGTTGAAATTTCTCTATTACGGCGCGCCTCATAATCGTAGTTGCTTGGGTCGTTTGAACCCCCGAAACATTTTATATGTAGCTCCAAAAGAAGCCCACCATATCTGCACCTATTCTGCTCACTTATTAGCTCGAATTCCAAAGAACGTATCCAACTGTGTTAAAGCGGAAGTTAGACCTGTTCTCTCTTTAAATCATGAGGTTTACTCAAACCAGAAATCAAATGGGAAACCAGCACCATATTTGGTGAGTATCATTATAAACAAGCTTGTAACACAGTTTATAAGAATGCTATGACAAGCCACCTCATAATAAACTACAACGGAAAAGCATCGCCACCCGCATACGACGACTTCAATACAAAAAAAAAAACGAGGACTCACCAAAAGAAAAAAAAATAAGCAGGGTATTCAGACATTACGAAAATGTAAAAATTCACGAAGGCCAAAGACAAGAAAGAGAAAGTTAAGTACCAGAATGTAAACAAGATGACGACATGGGAATGCGCATAGAAACTGTGTAAAATGCACGTTTTCTGTGCCACTCGACTTGCTTTCTATGCGTATAACCCCCCTCTTAATCGCGTTCCCTGAACGGCGGGGCGCGCTGCAGTGCCTCGGTGTGCACGGTACGACGTTCGTGAACGTTCCCCAGAGAACGATGGGGAGATTTTCCCCCCGCGCAACGGGCGGCGAAGCGGGCGACGTCTGCTTGAAGCAACACCTTCGCGGCGTGTTTACAGCGCATTTAGAGCTTTTTCTGGCACTAGAATCTCAGTGATATAAAGGAGCATGGAGAATTTTAGGCTATGAAAGAATAAAAATAAATAAACATGTATAGCCAATTTGTACAATAATGTTCTGCCAAGAAAAAACATGTAATCTGAACGCTGCAAACAATGGGGCTACTGTAGAAAAGGCTAGCTTCTATTTGACCGACTCTTCCCTTGTTTGAAGCAAAGCGCAGCTCGTGCAATACTTATTTCTGAAGAATGAAGACATTGCGAAGGTCGCTTTTAGCAAATGATTGCAGTTAGACATAAACACGTTCACTTTCACGCCACCACCACCGCGTCACCGTGCACGTGGATTGCATTTTTAAATCAATATTGAAATTCTAGGCATTGACAAACATCACGGCGTTAGCTGATTATATCGAGTATGCACCTACCGAAGTGCGAAGTACAGGCCAGGAAGCCTCCCTACCGTTTTCGACATCCACCTTGCTGTGTAGAAAGATTGGTTGCTCTCACAGCGCGACACTTTTATGCGTCGACGAGTCCTACGCCGGTTGTTGATTCGATCGCCAATTGAAGTATCCTGTTCGTGCTTCCGCACACACACCACCACATTCCACCACTGAAGCGAACGCGCGCACCACACAATGCGTCGGGAACAGTCTTGGTTGAACTTGCTGATACATTCCTTCCTTGTATGCCTTTTAAGCGGCAAGGTCCTCACATATTGGAAAATGCACGCAACAGGCCACGTTTTCTATATCAAAGCTCGCTGTCTCGTTGCACGTCCACCGGGAGCAGCCGCCATCTTGACGACTGCCCTCTCGTTCGCGCCGAGGTCTTGCGAGAGGCTCATTCTTTAACTCCGCTTATACACGGAGCTTTCCGTGCGTGAATCTCCTCAGTCGGAGTTTTTTGGAGGTTATGTTCTTGACTCCGTCCTCGGTCGGAGCAATGGTATGTTATCGCTTCGTATTTACTCCGTCACTTGGTTGACGGAGTGTTTAAGAGTATTGTGCTTTATACACTCCGATGTAAGGAGTAAACTTTGTTCTGCTGGAGGATTTACCGGAACATGCACCCAAGGACACTCCCCATCGGGCTTGTTTTAGTTTACTCTGTATGAGGTCACGTTGTTCCTAGACACGGCTTTAATTATTCCTTTTTGCGGACGCCAACTGATGGCACGTTTTTACCAACATAGCCAAGTAACGCGTTCGTGTGAAAACATCACAGCGCAACGCCGTCGACGCGGCAGGCATATTGCCAGACGCAGAGAAAGAGTCTCAGAGTACCTGTTCTCGATCTAGTCCCTTTTCTTGCTAAAACAATCTTCTTAACGCCCTCCCTCGTTGCGCCAGCCTTTGCTGCATGTATGTATGCGTGTACTATGACCCACTTTGGTACGTAGACTTGCTTGTGCGTTCTCCCCGTCATCACCTGACTCCGCTAGGGCGCCATCAGAGCCGCTGATGACCTCCCTCATTAATTCCTTTTTTGCTCCTTTATTTCGTGTCACTAGGTGCCCCGACAATCGATAAAGCATGGGAACAACTTATTATCTCTTAGCACGACAAAAGATACTGAAATTAAAGACAAAGAAGCTTTAAATACAAAATAAGAGTGCTCGTGGCCACTCTGTAGTCGAATTAACAGCTTATTGGGAGCGACGTATCCCATCCGACGCTTTAAAAAGTTTTAGCTTATTGGCGGCACAGCTCCCCAAAGTAAAAGATTTAAGAATGTTTGCCTCGGATGCGTTAAAGAAAAACACCTTCAATAAACGAATTACGACAAGTGGTAGACAACAAGCAGGAAGTAGAGAGAGACCGCTCATGCGAAAGCAGAACTTACGTCACTTAAAAAGAACACACCGCTGCATTCACAAGGACGCGAAAGGAATACATCTAGCGGGATCAAGCATATTAAACGTATGAAAAGCGAAATAAACTGCTAACAGACGAGAATATTAATTCTGCAACAAACAACCACCACATCTTCTGGTTATCCACAGGCTACAGGAGGAGGGGGTATGTTTGTACGTGTGCAGCAGAAGGAATCTTTTCCCGAGGCCTCGTAGTCTCGCCAGGCATGCAAAGCCGCCGTTTCGCGGATTACACACCGCGCTGCCTTCAGCCGCACTCCTGTTGACACCACCTCGAAAATCGCCACCCTCTGTCGTCCATAAAAAGCAATCCGGGGGGCTAGATGCAAGAATGAACTGAACAGTGAACAAGCAAAAAACAACCAAGCCAGCTCACAGCCAACTAAGCGACAAAAAGAGGACAGCGATAAAACAAGGACAAGAATAAAAACTACTCTGCGCCAAAGAAAAATAAAGAACAAGAAGAAAAGTAAGGAATGGCACGCGCGGAATATATATGCGACTCTACATGTCAAATTCAAAATATAGAGGACGTGCAGGAGGGCCCAGTCTTTACTTCAGCGACATCCCCTAAGTAACGTTTGCTCTACTTGGCGAATACACATAAACATAGAAAAAACGAACAAACAACGACAACAGGTCAAACAAAACGAAAAAACACTGGAGTGAGTCTATTTGTAGCATTTGCTATTCCGCATTCAAACGCTGGAACACTTTGCGTCGCTTCTTCACTCCGAGGCCTCTTCTTAATATGCAACGTATTTCGGGACACTTGGCGCGGCTTTATTCTTCTCCTTGCTCAAACGTAGTACCGTCGGCTGCTTCTGTAAGCCACTGACTCGATGGCGACATCATCAGGTGTTTGCCGTCACGATTCCCAGAGGGCTCTTTCCTTCTACTTGAGATTCCGAAGTTTTTGTTGTGTTCATGGCTCGCCTCGAATGTACATATTTGGGAGTCTATAGACGCACACACAGCACGGTACCGCAGCACGTCAACTAAAAAAAAAACAACAGAATGTATTTTGTACTGAAAAGACATCAGGATAGAAACCTAAAAAAGGAGTAGCAGGAAGAAAAGATGCCCACCAAGTGGCCCATACAACGCCATGAAATGTAAATTATGTGTCGGACGCCTGAAAGCGTAACACTCTAGATATCTGCAGGCGCTCATTCCTTCCTTTATTCGTTTTTATTTACTTGAATATATGCTTGTTTACGGCTTGCATCCGCTTCCTCTGATAAACGCAGTCGCGTAAACACTTCTACCAAATGGCCACCATGTCGCGGCTGTTATGGAAATGCGTCGTTTTTCTGCTACTGTGGTATATACGCCGCAAATGTACCAGCCAGTGGATTTTTAGCAACATCATGCAAGCGCCGGCTGTTTACTGAATATTTCAACGTTCCACAGCGATTTCAGCCGCAAAGTGAGCGTGCGTGAAGTGCCAGCACTAAAAAAGGCATTTTAGGGTGATCTTCCTTTTTTATGTTGTTTTGCCCAGCGATGTCATATTCTCAGCAAAACACTTCGTTTCTCTCTAGCGACGCCCCGTGGCATGTTTTGATCACTGCGGATACTTTACATTTTTTGGCGTGATGGCAACGCATGCCAACATTATTTGCTTTTTGATGTTCCTCAAAGCAAAATGGACTTGTTGATCCCAGCGCTAATATGAACAACAGGTGCGCACTGCCCCTGAAAGGTCTTTCTACGCAAGATCTCACGGATGATAGTCTTTGTAATATTGTCTAATGCGTCACAGGTTGCACACAAAAGGATTGCAACAGTAAATATCCTTTTGACAAGTCCAAGCTCTGGAGCAGATTCAGCTGCAGAATAGCACATGCGAATACGCGCCGCGCGAAAAAAGAGGACTCTAATGAGATTGACAGAAACTGAGGACAACCAGAGCAAAGATATTTCGAAACGCGAAAACGCCCGTGTGGTCGAGATTTCGGCGCACGTTAGAGATCCCCAGGTGGACAAAATTATGCGGAGCCCTCCACCACGGCGCGCATCATCTCCTGTGTAACGTCGGCGCGTTAAACCCTACAATAAAAATCAAAAAGCTCTTATAAGATTCCGGACACACAGCGCGTGCGTGAAGCCGGGCTTCTATTGGGTAAAAACGGTTACATGAACATCGCGATAAAGGAACAATTCCAGATTAGACAATACACGCATCGATCCTAAATAAGGTGTAATATAGTATACCTTTATCTCATAAAACACGTGCAGGTATACATTTCTATCGTCTGTAGATGCGTTTTGTTAATGCGCGAACAATCTTCGCATCGGTTCATTTTTAGTTTGTGATTTGGGTCTCTGAAGATTCGCGAATCGATTGGACGCACTTTCAGCAAAAGTTGAACGGACTTTTAACAAAGATTTTATGGCACGTTTGGCGCAGTGTAGACGCAGTGTGGTAGTGAGAAAGCTTAGGTGCTTCTCTCTCAACTTTTTTAGGAAGGAACGGTACAGTTTTGAATAATTAGCACGAGAAAGAGTAATGAAGTAACAAAAAAACAAACTTGAAATGCAGAACAAATCTCTCGTGGGAACTCCACACTCGAATTACCAGCTTATTGGATGCGACGTATTCCATTCGAGGCTTGCAACACCTTTGGGAGTATTCCCGCACAGGTACCAACGTAAATGATTTTAAAATTTTTTGCTGGGATGCGTTAAAAACACCTTCACCGAACGAATTATGAGAAATGGTAAACTGCAAACAGTAAGTTGAGAAAGACTGCTAATGCGAAGGCAGAGCTTATGCCACTAAAAGGAACCCGCCACTGTATTCACAAGGACGCGTAAAAATGTATCTTATGGGAGAAAGCCTATTATACTTGCTAATATTATACCTACATATTACACTTACATATATTATACTTACAATACGTACTTACATATTATACTTACATTATACTTACATAATATACTATTATAAATAAACTGCTCACAGAAAGAAGAAACAATGCTGCAACAAACAACCACGCAACCTTCTGGCTATTTGCTGGGTGCAGGAGGAGTGAGTGTATTTGTACGTGTGCAGCCGGAGGAAATTCCTCACGATTCCGAGTCTAATCTTTGAAAAGTCACCGTGCTACGTTCAGCCGCATTCCTGTTGACTCCGGCTCGACAATCCCCACCATCTATCGTCCATAAAGAGCAACCCGGGGGGCTAGATGCAAGAATGAACTGAACAGTAAACAACCAAAAAACAACCAAGCCAGCTTGCAACCAACTAAGCGAGAAAAAGAGGACAGCGATAAAACAAGGAAAAGAATAAAATCTACTCTGCGACAAAGAGAGATAAAGATCATGGAGAAAAGAAAGGAATGGCGCGTGCGGAATATAATATGCGACTCTACATGTCAAATTCAAAATATGGAGGACGTTTTTGGGAAGGCCCCAGCCCTTACTCCTTCTACATTCCGAAAGACACGTCGGCTTCACTTGCGCGAATACACACGAAGTAGAGAAAACGAACAAACAACGATAAAAAGCCAAACAAAATACCAAAATATTGGCATCAGTGTATTTCATCTATTTGTAATTCTGTATTCCGACGCTAGAATACATTGAGTCGGTTCTTCGCCCCCAAGCGCATTCTTAATGTGCAACGTATTTCGTGGCACTTGAAGCGGCTTTATTCTTCTGCTTACTCAAAGACTGGCACCGTCGGCTGCTACTGTAAGCCACTGACGCGATGGCGACATCATCATGTGTTTGCCGTCACTATTCCCAGCGGGCTCTTCATTTTTCCGTGGGCCCCGCACGGGGCACCTTGAGTATTCATGGTGACGGACCCCGCGGACCCCGAGCTCCCAACATAAACCGTGTACAACCGTGGCGAGGTGTTTAAAGGTGAAAGGTAGAAGCCGTAAACGGTGGCCGTCGGAGCCTTGGTCAAGCTCCGGCCGATGGGCTCCCTGCCGTCTACCAGGCAGGGAGCTCCGGGAACTCTTTGACTACCAGGGTAAGGTCAAAGGAGAAAGTACCCTCGTCTCCCTGCTTTCCAATTGTATCATATGGCATTTTCCAACCCCCCCCTCCCCCCCCCAGACGTGATCGGCCCCCGAAAAGGGGCCGCACCGAAGTTTCTTTCCTCCTTTGCAATCGATCGCCCCCAAAGCTGATAATTTCTCGCGTTTTTGATCACGGAATCTCTTGACAAGACAAAGCCCATCAGTTCCCAGTCTGTGTTTCTAATCTCCAAGTTCTTGAAAGCCTTATCGGAAAGGTCGTACAAGGCTAAGAAACTCACAACGGGAGAAGTTTTTTGATTAGAAGTAGAAACAAACAACAATCTCTAACCTCCTCAAGCAAACGCGCCATGGAGATGTTGACATCAAGATCCCGCCCCATCGCAGCCTCAATAGCTGCCAGGGCATGATCTCTGATCGGGATCTAATGAATGAGCCTGAAGCGATCTGCTCGAGGGCCTCCGAGATCAGGGCGTGACTGCAGTGAGGCGAATCACCATACGCCGAAATGATGAAATAATTCCTACCAAGCCACATAATCTTGACACTTGACCGCTCTAACCTTCCTGAGTCGGTCAACGCAGGTTTCTTGAGATGTCCCAATCCGACCCTACGAGCGAACCCACGCCGCTGTTTCAAGTGTCAGCGGTTTGGGCATGGCACAACCTCTTGTCGTGGTAAATTGACGTGCGCAAAATGTGCAGCACATGATCATCTAACTGACAATTGTAAATCTGAGAACTTCACCTGTGCGAACTGCCAGGGACCACACTCTGCCTATTCTAGGAGCTGTGAAAAGTTCAAACAGGAAAAAAACAGATAATTGCCTTGAAAGTCAACGAAAACATGACCTTCCCAGGAGGCGCGGAAAGAGGTTCGCCTCTTTCCCACTGGGGAGAGGTACGCCGACGCAGCTCGCCGGGGGCGGAGCGGCGTTCTGGTTTCGGCAGGGACCCAGTACCGCGAGTTCAGACTTGGCCCCCGCCCCCCCCCCCCCCCCCCTGGGTTGCCTCTGGCAGCCCAACCCGCTTCCGCACCGCCCACTGAGCCAGCAGCGGTTGTGGTGGCAACCTCTTCGTCGGGAGCGGTGCCGCTCCCGTCCCTGCCGCCCCATCCTCCAGTGCGTTGGAGGGTGCCATAGACACCACGGGCTCCGCACCGGCTCCCACCGCCACCGCACCGCCCGTGCCACTTCTGGTGCCTCCGATACCTGCGGCGGTGGCGGGTCAAACGAAGGGGCCTCGAAGGGGGGCCAACTCCGGCGGGCCCGGTTCGACGGGTACACCCAGGATATCGGACGACGAGATGGACGTCGTGCCATTCTTACCTTCAACGCAGCGCAAGGATCGGCCTCCGACGTCCAAGCCTACAGAAAGGCCCAGAAAGCCTAATCCAACAGTCACAACCCCGAAAGACGACACATAAACATACACACTCCAGTAGCTCTCACACTAAATAAATGGAAGAGAAAACATAGTCCAATGGAACTGCAGAGGCCTTCTGAATAATCTTGACGACGTGCGTGAGATTCTGCATGCCAATCGGCCAAGTTTAATGTGTGTCCAGGGAACACATCTGAATTCCAAGTACGCAAATTTCTTGAAAACTTACCTGGTATACAGAAAGGACCTTGAAAGTCCTTTCTGTATACCAGGTAAGTTTGAGTTCTGTAAGTTCTGTATACCCGGTAATTTTGAAAGCTGCAACACAACTCTTCTGGCGGTGTGGCCATAATCGCCCGCAAATTCTTGCATGCCACCGTGTCACCTTGAACACCGTCCTTGAGGCTGTAGCAATATCTCTTAATAATATTTAATAGGCTGATAACGGTATGCCCCATAATACATTCCTCCTGATGTTTCACTTTTGAGCTCTGACTTCGAGGCGCTGGTTGACCAGCTGCCCGAACCGACATTCTAACAGGCGACCCTTAATGCTCACAATTCAATTTGCGGCTCTTCTTGTACGAATGCCCGAGGTCGCCTAATAGAAGAGAAAGGTTTATTCTTACATCCTCTGGAGCATGCCTTTTCAACAATAAACAGCCTACATATCATAACATAGGACACAACACATACTCATCTCTTGACTTGGGGTATTGGCTCCGCAGCTTCTCTCTCCTCTTCTTGAGTGTGGGGGGGAACTGACCCCATATGCAGCGACCACTTCCCCACCTCACTTACATATATAGGTAAAGGCCCACGCAGTTCATCTTCCCATATATGTTCAATGAAGCACGAGCTAACTGGAATACATTTACAGAGACATCCAAACTACACCACACATCCATAGGACACCTACACGTTGAAGAAGCTACCCAACTCCTCACGGCGCACATCCTCGACGCTGCCGAAAAGTCCATTCCCCACGCCTCTGGTGCCCCGCGCCAACCAGCGGAGGCCGTGGTGGAATGAGGACTGTAGGCGGGCGCGAGAGGCCAGAACAAGGCGTGGGGGTCCTCCGTTGGTACCCCACGTCGTACCCCACGTCGGAAACCGTCCTCTTGTTCAAACGGGCCAGGCATCGGAAAACGGTGTGCGGCGTGAGGCAAAAAGAGAAGATGTTTTAGTTCGCGCTCATTCATAACATCTATAAACTCGTACACATACACACGCAAGGTATGGACACGTATACGCAAACTCAAAGAACAGACACACAGCCTGCCCCTGGTCAGTACAACCGGGGACACACTGGAAGACCCAGCTAACACATCACAAACACTTCCAACACGTGTCCATTTCAGCACACTACACGTACACTTTCCTGAAACATAAACCTCTTGTGAAAAGAAGTCCCTACATGACAACAACAAACTAAAAAATCACAGACTTCTTACAACTCCCTGTTTCACTACATGAGCTGAGGGCTGCTCTGAGCACGTTAAACCCCCCTCAGCTCCAGGCCCAGACAACATTACATACACAATGATACAACACCTACACGCAGACAACTTGAAACACTTCTACATATACTAGTATCAATAACATATCCAAGCTTGTGTCGCTGTAGGGCAAAGACCGATCCCTGCCTCGTCGCGTCCAAAGCCTCACGGGTTGCAGTGAATCTCGAAATGAATAATCGCAGGCTCGTGTACTTCCTCGAGTACAACGGTCTTCTCGAGAGCTGCCAGGCAGGCTTTAGGGTGAGGCAATCGCAAACGATCAACTCGTATCTCTTGAATCAGTACTATAAGGATGCCTTCGTTCATAAACGTATTGTGTAACTGTGTTTTTCGACCTCGAAGAAGGCCTATGACGAACCGCTTGGCGGCCGTTATGGGATCCTTGCGGTGACCTCAAGGTCATTGGTGTTTTCGGGGTAATATGTTGAACACCCTTGTAAGTTATTTGTCTGAGAGAACGTTCAGAGTACGAGCTTTGGTTGTGCACTTTCAAAGGTTCACGTCCAAGAAAATGGCTGGCCGCAAGTGGGTTTGAGTTGCACTCTCTTTATCGTAAAGATGAACTCTCTTGGAAAGGCACTCCCACCAACAATCTCTTATTCTATGTGTGTAGACGACGTGCACTATTTTAAATCCTGTACTATGTCAATATGCCAACGTCAAGTCCAGCTTGGTGTCAAGAAGCTTGCCGGCTGGGCAGACAAGAATGGGTTTAAATTGAATCCTGCAAAAAGCTCCTCGTTGTTTCTCCAGGAAGCGCGGGGGTTCATCCGGACCCAGACATTACTCTGAATGGCGTGTCGCTTCCTGTGAACAAGGAGCACAGGTTCTTAGGTGTTGTGCTCGACCAGAAACTCACATTCATTCCACAAATCAAGCAACTTAAACATAAATGTCTAAAACAATGAATATACTTAAGGTTCTCTCCCCACCAATCGTATGGTTCCGACAAAGAACTCCTACTACGGCCTTATACTGCTTTGGTTGGGTGCCGTTTAGACTATGGCAGTGTTGTATATGGGTCGGCGACTAAAACAGCCGTTGCGAATGCTTGACCCAGTGTCTACACTGGGTCTACGGCTGCGTCGGGTGCTTTTCGCACTAGCCCTGTCGATAGTCTGTATGCCGAGTGTAAAAAGTGGAGCCTTGAGAACCAACAAACGTACATGAACTTACTATGATATTTTAAAAAATTTCATCGCTGAAGAACCATCCTTTTTATCCTGTCTTTAACGACACATCCACATCTGTCCTTTTTGTAAATCGCCCATCCGTCCCTCTGCCTTTTCACTTAGAGTGAGAGAGCGAGCCTCGGATCTGAGCGCTTCGTTTTTAGATGTGGTACAGATCATCCTTTTCAGACATCTTACCCTCCTTGGGAAAGTCGTCCTGTTGCCCTCCGACCTTTCTTTTATGAAACTTGACAGATCGTGTACCGCGAGCGTGCAATACTGCAGCACTTTCTTTCTTTGCAATTTTAAATACCCACGTGCTGAATTCTACAGTGACGCTTCTAAAACCTCCACTATGGTGTCGTGCGCTGCTCATGGTCCGAATTTCAATGCAGCCAGAACCATGAGCGTGCACGCAACAATTTTTTCAGCAGAAGCGTATGGAATTTTACTTATTGTACGACACATTCTTGAAATCAAGATTCCCAATTCCATCATCTAAACAGATTCTTTGAGTGTTCCGCGCACTGTCATCACACAAGCCCCCCAAAAACACATAGTTATTCTTGTATTCAACATATCATGTCCGTGTATGCACAAAAGCATGAGCTACTCCTCTGCTGGGTCCCAGGACACGCAGGGATCGCTGGGAACGAGTTTGGCAGACGAGAGTGCCCAAGGCTGGCTGCTGCACTAGGGAACACTGGTAGACATTACAACGATACCCTAACACAGACCTCAAGCCAACACAATAAGACCACACCTGCACTAGAATGGCAAACCACTGGGATGAACGAACAGAACAACAATCTACATGTAATAAAGCCACACTTGGGACGATACACAGCTGACTCACACAACAGACCACAGAAGTTCCGCCCTTGGGTAGGCTGCGGTAGGGCACACCCATGCAACGCACTCGTATCTGCTGACGGGATCTTCTAGACCCCAGTGCAGCAGGTGCGGAGAGGCCATCCGTGGTGCATATACTAATCACATGCAAGGCACTTCACACAACACGACACAAACACTTCAAAGAACTCTACAGACAACATATCCCCCTACATCCATCGCTGTTTATAGGTGACGATGCCATAGTTTTCCGGTGAAACGTGTGTTTGAGTATTTATCAGACGTAAAGTTTTTAAAGCTCATTTCCTATCACGCATTGTCAAATCTGGCCCTATACCCACCCATCACCCATTGCCGTTAATAGTTTATTGGTGTTTTGGTTTTGTTCTGGCTTTAGTAGACCACTATTTTCTTTTAGATTACTTTTGTTTGGCGCTCTTTGCCCCAGCTGGCCTTGCGCCAAAAAACTCCAACCATCATAATCACTATTTTTGTTCTCACCCAAGCCCTTTACACCAGCCGTGCTCATAGTTTTAACTGATTTTATTTCGTGTTCTCTCCTCATCAAATCACTTGGTGTTTGGCGCTCTTTGCCTGTGTCGGCCTTGCGCCAATAAATCAAACCATCATCATCATCAACTTTCCCTTTATTACCCGAACACCCACGAACAAAATCTGTGGTAGGATACACCAAATCAATTTTTCACCGGAGTAAACAACAAAATACCTACATGTAAATAAATTTCCAAAGAAATCGTTAAACTGAGGTGATCTTGGAGGATCTTTGGACAGCTGTGAATTCAAGCAGAATATATAACAAATTCCAAGGCAATATTGGTTTCTTCTGCCTTAGTTGTTTGAAGGGGATGAGTAATACCCAACAAAGGTAACAAATGTCTGGGCAATACACAATTGTGATGATAGCAGTACAATGTGTGTATAAATCCGGAACATGCTTTCAAGCCTTTTTGTGTGGACCTCCACTCTAAATCGGTCCTTCTTTAATGGGTGATTACACTATCGGAAAACTTCCTTTGAAATATCGTGAGAACTGACGTTTTGTGGGTTGAATGCCCAATTCCAAGTCAGGAATGAACAACATAGATTTATTGCAAAAGTTCTAAATACGATCACCGGAGCCAGCTTTGAGGTTTTGGAGTAAAGTGGGGCCATAATACGAACTGGTCCGGGCCAAAATTCTGCCAACAGCGCGCAACAGTTGCGGCGAATAAAGGTGCGCAATCTAGTTGTTTTAATTCAGCTAAAAATAGCCGGAATAGATAGGCAAGCAATCATATAAAAGAAAAGAGCTTCATTTGGTAAACCTTGACGGTAGACATGAGAAGAAGTACGCTGACGTGAATTAGAAGGACCTAGATTTCTTTCAAACTCACGAATGTGCTTTGGCAGTTGGAGCGTGTGAGTGAAACATGCCGGCTCGTTATTTGGGGTTCGTGTGGGTGTAGGTGGTAAGAGAACTCATGTCGTGTTCGATCAAGCTATGTGGATTGGCTTCGCGACATTGCTTGGGAAACTGCGGCAGTATTCTGAAGATTATGGAGTTTCTGAACTAAAACGACGACATTTGTTCCACCACGGGAATGTACACACACCGGAATTAAAGAAGGCAGAAGCCAACAGTAGACGTCTTGTACAGTACGCCTTCTCATACGCATAAACCACTAGCACGCCTTTCATTACGGGCAGGCTTGAATTGGGGCTGCAGAATCTTGTCTCGGCGCTCTTCGACCTTGACGGTTACGAGATCAGGGAATATTATTGACAGCGAAGCAACTTAGTCGTCAAAATAGTCAGCAAAGCAGGGAGTTGCTTCCAGCGACAGGCGAGATAGGCAATAGGCATCAGGTTTACGGCCGCACTTGTACGTCACAGTGAAGGTATACTCTTGCAGACGCAGTGCCATACGTGCAAGGCGGCCGCAAGGATCGTGATGGTTGACGAGCCAGCATAGTGAATGATGATCTGCCACAATCGTGGATGATATCCCACAAAGATAGGATCACAATCTTTGCGTAGCGAACATGACGACAAGGCACTCCTGCTCGGTCACTGTGTAATTCTTTTCTGATTTGGCTTAGTGCTCGACTGTCCTAAGCAATGACGTGTTCACTTTGATCATGACGTTGAACCTGTACGACCCCTATTACAACTCCTCTGGCATTGGTATGAACGTCTGTAGGAGCAGAGGAGTCAAAAGGTTGAAGTATAGGCTCTGACGTCAAAAGGAGCTTCAGCTGACGAAACGTATGGTAGCATGCACAATATTTCACACGCAATTTGAAAATGTCTTCCTTGACCCCGACAATTCTCCAACTGACTACAGAAAATGCCTGACCTTTTAAGCAATTTTCCGAAGGCTTGTCCTACCCCTGTTGCAACTATGTGCTAAAAATCAAAGGCTTTCTCATTCTTTCCCGAAAACCTCTGGTAGAGCTCCTTCTGTTACTCTAATTATTATCATTAGAGCAATCGGTATTCATTTAAAAGTCGTTAAGTAGCACATATCCTGTGGATCTCATCGAAGGCAATAGAATATTTAGATAGATAGTAGTCGAAGTAGTAAACGTTCGTTCCGTCTGGCATCAAGGATCGCTGTTAACCATTTAATACTCAGCGTTGCTCAGGAGCAGCACCCAAAAGCACTTGATTCTCCCGGTAATGGTGTGTCTTTCTACATTTAAAGCCATGTGTTGACATACGAAGCTACCCGGACCTTCAAACAGGGAGAAAAATAGGGCAGCACGTAATTTTGCCCGCTCCAAAACCAGACGTGTTTATGAGTGTCTGCTAGCATCAAGCCCTGGGGCTCGACGGGCCCCTTAAAGGTAACCGAATATGTGCAATCTCTCTCTTATTACAAAACATAGCGATGCTAACTGAACGTTTATGGTTTCCAGTTGAACCATGAACCATTATTATCATGGCAGCATTTTGCTTCCTCTGATATATGGAGCAGCATGTGACCGGCACGGCTCAGGTGTAACACATCATTGTGTCTGTGCTAATCAACCTATTTTTTTTCTGGCTTCATATTTGTTATGTCTGGACTCGTCGTTTAGTGAAACAAATTCATTTAGTGAAAACATGCGCGTACTTTCTCAATAACAGTTATAACCCGCATTCTTTGGACACTGCATACTCGTAACGCCTGTTATATAGCACATACAAATTTGGCTTATAAAAACAGTTAACTACCTCCAAGCATGTAAAACTGTAGAAAAACCCTCTTCATCAATGCTGAACTGTTGCGGGGGTCCCCAAGAGGCCGAAAACACAGCAAAAACGGCAGAAAATCAACACTTAGCTACTAGGTTTATTCATAATCGTTATAGACGCCGTGACTCGGCAGCCGAAATGTCATTCACTTGGGGTCTTGCGCTTGTCATAGCGAAGGAATATTGCCCGCCCAAACATTCTTTGCCTTCTAAATAAGGTGTGTATTGCCTAGTCATGGTAGTATAGAACACACTTGATTTTCAGAAACATTGTTACAGCATTCCAATATTTTTGGGCACGACCCATTGCAGGTTTCTTTTTATTTACAAAAACAAAATTGTAACTGCTGTTTCCCCCACGCGGCTTTCCTTTGCTGTCCTCCAATGTGAAATACTTGCCCTGTGTCCGTTTTGGTTCTTAATCCATATCAAAAACTTTCTCTTTATTTACACTATGATTATTACCATATATGCAACCTTTGTAATGCATTGGCATTTTACATTGCGCTGTATTCCTTAAGTCAGATTTGATTCGCGGTATTTCACCAATCAAATTATTGAGTTTACTTAATACTTCCGTTGACTGAACCGAGCGCGGTATCTGTTCGTCTGGCTAAACACCAGTACGTTAGGGTAGGGGAAGTGCGTTATGTGCAGCACAAATGCCCCACAAAAGTGGTCGCTCTGTTATCGCTCGCCCTGCTGCATGAGTCTTATTAATCGTCCGTTCATTGTTTTTCAATCTATCGCCGCCCTTTTCAATTGCGTTTGTATAACCCCATTTATTGTCCCTTTTGAATTAGAAGATTAAACTTTGCTTTACTCTGTTATGTCCCTATGTTTGGCCTCGAACGGGCTCATCGATTCCTTTGGGGAAAGCAAGGTTGAAATGTAAGATCACGTTACATGTTGAGCAACTTTCTTGCCTATACGTACCCAGTGTTTACACCAACTGATACGGCGGCAACCTTTTATGCAACAAGACCTTCCCCGTGAGGAAAAATCGGCTTCAAAAAATGACGCAGAAGTAACACAGCACATAAAACAAAGAAAGGGGTGCGAGTGTGATACTGGTAGGGTTTAGCTTGCTTGGCTTGCTGCCTTCTCTGGTGTATTTGCGGTTGGTCTGAAGTTTTAGGACGCGTAATGGAGGGGTATAGTAAACACTTCGGTGCGGAACATCGCCGGAAAGAAACGGCATGCCGCTACCACGCATAACGCTATTATAGCATGTCGCTATAAGAATAACTACCGCATAAAAGAAAGCTTCCAGTACGATTTGTCATTGTTGCGTTCTTCCCTTCCATAATAAGCCCGACAAACGGACGAAAGTTGGACGAGGACCGGACTAAACATCCTGGACGGCCTTGTTTTCCAGCAAGTAGGCATAATACAGAAAACCAAAACTTTCTTTGTGTTTGAGGGTTGGAATGGTGGTCATGATTTCGTCCTTGCGAGCACTATGATAGATCGAATTTTTCGGACCGCCAATTCTTTCCGCGGGTGAAAAGAAAGAAAAGATGCAGTGAATTCAGTCAGAAAGCTTCCTTCTGTTGTTAGTTCGGGCAGTAGGAATGCCAACCCTTTTTAGCTTGGAACACGTTACGTGAAAGGTGTCATCACGAATTACTTCACACGGACAGATTACACAACAGTCAACAGACTCACGCTATAAGTACCCAACAATCGCCAACACCCCTTTTTACAAAGCAACTGTAGATGCATAGGACATAGCAGATTGTCTGTGGTGAGACAGAGTGAGCGAACATCAAAAATTTTCACTGTATGAATATTTAATACATTTATTCTCAGTTCCACCCAGTGTGATATCTGCTGAAACAGAGTAGCTGTGGCTTCTCTTTACGGAGATTCCGTTTAGCTTTGGCTTGTTTCACGTGTGTAATGTAAGATTCGTTTTAGGGGCTAAATGTATTGTGGCGGATAATTGTATTTGCCAGATATTTCCTGTAAAACAAAAAGTTAAGCCGCTTTCTGTAACCGTGCTTTCTTAGTACTTGTTCATGTATTGACAGCAGACAATAATTCTGTAACGTTTACAACTTCACTGTGGGCTAACTAATTATGACGAGTAAATAAAGTTCAGTGTAATGGCATATTCGTCCTAGCGGCTAACATTAATGCAATTGTTGGGATACTGTGGTTCACACTAGAGTTGCAGGCATTTTCTGTAATCCTGCTCTATCCGTGGATGGGCGTACTTCACTGCTCAACGGGCAATGTGGGAAAGCCAGAATGCAAAAAAACCAAGCTGGCAGGGTTATCTTAAAAGTCAGCGTCCCCTATAAACACAAATGCATTGCTGGGAGGACATCTTTAGGGGCAGTATAACACGTCTTTTATAAAATTATGTCGCTCATAGGCCCGTTTTGATTGCTTCATAATTTTTTCAATAATGGGAATCAGTATTTTAGGGGTGAAGAAACCCGCTCCAGATGGAGCGAGACACGATACCAGAACAGACAATCATCAGTCACAGCCAAACAGTTTCTTTGCTGTCAAAAAAAAAATGGCCCCAGGGTTTGCATATTTCAATATGGTGGCTTATATTTTCCTGAACAATGTCATTCCAGCCATGCATTTGTGTTTGGAGGTGAAGCCGACTTTAAAGGATTGCTGTAAGGTTGGTATTAGTAAAATGGCTTTCCCACATTGTGTGTTGCGCAGTGAGGCATGACCATCAATGGAGAAGCATGGTTACAACCCCACTTTGTAATCCAGTGCACCGTCACCGTTTCTTTCGCTAGTCGTGTACAGTCCTCCCCATGAGCACGCTGTAATAAATTGTGGGCAGCAAGTGTACCACGCTTAAAGCAACAAGTGCGTTGGGTGAGTGGGAAATTGAGTGGAAATCATGTGATCTAAGGGAATGGGATGGATGAAGGTATTGGGTTCTATGCGACGAAAAGTGGTTTCTTCTGAGTTGGACAACTTTGAGTAAGGTTCAGGGAAATATTGTCAGCAGAGCAGATAGTACCGTGTAATGTCTTGAAATGCGACCCATGGTGTGGACTCCACTTGTTCTTTTGGAGCCTCGGAGGAGAGTGCGCAGGCTTGCACATGGGCAAAATTGTTGCCCGTCAATGTGCAGTGGCCGGGTGTATAGACGAGGGCGACATTTGTTTGTGGTTAATATTGCGAGAGGATCCGAAAAGTTGGCGGGGCCGCCCTACCCGCCAAGAAGCTCCGGGACGCAGCTTGGGAGTCGGTTGAGATGACCTAGCTCTTGGTGTGAACGAGTGCGAGTGAAATCGCCAAAGGGCTGATTTGGGGGTGACACTCGCTACTTTGTTCTGCCCGCCTGGATACAAGCTAGCGTCTCAATCACGACCCTATTTATAAAGCCGGTCGTGGCTCATTTCTGGTCTGAATACGCGACGTCCGGACAGTCCCCATAGATGTTCTCGTGGTCTTGACTCCGTGCTTGTCTTCTCCCCGTATGGATATAAGGACGCGTGTTCTCTGGTACCGGGCGAACCCGTATAGCAAACCTCCAAAGCCCGGGAGGACAAGAATAGCAGCAGGAGATGCTGGGTGCGCGAGTCGTACGTGTTTGAGTAAACCAAGGCCCACAGGTGTTTGTGTGAGCCGGACACGTTGGATGGTAAGGTAGTCTTCAATTCATTCTGAAACTGTGTTATGAAGCCCCAGTTGAAAAAGCAGCTGAGCAGAGGTGTCCACAAGCAGGCTTAATGCTTGTTTGCCTATGTTCAATGTGATTTGGTTTCGCATTGTGTGCTTTAGGGTGTTGTTGGCTTTATTTATTTATTTATTTATTTATTTATTTATTTATTTATTTATTTATTTATTTATTTATTTATTTATTTATTTATTTATTTATTTATTTATTTATTTATTTATTTATTTATTTATTTATTTATTTATTTATTTATTTATTTATTTATTTGGTAATACTGTTGACCCTCTAGTGAGGGTCGTTACAGGGAGGGAACAAACACTGCCAATAACACACCGTGATGAACAAACACACTGCAAAATACTGCAAGAGAACAAAACAAGGAAACAAAATACGGCGAGGGAACAAAACGGTGAACTAAAATACTCTTAGCGCACAGTCATGAACAGATTTCGGATGACGCACTATTTTTAAAAACATATCTATAGCTAATTCAAATTGATGTACACCCGAGCACTCCACAACATCGTTTGTTAGTTTATTCCATATTTCAATGACATCCGGAAAAAAAGAATACTGATACACGTCAGTGTGCGTTATAACAGTTCGAATCGCTCTGCTGTGATTTTTTCGGGAAACTATGTTTTGGAGGCGCTTTCCCATACTGTCCTTATCTAGTTTTAATGACCCATGCAATATCTGGAAAAGAAATTTCAGCCGTTGCTTTGTTCTTCTGCTTTCAAGAAGTTCCAACCCGCACTGCTGAAGCATATCTGTAACTGAGTCTTTGCGGCGATACCTAGAACATATAAAACGTGCTGCGATTCGCTGTATTTTTTCTACCTTCTTTTTTAAACCCTTTTGGTATGGGCTCCATACAGCATTTGCATATTCTAAAACGGGCCGTATGACAGTCTTGTAGGCAACTAACTTAATTTCTTTAGTCGCGTTTGGTAGCTTCCGCCTAAGAAAGCAGAGCTTTTGATATGCTTTGGTGTAGGTATTATGCACATGAATGCGCCAATCGAGATTATGCGCCACTGTCACCCTAAGTACCGGAAGCTCTGTACCTCGGTCAAGGCATATTCCCCTATATTATATTCAAATCTTAGAACATCCCGCTTTCTTGTTACATGCGTATATGTTGTTTTTTTTTATAATTGATTTCTATGCCCCACCGTTGACACCATATATTTATTGCTTGCAGGCATTTGTTTAGTTCAATCTGATCGTTGGGGCATACTACACGAGAATAAATCAAACAATCGTCCGCGAAAAGTTTCATCTTAACAGGTGCGTTGACAATGGCAGGAATATCATTTATGTACATTAGGAACAATAACGGTCCTAAAACGGAGCCTTGAGGCACTCCAGACAGAACTTCGCATTTTTCTGATACGCTTGTTCCAATTTTGACTCTTTGAAAACGATGTCGTAAGTACTCCTCGATCCACGAAACAATACCCTCACAAATTCCTAGCCTTCAAAATTTGCAGAGCAGTTTATGATGCAGTTTATGTCGAATGCCTTTGCAAAGTCTATACATACAACGTCTACCTGTTTGCATTCATCTATAGCCTCGCAAAGGTCATGGACAGTTTCGATTAATTGAGTGACTGTCGAAATGCCCGATCGGAAGCCGTGCTGGAATTGACATAGCAAATCGTTTTTTTCTAAGAAGTTAAGAATGTGTTTGGCTATCATATGCTCTAATACTTTACAACACACCGATGTTAGCTAGACGGGTCAGTAGTTTTTTACGGACAATTTATTTCCACCTTTATATATCGGAACAACGTTCACGTCGCGCCAGTCCTGAGGTACTGAATTATTCCTTAATGATTTTTCAAACAAAAGCTACAGGTAATAGGACATCCACTCAGTGTAGCGTTGAAGGAATGCTGTCGGCATTTCGTCTGGGCCACATGATTTCTTTGGGTCCAACTTTAACAAATGTTCAAACACACCCGCCCTCTTAATTTGCAGGTCTTCCATTGGGTACTGCATTGAATAGACTAGGCTTTCGCTCTTATTGTCACCGCTATAATTGTGAAAACTGATTGGAAGAAACGATTAAATAGGTTCGCCATATCTTTTTTTTCTGTCAGCACTACTTCGCCATCCATTACCTTTGCGTCCTTCTTATCTGTAAAGTATCGCCAGAATTTTTGTGGTGAGCATTTGAGGAAATCTGTGAGCGTTTTATTAAAAAACGTTTTCTTCGATTTTACTAAGGCGGATTTCAGACTTTTTTTAGTTAGTGAAATTTCCGTAGGGTTGTTATTCCTTTTTCGTAATCTTTTTAGCTTGCGCTTGAGGTGAATTATGTCTAGTTATTCAAGGATTTTTCTGTTTTGATTTCTTCGTTCGTGTGGGAACAAATTTGTCAATGCAGTGTTTTATAATACCTTTAAGACGCTGCCATAGTTCTTCTACACTTTCGTGGCGGAAAGCTATTTTAAAGTCGTCTAATCTGCTCTCCAAAACGTCTAGGATGGACGTGTCATCCGCACAGCCATAATCTTTAACATGTACCAATTCATATGGTTTTCCAGAGGCCCTTGCGCTCACCGGTATATTCAAGCAGACCATCTTATGATCAGATAAACCTTCGTCAATTGATACAGTGTAATCCGCCACTCCACCAGATATGAAAATCAAGTCCAACACTCACTGCGACTTTGCGGTAACCCTTGTAAATTCTTTAACTATTTGATTATGATTATGCGAAAATATAATCTGCATCAGTTTGTTCGTACTATTTACTTCAACTTGACCCGTTGATAGATTTTCCCAATTAATATGTGGCAAATAAGGTCACCAGCCATACGTTAGCCTTGGTATTTTCATTTACGTGCGAGTTTAGAAAACAATTCAAGTCATCCAAAAATTTTGATGAAGTGGAGGGTGCCTATATATAGTCCCTATCAAACACATTTTGTTTGCGTAGGTAATTCGGCACCATACCATTTCGGGTAGAATGCAGTGCAAAGGCATGGTACTTATAGTCCTTTTCACAATGATAGCCACTACACCACCTCTAGTATCTCTGTCCCATCTAAGCACTTTGTAAGCGGGTGGAAAAATGCTACTGTCTAATTTCATTATGCAACCACGTCTCAGTTAAGAGCAATACATCTGGGTTTTGGGAAATTAATAAATGTTCCAGATCAGTTTTTTTGTTAGCTATACTGCGTGCGTTCAAAAGTATAATTCTTAGCTATGACATCGACGAAACGCTTTCCGTGCCAGAATTCTGGCCTGAAGTACGCGGGCGTTGCGTGTTCTGGCTGGTAGATTTACCCTTTCGCCCCTTTGGACGAGTCTTATCTTGTTCCGTCTGGAACAGGCAACGTTCATTTTTTTTCTTGATCCCAGAAGTAGTTGCGATTGCCGATCTTGAGTTGATCGTGTAGAAATTTTACTTTGCCACCAGCTGCTCTTTCAGATGCACTGCTTTGCCAAAGTTTTTTTCTAACTTCAACAGTATCTTTTGCGTAGTCTCGACTTATGCTTATCGAACTTCCTTCCAGCTTGCCACAGTTCTGCAACACACGCTCTCTTTCTCGCGAGTCATAAAAGTGCATGATTACCGGCCTATTACCCCCCGTTTTTTTCTTGCCAATACGATGAATTTTGTCGATCGTGTTCACTTGCACTCCAAAGGTTTGCTTAAAAATATTCTCGATTACAGCTTTTTTCAGGTCGTCGTCTGATTCGTCCTTGTCTTCCTCGATACCATAAAGCAAAAGATTATTGGATCGGCTTCTGTTTTCATATTCTACCAACTTCTTTGCCTGTTGCCGTACAAGAGATTCTAAATTTCGTACTCTAACACTCATGTCTTGAATAACGTCGAGCACGGCGTTCATTTTTTCACATGTAGCATTCACTTGGGTCATATCGGCTCTAAGTGCGTCTATTTTAGCTTCTGATGTAGCCTGGTTATCAAGAATTTGTTTCAACATTTCCTGCGTCGAGTGACCAGGATTTTCCTCAACATCTCCCGACAGCAGCAGTGACATCACCAAAGACCACAAATCAACAACACAAGTCAAAGTAAGTGTGAGGGCGCGCCAGGACTAACAAGAAACGGCTGTCACTTCTATAAGTTGCAACATTCGGCATGTAACGAACCTGCAACAGCAGTAGTGCCGGCTTAGACATGTTGTCGCCAGGCCAGGTGCCGCGTCCTCTGAAGCTGCCCGCGCCGCTTGGCTCATTTTGTAGTCGATCCGCTGGTGACGTCACCGTTCGCGCCGAAAGAAGATCCACGGGCAGTTGATCACAAGCCGCGATGTCTTGATAAGGCTCGAAGAAAAGCGGTGCTTCGTCCGTACTGCAGGTCGATGCGGCGTTGAAAATCCAGGGCAAAACCTGCAACAGCAGTAGTGCCGGCATAGACATGTTGACGCCAGGCCAGGTGCCGCGCCCTCTTTAACGGTTTTTGGTTTGAATAAATGTGTGGTTTTGTCAAACAATGAATGGCTTGCCAAATTCCATTATTGAGAGCAGATCGAGACCCCGCCTGACATACAGATGCTAAAGCAAGTTCCGCCGAACCCGGGATCACCATCCCCCGCTTTGTGGCGTTTGTCCTAGTCCGAACAAAGGTTTGGGGTAGTGTAACACGTTGTCGCCGTGTTCACATTTTCTGCATATTTAACGACTGCTGTGGCCGCAGTCGTTTAATTTGTATTCCTGAGACTGTGCTTCACCTGTATACGAAAACGTTTTTTCGCATTTTACAGGATGGTTGATACCTGTTCAACAACCGGGCCTTGCGCGAAGGCCTTGTTTTGCCTGACCGTGATTTTAACGAGTGAAAAAAAGAAGAAAGAAGCCGACGAGGACAGAAAACAGGTCAGGCTATTGCAGTGAATCGAATGGCTCCCAATCCAGAATGAATGAATGCTGATCCACTTCCGCAACAATACAATTCGTGGACCCCTCTCATGTCTATTTTTTAGGATGAAGTAGGATATTCTTACACCGTGAGTAGGGGTGAGATTATATCATTGTCTGTATACGCGAAATCTTCTATTATTTTGCGAAGTTCTCTCGCTGAGTTCGCATTCAGTACACGACTTTAGTTTGCGTTTAATAAAGGGTTTAAAAGCTGCTTCCACGAAGTTCCACACAGGTAAAAAATTCGCGCATCTCCACGAAGTGAACCAGGGACGAGTGGGCGAAGCACTGGCGATCGTTCGTACCGTAAATCCCCCTTGAGAGTGCTTACTGCTGCTAAAACAATTTCCAATCCAATCGAATCCAATACAATTTAATCCAATCCAATCCAATCTATTATAATCCAATCCAAATCCAAATTCAATTCAATCCAATCCTGTCCAATCCAATGCTCCTCGCGCGTGCGCAGCGCGGCTCTCCATGAGCACTCTCTCTCTCCCTCTCTCCCTCTCCCTGTCTCTCTCTCTAGCATTTTGTGAACCTTTTATCTTGTTCTTGTTAACCTTTTGTGAACCTTTTGTTGACAGATGTTTTGATTTACACAGTGCTTCGCGTCTCTCTCTCTCTCTCTCTCTAACCTTCAGTGAACCTCTTATTTTGTTCTTGTTAACCTTTTGTGAACCTTTTGTTCACAGATGTTTCGATTTACACGGTGCTGTGCCGTGAGCACGGACGCCGGGCTCCGGATAAGCCTCGGCATTAAGATGCTCCGCCCCTGAAACATCACGCGTAATTCTACGTATAGGGTTATGGCAGCAAATGACAAGCTCATGACAGCAAAGCTGCAGCCCATCGCGAGCAACTTTTTCGCTCTAATAGCCCAGACGCTGCAGATTTTTGGAACTTCCTTATCTAAGGTATTATTTAAGATGAAAGCTTACACTAATAAAAATATGGCTGGCAATAGCCGCTTTATTGGGTTCTTAACAGTTGCACCTAGCGCGACTAAACCATAAGTGCGCATGCGTCAAAGCCAAGGCTTAGATGCAGGAAGCTCGCAAGCACAGCTCTCCCATTGAGCGCATGGTGCATGAACCCCGTTGGCGTGGCGAAGACCTTAAAGCGAAATCCATCCAACAGGCCGGCCAAAAGTGTGTAGTGTTCTGGTCGCTTCGCAAATAGTCATTACGAGGCCGAGGATTAAAATCGGTCGAAAGGTCGATGTCGTTGTTCCGCCACTGAGCCCCGAGCGGGAAGGGCGACAAAAAAGGGCAGGGAAGCCCTTTAATTAGGTTGAGTGATGGATCTCCGGGGGCACTCGCTGACCGCCAAATATGAAAATCTATTTGTAGACAAACCACAGCACCAGCGGTTTGCGTCGCTCGAATCCGTGACGCACCGCCCGATTCCGTGTTGTATTTGAGTGAACTGCAGATTCTGGTTTGCACTAATTGGATACACTAGACTGCGGCGGACGTACGCGGGTGAATGAATGGCCAGCGGCAAAATCTAGATGCTTTAGTAACAGGTGTGCTGACAACTACCACATAACTGCGATGTGCAAAACTCATTACGCGAATTGTAAATGTTTAAGCCGGTGTAACTTGTTTCATGTACCCACCTTTTTTTTGGTTCATTCGTTGGTTTCTTGTGGGGTAGCCTCTTTACTGGTCGCATGATTTGTTCTTGTCACTTTTTTATTTGTTTATTTCCATGTCCCGCTCACGCCTTATATTCTGTTTCATGCCGGTTGTCGAGAAAATTAGATTAGTTGAGCGGAGTAATACCGCTGATGATATTAGAATTCCTTGGCCTCAAATATAGCCTACCATTCATAACCAAGATATCACAGCTCCAACGACTAAAGTTATTGGCTGCTGGCGCCACATGCCATTCTAAACTCTTGAACGCCGAAGAAAAATGCTAAGTTCGCATGCCAAGGTCGAGGTCCTGACACGCCGTAAGCTTGTGCTCCGAAGAGCCTACTTAGCGGTGACGTCCAATAATGTGGGCATCTCATATCCCCTGGCGGACACTTTCGGACAAAAAAAGTTGAAGTGCCATCGAAACTCCCCTGTCTATGAAGGGCCAGTGGTCGTACACCTTTCCCCCCTTCTCTCTATTCTCTCTCTGTAAATCGGAAGGGAGGGCCCTACGCAAATAAAGAAAGCGTAGAAGAAACAGATAAGGAACCAAAATCAAGCGTGGGAGATGGCCCGCAATCAAAAGATAAGAACACTCTAAACTCAGAAGATGGCCATAAAGAGGCCATTGGGCTTTTCTCCCTCTGTTCTCAGGGCCACAAAGAACGTGGTGACTAAGCTGGACAAATGAGGAATGTGTGCAAAAAGAAAAGGAATATGAGTGATTGGGAGGCCGGAGATTAGACTCAATCTAAGGATCGGCTGCTTCATTTAGCCATTGAGCCGAGAGCAAGATGGAAAAGAGAGAAGACAGTTGGTTGCAGAGTCCGACAGAGATGGGCAGCATAATAGGAATGGGGAGCAGTACGTCCTCTCAAGCACAATTAAGAGAAAAAAAGGAATGTGGTAGAAGACATTGCGACGGAGTGAGAAAAATTTCGTTTGACCAATTATCTCCATTTATGCTATAAAAAAACAACAGCTGAAACTTTCGCGCAATCTGCATTATTGTGGAAATGCCATGGGTTATAGTTTTCGCCCTTTTTTGTAATTTTTGATGGTTTTCTTGCTTTCTTGTTTTGGAAAATTGCCTTCGATCAATTATCTTTAGTTACGCTATTTTAGCGATTAAAAATAGAAGTTTCGCAAAATCTGCGTTATTGCGAAAATGCGGGGCGCAACACGCTTCGCCATTTTTCGTAAATTTTCATGTTTTCTTATTTTTTTGTTTTCCATAATTTCGGCGAAACAATTTTCTCCATAGGCGCCATTGTAGCGATTACAGGTGGAACTTTCGCGAAATCTGTATTGTTGTGGAAATTAATGGCGGTACACGTGTCGCCATTATCCGTATTTTTATATTTTTCTTATTTTTTTAGTTTTTCGAAACTTCGCGAGACCAGTTATCTCCATTTACGCTGTTATAGCGATTACATGTAAAACTTCAGCGATATCGCATTTTTGTGGAAATGTAGGTCGTTACACAGTACTGGCTGCGGGGCCACTCGGAAAAGAATGCTACGCATTAAAAAGGAATGGGGCAGAGAACATTGCGAAGGAGTGCAAGTTGGGGATGTCCTCTAGCGGCTTGAGGAGGAGGAAGAGGGCGCCTGTTTAGATCATACGGCGGAACGGACTTTTGGCAGAAGTGATGTCTAGGTGTTATGATGATTGGCGAAATAAAGTCCAGAGTAGTTAAAACGCTTTTTTTGTATTTTTTAACGGAAGTGACATCAGAGTAACCGAGAGAATGCTGTCGATGGGCGGTGCACTTTTCTTCGACAAATACGGCGCTAAACGAATGGATAGACTTAAATAGCGAGAGAACAGGGACGTCATCTGCTGGGAAGTTAACATGGCCACGTACTTCAAAGGCGGTGAGCGCCTCTGCTGCAACTGGAGGGCGCCTAAGACGCTATTTATGCTGGTGTCTAGAGAAGTTTTTACCGCCCCCGCTAAATAAGGCTTAAAATCATATGTCCCGACAGCACCAGTGCTCAGGGATATGTACGCCAACATTACGATGATGATGATGACGACGACGGCGACGCTGTTGACGGGGATGATGCTAAAATTTATGTTGGCAGGGATCGTGATGGTGGTCGTTGCCATGGCGATGACGACGGCAGCTGCTTATTTTCCACCGGCGACGCGTCATGGGCGAGTCGCCATGTATTACGAAGCTTTTACATCATAAGCTACAGCCCCTGTTTTACCTTTAGCACTACCGGCGGAGAAATTACTGTGGTTCCTGTGTCGTTTGGTGAGTACTCTGAAAACGCACGTAACGCTCTAAGATGTCAAGCGACTGCCAGAATCAGGCGGCGCAGCCAGATAACGTAGCCAAGTAGAGCCCGGCGTACCGTCGTAGCGGCGTCCCTCAGAGGCTTGGAAATCCAAGCCGTTTGTATAGTGATAACCGTTTATACAGTCGTATGGCCGAATCGTTTTGTGTTTGTTTCTGCGGGTGACTGCGGCCACTTCGCTCGCTATCCCCAACCATGCGAAGCGAACAGAACTGTATTGTCCCTCTTGACACTAATGTTTTTGTGGCCGAAGCCGAAGGTGAAAGAACAGAATTTTACCCATTTATTATAATCCGCATTTGACTTTGGTGATAAAGAGAGAGGGGAAACGTATAGTGAAAACTCAAAAAGACAGACCCATGAATTGCAGGCTCGCTACTGCCGGTCGGTAAGACCGAAATGACGTGACAGTTAAGAAAAAAGGGGGCGACGGATGAGGACATCAAGTGCGGAGTACATCAGTATAACGTAGGATTAAGCTTGAAGATCACAACATTGTTAAATAAAGTAGAACATAGAACTGAAAAACAGCTCTATATATATCTCAATGTCGGAGCAGACAATTCAGATCCATGCCCCGATATTTACATGTTCAAAATATGAAAATGAACCCGCATTTGTATCACAGCCACTCATCGCGCCTTGCGGCTGTATATTACCGGCTAATTACCTGCATATTGCTTTTCCGTTGTAGTTGCAAACTACCGTGGCAGAAGAGCAAGCGGATCGGAGCTTGGGTAATTAGGCGCCACGATTCACATCTTGTGAAAGGCAGATATGAGAGCCAGAGGGTGGCCCAAGCAACGTGACATGTGGTAGAGGCTGGGACGGAGCAACTGCGGTGAATACAGCGCATACGGGCGGAAAAACATCTAGCTGCACGCAGTTCTAATCTCGGCGGTTCATTGCGAACCCCCCAAAAATTCGTAGTGTTCGAGACGGCAAGATTTCTGCCATCTTTTAGCCAGCAGAATAGAATGACAGATCAAGTGTAGCAGGAAGGCTATACCACAAGATGATGCCTGAGAAGACCACCTGAGATGAAAAAGAGTGAAGACCATGCCTAACTTTAGGGGGTACTGGCTTCCCAAGCACTAACCGCCTTCATAAACCAGCCGCCCGTGAAATGAAGGGGAAGGCGTGCGGCGAGCCGTCAGATGGCACTAAATTTAGCCCTCAACTCGCTGCGTCCAACTAGCGAAGCGCAATTGATTAGGGCCATCGAACGCGGTATAAAATTTAAGAGGATTTCAACGCAAAGGCGCAAACGCAGGATGAATCTAATATAAAAATGCAAGAGAGATAAAGAGAGTGGGAGTTCATAGAGACCTGCTAACGTCAATTCTCTAGATACCTGCCATGCAAATAATCAAGGCCGAGGTGCTGAAGAAAGGTGGAGGAGAACGCACAGTTGAGAGACCTACCAAAATGTGTTTAGGCCAGGACTGCTCTGGTGAGATATTTTTACAGTAACTCCTTTGACGGGGATCTTCCTTTCCGGGAGGTGCTGGGACTCCGACTCTGACGGCGCAAGATGCCGCCGTTGGATGGCGACCGGCCCTTAGAATTCGAACGGTTCCTCGAATGGGATCTTGGTTTGCGGGCGGAGCCCAGTACTGGGAAGTCGCTTTCCGATGGCAGCTGGCTCTCCTCTACCGAAGCGTAACGCCGCTCCCATTGTCTTTTCCTGACGACATATGGCGTCTTGTAGCGTGCCTTGCAGGCCTTATCACCCGTAACGTGGCCCCCACCGCATAGCTTGCATCTTGGTGAGCATGGATGCTGTTCCTCCGGGTTGAGTTTGCCACACCCCCGGCATCTTCTTTCATTCGGGGTGGGACACACGTCTTTTCGATGACCAACGCGCCCGCACTGGTGACAGACATCCACCTGCTTGCGATAGAGAGAGCATCTTAGCAACGCCGACCCGTACCTCACGTAATTCGGAACCTTCGCGCCCTTGAAAACGACGATGACCGTTGTCGTTTCGCCGATTCTCTTGGCTCCTAGGGCTAGCGGATTACTCTTGTTGACCACGCGCTCGTCAATGTTGTCGGAGGTCTCGCTTATCGGGATTCCTCTGATGACTCCCTTGACCGTATCGGGCGGCGCAGTTCTGTAGGCCCACACTTCATGCTTCTTTTCCCGTATGGCGATTTCTTTGATCTGGCTGTATCGGGTGGCTCGTTCCTCATCTGAGGTGCAGATCACAACAATGTTTTGCTGAGCATTTACACAGAGGATGTCCTCGTACTCAACTTCCTACGGAGGTGCAGATCACAACAATGTTTTGCTGAGCATTTACACAGAGGATGTCCTCGTACTCAACTTCCTTGGTGGTACGCTGGGCGGATGCGGCCAAGAGCACCAGAAAGGCCAGCGGCAATGCAACCAAGAAACAGCACACGCAAAGCAAGGAGCACGAAATGATAGAGGCTCTTCGCGAGGAAAACAAGGAATTGAGAAGAATGATAGATGAATTGAAGAGCCTACAATGTCTGGCGGAGGCTAGGGGCAATGACACCGCCCCGGGCCCTTCGACCAACACGTCTGAGTCTCTGCCTAAGGGGCAGCCAATGGAAACTGTGGATGATGCCCAGGAACTCAAAGAACCGGCACTCAAGAAAAGGATCACGAAAAAACGTGGCACCAAAGAAATTAGCAGCAACGAAGCTCGACTAGAGGACAGGTTGAGCAAGCTAGAAAAGAGGATGGAGCGAATGTTCGAATCGAGGATGGAAAAAATGATCGACTCGCTCAAGTTGGCCATCGCCGAAAAAAGCAGGATAGACCACGAACGGTTCTTGCAGATCGAGGGAGCCACCCAACACACTCTAAGCTATGAGGCCTTATCCCAACACCAGGACCCACGCACGACGGCGCAGGGCGGCATTACCGGTACAGACGAGTCATGGCCCCAGAAACAACAATAGTCGTTTGGCAGTGGAATTGCCGCGGCCTGGACAGGAAGTGGGCAGTTCTACTGCAACACATCGAGAGCAGCGACCGGAAACCAGACATAATCCTACTCCAAGAAACTTTAACAGTGCGTCACCCCCTACATGGCTACAGAGCGCTATGGTCTACCGACGACAATAGCCGGGGACTATGCGTCATGGCCAGGAAGGAGCACACAATGCTAGAACTTAATCTCACGAACGTTACACTTGATCACGTCTTTGCGGAAGTGGTGGTAGGCAAGAAAAGAAAGGAAAGTATTTATATCCTTAACGTTTACAGCAACCCCAGTAAACGCAGGCAGCGCTTCAGGGCGCTTCTACACAAGGCCAGTGCACAGGCAGGCTGCTCCAAGCTACTGGTATGCGGCGATTTCAACGCCATGGACCAGTCCTGGGGTTACGTCAAGAGCAACGCCAAAGGCAGAAACCTGGCGCAGGATGCGCTCGACAATGGGTACGTCCTCGTCACGGATCCTGCGAACCCGACGAGAACGGGCAACTCGGTGTCCAGAGACACCACCCCTGACCTCACCTTTGTCAAGAACATCGTGGCGGAGGACGTAGAGTGGAAGAACACCGGACTGGACCTTGGAAGTGATCACATGATTGTGGAAACTACAGTGCGACTGAGTGGAGCCAGCGCACCTCAGGCACGAAAGCACAAATGGGTCGACTGGGAAGCCTTCAGAAGGCAAAGAAACGAAGCCGCAGACGAAAACGAACACATCCAAGACATCGCCGTCTGGATGAAAAACGTTACCAGGGACGTGAAGGTTGGCCACGAGAGAAATCGAGACGGATGTTCAAGTCGACAGCATGGACAGCAGGCTAGTCCATCTAATCCAGGCGAAGCGATCTCTACAAGAGCGATGGAAGAAGCAAAGGCTCAACAGAGGGCTGCGGAAGAAGATCGCCGGTCTGAATCGCAAGATTGAGGAGCACTGCCACGCGCTCAACAACCAGAAATGGAACGAACTCTGCAACGCTGCTGATGGCCAACTCCACAACGGCAGAACCTGGAACCTGTTCCGGCACCTACTGGATGAGACGAAGACCAAGTCTTATCAGAGGGATAGGCTTGCAAAGATCCTACACGCGGAAATCAAGGAAAGAGGCGAGGATGCGGTGAAGAAGAAACTTCTGGAGAAATACATCCCATCCACGCCGAAAGTCACCCACAGAGATTACTTTGGAAGCCCAAACGACAGGTTGGACAGAGACATCGACGTCGAGGAAGTGCGGACGGCTCTGCAAGAGCTTAACAGCAGATCGGCTCCGGGTCCCGACCACGTGCCGAACGGAGCACTCAAGAACCTCGATGACCGCTCGATTGTAGCCCTCACGAAATACTTCAACGAGTGCTGGAGGTCGGGAGTCGTACCGAAGGAGTGGAAACATTCTAAGATGATCCTGATACCCAAGCCTGGAAAGCCGCCGAGCACGGACAACCTCCGTCCAATATCGCTCACATCCTGCGTGGGCAAGGTACTGGAGCGCGTCCTACTAGCGCGCTGGCAAGAATATCTCGAAAACAACGACCTTTACCCCGACAGTATGATCGGATTCCGGCAGCACTTGTGCACGCAGGACGCCATGATACAACTGAAGCACCTCATTGTCGACAGGGACACCCGAGACTCAAGGGCCGTCATGGGCCTGGATCTACAGGGGGCCTTCGACAATGTCAACCACTCGGCGATCCTGAGCCAAGTCTCTAAGTTGAACATGGGCAAGCGGACCCACGAGTACATAGGGAGCTTTCTCACGGGCCGAACGGCAGAAATCGTTGCGGGGGATCTCGCAACGGACGCCAAAGAGAACGGCAGCCGAGGCACCCCTCAAGGGTCGGTGATCTCGCCGCTCCTATTCAACCTAGTCATGATCGAGGTCGCCAGTAGACTCGCAGAGGTGGAGCACGTCGGGCACACCATATATGCCGACGACATCACGCTGTGGGTCGAGGGCGGCAGCGACGCTCGAGTAGAAGAGGCGCTTCAGCGGGCGGTACGGACGGTCGAGGAAAGCCTCGAGGGCACCGGCCTCAGATGCTCACCGAGTAAGTCCGAGGTGCTGCTATACAGGCCCAGGGAAGGTCCCCGCACTGAAAAGAGAAGCGACCGCGAGGAAATCTCCGTCTACACCAAAGACGGTACCGTCATACCCAGAGTCACAGATATCCGTATTCTGGGAATGCTTATTAACGAGCACGGAGGCAACGGGAAAACAGTGACACGGGTCGTCGGCAAGGCGGCCAACGCCATCAGACTAATGAGA
Organism: Haemaphysalis longicornis; assembly: GCA_013339765.2. NCBI lineage: Eukaryota > Metazoa > Arthropoda > Arachnida > Ixodida > Ixodidae > Haemaphysalis > Haemaphysalis longicornis. Next base: position 64,199,950 of record CM023451.1, read on the forward strand.
AGAGTGTCGAACAGACGGAGGGGACTTCGCGAGGAGAACCTCACGAGGCTCGTGCACTCTTTCGTCCTCAGCCACATCACATACGTGGCCGCCTTCCACAAATGGAAGAGGGACGAAACGAACAAGCTCAACGTAGTCATCCGAAGGGCATACAAGACGGCCATCGGAGTTCCCGAATCCACCAGCACGGAGAGGTTGTACACTCTGGGCATCCACAACACCCTCGACGAAATCGCCGAGGCTCAGAGGATTGCCCAGCTGGAGAGGCTTTCCATGACCAAGCCCGGTAGGAGAATCCTGGAGAAGCTTGGAATACGATATCACGAACAACAAGGAGCCAAGATGCCCGTCCCGGACGAGATCAGGAGCAAAATTCGCGTGGACACTATCCCGCGCAACGTGCACCCCGAATACAATGAAGGCAGACGCAAGGCGAGGGCCAAGGCGCTGGCGGACCTGCACGCCGGCGACGCAAGCGCCCGTTACGTGGATGCTGCCGAATATGCGAGCAGAAGAGGATTCGCCGTGGTTGTCATCGATGCTGGGGGCAGCATCAGAGCGGCGGCCAGCACGGCGAGCGGTACATCCGAAGAGGCTGAAGAGGTGGCCATCGCACTGGCCATCAAAGACCCGGGCTGCCGCACTGTCCTCAGCGATTCGCGGCAGGCAATCAGGAACTTTGCCCGAGGCAGGGTCTCTGCTGCTGCGACGAAGATTTTAAATGAGATACCGAGACACCGGGAAAGGGCAAGAATAAAGTGGTTTCCGGCACACGCAGGGGAAGTGTCGGACACCAACGCCAACCATAACGAAACCGCACACGCCCGCGCGCGCGAACTAACAGACCGCGCCGGGTCAAGTGGTGATCACTTGTGGTTCAGTACAAGAGACCGAATGACCAGCTTCAACGAGATAACCAAGGCCTATCGGCTCGCCAGACGCACCGCTCCCGCCGCCCTGTAAAGGGCTGAGCAGGGAGCAGGCAGTCATATATAGGCAGCTCCAAACACGAACGGTCATGAGCCCGGCTTTCATGCACAAGATTTTCCCGGAGGCACACCCCGACGGTACGTGCAGGGTGTGTCGCAACGCCCCCGCGACTCTTGAGCACATCGTCTGGGACTGTCTGAACTTCCCAGAAGATTCTACATCAGGAAGACTTCCACCCGCCTTTGAAGAGGCTAAGCGATCTGGCAACCAAGACCTCCAACTCGAGGCCGTCCAGCGGGTCATCGTGGCGTTGGCCAGGCAGGAGACTTCACAGCCCGGTAACGGGCGGGGGGCCTCTAACCCTGGTGGCGACAGCGAGGACGACACTGGCCAAGTCTGAAGTCCTAACTTGGACTTCAACCGCAGGCACAATAAATGTTTTTCCAATCCAATTACAGTAACTCAGTGTAGACAATCCCGCAGTCCAGAACAGAGCACAGTATTGCTAACATCTGTACATATAAAGGGAGATTATCATTACTTTGGGACTTGGTGACACTAATTTTGAGAAAACAGCGTATTTAATAATTCAGACTTTGTGCAGACACAATCGAAAATTTGTTGACGGCCTAGCGCATCGACGACGGGTCCCCCAAATCCTCTTCAGCCGCCAGTAGCTGCAAGAGCGCTTGTCGCTTTACCAGCGATACCACAAAGATCTGCTCAAGGAAATATATGAGGATAACAAGGTGGAAGTTGCATAGGAAGTTCACAAAGCCACAGATGATGAGTTTATTTAGAGAGGCTTAACTCAAGGATGCCTTCCTTCAAAATTCTTTATGCTTCACAATAATAGAGTGAAAAGATGATTGGAAGAGAGTAAAAGTAGTTCTGACTTTTCAAGCGGAAGCATTGGACATCCTCAAGAGCAGCGAATCCCAACAGTGTTGTGCGTAGATGGCATGGTCTTTCTAGTGGATAACACGGGCGACTTAAAGAAAATTGCTGATATCTGTAGTCAGAAGCAACATGTCTGGTCCTCGATTCTAGCATACAAAAATGGGTAATAAAATTGTTTTACAACGAAACTGTTCCAATAAGTATTCAATAGAAAGCCATACAATTTGTGAAACACTGCAAATACTCGGGAATACGATTGAACGAAGGTAAGGGTTATCTACACACACAATAGTAACAACATCAGAATAAATAGAGAAAAAAGCGTATGTTATGAAACAAAAAGTCCTGTTGACGTACGATAAGTATGGTGAAGTACAACGAATTGAAACGACTATTGATGACAGCACTCATATTTTAGGATGTCCTACTCATAAGCCAGATGCCCGGTGGAGATAGAAGTGGACCTAGAGGCAGTCGGCCGATTGGCCCCACAAATTCGAGGGCAAGCAAGGCCACGAAGGAGGCCTTGGTGGCATCTGCTGGGCCTCGTTAGAACCAGGGGATCGCAAAGTAAACACATTTGAACAGAGGCTTAGAAGCTTCGATTGTATGATATGCAAGGATTGTGCGCAGGTAACCACAATTATAGAGTGGGGACATCATCATCATCAACAAGCACAACATCCTGCTTAGGTCGACTGCAAGACGATGGTCTCTTCGAAGGACCTCCAACGGCTACTGTCCTGCGCCGCTCGAGTGCATTAGTACCCCTGAACTTCCTTATTTCGCCCCTACATCGAGTTATTGGCCATACCTTCTCCTAGACCCGACTCTCCGTGTCCATTTGGTCACCCTGGGAATTCACCGGTTGTACTTTCGTCTCCATACATGGCCAGCCCAACTCATTTTCTTTGCTTTATTTGAACTATGATATCACTTACTAGAGTTTCTTCCCTCATCCAGGAAGCTCGTTTGCTGAACCTAAGTGTTATACCTATCATTATTTGTTCCATGGCCACTTAAGCAGACCTAAGTTTGCTTTCCAGCCGTTTTAAGTAAGCCGCCAAGTTTCCGCTCCACATGTCATCACCGGCCGGATATATTGGTTGGATTTTTGTAGTGATAGAGGCAGGATAGGTCTCACTGGTTGGGCATGTTTGCTTGAGTGCAGCTCAGCGCACAGCTCTTACGCGCTGGATGTCTCTCTCGTGATTGGGGTCAGCACTGACAACCTGTTCAACGTAGTTATATTCTTCCCCTTCAGCGTTTCGTTAAATATGCTGAAGATGGCTCTTTCGACATGTTTATTTATCACTACTTTATGTTTAAGCATATTTATGTTATTCCCACAGCTATGTTACCAAGTTGCCGCCTCCGCTCGCAACATCAGCGACAAAGAAACGTCACCGTCGTCTGGACACCCGGCCACTGTACATTAGAGGTCAACAATTTTTCCCATCAGCAAGACTGCTCACTCTCTTCCCAGGCCCCTGAAAAACAAGCGGAGTCCGAGCCATTGGTCACATTTAAGGACTATACACAGTATTATCGACTCAACCGACAGTACTTCCCTCAACGTCACTCCAAGCTGTCCGGCAGAAACGACTGTTCGTCGCTTCCAAGCGAATACTGTCGTTCATTCAATGCGCTTACACAACATGTGTTTTACACTCAATTTTTCGCCGAATGCACTTTTTGCTGGAAGCCTGGCACACTAGCCTACATTTTATTAGTGTGCCCGCAACCCTCACCTCCCACGATTGCCTTCCCACCTTTCCCTCAATGAGCCGTGGGAGAACCTGATTACGAGCAACCTGATTACCTGGGCACTCAGAAACTTCTGGCATTACTCGGTCATCACTTAGATTCCCGGACTAGGGAACCACCCCTACTTTATGGCTCATTAACGTTTCATACTATTGCTACTGTCTGATTGTACTTCCTCAAGCATTTTTTGCAGGTGCCCTGCAGAGGGTCACTTAGCAAGACAATGTCGTCTGCGGACATCATATTGCTCAAGTATTCTCCGTTTATCCCTAATCCTGTGTTTTCCTAGTCCACTTTATTGAATGCTCTCCCTCTACCGAAGACGTGCAGTGAACAGTTTTTGCGTAATAGTATCTTCCTGTCATACGCCTTTTGCGATCGGGAATTTCCTTGTGAAAGATTATCGTGCGCCTACATTCGTTATACATTATATGTCAATTAGGAGTCTTTTGTGAGTCTTCTCTATTTCCTGGTTCTTTGTGCTTCCAGTACTGCTGCGGTGTGTACGCAATGAAACGTGTTTTCTTAGTCTATAAATGTCATGCAAAGGGGTTAAGTGTACTCAGTGTATTTTGGTATTCCTTGCTTGACGACATGGACCTGATGCATTGTTGAGTATCCTTTCCTAAAGCAAGCCCGCTCTCTGAGTTGCTGGGAAGCTAGGTTGTGACTTGTGACGTTGCCTATTACTTTGGAAAACAGCTTGTATACAACGGAGAGTGGGTTGATGGTCCTGTGATACCTAACCTCTATGGTGTGGCGCTGGTAGAAAACATTAAAGCAGTTACATTCAACCTGAAAGCTGTGAAGTCCGGAGCAGTAATTCGAATTAGGGCTGTGGATGCCTAACAATCCTTATTAAAGTTACCAAAGCATTTAAAACAGTATCCAATCCGGCCTTAAACATCATAGATAATGTCCCACCAATTCACCTGACGATCGAAAAAGAAATCGAAACATTTAAACGTACTTTTCGCCGGAAAAATGTTCACCTAGAAAAACCGCGCTTTTACGGGAGACCAAATAAGTAACAAAGTAGATATATGGCAGCTGCATCCAGCAGATAAGATATCTTTTCCCTATCTTACTCAACCAATTTCGCAGACAGATTTTGTAGTATTTACAGACGGCTCGCAAGATGAAACCGACCTAGGAGCAGCTTTTATAATTCTACACAAATCCGGCGAAATAGTAGAAACCAAACAGTACAAACTTTCGGAGTACAGCAATAACTTTGAGGCGGAAGGAATCGCGATTTTAAAAGCAATTGAATACCTCCAAACTAGCTTCAAAGAAGGCAACGTACAGTTGTATACTGATAGCCTATCAACCCTAAAAGCAAGTAGCAATCCAAATAATCGGAACCCAAATATATTTATAAATAAAAAAATGCTAAACAAAATAGCAAAACAGGTCAAAATAACGTTACCTTACATTGAAGGTCACAGTGGCAATGCCGTAACGAAATAGCGGACGGAATGGCTAAACAACAGCAAAATATGGCGAAAAAATTGACTGGCCCATTTCACTAAAAAAGCTCAATATTAACCTAGGAAAACATTGGAATGTTGAGTGGCGACAGAAGTAAATGAAAGCTACACATTCCAAAGGATAAAGAATATTCACAAAATTCCGGACAGTTTATCACTGGACACGGAGATTTCCGTTTTATTTTCATAGGTTCGCAGTTACAAATAATAATATATGTAAATGTAGCCTACCAGCAGACAGTTTCGACCACTATTTACAGGACTGCCCAATAACAAACAAACGCAGATAACAACTTAATATCCATTGAAATTATCTCGTAAGAGGAAACCAGGGCTAATCAAACATACAAAAACTAAAAATTTTAGAAGAAATGACAATACTAATTAACGCTAATATTCAACACTACTAACGCCTCGAATATTTTGTCATAATTTCACACACACGCAGAAACAAAGTCAGCGGCAAATAACGCGGTAAAAACTTTTAGATGTTTTGTATTTATCTGTGCTCTGTAGCGAGTCATTTTCAGTTGTCTTGTTTATTTACCTTTTTTACATTTTTTTATTTTAAATCCAAACGTCCATTTTCAATGTATTCAATTTACCCGTTATACCTCAGTGGAACGGGAAGGGTTTCAGTTCATGAGCCCGTTAATAATGTCTTGACTAGTTTCAGTGTCAGCCTGGCGTTTATACCGGTAGGCGTGAAGAGGGGACGCTGCAGCCCCTGAAAAGGCGTATATAGGTGCACTGGTTTGATTTTGCATTATTTAGCGTACTTGATGCGTTAATTCGTGTCTAATTTTATTTTATCTTATTGTGTACCTAATTGCGGCGGAGCAACGGCAGCCTACGAGGCAACGGCGCAGCGCGAAGACTACCCCAATCACTTTGCATGCATGTAGCGTGTGTCTTCGTGGCGCAATGGAATCGACATCAGCTTCGTAACGCGAGGGACCAGGGTGCGATCCCGACAAGGGAAAGCGGTGTTCGCTTCGAAACCTCTGTTTGGGTGTGTTACGCCACGTGACTACGCTGGCTGGATACCGTGACTCGAACGAGCCACGACGACAGGCCGCTCCCCCAAAGCTCTCTGGAACTCAAGCAACCCAAAAACTACCGGTAAAATATGAAACTGGAGGGAAAACCGAACTTCACAGGCCACCGGAAACTTAAGCCAAAGAAATGTACCTGGTTAGGCGAGTAGAAATAATGTAAAGGAAAAACTCATTCCTGATATAAAAAAACAGGGCAAATGAGGAACCGAGAAATGCTACGATAACACTAAAGGAGCAGGCTGTTTTTGAACGACCGAGCTGGTTGCTTAACGGCAAGAACTTAGAGGAGCAAATAGGTGCAAGAATGCGCGGACTCTAATGCTGTGTGAAAAGGGCTGAAACAACATAAACACAGTAACAGAGTGCCTAATCGCTCATGCTGTCTGCAATGAATGAACAGTTGCCGTCCTGGACCATTCGGTTTTATTTCAGGGTGGAAATGATAACTGGCTCGCAGTGGACATCAGCAAAAAACGACGTTACTCTTGGGAAAAAAACAAAGAAGACACGGTTATAGGGTTGCCACAACTATATGTAGGCGCATAAAGAAGAATGTTTCCGCCTTAGATTTACGAAAAGGACAGGTAAACAAAATTACCTACAAAGCTTACATGGCCTTTCACAGGACGATTTTGGCAATAAATATACCTGTCATTACCTATGACAGGTCCAGTAGGTCTCGTCGGACATTAAAGAGCTGCCATATAACTCTCCGATACCGATGGTTCCGATTTGTACCAAAAGCGTACCGATCATTCCAGGTCCGCCTTTTAACTACAATGAACAAATGCCCCCCAGCCACTATATTTCCCTCTTAAGGTGGCATATTTCATTTTATAACTTTGCGATTTATTTTTGAAGGTGGCATTTCTAGCCGCACTTTTCATAAGCGCCGGAAGACGGGCGAGAAAAATGCACTTGCCTGCACACACACACACACACACACACACACACCACACACACACACACACACACACACACACCACGCACGCACGCACGCAACCACAGCACGCACGCACGCACACACACACACATGCACGCACGCACACACACACACACACGAACACACACCCACACACACATGCACAAGCACGCACGCGGACACACACACACACACACACGCACACACACGCATACACACACACGCAGGAGCGCGCACACACGCACGGATGCTCGCACGCCCGCCCGCACGCACACACATACGCATGCACGCACCCACGCATGCGGGCACACACACACACACGCGTGCACGCGCACACACACACAACACGCGCACAGGCGCAGCACACACACATGCAAGCACGGACGCTCGCTTGCACGCCCGCACAAACACACACACCCACGCACGCACACACTCGTGCACGCACGCACGCACACGTACACACACATGCACGCACACGCACACGTACACACACATGCACGCACCCACGCACGCGTGCACACACACACACATGCACGCTCGCACGCAGGCACAACAACACACAAACACACACACGCACACACACACGCATGAACCCACGCACGCGCACACACACACTTGCGCACACTCGCACGCACGCACAAACACAAAAACCCCACACGACGCACGCACCCAAGCACGCGTGCACACACACGCATGCACGCACACACACACGTGCGCGCACACGCACACACACCACGCACCCTCGTACGCACACGCACACACAACACACGCACACGCACGCAGGCACGCACGCCCACATAGACACACAAGCACACGCACACACACACGGACGCACCCACGCACGCGCGCACATATACCCACGTACGCACGCACACACTCACACGCACACCCGCACGCACCAACGCACGCGTGCGCTCACACATCACTCATGCTCCCACGCACGCACACATACAGACACACACGCACACACACACACCCGCGCACCCACTGACGCGCGCGCACATGCACACGCACGCACGCACACACAGACGCGCGCACGTACACACACACCCACATGCACACACACGCACACACACGCACACGCACACCCAGACGCGCGCACGCACACAAATGCATGTTAGCACGTACGCACACACACAACACACACGGACGCACACACGCACACGCAGACACACACACACGCCACCACGCACGCGCGCACACACATCCCATGGACGGTCGCACGCACGCACACCCATGCATGCACGCACAAACACGCCTGCGCGCACGCGCACACGGGCACACGTACACACGCATGCACGCACCCACGCACACACACACACACACACGCGCACGCACACACACGCACACGCACAGACACGCACACGCACCACGCATGCGTACACACATACACGGACTGCACACTCACACACAGACACACACACAAGTACGCGCGCTCGCATGCGCGGACACACACACACGCGTGCACACACACGAGTACGCGCGCACACCGACGCACGCGCACACACACATACACTCACGTGCACACACAAACACACCCACACATACACGTACCCACGCACGCGAGCACACACACGTACGCACGCGCGCAAACGCACACATGCACGCTCGCACGGACGCACACACGCACACACACAGGCACACTCGCACGCACGGACACACACACATGCTCACGCGCACACACACGCACGCACCCACACACACGCGCGCACGCACACACACACACACATTCACGCACATACACACGCACACGCACGCACCTACGCATGCGGGTACACACACAAACGCACGGACGCACATACGCACGCACACACACAACATACACACACGCACGCACGCACACACACGACACACAGACACGCACGCAGCCACGCACGGACGCTCGCATGCAGGCAAGCACACACACAAGCGCGTGCGCTCACGCACACGCACACACACATGCACGCACCTACGCACGCGCGCGCACACACACGCATGCACGCGCACACACGAACGCACACAGAGGCATGCACGCTCGCACGCAAGCACACACACGCACACGTATGCACACACGCACACACACAAGCATTCACGCACGCGCACACACACATGCACGCAAGCACACACACACACACACACGCACGCTCGCACGCATGGACACACACACACACATGCACGCATGCATGCACACTCACGCACGCACATGCACACACATACACACCACACGGCACATGCACGACGCACACACGCGCCCGCGCGCACGCACACGTACACGCATACACACACACGCACATGCACACGCACACACGCGCCCGCGCGCACGCACACGTACACGCATTTCAAGCCACACAAACCTGGCTACGTTTCTCTTACTTTCGCGTTGACAGTGCCAACTGAAAATATTACACAAGGTTTCTTTGAGCCCCGACGTCAAAGTAGCCGCGCAATGTTTCTTTTAACCATCCTTTGGTAAGAGCGCAGGTAGCTACCACCAACAAAAGTAAAAGCCTCCTAATCAGTAAAATATTCTTACGATGGCGATATCGCCCATATTATTCTTCCCAAAAAACGAGGATTTTCGCTTGAGACGAATTCAAGAAGTACCTTATTCGTCCCCGGAAGACCCTTGTCTGTGTTCTTAATTAACGAGAGCACGTCCCCGCCAATTCCTAAAGTCTTAACCACTTAATGGACAGAAAGGAGAACGGAACGTGCCAATCTTCTCGAAAAGTTAGCGTCTGTGCGCTTTTTCTCTGCCCCTTTTTGTCACTGCCGCTAGAGCGCCAGTGATAGGTAAAATCGCCAGCACCTGACGGCCGTCTGGCGTAGTGCCGCAAACTGCACTCGAAAATTAGCCGCCGGTAAAGCGACAGTCGCACGATGACCAGAGCCCATTCAACAGGCATTTCTTCGAGCTGCGAGAGCACCGTCAGGGATACGGATTTTTATTTGAAGCCCGGGCGCATATAAAAGCGCACAGAAAGGAACGGTACCGCTTCGCACAAGTGGCGCGATGACTGGGTGAACGCGAAGCTGACTGCCGCACCTAGCAGTTTTCTTGGTTTGGATATGTTTATACGAAGTTATGTTCGGAGACTGGGCCGTTTTCTGCGTGGTCATGTTTCGAGACTCGGTCAAGTATTCTGCGTGGTTTCGTCGTTACGTTAACCGACCAAAGAAGAACGAACGCGCGGTCATTAAAGTATGTACAATGTACGTGTGCCCGATGGCTTAGCGAACCTCTAAGAGTAGTGGAGGGCGCAGCGGGACGAGCGTTTGCCCAAAATTTTTTAAGTCGTTCTGTGGCCACCGTTCGTCTTGAGTGGTCTGCCGCGTGTGGCGCCAATTAAGCAGTTCATTAGCGTTTTGGCTTGCCGGCCTTTCGGCCTCTTTCATTTTGGAACTAATATTTCTCTTCACACCGCCAAAACGACGCCACTTATCGCATCAAGAGATAGAGCGAGCCACCCCGTGACGCGTTTCTAAAGCCGTGCTTTACCAGTTATATCGCGCATCAGGCAGGTGGCGTCACAAGTGGCGCCCTAGTGCGGCCACGTTTTCTTGCGCACATTCGCCGGCTCAATCACCAGCTTAGGCAGCATCATATGAAAAAAACGTCGCGTCGTATGGTGGGTTGTTCCTAGGCCTTATTTCTTTCGCCGTTTTTTCTCTCTGTCTTGATTAGTCCCGCCGAAATTATTGGCGACCCGTCGGATGCGAGACCAGACGCACTGGTCGCTGCGGTTACTAGTTACTCCCACAGAAAAAGTCGCAGCTGCGGTGGTATTCTCTTTATTGTCCGTTTTAAATACGTATATCTTGCGTCCGTTTTATCGTCACATACTTCCGGTTAAGCATGTGGGCCTTTTCATATACCGTTACTGTTCTTGGAAACGCATTTTAAATTACAAAAAACCATGTCAGACGTTTTTCCTGTGTGTTTATTTGAACAAATTTTTAAACTACAAACGCGATGAGATTTTTTTGTGACGACGGGGAATGTTTTCACCGCAAGGGGATGAACTTCCAAAGATGGGAGCTACAGCAAGCTGTTTCCTTTGACAGCAAAATGCAACTAATGCTATAGCTACTCATTTTTTGCAGTCGGACACCGTTTTGAGGTAGGCGACAATGACTGTGCATCAAGTTAACCCTCCCATTACGCATTTAGGCATCGACGCCCTTGCGGCATGCTCACATGAACTTTTGCAAGAGCCTCGAATGGTGCGGTACGCCGTTGGTATTTTCGTTGGGCTCTACGAGTGAAAAAATGTGTAAGCGGCAGGGATTTTCGTGTGCTAACGACGTACTTGTTTCGTGTGAAGTCTACGAACGTTAAACTGGTGTGTGTAATCGGCAAGCACCAATAAAAGCTTATACGTTTCATGCCGAGTGCTTGTGCAATTTTGGTTGTCTGCTCGACAGCTATCGAGCTCGCAGACGATTGTTTTTTTTCATTGCGTGATGGCCTTGGTGACAAAGTGGATACACCGGCTCACGGTGTGCTGCAAAAGCGATATAGTCAATATCGTTTCTTCATTACGGACCACTGACTGAAAGCCGTAGGTGGCGAAGAAACGAAGGGCGCAGAACACTTCGACCTTGGCACTCAGCTCGCGGGGCCACCGTCCAAGTTCGTCCCACAGCTATTCGCACAGTCATCGCACAGTCCTCTTTGATAGAGAGAAAAAACATGTTTATTGAGCTTTATGTGGCTCCAGGGGCGGTTGTGACTGCTGGCTTGTGCCGGGTGGCGCCATCGGCAGCTCTGGTGACCAAGGAGGTTTGTACCTCTAGGTCTGAGCTCCCCAGCGCCTCGACCCACTGCTCATCGCAGAAAATTAGGGGAAAGGTATCTTTAGGGCACCCCCAGAAGATGTGGGGAAGGATGACGAGGGAGCCACATGCAAGACATTTTGAGGAAGGGTATAACGAAGGGTGGATTCGGTGGAGTATAGCGGGATTAGGGAACGTGTTCGTCTGAAGGAGACACCACGTGTGTTCTTCGGAATTGGTAAGTTTGACGTGAGCTGGGGGTACCTACGGTTGTAGAGGCGGTAATGAACGGTTATTTCTTTGTACGTAAGGAGTCTATCTTTGGCGGATCTGGCCCTGTCATAGGGTTCGAGGCTTGCCCCGGCTCGGATTGTGAGCCCTTGAGCCGTATTGTGGCCAGCCTCATTATCAGCGAGGCCAGCGTGTGCCGGAGTCCAGACAATTTCTACCGGGGAGTCGAGTAGTTGGCGTCGGATAATTTTGGATGCCTGTGGCGAAACATGGCCGTTGGAAAAATTGTGAATGGCCGCTTTGGAATCGGAGATGATTACTCCTTTGAGAGAGGGCTAAAGTTATTGCCGCCTCTCCCGCCGTGGCGGGATGGGAAGTACTTAAAGGTAGGAGTCAAGAGGGGGATTATCTGGGTGGTTTATAGCTGTAATGGGGAATGCGGCGCGGTGTCTGTATTCTGCAGCATCTACATAGACCACGTCTGATCAAGCGGCGAGTCGTTTTTGAAGAGCGCGTGCTCTCTGTTCCTGCGGCTCGCGTGGTATATGGGATGCATGTCGCGGGGTATTTGTTTAATTATAAGCTGTGCATGGGTTTCAGAAGACAGGGAAGTTTTAGCCTCAGGCATTCAATATGACTTGAGGGCAGTCAATATGAGGGCAGTCAATATGGGTTCCAGTGGGAGTTTTAGACAAGCGGACGACCTGATTGGAAAGGTGGGCTTCAATAAGCTCCTCTGCCGTATTGTGCACACCACGGGACCCAAGCATTGCAAAGCCAGGTTCCGAGCCAGCCACGTCACCCACACCTCCATGACAAAGCTTTCGTCGTGGCCTCTTCTGTCACTCCACAGAGTCGGCGACGAAAATGGGGTGGTTGCGATCCTCTCATAGGGCAAACAGGCTCACAGCTAGTAACGTCCACACAATTTTGCCTTCCGACATGGGCTTGAATGTGCGCTTTTGACCTGTCTGAGCTCAGTGGCCTTAAGATTCCCGCGGGAACTACAAGGAAAATTGTTGGCGATTATCGGCGTTATGAAAAAACTGACCGTTTGGCGGGCCTTAGGAAAAGAGGCCAGTTGCAAAGTTCTCCGTTCAGTTAAGATTACCTGAAACTGCATTGCTATTTTTTTTCATAATTTATTGTGCACTTGTTCGCACGCCCTTTTAAAGTTCGCGAATGAATCATCATTCAATACCCATACACTAAAGAAATACTTAACACTTTGAGCTAGAAAAACGCTGCCACTATACCCCTGTGCATAAGTGCGCATAAGAGAATAACGTATGCTGGCCCGTGTTGCATTTTTATATTGATGAATTCATAAAAATCGTAACACCTACCTTGCCGGTGAGAATCCAACGGGGACATTCATTACGCAAAATAAAAGTGAAAATTATTCTCCAATGAAGAAAAAATTGGGCCCATCTCCCCGCGAGGGGGACTCGAGTAAGTGCGTCGCATAGAGGGTGGGTGTATTGCGTTAACGTTTAGTGTTTGGGGAGTAGGTGGTAGTGAATGCGTTGTATCAGCAGCTTCTTGACGTAGTTTGAATGAGTTAAGGATATAAGGCGCGTTCGTAGCCTTTGATTCTGTGTCGGTTTTGTTGCGCAGTGGGAAGGGCACCATGTACCTCGCGTTCCGTCCACAGGTAGTGAATGCGTTGTATCAGCAGCTTCTTGACGTAGTTTGAATGAGTCAAGGATATAAGGCGCGTTCGTAGCCTTTGATTCTGTGTCGGCTTTGTGGCGCAGTGGGAAGAGCACCATGTACCTTGGGTTCCGCCCGCAGGGTCATGGGATTGAAACCTGGCGCCGATAAGTATTATTTTTTTATATAGTGTAGGGGGAGGGGTGCGGACCTGTTGTTGAGAACGAGGAGGGTAGCGTGATGCGGGAGAGGAGGAGTGGGGAGAGGGCACCCATGCGCGCTGAGCTGTTTCGGACGGACGTCCGACGCTACATGTGAGTTAAATAAATGCTCTGCATTTAAACACGCGAGGAGCAGCGGAGAGCAGGCGAGGAGGAGTGGGGAGAGGGCGCACCTGGAACGGCTGTTGCGGACGCCGACGCACGCCAACGCCGACAACGCCGAGGGACATCGTGAGTTAAAGAAATGCTCTGCATTTAATATAAATCGGGTTTGCTGACTGGATGCTCAAAACAAGGGTCACACTAGATAAACGGTCCAACAAGCATGCATATCGCAGGGTGACGGGCCATATTAAAGTCATAACCACGAACGAGTTCCTGTGTCCTCTCAGATAACAGAAAAAGACAAAGCAAAGAAAAGGCCGCGAATCAGCTTCCAAAGGTTCTTGCCCGGAAATATAAGTGAGCCTAAGTGTGTTTGAGACAAAAACTCGAGTGTAACTGTTTCAATGCTGACAGATGGGCGAAGTTCTGGCAGGTCGTGTTTTCGTTAGTTCCCCACGGCAGATGGAAGTCTCAGGTGCTACCAGTGAAGCGTCTGTTTAGGCTCGTCATGGCGGACAATCAGATGGGTCCTGCATGCCTCTCATCTAGCTGGCCTGCGAGGGATTGTACTGTGAGGGCGAAGCCGATGTCGAGATAGTCCTTCGTTAGTGGAGGGTGCTGAATGTGATGATGGATGTAGAAATATCCCCGTGTATGGAATCGAGTATATCTCAGAGTTATCTTTTCTACACCAAACAAGGCGCAATGATACAATCAGTGCCGGCGCTGCCGGGTTTCCTTCTGCTTGTCATTTTTGCTTTGTAGTGGCCCGGGATCTCTAACGCAACTTCACCATGCTCACGCACACGCGCCCACTTTAGCGCAGCGCGGCGTGGTTTGGCATTGGGACAGCTTGGCCCTGGAGTTTATTTTGGTGCTTGTTTCTTGAAACTGGAATACTTGGTGTGGCCTTCGCTTTTTGATTCGCGATACAGGTTACTTACCCTGTCAATAGAGGGCGTCCACATTTTCCATCATTTGTGATAACATATATTCCAATACATTCTTTTAAATATGCTCATTAAATGTCATACCGAAAGCCTTAAAAGCGGAAGTTTGTAAAAGACTACCGATGTAGTTCTCCGGAATAGAAAACGGCACCCGCAATATAGAGTGAAGAAATACCTCGTGGCACTAAGAACGGCATACGTACTTTGGAAGCGAAAGCCAGGCGACACTTTCTAACAACATATTTGGCTACAGAGCCATATTTGTGTCTCTGTCCCTGCTTTCGTTTTTTAGTATTTTGGAGGGAATTGTTTCGACCGGCTCCTTTTCTACTGCACCGCTTTTGGTTGCAATTCAAACCACTCTCACCATTTCGGACTCCAAGACAACCCTGGCCTACTTCGTAGAAAGAAGGGTCTCCACCTTCACGGTCAATATCTTACCTCAAGCCTAGAACACTATCCCACGACATGCTCGACTGGTGTGGACGCCGAGTATTCGACCCTCCCGGGATACGAGATGACACCTGAGATGTGGAAGGGGCAGGATGGGCACATTACGCGAAATTACCCACTATTACCGTCTGAGTCACCAAAAGTGCCTGTACCCGCCGCGGTGGCTCAGTGGCTAAGATGTTGCGCTGCTGAGCACGAGGTCGCGGGTTTGATTCCCGGCCACGGCGGCCGCTCTTCTGATGGAGGCGAAAAGCAAAAACGCCCGTGTGTGCGAGATTTCGGGGCACGTTAAAGATCCCCAGGTGGTCAAAATTAATCCGGAGCCCTCCACTACGGCGCGCCTCATTCGCCTGCGTTTGCGTCGGCGCGTTAAAACCCTACAATCAATCAACCAAAAGTGCCTGCAATGCACTCCGCTCAGAAACTCTGACACTACGTGAATTGGCGGAAGATACAAAAAGCTACTTTCCCGCACTCCGTTTGGCGCGTTAAGAAATCTTAGGGAGACCAACAGGGAAATGCAAAAGATGCGGCGCTTCGGCGGCACAGCTTAACCGCATCGTATGGAGATGTCCAGAGAAGCCGTCGTCCCCTTACACTGAAATTTTGAAATGTTTTGAACAATGACTGACCGCCCTGCTTAACTCTGAACTTCAGGTTCAGGTCCAAGAAGCAGACATCCAGCTGGCGAGGCCGCCGCCGAGGCGCACGGGTTCATGACAGTCATCTAACGTGGCGGAGTCGCTGTCGCTCCTAAGAAGGTTCCCCTACTTTCAGCGATGGCGATAAACGTTTTCCACTCACTCAGACACGACGTTTTCATTTTTGTTTTTGTTTCTTCGCCTTTCGACGCGAATGAGGCCAGCAAGCAGACTGGCTCATTCCAAGGCTTCCTTAAAATAGGGGTTGTGAGCGGCTGGTGTACACTCCTTCTACTCACGTGCAATCACATTCTGTTGTCATGCGGCACGCACTGTTCTACAAATATACGTTTCCAATAAACGATGTCGTGTATATTATAAAATGGGCACATTACTCCTTCAAACCTCCGGATTCTTGGATAATCTTTTAGGGTGAATGGGCTGCGACAAAGATAACAGCGACAACAACTTTGAAAGAATGAGAGTGAGCGAGAGAAAAAACTTTATCGAGTATGGGGGGAAGGAAAAATGTGAGACTGCTATGGCCGGGGTCTCAAGCGCAGGACTCCGGTGGAGAAGACTCCGACACTCGCCCGCAATTCTTAGCAGCTTCCGATAATCCTCCAAAGTAGACCTCTCCAAGGTTACCTCTTGTGATCTGTTAATGTGTTTTGTGCCTGGAACATTATTCGAAAATTCCGGAAATAAATTGCGAACAATATTGCGAACAACCATTGCGAACAACAATTCCGAACAACAAATTGCGAACAACAAAGATTGCGAACATAAATAGATTTATTTTGTCCCGGAATTTGTGGCAGTTTGATAGATTTTTGCTGAGAACACAGGTGCTTGTCTTGACTTTTGTAGATGCGTTATTCTCGATTTTCCCTAAATGAATAATGTGCTGCGTGTTCAGTTCTTTGGGCGGGGACAAGAAACGCTTGCGCTCTCGTCTTTCCCTAGTGAGACGTTCATGATGGGCTTCATAGGGTAGGACCAAACAGGTGCGATCCAAGAACCATTCCAAAGTAAGGATGAGTTCAAAGGTGTCAGACCTTTTGCTTCCTTCCAATCCGCGTTATATTGAGTTTACTGGAGTGGTAGCTTCACACCAGGTGGATCGAGCCGGTGTGTATTATTCCCCAACTAAGGTAGCCCTTATTTAGCAACCAGTTATCCCAACGTTCAGCTTCATTTGTCTATAAAGCTCTTTTCTTCCATATAAAAACTCATTGAAAAAAGGGGAACTGAAGCCCTGTCTGTCTATATCTGATCTTGCCGTTGATAGCTTGCGTACGTTGATACGTAACACGTTTGATTGCGAGAAAAAACGGTTTCCTAACCCCTGTAGTATCCAAAAGGTTGCATGAGCGTCTTCAACACCGACTCAGGGTCATATTTGAATCAGTCGCTATATGAACCCAATACATTGTTGCGATGTATTTGCGTCACCAGTGTGCACAGTCGTTTTGTTCTACAAAGGTCACGCCGGGGCTACGGCAACAGCTGCGCAATGACAGCAGTGGAACCTCACTGCACAGAGACTCTCTGACACCGTCGGTCCATTGAGCATCATTTGCGCAACTTTCTCATGCCAGCTCCCAGGGGTATCGACGAAGTCAGGCGCTGAGGCACTGTGTCTTTAGTGAAGTTTGTAGGCGCAAGGCACCTAAGGCCAGTGGGGCCAGTGGTACGCATGAGTTTGTATATTGTCAAGTAGCCAAAGATGACATCGGGTTGTTGAAGGAATCGTTTGCTGGAACGAGATTGTTGCCCTCAATAAACGGGAAAATCTAAGGCATCGAGACGCAATCAGCAAAGTGGCGTGCACAGATGAACGTCGGCGTATAGAACCCCGGGACTACTGCTTTCTGCAAATTTATCTGTTCTGCTCTCACTCGTATGAAGAGCGATCGAGAAGATCGAAAAGACTAACTATTGTACACAATATTTTGCTGTTACTTCCTCTGTTATTTTTCTTGTATGATTTCTGTTGTATCACTTCACTGCGTTCTCAGAATAACACTGTTCATAGCTTTCGCCACTGCTGATATTTTTTTTCTTCTACCCGTTAAATCTCAAGGGGTCCCATTACAGTGCTAAATTCTGGGACCCCTTTCTGTATAATATTTTTTTCACACATTGTATATTTTCTTACGAAGAATAAACTGAAACTGAAACTGAAACGGTGGCAGGTGGTACTCCATTTCACTTTCGGCATGAACGACAAATTGGCCACTTTTTTCCATAATCGAAATAGGTTTTTTTTCTAAGCTGGATCAGCGGTCCTTGTTCGTGGTGCTAAAAAAACTAGACCGCGAAGTGTGCCCTTCGTGTAAGTTTAGGCGAGAACAGGGCCGCCGTTTACACAGGAAAAAAATTTCAAAGATGCTCATTCGTGGACGTAACGCGCGTATACATATCTACCACGAAACAGTTCTAAGTTTCACCGCAGGACAGCTGTGGAAGGAGCGGAACTTTATCGTGTAACTGCGTTTACTTCTTAAAGAAACAATCTCTGAAATGGTGTGTAAATTCATTGATCCTGGCCCGAAAAGAATGCTTCGGTTTCGTATCACGTACGTCACGCCGATAGTAACAACACAGACAGAAACTCTACTTCGAAAATCATGCCTCCCGCCTCAGGCTACGTCAACGCCCTCTTGCTCCCACGTTCATGTCCCGAAGGTAGCTGAAATTCCAAACCGCGCAATTTCGTTCGGCGTTCCCGTCAAGACCGTGAGTTCACTCTAAACAGTTCTGAATTTCATCAACAGTTGTCCAACATTCACGCAGGCGTTTGTATGACGCTGCGGTCTCTCGTGTATCCAGGGCGCGCACTCTTTCGAGCTGCCTGTCCTGAGACCGAATTCCGTCAAACTCAAGAACGTGCGTTCCCCGCTCGAAATAACGTTAGCATGCAGGCATCTCTGTGCCATCATTGCGTCATGCGTCTTGACAGTTCTCTTGAGACATACTGCGTCCGGCAAGAAAAAAATGAACAAACGCACAATACACTAAAACACAGCGGGTACTTTGAAGATTACATTATGAGGTAGAACGCGTCGCCGCTATAGCTCAGACGATGAGGCGGGCCGTGTGGAAGGTTCCGGAGCAGGTTTGACCACCTGGCGATCTCTAACGGGTGCTTTCAAGGCATCCTGTGGTAACGGTAACGGTGTGTCAGACGCAGTCATGAAAAGGAAACCGCATAATATAATAGCCCAGTTGTTTTATTTACCCGCATACATTGGTCCTCACGGGGTTCGAGAAACAATTCACTGGGAGCAAGGACGCCTCTGGCAGGCAACGGCTCTTCAGGACGTCTTTTAGGGCGGCTTTTGCATGGTAGGAGGTTCAAATTATGTGTAGTGGGCTTGGCGGTGCACCCAAATCAATTCTTCCAGGGTGTCATATGTTCCCGTTGGAAACCTTCTGTATGTGGAAGCGTTATATCAGCGCCTAGGCGATGATACATTGCTTAGTGATTTACGACATCCTTTTGTAACAATTTTGCGGTGATTTACGACATCGCTAGACGCGATTTACGACATCCCTTTCTTCTCGCCTCGGTTTTCTAATTCTGTAATGTGCACTCTGGCGCATAATGCCTCACAATGTGGAGATGCAAGGTTCTCCAAGCTGTTCATCAAATGGAAATCTTTCGTGTTATTGGTGAAGGCGAAAGCATAAAATCTCTGTTTGAAGTATGCACGTGGCGAGGTTCAGAAAATAGATGGTCCAAAAAACATGAAGTTGCCCCAGTCACGAACGGTGAGCCGGGGATGGCTGGCCGGTGGCACACAGTACAAAACAGTGTCACCCGTTTCATAACATTGCAGTACTCACACGCAGTCAATGTTACGTCACTGAAGCGGACCATCAACCTACCCCTAACCACCGCGTGATCACTCGTTTGTGCCTTCTGCACGCATTCTACTGCCCGTCACAATCAAGACATCCTTTATTGACGCGACCACCCAGCGCTTATTCCAGTCGGTACCACAGAAACCCACTCGCTAGAATCAAGGGCCACATATAATCAATGAATGGATCTTTCTTTCCTCATACATAGTCATCTGGAATCACTACTCAGTGGCATAGGTTCGTGCGCTAACCGCAAAATATCTTACAAAAACCTAAACATTGAAATTGCTGAACTTTCAGCGTTCACGAGCTAGGCCTTCCGAATTGATTTTCCTAATCCTGCAGTATTCTTTTCTTCTCTCCAGTTAATCATGTTCACAATAGTTTTGCTATTCAATGCCCGTTTCCATTGTCTTCTTTATTTATTCGCTGTTGTTTTCACTACAGATATTGCTATACCCTGGCGCTAGCCTCCCTTCATAAAAGCCCTCGGGCCTTTAAGGCGCAGACTAATGGAAAAGGAGATGGAAATAAAAGGGAAACAGCACTGCTGGAGGTATTTCGGAGGAAAGGTATGGGAAAGAGCGACGCCTCGCGCGGCGGGAAATGCCGATGTCTAGGGAGCCATCGTCGAGCCATCCTTGTCGGACAGAGCGCGTTTCTTCTTTTCCCGTAGAGCGCAGCGCCGGGCAATCTTTTTTCATGGGGAGATGGCCTATAATCACTGGCTTAGAGTGTTACTTTTCGATGAAAAATGTTCTCGGCCTAATTCCAAGATTACGGAAAAAAGAGTGCTGAAAGGTAAATGCTTCCAGGGCATTTATCTGCGCGTGTCACTGATTGAGTGCTTCCGCGGCGCCTATGTGTTCTTGCTATTGCACAAGATTTCGCACCAATAGAACATAATTTCTACTAGAAACTCACTGTGTTATCTCCAGGCAGTTTTCTTATAACAGGAAGTTTTCTTATAAGACGTAACGCATGTCATAAATTAGAAGGGACACCCTACGTACTTTGCAATAGGTATAGACCTTCATCTTGCATCATCAGCAGTGACTCATAAAACGTGAGAACACCAAAATCTGGGCCGATTTTTGTAAGACAATAGCCTTTGTTGGGCTACGTAGCGCAAAAAGTTAGATCTAAACTGTCTGTTTGTCGGTCACCTGATGAAACCGCACCTCCAAAAAAAGTTTAATGTTTCAACACAAACCGCACACAGACAACAGCGTTCGAACCTACTAGAACTGGTGCCATGACTAATCTATGTCCACATTCTTCAGCCCAACGTAAACCTCAGGCATTGTCGAGCCAAAATAAATTGCATAACCGAACACATCAGTGCTGTTCTAAATATGTATACATGTTAAAGTGATTTGTCTCCGGCAAATAAAAAAAAACACGCGTTGAAGCGATGTGGAAGCGTGGCGAAGTACAATTCACGGTTAAAATAAAACAAAAGGTACCGGCTCGAGGTGCTCGAAGCAGAATAGAAACAACAAGGTACGCACAGGAGGTGCACGAGCGGTGGGAACACGAGAAAATAAAGTGCATTGATTGTATTCGTCATGGGAGGAGAACTCGGTGGAGGGGGAAAGTGCAGGGCGGGTGACAGGAGAATAGAGGAGAGGTGGTCACGTGGAAGGGGAGGAAGGAGACTACCACCTTTCAACGTTTTTAACCAAACAAGTAGATATGCGGGCAATCTTTCGTTCGAGTTGCTGGGCGGGTAGAGCTCGGTCATTTATTAAAAATGCGCTGTACGTATGGAACTAAAGTAAGCCAAATCGTTGACTGCAGCAGTATCAACGTGACCTTATACTGCTGCTAACCTAATTCTGGAACGAAGCAAACGTAATTTACCACACAGAACAAGAGTGACACCAGAGAGCTCATCAATAACATAACCACCAGCCCACCTTCCTATGCAAGCTGTTACTAGCCTACTGGTGAACGGAACTAGGGACACCCCGGATTTACAAACCAGGAGAACACGCTGAGTGAGCTCCGAACCACTCTTTCTGCTGATAATAATGGTGTTACTCTGTTCTAACAGAGGACCAAAGGCCGAATTCCTAACGAATTCCTCCTCAAGCAGGCTTTGACAAAGAACCACGCAGAAACAGTGGAGTGTATACCTAATACAAAGATGAAGGACGTCACAAGACGGCTGAAAAACGTCCTCTCTGATTTGCCTCTTCATTCTCGCTCAGTGTTCAGTCACCTGTCATCCCAACATGTCGTTAAGCATTTTCACTCGTTGATTAAAAAAAAACAAATATCACTTTATGTGGCGCCTGCGGAGAGCTGCGATAGCGGCTGATGCGGTGGCACCCTGCCGTATTTGAGTACGCAACAGCACCACTCTGTTCCGTCACCCGGAATGAATGACACACTTTTTCATTAAAAGAAAAAAAAGTCAGAATCTGGAACTGACGTGGTGTGCAAGTCATGATCATCTGCTGGTAAGGCTTTTTTTCTGCGCTATTTTCTTTCTCGGTAGGTGGCGTAACTAATGACTCGCGGCCGCCGAATTAGCGCTGCGCAGAACGTCGCACCCATAAGCAATTTTCCGCTTTTTGACTCATAAGAGTTAATGGTTAGCGCGTACGCGTAGTGAGCCAGAGACGATTAATATCTCCGCCGTAATGCCAGCCCTGGACGAAGCCAAACACTTTTGCCGAGGGTGCTCTATGATTCTGAATCGCTCGGCTTGATTCACGGTTTAGGTTGGCGCTGCGGGGCAGCCGTTACTTTAAGGCGTGCAATTTTACGTGCAAGTAAAGGCGCTCACATTACTTCAGCGATTCATGATTGCTGAATATAACTTAGAGTGACCATGAAGACGAAATAGAAGTTTGGTTCGTGATAAAAACATCGCTCGTCTCGATAACAGTATTTCCAATTTTATCTCGAACTTTAGACAAGCAATCGACATATTCAAGAAAACGGATGAAGCAATGGAGACTTCCCAGCCACCTTCCGGCGATTTCTTGGTGACGTCACAGAATCTTCCTCTATGGGTGATTGGCGGCCGTTGACAAAAGTTACCACCAAGAAACATGGCTGGGCGATGGTAGCCGGGCCTCTAGTCCAATATGGTTGTATAACTTAAACGATGACGTGCGGTTAACGAAATGATAACGATGTGTTTAGTGCTGGGCTATATCCCGTCGCTGTAGAGTGACATTTAAAAGTTTTGAAATATTTGTTTTTAATATATTTTTAATAAATATTGTTTTTACACTGATAAGAACGCCTTCTTCTGCTGATATGGATTTGAGTTACCAATGACCAGTTCTTTAGAATTGAAGAAAGTTGTATTCGGTCTTCACGGTTTCTCTGAACACTGTTTGGACCTGTTTCGGAAGCCAAGTTAAGTAAGAGCAGTACCAGTTCATAGATACACTATAATTGCTGCGGCGGCCGCTTTTCTGATGCCGGCGAAAAGCAAAACCGCCGGTGCGTTCAATATCCGGGCGCACATTAAAGCTGCCGATCTGGTCAAAATTAATCTGGAGCCATCACTACGGCCCGCCTCATAACCAGTGTAGTTTCGATGCGGTAAACCCGACAATCAATCAATCAATCAATCAATCAATCAATCAATCAATCAATCAATCAATCAATCAATCAATCAATCAATCAATCAATCAATCAATCAATCAATCAATCAATCAATCAATCAATCAATCAATCAATCAGTATTACGCTATAATTGTTCGTGGTGATACTACGCATACTTGGCCTGACTGCGTAAGCCTGGCCAAGTCTCAGATGAAGAACTGCGCGCAGGACGACGGGTTTACAACATGTAGTCACCGATGGATGCGCCTGAATAAACTTATGCAGCGACCAAGCGGCCCTACAGTTCTGATGATTGATCACAATGCCCGGAGAGTCGGGTTAGCGTTTTAGAATCCTAACCATCACCGACTTTGTAAAGCATAACTTACAGCGAGGGTCAGCCTCATATGGCAATATTTTAAGATATCTTCATTACAGTATGTACACATGGACGTTTTCTTGGTTTGTTGTGTTATCGCTTCGCTGTGTCATGTTTTCAGCTGCGCGAGGTAGTTACCCATCTGACAATGAGCTTTTTGTTAGGTGTTCCGACGTGTTTGGACCGGATTGATGAGGACGACGAAGTCAGATAAAATGCTTAGGACATAGAAGGCTATAGAGTTATGTGCTGGTGTCATGGCAGTCATGCTCTAAGTGCTTGCCAGGGATGAAGAAAAAGCAGGGCAGGGACTGATGCTGAAAAGGTAGAGGAAGAAAAGGTGCGCTATCGATAACAAGCCTGCTACCACTGTGATTTTCCTTGCTCAGATCCGTGGAAATAACCTGTAAATACGTCTCAATACCCCACCGCTCTTTCGCCAAACTCTTAACGCAGGGAATATTGTACTTAGAGTCTCATTACTGTTTTTCTTATGGCAAATATACGGTTATTTGTTAAATGAGCGGGAGGCTCCCATGAGAGTTTTGTCTCTTGCGGTTTTTGTCGATGTTTTCATCCGTGCTTTGAGCGCCATCCGGCTATGTTACATTCACCGTAATGTAAACTGAAGTGGTTAACGTAGATGCCTTCGTACAGGTTTGCTATTGATTATTTACACAGCACCAGGTCCCCCGTTAGAACACTATTCTCATGGTGAAGAAGTGAGCTAGCCCCGTAAAACGGTATTCACACGACGGCGGCGGATGGCGGATGTCTCCGTCTGTGAATACCACGTAATAGGGGTTCCCTGTAATCAGACCCCTGGCAGTTAATCTTTATGCCCGCCGAGAACTGGCCCATGCTCTCAAAAACAGGATCACCAGGCTGTTAGGCTGTTTTGTCCGAGCATGCGGCCCGCTCTTGACATCTGGTAATTTGACGTCGGCGTTTTTTCCTCGATTAAAGCTATCTTTGGTGGCAATTTTTTGGTTAATGTTACTGCAACCGGTATCTGACACCGTGGAGGGGGAGCCCGGAATAACTAAAATGGAGAGGAAAACGTGATAGGGGAAAACAACGTAAAAGAACAAAAACAAAATGACTCAAACAAAAAAATCGGTATGCCGTTTGCGTGTCTTACATACGTTTGCGATGCTTTTTTAAATTTTGATTCTTGTTAATAAGCAATGCAACAGGCTGATGGTAGCGAGAGAATACGGACAACCCGCGGAGACTTGCTGCATCATTTGCGAGAGAAAAAAATCGATAGTTTTTCAATCACACGCTGATTCTGTATACCATTCCATTCATTATCATCACCATCACGAACATCACCATCATCAGCCTATCTACGCACACTGCAGGGCAAAGGCCCCTCCCATTATTCCCAAATTATCCCGGTCCTGTGCTAATTGCGACCAATTTATCCCCACAAAGTTCTTTGATCTCATCTGCCCATCTAAATTTCTGCCACCCCCCGTCCGCTTGCCTTCTGTAGGGGTCCACTGTGTTACCCTTTATGACCAATGGGTATTTTGTCTTCGCATTACATACCCTGCCCACACCCATTTCTTCCTAATCTGCTAATATGTCCTTAACACCCATTTGTTCCCTGAACCACTCCGCTCTCTTCTTGTCTCTTAATGTTACACGAATAATATTCCGTTCAATTGCTCGCTAAGTCACCCTGTATTTAATGGGACAGACAACCGATTTTTGTCGCGTATATATTCTCTAGCTCATATGAAAGCCAGCGTTTTATATAGCCCGGTAACCACAAGCAATTTCTAAACAAACTGGCGGACATAATTTTAATTTGGCAGCAAACTTCCTGAAAACGGAAGGGTGGCGGTACGTAGTGTCGAAACTTGGAACTACAATATGTGTCCCTGTCACGTGACCTGCAAACTAGCAGCTACTGTAACTGCTGAAGCGTTTATTTACGTATTGAAAACCTTTTAACACAAGTATTTGTATACGGTTAAATTGTATATGTATTTTTTAGCATTATTTTGAAATTTTTTTAGACACGCCGCCCGCCGCCGCTGGGTTGCTCTCAGTGTGGCTAACTGAGCCTCCATGCCCAGAATCAACGGCAGCGTTCAGTAAACAGACCCAGTGAAGGAGCTTTGACGATTCTGCCTGAGGCAGAGACGTTTGTTCTGCCAAAATATTTGATTTAAGTTTCCAAATACGCCAACGGCAGCTTAAAAAAAAAAAAAAACGTCGTGCCCGGGGAGAATCGAACTTCCCGCCTCCACAACGTGAAGCCAGATTAACCTATCGTCTATCCCAACAGATGGCGCATTCGTGCAAAATAGACTGTTGCATTAAAAAAACACCTACAGGAACAAGAAAGCCTGCGATTCAAACTTTTTTAGCTGGGAACAAGTTTTTAAATATTGTTTTTATTTCGCATACAGACAAAGTATGTTGCCGAGCTACTCTATGTCATGGTTGCCAGCATTAGTTTTAAGAGGGACACATATGGTTCGTAGATAAAAAAAAATTCGATTTAAAAAGTTCTAGGGCGTTATCAGCGCAACCGTTTCTCGTCAAGGTGCTTTAAGTGATGCCCTTTCATTTGGGATAGAGAATATATACTCGACAAAAATTGGTTGTCTGTCCCTTTAAGTTAAACTCTCTTAGTGAGCCAGTTTCTTCCCCGTAGGTGAGTACCGGTAAGATGCAGCTGTCACACTTTTTTTCTTCAGGGACAATGTAAGCTGCATTTCCTTATCTGAGAATGCCTGCCGAATGCACTCCACCCCATTTTTATCCTTCTAATTATCTCTGCCGCATGCTTGAGATCCGGGGTCACAACTTGGCCTAAGTAGATATATTAGGTTACCACTTCCACTGTCTCGCCACCTATCTCAAGCCGCTGTGCTTTGCCGGGGTTACCGGCCATTCCTTTAGTTTTCTGCATATTAATTTTCAGGCCCACAGTACGACTCTTCTTTTCCAGTGCGGTAAGCATGCATATATTACATCAACCCACCCCAAACAACCACCAAGATTAAAAGTAAGCGGACCTCGCTCCACCCTCTGCGTGCGTTTGCGCGGGAAAACCAAGTGACGACACAGGAAATAAAATTGTACCGAGATATATTACGGCGTTTCGTGTCATACCTGGGCTGATGGTGAATTTGTATCTACATATCGCTAAGAAGCTTTAGCTTGCTTTTTTCATTCGTGAGTGATATTGCTCGTATATGTGTCGCTTTAGCCGCAATTTGTTCCACTAACAAGGTGGCAACACTAAGCACGCCCACTACGCGAAAAAGCTTTGGTCACGCGGCCTCTGGTATATAATGCCACTGCGCTCCCACACAACACGGTGTGTCTATAGTGCCAACCAAAATCTATAGAAATGTAACAAACAATGTAATAGCTTTTCTTCTGGCAAAACCTATAAAACGCAGTGGTACATTCAGTTGTTCCAAAGCACAGGGATCACTATCTACGGGCTCCGTGAACAGCCGTACGACGCTTAGGACTTTTTTATTACCAATATTTTCCGAAAAGCACGAACTTGAGCAACGTATCCCCAACCCTGCCCGCACTCCACTGAAAATATTCTCTTCCATCGAAGGATTTTTCTGCGTGCCACATTTAGTTCTTTCCTGACCGGGATAAATGTGCTACGTGCTTACAACAACGCCCGTAAATAGAGGTAATACGTGGGTTTAGTAACTAACTCTGGAACACCTAATTGAGCTCTGAATTCAAAACCTTAACAGATAATGAGTGCTTAGCGCATTGCAGTGCGTGTTTTATTCTCCAATTTCCAAAATTGGTATTGGAGAAACGCGCCTTAAACTTTGCGCGCCGATTTTACAAATCGGTTCCTACATTCCCACTAAATTGGAACGCTATGTCACACTTAATGTTGGTGGGATAGGGCGACCATTCCATGGAAATTTCACAACACCTTCAAATTAGGATAACACGAGAATTGAGTAATTTCCCGCAGAGAGCACAACAAAACCCCGAATTGGAAATTTACCTCACGTCAGCCCTAAACTTTCGCTCACTTTCACGAAATTTTAATTGTGTAAAAGCAGTCAGTTCTCACTGAGTACTTAAAAACGTGGTTATGATACCTTCAAATTTCACCTAATTAACAGATACACTTTACAACTTTCACACATTAATATTATTATGGTATACGCCACCGCTTTATTCTTATTTTTGGTATCAACTAGAGTGTCAGCTATACAGTCCTTCGAAGTGGTAAAAACCGTAAGAGACTGGCCACATAATCTCAAGATAAGTACTTGCTAAACCCGCCTACGAAATAAGTACAAACAAGGCTATTAAGACGTGATAGTTGCCCAGCGATGGTTAGCTTGAAGATAGTTTAAAATATATTGCGGTTGAGAAATGGGAATCATCAGTCGGCGATTGATAAAAGCATTCGATTTCAATCCCCGCTTTCAGAATCCGAAACTCACAAGCGGGCTTCTAATCGTTAACTTAACCGTCAGTCAAAGACATTTGAAATCAGGAGGAATAAACAATTATTCAACTGTATGGCTTCCGTTGTAGTGGGAAAATAAGTTAGCAATTTCTTCCTTTTATCACAACTTCCCGTATTTATGTTGCTAAGTAACTGATAGCTATCACAGCTTCCCGTATTTACGTTGCTAAGTAACTAATAGCTGCCGGAGAAGAAAATATTTTTAGCAGAATTTTGCCCACACAATAAGCGAGAAAGATGTTTTCACCGACCCTCACCCTCAGATTTTGCGCGGTTAGTCCTACGCTATTCGCGAAGTCGCAAGAAAGCTGCTCTGCGGTAATCAGGTGGTGACTGAGATGGTGCAGCTTGCCAGGCATTTACCCGTTCAAACGGACTGACCATGTCGCCAGACCCCTTCGTCGTCCGCAGGGAACAACTGAAGCGGGAGATATCGCGATTGAGCCTTTTGCCGAGCTCGCTGCCACTTCTCTCACGACACCAAGTCATGGCGTCAAGGTTTGAAGGTTTGAATTTGGTATGTAATAACCCATTCTTTACACCTGATAATATAATTAGACCTTATTTAATGGTAAATGGTTATTTGGAACAATTAACAAATTGGTATTGGATAACAAATTGCAACTTAAAGATACAAAGAAAACTTACATAGTATTTATGCCGCATAAAGTAGTCGAGAAAAAATTCCGATGATATCCAACAAAACCAAGTTAAACCGACTGACACAACAAAAGTTCTTAGGTGCTTGGTTTTAAGAACAACGTTTCTGGAATACACATATTGTTCACCTGTCGACCGAACTCTTTAGAAGTATAGGTATCATATATATAAAATCGGCCATTGAATACCATTGGGGTTGAAACAAATTTTTTGCACTGCCCTCGTTTAGTCGAAACTGTGCTACAAGATTTTGGTGTGGGGGACCACAAATAATACAAATTATAACAAGCTAAGTGTATTACAAAAAAGTATAGGTATCATATATATGTAATCGCCAAGTTGATAGCGCTATGGTGGAAAGAAAAGTTTTGCAATTCCCTTATTCATTCGAAACTGCTACAGGATTCTGGCGTGGGAGACCACAACTAAAAGAAATTATAACTGGCTAAGTGTATTACAAACAAGAATTTTGCGTAAATATTTTGGTTGTAATGGCTGTTACGCAATTTGGAAGACAAGTTGTTTATTTACTGACTATTCAATGCTTCGAGCTGACTATGTCTAATATGTGAAGGTTTTCCACACCACTAGAAAACAACAGACCTACAATAAAATTAACATTAAATCTTCTAGCTACCATCTCAGACTTACAATACGGCACACTCCAAATGTAAGAAGGAATTACGGTGAGCAGCCTTTCCTGCACCAGTACGCTGAAATAATAAATAAATTAGGACTAAAATAAAACTTCCACTTGAGTGAACCAACGTATAAAAACAGGCAAAAGAAATGTTACTGAAGAAAAACGCCTGCCATACTCATTTATAATTAAGTGTTCGAAGTGTATGTTGACATGTTCCCCCAAAAAAGAAGTCAAGAGCATTTACAAATTAAAACACACCATTACGTAACGGTGAAGTAGTTTGTGTAATCGTTTAACCTAATGCATGGTAATTACTACGTTGGTGTGTACACTTTGGTCTTTTTGTGCATTTTAAACCTATGCTTTGAATAATGCCTAGGAAACGTAATGACTGTGCTATTGTGCCATTATGATTGTGCTGTTATGTTTAACTTTGTGAGCACCACTTTTATTGCTTATGCTTCGAATCGGATGGCTGAGACTTCTGTAATGCTACATCCGCCTTCAGTCTCAGCCTCCCCTTGGTATTCGCCAAGAAATGAAATGAAATGAAATCAAATCAAATCACAGGCTCTGTTGCCCCCGTTTCCGACCATTGCCTGCGGCCGCTCCAACACCGGAACCGGAAGACCACACGGCGTTCATCGGGAACGGGGTGATTTCGGAAGAGGGGAGCACTATTGCCAGCAGAAGCGACTTCCCACCGGAGATAGCCTCCAGTTAACGTAGTTGTGTCCGCCTGGAAGCTTTAGTCAGGCTTACAAAAGAAAGTATGTGCTGCCTTCCATGCTACGTAATAAGTTGCTGTTTTCGACCCTCAGCTATAGATTTATTTAGAACCTGTGAAAATCTCACAACAAGTGCCGTGTCTTCTGCACGATGTAGCCGGCTTTCTTCTCTGCAACATCCGACCAGTTTCCGGAAGATGGTTTTCCCTTCTGTGTGGCGGATGTCGGTATTGTATTCTATTGGCGGCACCGTGAACCGGTGCTATAGAGAATTTTTTAATATAGGTTGTGGTATACTGCACTACAAATATTACAGCAGCCGGGAGAACCAAACAGCCCCGAAAATGACTCGCGAACAGGAAGCCTTTCCATGCCTGTTGGCTTAGCTAGGTAAGCAGCATTCATACGCATTTTCCCGGCCAGTCTGATGGGTAATTGAACGAGCTAACGCTGGCGTGTTGAAATTCGACGCAACCTAGATCGCCGTATTGAATGCTTCTTGCCGGAAATGTTGACAACCTCGGCGGACCAGATCCCTTTATTAGAGCCTTTGAGAGCCCTTGCTATCCTGATCGATAGCACAAGGAAGTGAAGTAGGCAGAGACGAAGCAAAAAAGAACGAAGAGAACGCGAATGCTGGCGTGTTTAAGTTTCCGCGCTTGTACCGTGTATCTTAAGGAAGCGCAGAGTCGTAAGCTCAGTACAGCCCCGGGCGCTATTGAATGTAATCAAGCTGTCAGAAAATATATTCTAGGTGTTCTTCAGTATAATGCCGACATGAAGTATTCTAATCCACATATCTAATCCACAGATAAATGCCACTTACCCTAATTCCTGGTGTTGAAAAGTGCTGGCCCACTTCCGTACAGTGGGCGTTTATACGCTCACCATGCTGTGGCACCCGAAGTGCCAAATTCGAACGTGCTTGCCTCATTATTATTATCACCGCACTTACTTTGAAGGGACATTGAAGTAGTTTGTAACCATTGCGGGATTACTTGCACCAATTGTAGTTTGGAGTCTCCAGACCCTATTTCGACCACTCTCTCTCCGTTCACGCGACATTATTAAGAAAAATCAATACGAAAGGGCCGTCCTCCTGTCTCCATCCTTTTTGCCGATTTCTTATGACGTTTTGTGTGGCACTTAATCGGGGCGGCTAGAATTGTCTGCGCTACTGCACGACTCACTGACCCTCTGACAGATTCAATCGGCGCAGCGTTCAGTCAGCCGGCCGCCCGCCGCTCATCGCAATTCGTTCGCTCAGTTGGAAGAAACCAAAACAACGATTTGTGCCAGGAAGAATGCGCCTTTAGATTATTTGTTTGTCCACTGTATCAAGGTGTAAGTGCCTGTAAGTCAGCACAAGCGCGTATGCGACGCCTCGCTGGCTGGTACGCTAGTAAAAAAATTTAAGGCAAATTTAAGGCAAAAGAAGAGACAGCGAAGTTAATACAGGTACTTAAGAGTTATTGTCAACGAAAATTTCTACAATAAAGCGTAAAATAAAGGTGCGAGAAGCACGTTTCGCGCAGGGTGAACTAGCTTAGCGGTCAGCAGCGCGACCACACATTTGTCATCGCTTTGCTGCTTACGGAAGGCAGTCTCTAGAGATGAGATGTTTGTGGTAATTGGACGGGCGCCTACTTCCAGAACGTTATTCAAGAAATTGTCGTCTAAGCTGCTTGGAATGCTAAAAATAAATAAAATTCACAGAGGCTGTAAATATATACTCCATATTTCCGTCCCTGATAGCGCTGGCTCATGGCCAAGCATGGTCTGGAGCTTTAGCTGCATTGTTTGGCATTTCGCAAGTTCGAAGCCGCGATAGCGCATGTTTTTAGTTTGGGTTGATTTATTGGTTTCCGGGTAATGTTGTCTACACTCAATGCACAATTCTTGCGCTGTAACGTTCACTGCTCCACGAGCGAGTTCGCAGAACGTGGGAAGACTGACAATGACGCGCTGACGAGTTCTCGTTGGCGTGGTGTTGCCATAAGCACTGACTGCTTGCGGGTACAGTCCCGAATCAGCCGACCCTTGTACTTGTGCGTTCATCCACTGCGTACGCCTCGGGTAGTAGTCGTTACGATTCCAGGCCGTGCTGACAGGCTTATCTGACGTATTTTACAGCCGACAACATGACAGAAGCGCGGTATGCCGATTACTGAGATATTGAGAATGCCAAGCATTCCAAGCACGTTGTTTCAAAGAACCGAGAACGAAACTGGTTCAAATTAAAATGTTGGATATCGTCCAATCAACATCGCATCTTGTAAACGTTGCACTGCTGTTAGTTGTTGCGGCCGCCGCAAATGTGGCTTGGTGTCAGCTCTCCTTTAGGGTTTTATAAAGTATATACTGCTTTATCGACCGCGCTGAATGATGAAACGTGTGTTCATTTGAGCCAGTCCATGCAATGAAAATAATAACAGAAGTTTGGCAAATTCACTCCAGGGTCCCTTCAACTCCCCCCGCCCCCCCCCCCCACAGTATAATTTAAATAGTGTGTAACTTCTATCCTTAATAATTTCAATCAAACTAAACTGCCTTGTTTCGTAACCACATACGCTACCAAGACTTTGCAATGGGACTTTAGAGACGTACCCTCATTCCAATCAACAAAGCTAAACTCTAACGTTTAAAGGGCCCGAGTGATGCCTCTGGTCAGATAGTCGAAAAAATTAGCTCCAATCTACGCTGTGA
Organism: Haemaphysalis longicornis; assembly: GCA_013339765.2. Classification (NCBI taxonomy): domain Eukaryota; kingdom Metazoa; phylum Arthropoda; class Arachnida; order Ixodida; family Ixodidae; genus Haemaphysalis; species Haemaphysalis longicornis. Next base: position 64,233,062 of record CM023451.1, read on the forward strand.
AGGTTATTGGAAAGGAAAGCTTTAAACGACATCCACAACAACTACCCATGCGACGTCACTCAAATTCACACACGTGGCTCTACAAAGAGTGAAACCAGAGATTCTGCAAGCCGTCACATGGAATTCGCGGGGGTGGAGTCCCGAATGCAGCCGCAGCGTTGGCCTCGGCCGGGATTTTCTTTCTTCCGACGCACAGCCGGGATAGCCCGGCCGTGCGTCCGAAGAAAGAAAACGGAAGGAGCGCCTTTCGAAGGGTGAGACGGCGGAATCTAGCCATCCTCTTGTGCTAGCGCGGGGCTACACCACCGCGCGACACAAGCGCAGACACCGAAACAATTCGGCATGTGAGCTTAGTGATTCCAATTTATGCCAATTAAAACTAGTTAGTTCAGTATGTTCGAGAATTGCGATAAAGCTGAGGGAACTTTTATAATCGCCATACACCAGAACCAGTTGCTCCTTCCGCCTTTTGTAATACCTGTTAAGACACAACCGAATTGGTATTCACCAATTCAGAAAACGGAGTCCCATTTGTGGTGGCAAGGAGAGCGCAAAAGAGGGCGCTTCTCTAGCGGCCGAGATGTCTGTATGTGGTCTTTACATTTTGTTTTCCCGCCCTGCAAACCAATCCTTAACATATCTTTGCCGTACGATGATTAATTTCGTCGGGTCCGGCTTACGCAGGAGGGGCTGTCGAACATGTTAATCAAGCCAGGCGATGGAAGCGCGCAGTGGATGCGAAGCAGGGCCGAAACAGGGCCAAATCAACCGTCCCTAAAGCAGACGACAAAGCTGTGCCGCCGAAGCGCCCGCTGGCGACCAAGCACCTCAGCGCTGGGAACACTGGGTAAATTCACCGCGCCATTTACACTGTGCTCCGTGAATGAAACCCTGCCCCCGTCTTGCTCCGCCACCTCCACCACGTTGGGAGTTTATTGTCCCGCATGCCGAGAAAGAACTGCTGGCTGGTTGAGGTAGAAAGCCTTGCTTCAAAAAGTATCTTTCTTCTCATCTCGCTCCCCAGAAGGACCGGATTCATGGGCGGAGACATGAATGGGGTTTGATGGTGGAATGGGCGCGGCCACGGTGAAAACTAAGCCTCAAGCAGAATGAAAGAAAAATGGCCGCGTATCTGCTCCTTTCGTGGCATATGTAGCAGAAGAACGATAATCGACTGGTGCTCCTGCCAAGTAAAGGCCTCCCTTCCTTTTCCCGCTCACCTCTCATGCTGTTCCTCTCCGGTCTCGTTCATCCCAAGATAACACGCTAGAGGTTTGCTCAAGTCAATTTAAATTTACCGCGTTCTACTGCTCTAAGTCAGTTGTATCGATGCCAGTCCGGCGGAGACGCACGTGAATTGAGGCACCCTACTTCAACATTTATAGAACCAAGATGCCCTACTGCACGAGCGTTCCAAGCGGAACGGGGATCCCATGTTGTGGAACCGTTCTTTGCTATTGCCGTTTAATTTTTTACATGCAGCCACGAGGTTGCGCTGGCAACAGTAGGCGATGGTTTTTTTTTTTCTGCCGTTGATGTAGTATTTCATTTGCTATCTGAAAAACCAAGCCTCCATGAATATTTTGATAACGAAACACTGCAAATATCACGTATGTATTGATTTTCGGCCTTATATTAGCGTAATGTGTTGTTGTTGTTCAACAATTTTGACAAGTATGAGCTCTGTCACCGGACTTCAACGCATAGGTTTGGCTGTGAGTATACAAGACTTTTGCGGAGATTTTATTTCAATTTGGCCGGGTGGCTGAATAAAGTCACATGCAGACAGAGTGACAGACAGACACACAGACAGACCAAAATTTCGGGGTTTAGGTAGCACAAGAAAGGCTATCGTCTTTAAAAAGTGTTAACAAGGGACAAACGCCTGTTTAACACCCGGATAATTTCAAACTTCAATCTTAGGAGAAAAAAATAAAAAAACAGCCCCTTGTCGCACTTCGCTGCAAATGCCGTCAAAAGGCCCTTGTCGTCTGCCGCCCCTGAGACCTAACTGCGTCGTTTCCATTTCCGGCTCGCCCCTCACGCTCTTTCCCTTCCGTCATGCTACTTCCACGATAAACACGGCGGAGGTTCCACCGCGTTCAACTGCTCGTGCGCACTCTACTGAAACGTTTCCTTGCTTCTGTACTACTAGGAATACCGCCAAAAGTGCAAGGGTCGCGCGCGAGCGCATTTGGTTTATTTGGATCAAAACATTTTTTTTCAAGACGTATTTTTATTTCCTGTCGTAAAAAGCACGCAGCCATGTATTTGTAATAAACGAACACTGCGAATATTACTTACGTATTGATTTTTTGCCTCAAGCACGCCTAATGTTTTCTTTTTGCTCAACAGTGTGTAAACTATGAACATTGCCAGCAGAAGTAGTTGTTTCGAAATGTTTTGGGCATGTAAATGTCTCCTTGAAAAATTCTCTTAACTCCTGGCCTGCCGGATGTATCGACAGACAGACAGACAGACAGACAGACAGACAGACAGACAGACAGACAGACAGACAGACAGACAGACAGACAGACAGACAGACAGACAGACAGACAGACAGATAAAAAATTTCTATTTTGGTATCCCAAGAGAGGCTCTCGCCTTCAAAAGAACATAGCTGCAGTTCTGGGGATTTCAAGTAATCTTTTGTAAGAATGCTCGCTTGCCTAGAACTCACTTTGAAAATCGCTGCGGCCGGCTTTTAATTAACCATTGTGAAATACTGTTAGCGTCACATTCTGCATTTACCTTCGGAGGCCTCACGTTGATGTCTGTCGAACCACCCCAGGGGTCTCCTGCTGCTAACCGATGTTGACACACGCGCTCATCTCTGAAGACTGAAGACGAGGAGGTGCGAAAGGAGATATTCAACTCGGCTTGAATGGAAGTGTGTGTTTGATAATTGGAAGGCGAGGAAAACAATGGGTGGGGAAAGGGCTTTTCTAGTGCGTAATATTGCTGAGAAAATTTAATTTTTGAGCCCACAAAAAAAAACGTTTCACATTAGAAAAAAAATTTCCTATTTCATTTTATTTTTCTACCCCACCCCCTCACAAAAAACGTCCTCGGCAGCCTCCAGGCAACATACACAACTGCTCGACTCATCGTTTCGAGAGACGGAGGTAATCCCGCGCTGTTCTAATAAGCTTTTCGCTGGAACCTGTGATCTTCAAGGGAATGAATCTCAAACTTTGTCTTCTTTGCGTTGAGCGGTTGGTTACTGGTATGAAACAGCTATGATAGGGAAGTCCAGTGTAGCGGTCTTGTCTAAGAATGTACTTTCGGTCGGAAAAGCTCATTCATGCAGGATGGCGAGGCAAAAGCATATACACACGTTGTAAGCTCACTATAATAGAGCTTCGAAGGTGCCGATGGTAATAGCTGCCGTTCGTATTTTCAACCAACACCCTGTACAGAAGAAGGCAGTTAAACGTTATTTCAATAATACTAGTTCTACCTGGCGATAAGATAAATGTTTTATTTTGACCTCGGCATGGGGCTTTTCCTAATGGTGTTTCTTTATTAGTGCCACTCCAATAAATAGAGTGGCCTGAATGTAATACCTGAAAGCAGGCTTTTTGATTGTCCTTGAGGTGGTGACAGAATTGGAGTTCGGCGGGAGGCTAATCAAGATAAAAAATCACTGTTTACTTTCGCCTGACAATGGCGGGAATGTCTAACTTTGAAATAATAGCTATATCACTCTCTCTGCATCTTTTCATTAGGCCGATGTTGTCATGGCTCCTAATCTTTGTGAACCCTACGTAAACATTGTAGTTTTGCCCGTCCTCTTTTCTTTTTTCTGAAGTACGCGTGGGGGGAACTCGTAAGCCCATCGGAAAACCAAACCAGCGCGTTCACAAACAAATTTTCAATGTAATAGGTAAATGTCTGCGCCGAAGCGGTCATTCATTTGCGCAAAAAAACATCGATAATCTAAATAAAAGTACTTCTAAAAATGGCTTACTAGCCCAATTTAATTTCAATAGATTCGTCATAACGGGGATGTGATATAAACGTCCCGCTGCAACGAGAGAGGTAACCGGTTTGTATCCCCAGCGAGGGTGGCAGCAAAAGAACTTCTGCAAAGAAAATGTAGAAGATGTCAGTGTACACGCCGTTTAGATGCGCGGCACAAATTTCAGCAGGCCCGAACTAATTCAAAAGCATACTACAATGCGAGACCTATAACCCAGTTGTGGATTCTCTGCCTGTAGCAGCCTACATTTTGGCCCCATTTTCAGAAGTTTTGGCACAATCAGTTGACGATCTGCCAAGCCATGCAATTACTTTTTACTAGAAGGGGATGCACTAAAAGAAAACTGACACCGTTGGCCCGCATAGTGTAGATGTTCTTGCTAGTTCGCCTGCCTCCATCTAAGGGCCCTTTTGCCTAACGCGAACCGCTCCGGTCTTTATGCACAGCTGTATAACGAAGTCTTGGATAACCTATTAGACGAAGAGACGGAGTGCTGGTGGGGAATCAGGGAGTAGATTTCTGTTAGTACGGATGTTTCCTTTGCACGGGAAATTCCAGCTGTCCTACACACGAGTATACTAGGCGAGATGCGTTAGTCCAAACCGGACTAACGCTTCATTGTTACTCACAGAATATCGTATACTCTTGGTCTCAAATCTCCTGAAATTCTGCCTCCCTGTTTACCTGTTAAAATCTGTGCATGACCTGTGTTCATTTAGCGTATTCAACCGCGATTCACTAAAAAATTTGAATTCCACCAGGTTCGCTTCGACTGGAAACCTGGTTCTACCTAAAATACGCACCAATTATGGCAAGCTGAATACTACCTTTTGTGGCTGTAAATAACTGGAATTCTCTCCCAACAGAAACCAAACAATCGCTATCTTTACCAAGCTTTAAGAACAATCTCCGTGCATATTTACCCAACCTGAATGAATAATTTGCTTAACTGGTTGGACCCTATGTTTCTACGCTGTATGTGTCATTGCACTCCTGACCTGTTTATTACTTTACTATTTTTGCGACATTGTTTTCAACGATCTTTGTTAAAGTTCGCACGGTGCACATAAAACATCCATAAAAAAATCCCGCCATCTCCACGAAGTCAATGATGATGAGAGGGGCGAAGCTAAAATGTTATCGGTAGAACAGTGAAACATTCACCCACACATCATATAAAGACTCGACTCGTCGAGCTTTCCACCGCTCCATTGACAAGCCCGTCGACGACGTCGATGTTTGTGGTGATTATATAGGGCTTGTTTGGGACGATGAAAATCTCTATGGGTAAGTTGGCGAATTCGGTGTGACATTTTAGCCACCTTGGCCGTCGCCTTCTGCAGAGCGTCTTGTGTCGCGTACCCACCGTACGTGTCTTGAGCTCGCAGGCGACGAACGACAACCTCTTCTTCCTCCTCTCCTCCTCGTTGGGTAGCAAAGAACGCGTTGAACGTTTTGACCTCTTCGGCCAATCTTTGGTTGGCCAATCCCCAGGGGGATCCTCCCATAGTCATCATCAATGTGCCGTGTAGAATGTGCCATGTACGGCCGGGACAGGGCCCGAGCAAGAGGAGCTTCGCCCCTAAAAGATCTTTGAGTGGTATTTCGCACTAATGCATTAGTATCTTCTTTTCACTGCTGACTTTGCTGCAGATTTGAATTTTTTATTTTCTATCCGTAATAGGAGGTCATCTAAACCTAGGTCCTCTTAGACCTAAATTCCAGTGTATACCTGAGAACTGCGTCCACTGGTGCAGCTGAACCTGGATGTAAAAAAGTTGTCAAAAGTTCGCAATTTTTCGTCACAAGCAGGTTTTCGTTACAAGCAGGTTTATAGTAGACGCTCGCGGGAATTAATCAGAAACGAGCCCAAAATGCTCGACACCTGTGAAGGGAAATTTGCCCATTAAGGATTTATTTCTCAGTGATACACTGCGTGAATTGCAGTTAAGTAGTGCAGTGCAGCGTAATGTAGGCAGTGGTGTGCCTAAGCTCGTACAAAGCACGAGCGTCAGCACTACACGGCGCTACAAAAAATTAAAGTCACTGAAATCTGTATTCACAACGTAGCTTGAGTATCACTTGTGCCTTTTGACTCTTTGGGGTGCCTTAATGCGTTGCAAAAACTAAGCGTGTGCTGCAAGGGCGGCTTCTCTCGAACTCAACTTGATGCTTTTTTTCTTTATTCCAAATTGTTGAGACGGTGAGAGGGTGTTGAGAGGGGAAAAGGGTAGTGCGTGGCGGCGACATTCTTCGTTCTCGCCGGCGGAAGCGGCGGATAAAATTGTTAGCTTGTCTTGAAAAGACAAGACTTTTCGTTTTCTGGCAGCAGAACACATTACCGATGAACTAATGCCACAGATATCAGTGGAGACGTGCGACTATGCTCTAACGGGCAGGCCTAGCACCTGAAAACTGAAGTCTCTAACCGACACCACACTTACAGGTCAAAACGCACGCTAGTTCGCGGCGCTGGCGAAAAAAAGTGAAGTGTAGGTACTGTTGCCACTTTGTGTGGTGTCCCTCAACACAAGAAAAAAGCAGACGTGCCTGTTTTAGCCATATGATAGCGCTAGCCGCTCTCTTTATTATTATCAACATCATTATCGTCATGACGAAATTTGTTTTTAGGGGATTCTCGACATTTTTGTTGCTGCTGGCTCCTTACTGTAGGGCTGGTATTCGCTGAATTAGTGCATTTCTCCGACCAAATTTTCAGTAAAAGTGCAACAAACAGTGACTGATTAGCTTAGCGACTTTTCTACACCAAGGTCAACTACCACAACGCCTACGTTACATAGAGGTCGAAAACACATGAGTTTCAACGGAAGTGACAATGGGGAATCGAAAAACGTGGTGAAATCCAGGAATTCGTTACATAGCAGTTGGTTACTTGCAGGCTTTGCTGTATAGGGAAGGGTTACGGTCCCAGATGGTGCTCATACCGTCAGCCGTGTTTTTGACAACAGTTTTTAAGAAATAAGGATGCTGCTTTTTCACAACATTCGGTGGTGGGTCTAACCAAACCATCTGTCAATTTCATTTGGAATGTCAATAGCACGTGAGTCTTGCCTTGTGGAAAGAGCGCAATATAGAGAAAGAAGTAAAGTGTGATGTAAAAAGGAAACACTTGTTTTCCGTCTTTGGGAGTCTAAGTTGCAAACACAAGAACTAAAAACAGAATAGTAAATTCATTTTTAAGAGGCCTTTATAGTTGGCGTGGCGGTGAATTCCCATGGATGAAAGAAAAGAGACAGTGCGACTATGATTTATCGAAAGACCCCTGCGTGGCTTTCGTGACCTTCTTGGACGTGCCAAGCTTTCGCCATTCCTAATGGTTGTTGAAGGAAGAAGTATCAGAATAGGAATGTCCCCTGAAATGCACCAGCATACGTTTGTTTTACATTGACCGCATACCGAATGACTGCCCGAAATAAGGGAATTATGAATCACAGTGTCTCGTCCCGCTTGAATTTATACTCTTCTTTTGAACTAAGTATGAGAAAACTGGGAAAGTTCACCATGAGGAGCAAGAAAAAAAGCGAGTATATATATTACCTTAAGAGGCTTCTTTAGGCCAGTAAGGAAGATACCTAAAACAATAAACACGCTGCTTGCTCGCGGCTTGAAACGACGGGGAGATTTTGGATTTGAGAGCATTATGGCAGATCGTCTCTCAAAGAGTAAATTTTGGATGGAAACAAAGAAGACAGATGGCTAGTGCAGTTTGGAAGCCTCTTTGCACTTCTCAGTGGCGAGCCGTCGAAACGGGAGACACTGTGGTGAGCTAGGAGTAGTCTTATTCAGCGATAACCCCTGGTGTTGCCTGTGTGAGGCCTCTGTGGTAGAGGACGGTATTGGCTACTCCACTGGAAGAACCGTGGAGGTCGTAGGAAAAACTGAAAGAACGGGCGAAATCACTTTAAAGTTCAATCGATTGGTCGACATAAATCTGTAACCCAGCGTAGCGCACCGGTGGCGCAGACTCAGCCACATTGTTCCGGTTGAATGCCTGTGAATTTATTTAGCCTTGGTTTAGCTCAGCGGCCAAGAATGAGCCCCCAGAGACGTCAAATATGGGTCGGCTTTTGCCAGATAAAAAAAATGCTTGCCACACAATTTTATACCTAGAGAAACGAGAGCAGTTGTAGCGCTTTAAACCCATCATTTTCCGCTCGCCAAAAACGCGTTTGAAACGCAAAAAATCTTTTTGGGTGCTGCTCCCAGGGCCAGCAGTAATACTAGTTGCTGAATAGGCAAAATTTGGTACGGGAACAAAAGTTACGCAGTGTTGCATATCAGCAACAGTCGGCAATGAATATAGACAAACCCATCCTATGCCAGTGCACAAGTTTATTTACATTGTGCTCTATATCACTCTCCAGGGAAGAACAGACAAACTTCGTCGCCCATTATCGAAGGCTTGCTTGAATAGGATGTTTCACGCGCCGGCGCTACACAGGCGATGAGGCGCGCCGTAGTGGAGTGCTCCGGGTTAATTCTCACCACCTGACCATTTAAGTCTCCATCTGACAAGCAGCCACCGTGGCAGGGATCGCATAGCAAAATTATGGTCCTCGAATCTTTGTGAACGCTTGCTCAGAAAAGCCCCTGGTCGTGGAGACGCAGTGCCTGCGGTTTTCGGAAGGTCACTGTTGATACAGGCATTGGTTAGGCATGTGCGCTTTGGACTTGTATGTAGATATGTACAGCGAGGATGAATTTCCCAAATCCGATATTCACAACTGGCGTCAGCCCAAACGGGTGAGTAGTTGGATGTTAAAATGGGAATTACTTTTCAAGACACATGGTCAAATCGAAACCTAACTACGGCATAATGCCTGACGCGACTATATGATGTGTACAAGTATTTTCGGTTTAATGTTTAAATTTATGACGTAGTCTCTTTCGGGGTATTTCTGATAATTCTTTGGAGTTTACTTGTACGCGGCAGCTTTAATTAAGAAAGCCGTCGCCGTTGTGTTTGTAGCTGTTGTCCGCATAAGAAATGACCCCCGCTGTCCAGAGTTAACATTAAAGCCAGTCCGCTCAATGCGGAAGCTGTTGGAAGTGCACAGCACTGATCCGACGTAATGGGCTGTACCTCCGCTATCCGCTGACTACTACCACCCTATGCAATTCAGATTTCCCTCCCTCCCCCCAGCCTGAAACTGCTCCAGCGGGAGTTCTATTGTTTGTGTGCTTAGTTTAATATCGTATGCTAAAGCTGTTTTCCGTCGTTTCAAACGCGTATTTTTTTCTTGCCCCGCTGGAACCCATCTGCGTCATTGTGAACGCGCCATTTTTTTTCTTCCGCTGCTGGATGCTTCCTGTGGCATTTCGAAGGCGCCATTATTGTCTTGAGAGGTCGTGTTTTTAGCTTACTATAGTAAAACCAACCCAACGAGCCGTCCTAACAAAATCAACGCGTGCGCTGCCGGTTAATTACGAATATTTTGCCTCAAATGTACCTATAGTTTTATATGCGCTAAGCAACGCGGAGATGTAGGACAAGCGCCAGTGGTTCACGAGGTTCGAATGCTTATGCCTATATAAACCCCCTTGGCTTTCGAAGCCTCTGGGGTAAGCCATGACGACAGTGCTACAACGGAATGCCCTGTTGCTCTATTTGGGTCCAGCGAGCGAGCTACGATGACGAGGCGAGCGCCTAAAATGCCCTGCAATTAAAACACATTTGAGTTCCTGTAGAAATTACACCCTAGAATCCAGAGCATTACGTCGGCGCTACCTTAGAACATTTCGCAGTGGTGAAATGCGGACCGCGCAGTGGTGAAATGCGGACCGCCCAAGTGCGGACCGCGTGACAGTTCAACGTGACTGCACGTGAGTAGAACAAGAATAAAACAACCGCGAACAACTCTGATTATAGTCAAGCTGTGGCGTCTGACCGTTGAAGTTCTCTATGTTGAAGCATTTCGCTCCCAAAGACGAAGAACCGAAAGTCAAGAAAAATACGGAAACAGGGTGTAGCAAACATAAACTTGTCGAAGTGATTCGCGCCAACAGAAGGAAAAATTCATGAAAAAGACGCAGATACGATCTAGCTGTGAACAAGTCGTCTATAAGTGTCACCAGGCTTCAAAACACATCGACAGGCTATCGCCTTCGAAACACATCAACAGGCTTAAGTGCCCGGACAACTTTTCCTCCGGTGCCCTGTGTTCGCGCTGTTTTGCGCTCCTGCTGTGTTCTCTTGTGTGCGGGTAATCCACGAAATTAGTTTTCAGGGCGGTGAAATAACACCGCTTATACTTTTTAGGTTCTTACGCCTGAAATTTAGCCCAGACCAAAGAACGTCCATCTAGGCGCCCGAGTGAACGATTCTTACTCACAGACACTAACTGCCAGCGCCACATTGCACTTAACACAATAAAGTGTCAGGTTACACAAAAAGAAAACCTAAAGCGCAAAGAAGAAACCTTGAAATCTTAAGCGGTCCCTCCGAAGGCATCCAATTTTATGCCAGCCTTGCACATCTGCGGGCGGATAACGGACGAGGAAACTCTGACGTCCAATCCAGCGTTCCTGTCGATAAGCGGCCATTCGTCTCACACCCTCTCTCCCGACTCTCTCCTCACGTGTAAGTGATGGCCACACTCGAAGAATGAAATAAGCAACCAAAAGCCAGCGTGAAATATGACCTTCAATCAATGAATCTGGAGAATAAAACCATGAGGACGGCCATGAAGCCCTGACACTGCAGAGTTCGGCTTTTTCTGGAGCCAAAAAAAGGAGACAGCTCGGTCAGTTCCAGACGACACCAAGAACGTGGCAATGAAGACGGACGGGGCAGACAATGAAGAAATAAAAAGACGTTCGGGGACCCAAGACGACAGGGACGGACGCAGAGATAGGGATGGGACCAATGCGACCTCACGCCTACACGGGAAGCCGGCTCCCGATAAGGCCCCGTATGCACCGGCGCAGCTTGAGGAAAAAGAGTACGAAGCCGTGTTGACTCTGTGAAACTGAGATTGAATGGAGCGTGAATTGGCAAAGTAAATGGCGGAATAATGTCAGGTGGAGTCATGGAGTGCTTTGCATCTTTTTATTTTTTCAACAAAGAGAAGAATGGTGTTACCGAGAGAATGGTCCCACTAGGCCATGCTGTTTGTTCGAAGAGCATGAAGCAAGCGGCTTAACAAGCGCAAAAACTTGGGCAACACACTGACGTACGCCGGCAGAAAGACGCAGCCGGTGTTAGTGGCCGTATTCGTAAGACGCATGCCGTATGTGGCTGCTCCTGAAAGGACAGTGTGTCACGTGATTGCAGCCCTCACATTTTCATTTTTTTCTGGCTCAGAGCCCGCCCTTTTGAACGATAAATCTATTCGATGGTGTGGCATCCTATTATTTGAATTCTCTGTGTTTTTTCTATCTCACTCTCTTTAGCACCATTTTTTTATCTCTGTCTTTATATCTATTCTCTACAAGATGCAGTGATCTGTTGCCAATAGAGGGCGGAGACCATTGTCAAGCCGCGTTGCGCATTGTCAAGCCGCGTCTGCCCCCTAAAGCTGTATAAATCAGTCGTCATTTGTTGATTGATTGATTGATTGATTGATTGATTGATTGATTGATTGATATTGATTGATTGATGATTGATTGATTGATTGATTGATTGATTGATTGATTGATTGATTGATTGATTGATTGATTGATAACTGTACATCCAGAGGATTGTTCAACGGTAATCGACCAGGTGGACAGGCATCGACTGCCTTCTTTCTTTTTCGCATCCTTCTTACGTTTACGATGTTGCTTTTCATTTCTAGTAATTCCCAAGTTTCGACTAGCCATCTTCGACACAACTCTTTCAAGCTGGTGGGTGCAAGCGAGATGGTTGCAGTTGTTCCGGACGAAAGCGTTTACTTAATAAAGAGCTTCACCACACAGCTAGCTTTGGTCACTCAGAAAGTGCTCTGGTAGTTTGCGGGAGAGGATAATGCGGTGTTAGAAAATCTCGATGTACCTGGACACACAACCACCGCAAAATACTTTGAATTATGACAGCTTGTTCAGTGGCGGCGTAAGCCATAAATTGGCAATTTTTGGTTCCCGAGTCAGATAAAATGTCTCAAAGATGTCCCAAAGTATCCACGACTTCACGCAACTGGAGGTGGGGAAAACTGTGCTGCGTAAGGGTTGCTATTGTGGCGGCAAATTTGATAACACTATAGAAAGTTTAAACATTCCTACGGCAAACAGTAGCAAAAAAGTAATTCGGACGTACAAACAAGCAACACAGATTGTGAAGTTGTTGTGTATATTTCCTTGTAGAAAAGTGAATAAACGGATCATCTGCAGATTATGTTTGCGCTATAGCGACCTAAATAACCTAAAGTTTAAAAATGACTGTGGAACCAAAAAAGACTCAAATTCGACAGAGCATGACCTAGACGGTGCTCGGCAAAACCGCATTCGTCAAAACCGCGTTCGACACAGCATTCGATGAAGCGGGCATTCCTTTCTATACGATGGTGTTCAATTAACTCTCTAAGAACCGTAGTTTTATTCCCGGTGACATTTTGTTTTATTCCAGACAAAGGCAGCTATGTAAACGCTTGCCTAGTGAAGCGTAGTGCATATTGTGAAGTAAGCGTTAACCGAACCTTTGCTATGCGTGCTTGAGTGGCATTCCCGAAGTCTGGGTCGAATTTGCATTCAGAAAAAGGTTTGTTAATTAATTTCTTTGTCTGACATTCTTACCTTTTAGGTAATCCCTCGCGCTTCGGGCCCCTATGGAGCGGTTTCGATGCTCCCGACACCTAGCGCCGACTTTCGCGCTCAACAAGCCGCATAATGCGTTTATACTAACAAATAGAAATATGTGTTTCATTTTAACAGCAGAGCTGTTTAAGCGTTGAAGGCCGCCGTGGAGCATAATTAGAAAACTCCGTCCAGCTCAGCGCAGGTGAACTTACGCCTCGCGAGGAGCGCCGTGCGTCGTCCAGGCTTAAGCGTGGGTTTCGAGAACACTGTACCAGTGTTGGTGGAGTGATTTCCCTGGTGCTCTTTCCCTCGCCAGTTGACGTGCGTTCGCGCCTCAATTGGGGAGCACAGAAGACGAGTTCGCGAAGCCGGTTTCCACGGGTTCTAGCGTGTGTTAAAGGGGTCCACTTTGACACAGATGTGAAGTCCTGCGGAAAACACCGATCCGGGCCTGACAGTCACTGAGAACGTTTAGCGGCAAGTTCCGACATCCATGTGAGGTGCGACAGCCGGATGTCCGATGAGGTGAGAAGGGCGGGCATTTCTGCTGTTTCTCCAGTCTTCTTTCTCTACAGTCTTCTCCACCACCAGTTAAAGCTTCTCTATTTTTCTTTGTCAATGCAACTATTTCATGTCGTGTTTCTGAGTAGCTCCTCGTGTACAAAAAAAAATCTGTTGAAAGCGGCTTAAAAATTGTCGACGGTCTCAATTGGCATAGATAAATCACATGAAGTAAGCGGAGCTGGTAGTAGCAATGAGAAGTATTTTTCGTTGTTAGGCAAAGAAAAAAAGCAAAACAAAGGGCAAGCCATTTCTTTGTACAAACTTAGCACTGGGTTTTAATGCTTGATGGGGAAAGATAATCATAGAACACTTTAACTCCAACTGTGCAAGTCAACAAATTCTGAAGCCGAACGCAGTACTTTGATTATTTTCGTCATGTTTCGTTTTGTAAAGTCGGTATACAACACCGCATTTCGTTCTCGAACCCTTTCAGGTTGTTTGCGACACACGGAAGCGGGATTCTGTTTAAAATAATACATTCTCACTGACACATGATAAATTTTTCCTGTTTTTAAAGTTTAAAGTTTCGGAAGAGCTTTAGGAAAAGGATGGAAGTAAGAGCTTTCTTCGGAGCCCATTGAGAAGCGTGGCCTTAAAAACCACAATTTAATGGCGTGCCAGTTCTTTTAGATTCCTTTCGATGCTGCACTGATGCCTGCAAGCGCGACGTCGTTCAACCAGTACACCAGCTTGTGAAAGGGAACTACTTTACGAAAAGGGTCCTAAAACAGATGCACTGAAAGACTGCTTTTTAGTGTGATGTATTTTGTTAGAGTACGAACCCAACAAAACACAAAATAAAGTGTTTGTTGCTAAATCTGCGATCTATGGGGTGATGCACTTAGCAACACAGTAACCCATGCCAGATACAAAAAGAGTTGGCTCATATGAGAAGTCAAGTAAGTAACAATATTAAATTGACATATTCCATGTACGACACTCAGTGCGAAATGCGAAACTGTGCCCTAAAGGAAAGAGACGTGGGCCTAAAAGTTGTAATTTTCTCGATGCATATAGATGTAAAAAAGCTCAGTCATTACAGTGCCGAATTGCCGACAGTTCAATATTGCAAAGGACATTATAAAAGACCTTGTGAGTGAGGAATGCTCCAATCAACTGATGTCTCGCCACATTACATTTTGCTACTCTCAATTGTAGTCCACATGGCTTCTGTTCGTGTGCAATACAGGAGATCGGAAGGTGCTCAGTTCTGGTATTTCCTCACGCAGCTAGGGGCCGAGTTAGACCACTGCAAATGCACTCTAATTGTGCTCTGGCGAATACGGATGAAATCCAACAAGCACTCAAATGTGTTTTTATGTCTTCACTTTCTCTTGACAGCGCTGGAAATGCAGGTACAATTCGTGTTGATGACGATGACGGTCATTTGTTGCGATTAATGAGACATCTGAGTCGTTCGCCTTAATCACACCGTATCAACTGTAGGTGTTGCAAAGTGGACATCAATAAAATATCATCACCAGCCTATCTACGCCTACTGCATGCAAAGGCCTCTCCCATTATTCTCCAATTATCCCGATCCTGTGCTAACTGGGACCAATTATTCCCCGCAAACTTCTTAATCTCATCTGCCCATCTAACTTTCTGCCGCCCTCTGCCACGCTTGCCTTTTCTAGGTATATACTCTGTTACCCTTAACGACCAACGCTTATCTTACCTTCACATTACATGCCCTGCCCACGTCCATTTCTTCTTCTTAATTTCTACTAATACGTCCTTAACACGCGTCTGTTCCCTGACCCACTCCGCTCTCTTCTGGTCCCTTAATTTTACGCCTATCATCTTCGGTTCCATTGCCCGCTGAGCCGTCCTGAATTTAAGTTGAACCCTCTTAGTCAGCCTCCAAGTTTCTGCCGCGTAGGTGAGTACCGATAACATGCAGCTGTCCTACTCTTTCTTCCTCAGAGACATTGGTAGGCTTCCATTCATTATCTGAGAATGCCTGCCGGTTGCACGCTACGCCAATCTAATCCTTCTGATTACCTCTGCCTCATGAAAACAGAATTATATTCTGCAATAAAATATAAGGAAACTTTAAAAGCGCTCCAACCGTTGTGAGTCTGCACCATCATAGTAAGCCGAAGACCACTGCAGGATAAATACCTCAAAATAAACCTGTAGGCATTCCTGTCTCTCCCCGCTTGAGTCCATTCGTTGCCCCCCTGCAGCCTCCTCCCCCCAGTTTCGTAAATATTCGCCCCTGAATTGCTTACTGGCCTTCCCATACATTTAGTCCAATCTTATGGTAGCAACAATGTCACCCTAGGGTGTAGCAGTTGTCATTTCTTAGCAAATATGCCCAGACAAATCTAATGAAACGATGTCTACGAAGCATCCAACATTGATCAGTACTATTCACTCCCCTTCTATATACAAGTATACCAAAAGTAGGTGATTGCAACTATACATCTGTTAACCATGGACCCAAATGAGAATAAGGAAATTAGGCGCAGGAGCAATATTGTGTCGGCCACATTCGGTAAGTATTTCGCACCTGGGGTCTCACTAAGCACGTTGATAGTAAAACTAGACCGGCCCAATAAACGGTGCAAAGGAACACACTAGGAGTTGGACTTAGAAATAAGATAATACCAGTATTAATTAGGAAATAATCCCGATTGAAGACATTCTAGTTCAGATTAGGAGAAAGAAGACTTTTTCATGGGCCATGTGCGCCCCGAAAAATTTCAACCGTTTCAAAGCGCAATTTTTTATACCTTGTTTAATAAAGATCGCACGGTATACGCTATGACGCGTGTACTATGGCAAAGTGCCCAACAAGCGACCATGAAAAATTGGCTATATTGAAACCGAAATGGAGAAAATAGCGACTATTACAGCCCGGAAGAAATGTGCAAGCCGGCCGAGTGAAGGCACACGCCACACGCTACCGTGGCGGACCAGCTTCTAGGTAGACTGAAAGCCTGCGCCCATTCAAAGCGTGCGTGCGAGACCCCACTCGAAGAAGCGAGGAAAGCGGACCTTGAATTGTTTTCCAGCCACGTGGCTGACCATCGGACAGGGCCGTCTGCAAGTCACTTTTGCTAAGTGGGTGCTTGCCCGCTACGCCAGCTTGTGTAATGTAGCGTGTCTCTAACGAAGCCATTCTAAGCGCTTGTAATTGATTGCTAGGCATATTCCTAAGATAGCCGTGATGTACAGGTTACTTTTTTGGTACATACTGCGCGGTCAGAGTAAACTTGGCGAAGGATTAATTTCGCTGCCGTTCAGTAATAATGTGTTCTGCCTTCATCACATTATAGAGGCTCGAGTTCTAGAATATGCAAAGAATTATGATAGAATTTGCTACTCTTTTCACCTTAGAGGGCGCTCTTTTGTACTGTACTGGAGTAGCAGTATAGAACAACAAAAATGGACTGCTCGCTCCAGTGGCGCCGAATATTGAATATCGACTGCGTGCCATGTCTACGAAAGAAGCTTAACGCACTGAGCCAAGATGGGGGGAAATCATTACATTCTACCGCTAACACTTTTGTTGCACTTCTTCCCGTTACCACAAGATTAAAAAAACTGACTCGAAATAAAGGCAGCAGGTTCGCCAATACCCCGAAAAGTGGAAGCAATTTCTTACCTCGAGAACTGGCCGACCCACCAGGCGAGACACGAACGTCCCCTCCTCCTTTGCCGCGTTGACTTCATCATGCATGCAAGGACGGTCACCACCTAGACGGGACAGGCGTTTTATAGTTCTTTGCTTGCCTTTTGTTTGGGCAAAAGAAATGACGAGCGGGTCACTTGCAAGCTTGGAAGTGGTGTTTCACCCACTCTAAAGGCTGCAAGGGAATTTTCGTTTCTCTGCTGAAGGATTCTGCCGACCAAGGGGGTCTTCGCTTTGGCGGTCAGCGAAAATATTCACAGGCTGTAGTACTCCGGCGCCGGCCCAATTTTTGCAGTTCGCAGACAGGCAACGGACGCAGTTCAATCAATGGGGTTGCTTTGCGGTAATCGCATGCGTTGCGGCCCTTTCACGCTGGTATCGCCATTGCATTGTCGTGGCAGCGCCCGAAGCGCTGACTATACGACATAGCGAGCGCGCGTGTGCTTTCGTGTTGGATTCCAGCAAGCAAATGTGAAGCAAATGTGAAGTCAGGACAGAATCTAAAATCAAGCAAGCACGATTATAGAAAAAGGTGACGAAAATAAACTACCCCTCTGTGAAAACGACAAAGATGGGGGGACACGAAGCTTTGTAACATCAAGGCAACATCAAATGAACCAACCCTTGGAGCGATTGTGCTCTCTAGTCGACAATTGGAAGAAACGTAAATTTAGGTTTTTACAACAAAAAAACTCTTAAAACGAAGTAGTCTGGGAATTGCATTGCGCATAGTCCTTGTTCAGTCCCTCTTTTCTTCATTGTTTTGCTTGGTTTCACTAGTGTCACTGGAGAAGATACAGGGTACCGTAACTGAGGAACGCAGGTGAGCAACGGCGGCCATTTTGAGGTTTATCAGTGTTGCCAGATTGCCGCTTCAGTGGCCTCAGCGCTGACTTTGACGAGGTCACTTGTAAACAACACAGCCGACCATGCAGCAACACTTCATCTTCGGACACAATTCTGCAGCTACACTGCATAGAGTTTCTTAGTAAGTGTACTAGAGAGGAGACTGCACCTGGTAATCCATGTCGTCGTGGGGGTTCATGGGAAAACCCCCGCTTTTGGCTTGGGCTAGGCATGACAATTGGATTCTTGAGCCGTTTTTGTGATTTGCTTCTTTCACTATGCATTACCGCGTATAAAAGCTACGAGGAAGCAGAAATCCTGCCTGTTCTGTGGTAGCCGAGCCAATGAAAAGGCAGGCACTGCGTGATCGTACTTGCGTTGGTCATGCCGCAGTCCAAGGACGTATGACTGAGTGCGTAATATTCCGCGGCGAAAGTTTTAGCAGTCGAAAAAAAAGAAATAAAACGTACTTAGACGAAGACAAGATACGACAGAATAGTGGCCCTAGTATCTGTCCTATCTTCTCTTCGTCGGCGACGGTTTAACGCAAGGTTTTCTATTTTCTTTATGTATGAACCCACTCGCTAAGCAACAAGTTTTATTAACCTGTAGCTGGTGGTCGGTGCACCGGTTCACCACAAAAACGACGTTTTTTTAAGCGCCCTCAAAAAGCTTTCCGAGCTGTTCAAACAAATTATTATCTGAAATAATGGTAAAATTAATAAAATAAGAGTCTCTAATACGCTTCCCGCAAAATATACACATTTTTTGTTGACTAGCACCTTGGCTCGCAGAATAGTAGGCACAACCGTTCCTAGACAAAATACGGTTTTCTTCCTTTTTCGTTAGCTTTGAAACAGCTTGAGTTATTTTCCACTTATATAATAACGCACAATTCTTTCGTATGTTGTGGCACTGTGTTCGAATGTACGCCCACTATAGCGTTTCAATCCAGGCCAATGATGAAACCGATGCGAGCGCATGATGTAATGGCGGTCCATGACTACACAGACGGCCTTGATGTGAGCCGCATACACCCTAACGCCATATTACTCTGTAGTGTATATTATATGAAACTCTATGCTGACATGCTGCGAAGCGCGTAATCTTTGATTCGCGCTCGGAACGACGCCAGTCTCATGCCACCGCAGAGTAGGGAGCACAAGCTGAGACAACCGCAGTTGACCACCAGGAAAAGCGTAAACAACAAAAGGCCCCACCCATGAACCGTCACAGTGTAAACAAATGTCACGTGATGCGAACTGACCAATGATCACGGCAGCTGCACGTAAGTGCAGGAGAAAAGTGTGCGGACACTCTGTAACCCTTTCTTGTGACACTAGGTTCTACTACTTCCCCGGGGAAGCATACGTCACACGGTTTCGTGCGCTCATGATCCCACTAATAGCTTATCTCGAATACCAGGCAGTCTCTGCTGTAGATGGTATCAAAACAGGCCTACAGAAGTGCTTATGCAGCCTTCTACAGAAATATTTTCGCTGCTCTTACAGTGCCGAGGTAGAGTGACTTCAAACTCAAAAGCTAGTTTATTGTTTTTCCTTTGCCCGGACTTGAAGAGAGTCCCAGAGGATCTCACTTGATGGGTCTAAACATACGGAAAAAAGTCTGCGCATCGTTCCAACACAAATTTTTATCAGCATATAACGAAAGAACTGGGTGGCTTCACTAGCGAGAATGCACGTCCTTCAACCGAACGTTATCTGTAATATGGTAATAATTGAAGCTCAGTTTATTCTAGCTAACCTGACTGGCAGGCATTTTTATATTTAGACTCTTTCTAATGGAAAGAACTATCACCCAACGCTAAGGAATGCCTCCGTTTATAAAGTTTGAAGGATTTGTTTTTACAAAGAACGATGATGAACTGTTAAATAAACCCTTTGTTGTGTAGATATTGTGGTTTTGTTTATCTTCAAGTTGCATGCCATTTGACAAAGCAGAAAGAAAATGGTTCCTGAACTCCACATAGAAATACAAACGGTTGTGAAACCATTCTTCTTTTCGACCGTTGGAAATAGAAGCATACACTCTCTATATTGACCACCACAGAAAGAGGACGCTTATGACAAACAAGTACACAAAAACTCATTACCCAGGGGGCTGATAACAACGCACTCAACTTCTTATCTCGAAGGAAGCGCAATGGCACGAAAAATCGAATGTGAGAGGCTCAACTGACTAAAGCATGCTATGACGGCCATGGAAGTTTGGTTATTACACGGAGCTTTTGGCGCGCTTACAGATTTTCCGAGGCATTTTGAAAGCCCCAAAGGATATCTCTTCAAACGGGCCATGAGATGAAGTCGGGGGCCGATGTCGGGAAGTTTGAAGGGCAGGTCATTCAATTTCGAATGGGCACGTTAAGCGCTATAAAGGGAGCATCCAACCAGCCTAGCTCCTTTATTAATTCTCGGATATAACTGACGCTCGGACGAGGACGAAGCGGTAAGCGCTCCATCCCAAGTCATTAGGTTTTCTTTCAGAGTTCAAAGGTTTAATCGGTATAGAATTGCTGCACGGGAACGTTTTGCTTTTGAACACATATGAACGGTGTCTGCTCTTTAGCATGTCACTGCTCTTTAACACTCAACTCGTTCGCAGTAAACCTTTGTTCAATGTTTAGTCATACAAAACCGCACGTTCGTCAGGGAAAGGAAAAAAATCGAAAAAAAGACGGAAACCTATCATCACTGCAGACAATCACGAAAGAAAAGAGACGCAACTATTACTCGCTGTTCAAGACCCATACCTGTCCCCATTGCGTTAGCTGTTCATTAAAATACCGGCGTATTGAGGAGATGGCATGGTGGCTGATAGCTAAATTATTTTGAAATATCGCACGTTTCATCTCGCCATGCATAGCTCGACGTGTTACCAGCCACTTCAAGGAGGTGAGGTCCAAGAAATAACAAGAAAAAGCACAGTGCATATGATACCAAAGGCGTGACAAAAGTGACGGATAAGGAAATAAGACATTTTTTTCTCGCCTTGCTGGTTCATGTTACTCCGAAAAACAAGCACAAGTTTTAGATAGCCCCGAGAGACGTGCTCATCTCAAGGGGGGCAACTCTTGATCGCCGCGTAAAGTACGAAGTGTGTAATGCAACAGATGCACTCCCGGTGCTCAACTACAAAGCGGAGGCAAGCTTTGATGATATGAAAAAAACAACATAAATGGGCATACCACAGTTAAATAAATATACCCGCATTGACAATCTCCACCCCAGCCGACAGAATAGAACTCGCGGAGCTTTCGAAGTAATCAATAAGCGACATTCCGAAGTATAATATGGAGAGGATCGAATATGCTGTACAAAATGGAGGGAAGCCTGAAAGCAGTGAAGAGGCGTCTTGGCATGGGGAAAAATCAGATGTTTGCCCTTAAAGACAAGCAAGGCCATGTCATCACAAAAAGGTATAAAATAGTCATAGTAGCCCAAGAGTTCTATGGAGATCTGTACAGTAGGCAGGACATCAAGGATAATACCGACCGAGAAAGTAGTTCAGAGGAGATAGACACCCCCAGTAACAACAGAATAACTAAAGAAGGCTTTGAAAGAAATGAAAGAAGGCAAATCACCTGGCGGGGATCAGATAACAGCAGGTCTCTTGAAGGATGAAGGGGAAAGTGTACTTGAAAAACTGGCAAACCTGTATACGCAATGCCTAATGACCGGGAGTGTACCGGAATCTTGGAAAAACGCGAACATCATCCTAAACCATAAGAAAGGTGATATGAAGGACTTGAAAAATTACCGGCCGATCAGCTTACTGTCAGTCGTCTGCAACGTATTTACCAAGGTAATCACTAACAGAATTTCGGCCATCTTAGATTTGAGTCAACCTAAAGAACAAGCCGTGTTTTGTAAAGGCTTTTCAACAATGGACCATATTCACACGATCAATCAGTTGATACAGAAGTGCGCTGAGTATACGGAACCCTTATATATAGCCTTCATAGAATATGAGAGAGCATTTGACCCAATCGAAACCTCGAGCAGTCATTGAGGCATTACGGAACCAGGCTGTAGATGAGTATTAGGTAAGAATAGTAGAGGTTATTTACAATGAGTCCACAGGTACTATCATCCTCCATAAGGAGAGCAGTAAAATACCTATAAGAAAGGGCCTCACACAAGGAGACACAATCTCTCCAATGTTATTCACGGCAAGTTTACAAGAAGTATTCAGAAATTTGGATTGGGAACAGGTGGGAGTAAGGGTTAATGGAGAATACCTGAGTAACCTCAGATTTGGTGATGACGTTGCCTTGCTAAGTAACTGGGGGGACGAATTGCAAAACATGCTTTCCGCACTGGACAAAGAGAGTAGAACCATGGGCCCGAAAATTAATATGCAGAAAACTAAAGTAATGATCAATAACCTCGGGACAGCTTAGTGGTTTGAGATAGGTGGCGCGGTAGTGGAACTGGTAAGCGAGTATATCTACTTAGGCCAAGTTGTGACCCCAGATCCCAACCATGAGGCAGAGATAATTAGAAGGATCAGAATGGGGTCGAGTGCATACGGAAGACATTCTGAGAAAATGTATGGAAGCCTACCATTCTCCTTGAAGAAGAAAGTGTATGACAGCTGCATCTTACCGGTACTCACCTACGGGGCAGAAACCTGGAGGCTCACTAAGAGGGCTCACTTAAATTGAGCATGACTCAGCGAGCAATAGAATGGATGGTGATAGCGCAACATTAAGGGACAAGAAGAGAGCGGAGTGTGTCAGGGAACAAACACGTGTTAAATACATATTAGTTGAAAGAAGGAGAAGAAATGGACTTGGCAGGGCCTGTAATTCGAAGGCAAGATAACCGTTGGTCATTAAGGGTAACAGAGTGGATCCCTAGAGAAGGCAAGCGTTGCAGGGGGCGGCAGAAAGTTAGATGGGCAGAAGAGATCAAGAAGTTGGCGGGGATTAATTGGTCACAGGTGGCACAGGACCGAGGTAATTGGAGAATAATGGGAGAGGCCTTTGCCCTGCAGTGGGCGTAGATAGGCCGATTATGAGCGGTATTGACATGGGAACCTCTATTTTAGAACACTACAAAGATCTTTCGGACCCGCTGCAGCTGCAGAAAACAAAATTCAATATGAACATCTTATCGAGCAGGGTGAATAGTCTTTAAAAAGAAGCTTTCAATATTTTGGGGGGCAGGGTGGCAGCGCATTTGTATCAAGTAGTGTTCGGGGATAGCCGAAATATGAAGAAATCTAAGTGCACATGTTGCAAGCATAAATAAAATATTTCATAATAAGCACCCATGCCGTAAGAGGGGTTTTATGAACAAGGGGCCACCCGCCGCGGTGGCTTAGTGACTAAGGCATTTTGTTGGTTAGCACGAGGTCCTGGGTTCGATTCCCGGCCTCGGTGCCGCTTTTCTGATGAAGGCTAAAAGCAAAAACGCCCGTCTGTACGAGCTTTCTGGGCACGTTAATGATGCCCAGGTGGTCAAAATGAATTCAGAGCCCTCCACTACGGCACGCCTCATCGCCTGCGTTGCGTTGGCGCTTTAAATCCTACAATCGATCAATCAATCAATCAATCAATCAATCAATGAAGGGCGAACGACGAAACTCTCCATGTATATAGGATCATGGAGGCAAAGCGTTTGCTAGAAAATGTGAAATCTAAATTTGTTTCTGCTACCAGGGAAGTAGTTTACTGGCATGATAAGGCAGGTATGAAACTTGAACATGGTGGCGGTATTCCCTGGTGAGTGGTCATCAAAGACTTTGAGGTTCGCTTAAGAAGCGCATTTACACCTGCTGAAGTTTAAGTGAAGGCGCTTATGGCAATGTATTTAGCCATTTCGTCTACCCAGTCCAGCATTGATAACAAAACTTACGCTCGTGCACTTCATTTACCACTCAACTTTAGGAAGTCCTTTCTGGGTCAGAACGGCTTCGATATTCAGAAATTTAACAGTAAGCCACGCTGGCAAACAGCAAGCACTGAAGCCAGGAAGGAGTACACGGTGCTTCATTGAATTAACACACAAAAAAACAATTGCCGATAAAAATGTAAAAGTGCTGAAAAAAAAACAGTCATTACCACTGGCGTAAACACTTTGACGAACATGTTCTACAGCCATGTTTCAGGCAACAAGTGATTAGAAGTTGAATCCGCGTCACAACCTTTGAAAACATAATACGATGCCAAAAATTGCTTGATATCGCTTTACATCTACCTATATAAATGATCGGTAAGTTCACATTTTGCTTCTGTGGAATAGCCGCCTCAGAAACTACAGCTTGGACAAGCAAAACGATGGTTCTGTGTTTGCTCTGGTTGATCTTCTTTCTTAAAGAACTTACGTTTGCCGAAACAGACAAAAAGTCTTCAAGCAAGAAAGTACCCATACCATGCCGGCCTAATACACTGGTATTTTAGCAGACAGCAAAAGTTTGAAATTGGTTATTTTCGTTTTATTTCCTTTCCTAAGTACTTTACAAGCTTTTTGCGAGTCAAACTCTGAACGCATAGGCCGAAGGGACTGTAAATAAAGACGTCCGTAGTTCTCTGTATAGTAAGCCATATAAAAGTGCTCCGTTTAGGCAGTCGCGCTGCTGTGACCAAGTACCATGATCTCGAATCATGGTCGACAATATTTGCTTCTGTATTTTGTTCATTTTGCTTTTATGCTCCAAGGCTTGCCACGATAGGAATCAGCATGGATGCTTGAAACTTGAGAGTAATGCTATATAATTTTTTGAAAGCGTTGTCGTTTATCCCGCGCTGACATGATTATGCATACGATGTTCTGGCTCTACGCCTTTTTGGCTCCCTAGAGTGCTTCGAATGGTGCCTGCTTCATTCAGCTTTCTCTACCGAAAGAACCTTCTTGAAACAGTGTACTGAGCTGAGCGGGAGTTTGGCGTACCGCAGTTTCGCTGCGCTAAACGTGAACTAAACATAAACGTACTAGATATCACGGGTTTTACTTCACGGAAACAATCAGCATAAATTGCTGTATGTTGCTTTCAAGTTTTAGGACATAAACCACACAGATGAATGTTTACACAAAGTGGTGACAGCGCAAGCAATACAACCTTTATAGACGTTCTGCATAGTCACAAAACGTTCTGGAAAAAGAAAATTTGTGAAACCGGCTTCATAACAAACTCTTCCAATGGTCCGTGTGATCGCAGGTGCAGTTAATGCGCATAAAAGACGATTATCCCCCTCTCACAACTTACATCGTCAACAACTGCTTAAGTGCTTGTCATTCTAGAAGCAGTTAGGTATTTTTTTAATAGATAGATAGAAGAATCTGCACGATACACTTTTTCTCGAATTACATGCCAGTGGTACTGTTATTTTATTTTCTAATAGTTTTTGCATCGAAAGTTCAGGTAATGGGTGACTCGCACCACATTTTCATTGGCGCATTTTTGCTTAATCGCCTTTTCTGATCGATAAAACCACCGGCGACACTGATGTGCTTCCCATAAAAGCGAGCGTGAAGACGAAATAGGTATAGGCTTTCTAAATTACTACCACTGGACCACTGGTGGAGCGGTTCATACAAAAGTACATAAACATATACTGCAGCGTTCTTTAAATCCATAAAAATCTTGAATTATAACCTGCGTCGAAGAGGACGAAATACAGCCAGAAGTAAAAAAAAAGAATAGGGCTGTTCCGCACGCTGTTTCGAGTGGCACGAAACACAGCAAAAAGCAAAACAAATAAAAAGACGACGTCTAGGATGAAAGCAGCGTCAAGGGCAGGCGAGGCTTAAGCGGAACAAAAAAAAATTCCCTCGCACTTCCCCGAGGGGGAGAGTGTGTAAGTGCGAATGCACGGTTGTTGATTGCGCGATTACGGTGGATATCGTGATCTTGGAGTGGAGAGGAGGCGCCCAACAACCGCAGTCACTGAGCGGAGAGAGGAGGAGGAGAGTAGCGCCCGCCGTTACGGCGAGGGCTACACGAGCGCCCTCACGCGTCGGAATGCGGAGCGCCCGCTACGCGAGCGAGAGCTCTCCCGCCCGAAGTGGAGAGGAGGCGCCCAACACCCGCAGTCACTGAGCGGAGAGAGGAGAAGGAGAGTAGCGCACGCCCATCTCCCCCCGTTGCTAGGGAAGACGAGGAGGAAGATGAGGAGCGCGCGAACCCGCAGCTGTTGCTATGCGGACGACGGCGGCGGACGATTCAGGCTCGCTTAAGAAGTGCATTCGCACTTAAAATAACGACGAAAAAAAGATAGTGCCTTGCGCTGTCCCAAGAGCCACTAGACACCCCAAAATCACCTAACTAGGTTCGGCTCAAGTCACACTGATCTGAACAGCACCGCATGGTGCTATTCAATGAAAAAATAGGTGCGATGACAAAAATTTAATTACGGAGCCATGTCAAATTTCCAATAAAAAGATAGAGCCTCGATTTTTTTCTGCGAATTTTCGCTAGGTTGTTCTCTATGTGAGTTGCCCAATCTAGGACAATCATTTCGTATTCGAGGCGTCACTCCTATCATGTTAAGAACTAATGTAAGGGAAGGCAGGAAGCTCAATGACGGTACGCGATCAGAGAGTTCGCAGGGAAACTGCATTTGATTAGCACAAGATATGAGCTGTTGGAGGTTGGTAGAGGTAGCCTTTGTATTGAAGTGGACATGAATATAATGATCATGAAAACGACGACAACCACGATGATAATGGTGGCCATAACACGGGTGGTAACAATGACGACAATACTGACCCTATGTCTTCAAAAATGTTTGAAAACTCTTCTTCTGTCCTACTTTCATGAAAACAACTGTGTTCTGACGCTCCCATACAGCAGACGAATTGATTTTTGAACTGCCAGCAGGTTCATTTTCAGTGGATGCCCCGTCACACGGGCACATTTTGAAACAACTCCACAAAAAACATGGCTGCTACTGCCCACACGTCGCAGTCGCAGCCGTAATTTCGTGTTCGAAGTTTGATGTCAAGCACAACCGTAATTAACAATGCCAACAAATAAGCTCGTTGGAAATGGCACGTAGTATCTTTCCGATGCACAGTCGAATAAATTTGCCAACAGGTTCGCCTCAAAATTCTCCCGCCCATCGCCATCATCTGGATTCAATGTATACGGCCCGCATTTAGAAAATGTGCCCCAGCTAACTGTTGTTATGCAGGATGGGTGATGACACCGTTGAGCAGAGCGTATTTCATTCTAAGATAGGTACAAGACAAACACTTCTGGTGACCTATAGAACGTAATTAGACGTATTGAGATGCTGCGCTCCACCTCTGAAGTGACCTCAACAATATTTCAATCACTCTCGCGTACTAGAAGGATGTTTATACTTCAACTAACAGAACATTTTACAGTAAGAAAATTAGGGGTCATTGAAACAATGACATCGGACGTTCGGTCAGAACGTAGGATTCTACTCAATAGACTACTCAGGCCGAATAGTGGAGTCCTTTTACCAGCTGCACAAAAGAATAGGAGTTTTCTAAGAAACCCAGTAGACGGCGCTGGGCCGCAATGGATATCCATGGCTTTAACCCACAAGGGGAATAATTTTCGCTTAATCACATCCAAATTCACTTCTCTGAAAATAATCTGACACGTAAACACCTTTGTCACAATTTGAACCCCATGCTATTACGCCGACTAGCAGTCGGAAAAAACTAAGTCACTGCAGGCACTGTCCTAAAGAATAAATCCGCACTTTTATTGGCTTTTGGAAGCG
This sequence comes from Haemaphysalis longicornis, assembly GCA_013339765.2. Classification (NCBI taxonomy): domain Eukaryota; kingdom Metazoa; phylum Arthropoda; class Arachnida; order Ixodida; family Ixodidae; genus Haemaphysalis; species Haemaphysalis longicornis. The sequence goes on from CM023451.1 coordinate 64,260,548, forward strand.
TACGAAGTTTATAATTCAGTTTGGTTTATGAAGAATGTACTAGGGCGCAGGAAATTGGGCGAAGCGCACTAACAAGGCCATTGGTAAATCGCATGTCAAGCATTGAAGACATACCGAAGACGGAAACGAGTTCGTACGAAGCGGCAAGTTTCAACCACTTTCTTGAAAAAACCTCGAAGACCTCGTGGGCGCCAAGAGGTCTAGATCACACAATAATGTCAATGAGAAAATTGGCGAGACGTGTTGGCAGTGCAGTTGTCAAGAAAAGATGTCGGAAATAAAAAAAATATTAAGAAACAATGTCTACCCAAAAATCTGAGAAAACCTACGTACTGCCTTGATTATATAAGGCGAAAGCATGGACGTCCAGTTGAACGCCTGTGATGTCTTACTTCCGCCTGGCATAGTGGAACGACATGTGATGTTGCCGCTTGAAAACCTCTGCTTAGCGATCCTCCTTAACGCTCCCCGAGTGGCTCTGATCCGCACCCACGCGTTGCGGGGCCGTTGACGACGCTGATGAATTTTGCTGCTGGTTTTCCCGCTCCGTTAACCTGTGGTGGACTGGGGAGGGGACCATATGTCGCTGCCGAGTTTAGGCTGGCGCTGTTAAATGGTTCGGTTTTATAGAACCGCGTGGCCGTGCTCCCCGTGCGTTCGAAGCAGAACGTGGAACCTTGCTAGTGGAACAACCGATTTAGCCTTGGGTGGGTGCGTCATTGTGGGTGCCTCCCAAGATCGTTGAGTACATCATCATCATCATCATCTTTCGTTGCTGTTGTCGCCTGATTTTTCATTTTCCGCAGTAGATGCAAAACATCATTTGCTATCAAAAAACCAAGCATCCATGAATTTTTAAAATAAAGGAACACTGTAAATATCCCTTGTGTACTAATTTCCTGTATTATATTTGCGAAAATGTCTTGTTCTTATTCAACGAATTTGACAAGTATGAACATATAAACCGGGCTTAGACGTTTACCTTTGGCTTTCAGTATGTAAGACTATTGCAAAATATTTACTCGGCTTTGGCTGGGAGGCTGAATGGGGTCACAGACATACAGACAGACAGACAATAGACATACAGACAGACCATAATTTTTGGGTTTAAGTAGCCCAAGAAAGACTATCGTCTTTAAAAATACTGAGCCTACGTGAGCGTGCACTTCGTTATGAGCGCCGGGCGTCTGCCTGCGTGGCTGTCGAGGACATTCTACCCACCGATGGTGAAGTGATCTATCGAGTGCGGTTGTCCTCGTCAGTTCCCGTGCGTTTGCGCGTCAAGTGGACAGCACAGACGCCGAGTTCACGCAGCCGGTAGCCGCTGGCTCGAGCGCGTGCTAACGTGGTCCACTTTGGGATGAATTAAAAGGCTATGGACAAAACGATCCGGGTCTGCTGGTCATGGAGAACTTTCAGCGGTGAGATCGCAAATTCATGCGATGGGAAACAACTGGGTCCCCAACGAAGGTAAAGATGCCGCCATCTCAGCTGTTTCTCCCTCCTTGCCCCACTGCAGCAAGCCGCGAAAATTTTATAATGCTGTAATGCATCACACGTAATGCGCCAAAAATACCAAGTAAATGCCGAGCGCTCGTTAGCGCGTGCATAGTCAAGACGGCCGAGCTTGCCCAGCACGTTTAGATGCTTTAGCAAAAAAAAAAAAAAAAAAACAGGCGAAAACCCCGAGGAGGAAGAAAGTGCCGAGTGGTAGTGAGCACGTGCCATGCGGGAGAAGCTGAGAGTCGGCAGCTCGCGCAGTGGCTTTAGCAAAAAAGAGAAAAAAAAGCAGTGGCTTACCTAGGCTATGCCAGTATATGCGTAGCGTGAGGTAAGGTTCCGCTAGTTATTCTTAGCTCTCCTGGTTGTCTAGGGTTAGCTTTATTATCATGCTCACTGCTGCTTCAGTTACACACCCACGGTATATGCATTATGTGACACATCTATGTTTATCAAGCGGCTCCGGTTCAGTGTCACCAATCGCCCCGGAGCTAAGCTGGTTCCACAGGCGCACGCTAGTGTTGCTGCAACGCGGGAGCCATCGGTTCCACACCTGGCCACCCCTCGCGTGATCATCAAGTGAAACGGGCCGCCGCGTGCGGAACGGAGGTCGGCGGAGACTCTGGGCGCGTAGAGTGTGTGAGAGACGCCGGGCAGCGAGCAACTGTGCCCCGTGTCACGTCACTGCTCCTCGCGCATGCGCAGCACGGCTCTCCATGAGGCACGCCAAACTGCTTAACCTCGGCCATTGTAGCTCACGCTACAAAACTGGAGAAAACCCCGAGGAGCGCTTCGCTGCCCAGCAATGAATAACGCCAGAGCTGGCACAACACCTGTTCCAAGGAACCTTGACGCGACTTTAAGAACGCCGCGCATGCGTCGTGCACGTACGCGACGCCGCTGCGCTCCAGCTGTCGTCAAGGTCTACCGCGCATGTAATGCTTCGCATGAGGACCACGATGACATCGATGCCTATTACGATGACTACTACTAGCATAGTGCCGGCGACAACGGAACGTGTAAATAAAGAATTGCACACTTGCAAAACTATCTGGTAACGGGTCGTTCAGTACTCACGTCGAAAACATTCCTGCAGCTTCTCTTTAGGTCAAGCCTTACGCGACGTAGTGCAAGCTTCGGCAGTATTTTGACGACCACCTAAACGGAAAAAGTTTCGTCTGTCTGTCTTTCTGTCTGTCTTTCTGTATTTAAATTCAGTCGCCAGGTCAAATACAAAGGAATAGTTGAACGACACGGTTTAACGGAGGATAACATTTCGAAACTACTAAATATGGTAGAATCCCTAATACATTCCATACGTACTCAGCAAAACGAAAAGATTAGACGTATTTGAGAAAGGAAAATAAATTCATGAGTAATACTGGCAGTGTTCTTGATGCGTTAAAATGCATTAGAATATTTCAGCCGAAAATGCAAGAAAGGCTCGTGCACAAGCCTTGTGGTCGTGGCTCAAGCAGCAAGGCCAACAGTAGCAAAAAAATCCGAACAGATGAGGCTCCAGCAGAGCGACGCGGGGAGATCGGATTTTGCAAATTTCCTTGCGTTTATCATGGCAGGATGGAGACAGGCGGGAAACAAAGCGAGATGTAAGCGGGGGACACAGGAGAGGCCTTTACGTGGCAGTGGCGGCAGAACACTATCATCTTTTTGCGCCATTTGAAGTGAGTCATTTTCCACTTTCATCTTAAAAGAGGAACAAGACTAATTCCCCCTTACATAACCGGAGTAAAACGGGAATAAGCTCAATACACACGAATAGGCTTTCTACAGGAACACCATATGAATACCCTGTTCCGCAACAGGAGTAAAACGGGTGTAAAGTCATCTATTCCCCCTTCCACAACCGGAGTAAAACGGGCACAAGCTCAGTAAAATGGATAGGCTTGCTGCAGGAACTCCATACAAATACCCTTTCGCCCACAACGAGAGTAAAACGGGTGTTAGGTTCATATAGGGGCAATACTCGAACATAGGCTTACTACATCAGCACCATATAAATTCCCCGAAAACCCAGTGAAAGGCATGCGTTCTGAGACACGAACATTGTAACACATATACGCCATTGAGAACACTGGTTACGAGAAAGGTCATGCACGCGCGGGTTCGCGACAAGGTACAAGGGTGCGACCTAAGCCAGTAATCGCTTGTCTCTGCCTTTACAGCCCCGCAGGCTGAAGAAAGTTAACATCATAAAACCCCGTGACGAGAACGTCTAAATACTTCTGTCTCACTATTCAAATTGATTCCTGAAAAAGAGATTCGGGGGTGGTGCCCCATTCTCGAAACCCTCAATTATATCAACCTCTTGTCGAATTTGATGGTAGCACATCAACTTTGGGAAAAATTAGTCTGCCATGGCAACAACCGACTCCAAGCTTTTCCTTGCCAGTGCTATAGAGAGCTACGCCATCTGCGCATGCTAGAGTTGTACCTGTAATGATTATAATGTAAAACAATTGCCACTAAGCGGATTCATGTACATGATAAACAGACGCGCTGGCAAAGAACGTCCTTGATGAATCTATGAAAGGTGTGCTGGCTTCGGTTAACGGATAGTGAAATATTACTCTCGCGGCGCCATTTGCAAAAGAGCTGCGCATACCATCAGTTAGATAGGGCCTAACGCTCACTAGACACCCAAGACTAGACACACAACTCGTGCCCGTCGAACGATGATGTTACATTGATCTACAAGAGCAGACATTCTGGGAATAAATGCGCCTAAATTGTAAGGAGTGGCGTCCACTTTATGCGATCTTGAGCAAAGACTGCTTTAGGTACGAGCACTTAGCGAAATCCACAACAATTCAATAAACATTATCAAAAATACTACACCGAAACAGGCCGCTCCCATCCTCTGCACTCTTTGTGACGTGTGCGATTACTTCAACCACGTATTGTGTGAACGTGCGCGGTATACAGCAGATAGTACATCCCTTTTAGTGTCCTTCGGCCGCCCGCTTTCTAGAGCTAACGGTAAGGGACGTTTCAGGTTCTTGGTCTAACTCGAAACGAGCATATCGAGCAACAAAAGTTCTATCGACTTTCCTGCGAAGTAGAGGGCTTGACAAGACTCTTTAGCGGTGAGGAGCAACAACATGTGCAGCCACTTAGAAATACACAAAGCACTTCCCGTAGTCGGAATGGAACCTAGGTTTCTCGTGTTATGAAACCGACGTCTATCCGATTGAGCTACCTTCGCATTCTGGGCGCACACCATTTCCTTCGTGTTCGTGGCACGGGTGTTGACGTTGGTCCGGGGCGTGTGCTAACGCGGTCCACTTTGGGAGAAAAAGTGAAAGCCTGCGGAAGAAATCGTCCGGGTCTTCCAGTCTCTGAGAACTTTCACCCGGCATATTTTGAAATAAATGTGATGTCATGGCATATGGAGCGGAAACTTGGTGCTTTACTCAACAACTTGAGAGCAGGAATAGGTCGGTTTAACTGCCCATTGAACGAATAAAGATCGGAGTAAAACTTAGAGACGCGAAACGAATTTCCTGGAACAGAGAATAAACTGGAGTAATATATATTATAGTTCAAATACAGAAAAAGGAATGGACCTGGGCTGCCAACGTAATTAGGTGAAATGACAATCGGTGCACTATCAGGGTGACAGATTGGGCACCCAGAGAAGGGCCTAAAGAAGAGGAATGCCGGTTACTCGGTGGAGGGAGGAAAAAGGAAAATTAGGAGGCAAAGAAGGAACTCAGAGCGGCGCGCGACAGAAGCGGTTGGAGGTCTATTGGAGAGGACTTCGCTCTGCAGCGCACCTAGTGGGCTGCTGCTGCAATTGATGATACAACATCAAGGTGTCCGGCACGGGCAGAGGGGGCGCCGGATCTGCTGTTTCTACCCCCTTCCACAACTGGTGCTAGCTGTGCCATTTTTTTTCTTTCCAATTCGGTGCCTATGTCGTTGTTCCCTACCGCTGCTTACCCGTACCCCTCGGGCTTTCGGGATGGCTGAGTGGTTTTTTTAACCAGCTTCGTGGCGCAAAGGTCCCGGGGTCGATTCCCGGGACTTTCCTAACTATACCTTTTAGGCTTTGGGTATTCCTGTCCGCGCCGAACGTACTTGCCTTAGCCAAAACAGCTCTGCTGCTAAAAAAAGAAAAGAGCTGCTAAGTAAAAAAGAAAGTTGGTTAATTGCTAGGCATCTCACATATATTCCAGTCACATCATATCAAATGCGTAGGCGTTACAACGAAGGGATGAATCTAGACGATGTGAACACGACGGGCTGGAGGACCATTGTCTTTTTGCATGTGCAGACCAATGAGTACCGGTGATTAAGGATCTGCAGAATTTCTGAACGAGTACTTAATTAATATCAGGAAATTAAAAGCAAAAAGAAGATGGGCAAACTCTGCCCATTTACGGTTTCAACGTTTTATTCTTCAATGCTTTAACCCGCCAGTGGCGCCGAGTGGTGGCCAAGTGGAGCTTCTCCCTACTACATAATCTCGTACAAGGTAATATTCAGATCGTGCCGGGACGTGATTTCCAAAACAAGGCACGAGTAGAGAAAGCAATCCGATTATGCCAAGGTTTTTCTAAATGAGGGAAATTAGGATGCCAAGTGCGCAAGCGGGACGACTCCCGCTGATACAAAATGGCTATGGCCCCTTTTGAGATCCCCGAAAAAAAATTCACGAAAGAAAATCTAAGTCAAGCAGGCATGTGATTGCATCCACAGAGGCAGGCACTGAGCAATAGTAGGTTGAAGTACCATTGTGGCCATTACCGCTGTAGTAATTATCCATTAGAAGTGCGCACTAATGAGGGTACTTAGGAAGGTGGTCGTGCCGCATTTTAGGCAAATTTTGGTTCCCAGTTCTTTTCGCTTTTGCCATTCTTACGAACCACAGCCTTCCGAGTTTGGCGGGTTTAGCTTTCATGGCTAAATTATGGAGAAGGGTTTTGTGGTTACTTGGCAGAGAAATAAAGGAACGACAAAGCGCAGGAGAGTTGTAACGGAAAAGAAGTGGTTGAGTGCATACGTAATTCCTACTGGTTGGAATTGTAAACCTTATAGTTTTTCCTACCCCCTGAGTTAAAAACAGCCAGAAAAAACTAGGAAAGGCCAAAATGAGAACATAAAGACTCAATTATTTACTTATGCTGCTAAACCTTCCTTAAAATCATACATCGTAAATGAGTCAATTATAAATTAGGTGGGGAGTAGCAAACACGAAAACACGAAGCGTCATGCGAATATTAAATACAACCACGGTAGAAACAAAGCGAGTACAGTACAAACAGGACGACTACGGTATAAACAGCATGACTACAGAAATGAACAGGTTTGAACAAGACCGCCCTCAAGGTTCTCCAGGTTACGCTTTAAAGCACACAATCTAGTCTTCACGTATGCCGCGAATTTCAGCGCGGTCGTTGCCTGCTGTTTCTCAGAATCATTGCCGACGTGACAGTTGTGTCTACGACGAAGTGAGAACAAGATTTTGTGTCCTTTCTCACGTCAAAATTTCAGGATGTCATAAAAACTAAGGGTTGAATTAATTTCCTGCTTTTTATGCATCTCACCATATTTGTGAGCAACTTACCGTTTTTCCCTTCTTTTACAAAGCGTATCTTGTACACTGAAGCCTAACTGTTGTGTGCGCTCTGTTTTACACGTGTTGACTAAACCTTGTATGAATACTATCCCCCTCTTTAATGCCTCTCCGTGTCCCCTATGACATTCAAATAAACGAATAAATATAATAAATAAGAACCTTTGAACATATTTGCCTGTCGCTATAAGCACGTTGCTATTACTATGAAAGAAATCTGTTCAATCCTTCTGTATGATTCAATTTAGGTTACAGTAGGACAGTGCACGACTAGCCCTGTTGTTGTGGAACCAAGAACCTCCATAACGACAGGGCTTCCAATTTGGCCAGTGTAGACTGGGGTCTTAAATTTATTGCACCAAAGTGATCCACATGCGAATAATGTTCTGTCTGATGTGCATCGCGTGCCTGGTTGCGTGAACGGGGAAGCAGAAGCATCTGTGTGGGTGCAGGAACGCGCCACAAAGGCTTACTCCGTGCAAAAACGAAGTCATCAAAATAATTGTGTTAGCCCATCGCAACAGCAGACTCGAAAGCATTGGGTCATGTTTTCTTGATACGAGCTAATTTGACCCAAGCGCTTTAGCAGCACGTATTTTATCAGAGATTTCAGCACTTTTGTAACAAACCTATTCACATATTTTTAAGAAACAGCAAAGCAATTCTGTTACTATTTGGCGGCAACAGAGTAATTGCACTAAACGATTACACCCATTTTGACTTATAAAACAATTGCATGTTTCCAATCAAAACATGCTTGTAATAAAAATGTTTTGAACTCATTTCTACGACCGGATAAAGAAAGCCTAACACAGCCTATGCTGTTCATTTTCAGAACGTCCCAATCCAAGGCTTCAATCACATTTGATTCTTTTTTGCGGCAAAATGAATGAAACTCCCAAAGAAGGCAATAAATTTTTGGTTGGCAACTGCATCCCACTACCACAAACAAGGTGCTGCTGGTACGTTTTAGGATGCATCACTAACAAATAGACAATGCTGTATCTGGAAAAATACCACGCATTTTTCTCTAGAATCCCTGGTTTACAGTAAGTGCTCTTGGCGTTGACATAAGTATAGTTGAATTTCCGCATGACCTCACTTCGTTGAAAATTTCTAATCAATAAACACACCCAATACAAAGTAAGCTGACGCAAGACTTTCGACTATGCCCTCAACAAAAGATTACGCCCATCTTCCCGCGAGGGGAACCCTGATGTGATGCGACGCATGGGGGGGGGGGGGTTCAATTGGTGTTTTCATTGGGTTGATTGTCTAAATCGCGTGAAACGTGTTGTGAACGCGTAGGATGCAGCGGGTGTTCTCATAAGGCGTAATTTCCATTCTTTTACTGAGAGAGAGAGACTGGTTGCCATTTTCAGCGGTTGCACTTTACTTTGAGCACGATGGCTTTGTGGTCGCTGAAGTACACGGTCAGTGGATCGCGAGCACTGACTGAACCGCCGAAGCGCGCTACCCACTTTATATCGCAGCGCCTGAAGGAGAGGAGACAGCGGAGGAGAGTGGCGCATGCGCGCACTTGCGTGCCGGAACAGACGGGAGCGGAGCGAAGCGCGCGCACGCAACTGTTGTTATGATAATGAGACGGAGTGAGAGTGCTACGCACAGCTGTCGGAGAGAAAAACGGGGGAGAGTTGCACATGTGCAGTGAGCGTGCGGACAACGCCGACGCAGACGGCGGAGGGATATACCCCAGAGCATTGTCACCACGACCTCCTGGATTCGATTTCTGTTCCTGCTACTGGCGGAAGCCATCATCGTCATTGGCCAATCCACTTCATATAGTACGAGCAAGTCCGCAGAATATTTGAAACCTTGTACTGAGATGCAATGAATCTCTGTTATGGTGGCTTACGGAACGTTCATTACACACGCGTGATATTGCAGCGAAGTGTCTCCAGCAAATAAACTTGACGCTTTTCTTTTCAATGCAAGCAAACAGACAAAAGTGTACCTCAAAATCCGTAGTTTCTTGTGGAGCGGTAAAGGTCTTTGCCTTTGGAATCAGGTGCTTGCCAGGAATTTTTTCTTCTCTTCAGCTCAAGGCGAGCTGAATTTTGCGGCAATTAGCAGCGCGCAACAACGTGTTGCTCGCATAATGAAACCCATAGTATTTTGACATTAGTCAATACCTCATTGGCTATTATTTCCACTTGGTGTTCCAAATGAGGAATGCAAATTTGGCGTTATCGGGATACCTTTGTTTACTCTTGTGTCACGGCTCTGGCAGCGTGGCAAAGTAGGGAGGTGGTTTTACTAACATCAAGGTGGAGCCTTTGTTTGTTTTGCCGGCAATAAATTGAGAAAGAAACGGCACGTAGTGCAGTGATAACGTGCTCGACCCCAGTCTGTGGGCCCGGATTGAAATCACAAACTGAGATCTCTTTATCCACTCTTTACAGCAGAGGCCAAATTTGTAGTGGACAACAACAACCACCCGGATTTTGCAAACCATGGGGAATTTTGGGCTTGCAGCTTAAATGTTACAAGGAACGGTCGACGATTTTTATTTTACTAAGTCATAAAATTGAGGTATGTTACATTGACATAAAATCCAGAATATCCTCTTACCCATAACACATAAACTTTTTTACACCCTTTTAGCCACAAAGGGTGTAGCATAAGTGGAAAATGGGTGTTGGGAGGCCTTTACACCCTTTTTCTTGAATCTCAACACCCTTTTCCAAGCTCTACACCCTTTTTGTGTGAAAGAAAGGGTGTTGATCAACTTCAACACCCTTGGTTTTTCTTAGGGTGGTGAAAGGGTGTGGAAAAGGTGTCCAGCTGTTCAAAGGCCATGTTTGTACGAATAATAGCACTGTAAAGAAGAAGACATCCCCTCATATACTCCTCGTCTCGCAAAAAGTTTTCAAACGCAAAAAAAAAAATTGCTCAGCATGCAATGATCGCTCGTTTGCATATGCGGTGCACCTCATGCCCCAAGTTTAGCTTTGGCACGTGAACACCAATTTCAACCTTCAAGACTATAGTCGTGTGGCGAAAAAGGGTCGTTTACCGACTGCAACACACTTGGTTTTCTGTAGGTTGTTGAAACGGTGTGAAATAGGTGTTCAGTTGCAAAAAAAGAACAGCGGAGCTGGTGGTCGACCTAGTTTCTTCCGGTGTTGCTAACTTTTGTTATGTTTGCAAAGCTTTTCAATGTTCTTGCTAAGCTAGCATGACCGCTGAGGGGTGATGCCAAATTTAACCAGATTTTACAAGGCTGTTCCAGTATGTCCCCCCCCCCCCACACACACACCCACTGCCAGGGGATCCAAGGGAGAAACAAGCTAGGTCGGCCCCGAGCTATGCTGTTTCTCCAGCCTTGCACCACTATTGCAAGCTGCGCCAATTTCTTTACCTTTTAGAATCGAAAAAAGACTAGTACCTTTCAAATGGTACAGTAAGAGGTGCGCATACGCATAAGCCCCTAGTGCTCACACTCTAACAAGCTCCAAAGCCGACTTCACTGTTTTATACCCTATCTGCGGTGGTGCACCCTTTACAGGAGCTGCGGTTATTTTTCTTTGTATTTTTTGATAACGTCACCGAAACTTGCTCAAGCTCAAATAGCTTCACTGGTAATAAATTATACCAATTCATATTGCTTTAAACATCGTGAGGTACAAAACACCCCCCGCTTGTAGAAAATGTTCAGTCCACCCGTGTAAACAAGTACAAAATGCCTCCAAAGTTGGAGGTCTCTTCACTTTTTCTTAGTTGGCGGTCTTTTCCTACACACTTTTTCTTTACGCTCTTTTTCTTAGTTTAAAACACCCTAATTTGTAGCTTTACACCCTTCCGGGAAAAGGGTGTGGAAATCATGAACACCCGTTTTGAAGGGTGTTGAGGTGGCGGGGAAGATTTGATGGGTATTTAATAAAATTCTATCAGTTATGGAACATAAAAACTACCTCGTTATTAAAACGTTTTTTGCGAATACGCTTGTTGATTTGTACATTCTCATGGTAAAATCCATACTTCCAAATCTAGCGCTAAAATATCTTTTTTTTATATAGAAAGAACAACAAGTTATAAAAAGAACGACAGGTGGCGCGAATTCTTGGTCTTAAAACACAGATGAGGCAAAAGTACATAAAACTGCAGGTTCCGCATGGCGGATCCGTCTCGCTTCGTGGCGGTTTTTTGTGCGTGAACATTGCCGGATGGTACAGCGGAAACTGACTAAGATACGGGATTTCAGCGTGCACTTAAGCGACACAGTTGAGTAGCGTGGCAGTCCTCTCTGCGTGCTCCTCGGTGCGCATAAGTTTGTGTGAATGCGAAGCGTCTGCGATATCGGTAGCGACGCAGCCAAGCTGCTCGTGGAGACCACGGTATACATGTGTGTGTATGACGCCGCGTCGACCTCGTGGCGCTGCCACCATTAGTCAACCTTCTGTCACGTTGGACAAAGGGTTGTATCTGTGCTCATGCACCTATACCAAACTCACGAATGATTGTCCTTTAATTTTTTCTCTCCTTTCGCGCGCTTGAAACTCAAGTATTTTTGCCCTATTTGAAATTTTAAAAAGAAAGGATGTTTAGCCATCAATTCAATCTTGACCGAATGTATTTAACCCAGCTTTGAACATAATCGTACTAAACGCCTTCTATAAAAAATATTTGCATATAAAAAGGCAAAAACGTTTGTTTAAACCAGTAACGCTGTGGTATATTTAAAGTTATCTCCCGTTCGTTATTCCCACCTACGGCTTCCTTGTAAAATCCCATAGACGTGGTGTACCAGACGCAGGATTGATGTTCAGCCATTTCTCTTGTTGAGAGTAAGCTGCGTATAAATAAAAAAATCACAAAAACGGGACATGGCCTGCGGTTCCTTATTGTTTTTTTTTCGAGTTGAATTCTTGTAAGAAAATCTAAATAGGAAAGATAAAGAGGTGCACCCCTACACTCTTAGGCAAAAAGGACTAAAATAGGGACTAAAATACAGCCGTTAGTCTTCGCGGCGACCGTTCATCTTCAAGGGGAGTATCTGCGGCAGAGTACGTGCCGTGTGCATAAATTCGGACTAACTGTTCGTCCCCGCGGATATATAAGAAGTAACGGGAAGACGAAACGCATGCAGTTAGTCTCTTTGCTGCTCGTCGTTATATCCCCTAATGGCGTCGTCGTTGCCCTTTCGCGCATATGTCTGCGAACAGTTTTATATTTCCAAAACACAAGTCATTGCAGTCACTGGGTGCTTTAGATGGTGCCACGGGAGAAAATATTGATGTTAGTTATAAGAAAATAGCCTAGGGTTAGTAGATCGGCGGGTAATGGCAAGGAGCGGCGAAGCGCGATTGTCATAGGCTTCTTGGCGAGGTTATGTTGATACGCTGTGTTGCATACGATTCGTGCGAGATAATAACGGCCAATGAAAGCTTTCAAGCGCCTTAACAGTAACTCAAAAATTAGTGACAATAGCAAAAGTGGATTCCTGAGCCTAATGAATATGTATATGTTTAACAGAATAAAAAAAACGCATGTTGCTGATGACAACTGCAAAACAAAAATGCTCGCTACAGGTAAGATTCTCGAAGTTATCTTTTACACTCGGTACATAATTGCCTTGGGCACCAAAGCTATGACAATGCTGCAACTGCTGTAAAACCCGCTTGCATTTCACAGTCGCAATCGTCTAGCGACGCGAATTTGAAGAATTCAGGCTAAGCAACACCGAATTCGCTTTCGCCGATGCAGAAAAATATGGCATGTTTCCTTATTCTGACACTCACACAGACGACACCTTTCACATACGTTACATAGAGCACTTAACATATGTATCGAACACTAAGAAAGCACTTAGCTTGCGCTAAGTTGTGCGGAAACAAATGAGTCGTCCGATCGCCCAGCTACCTATCTCAACTAGGCGACGACGAGTTGATTGTTATTTACGAAAAAACTATGGTTGTGAGGCTCTACTTCGAATCTAACTGAGCAATATTCCCTAAACCTAGCAAAGCTCCAAGCGCAAGGCGCAAAACGCGGTCACGTTCGCTTGCACAGATAGAAATTCGGGCACCAGTTGCAATGGATCTCTTGCGTTATGCACAGAACTACACGCTGCATACTTGAATATTATCCCGCCGGAACAACCCGGCGGCGTGGTCCAGCGGATAGCGCTTCGGGTTTCTTGTGTGTAATTCCGGGCGTCAGGGGTTCGATCCCTGCCGGTTCTGGGGTTTTTTCCTTTTTTCTGCACTCTACGCAGTTCGTCCTTGGGGAGTATCGGAACGGACCATCCGGGTGGGGACTAACCATTCATCCCCTCGCAGTTAGTCCCCAAAGGGACTAATGATTGTGGCAGAGGCCGTTAGTCCCCGAAAGGACGAACTTTCAGTCCTTTTTGCCTAAGAGTGTAGAAAGGAGCAATATCTTATCAGTTACAGCGCGTTTGTAACGACGAGCCCCGCAGGCGAAATTCACCTTTGAAGTGCTATCAGTATTCACCCCGCGTGCTCCCCAGTGCGTTTTTTTTTTCGTCCCACTTTAAAACCCCCGTGCATTTTTGTTACTTTCAAAGGTGGGGTTGGCTGTTCTTTCTTGTGCCCTTCTTTTATCGGCCCTTCCGCGCTCCCGGCTATGGGTCATAAATACATCGGTATTGTCAGATTTTTTCTTGGCTTCTATCCTCTTCTGGTGTCATCAAACGACATTAGGTACCCTTCAGCGGAGCTCCTTTATCTCTTGCCGAAATGCAATTTCTAGCGTGCCTTCTGTTCTACATACGCGAGTATGACGACATGCGAATCTCTAGGCTACCGTAGGCTTATCGCTAGTATCTCCTCATATGAGAGCTGCCAGCGACCAACCTGGCTCATCAGGCATTTCGGTGCTGCGTGAAAGAACAATTTTTTGGGGCACGGAAGACCAAACCTTGTTTGCTGTTACGAGATAGCACTCGGCCGGTGGCCTTTGGGTAATTGAGTTGGGTGTTACGTTAACCCAAATATATTTTCGAGTCTGCGATTTTTCTACAGGCTTCGCTTCGTTTAGCATGTTGATATTTTTGAAAGGGGTATATGTTCTGCCATACTGGTCTCCGGAGTTTATAAGGTTATGCCTAGGCTTAACTACCTACGACGCCCACTTTCGTGTGTTAAGCTGCTGTATAAATGAGATCATCTCTGGGCTTATGGAAGTCAAGTCTCCGTGGGCTGCGCTTGTGTTTCCTTTTTTCAGTGGTGCTCCGTAGCATCCCCAGTCATGCCATGGAGGAATAATTCGAGCTTTCGAGGAATGTACAGTAATGGAAAAAAGAAATTCCAGCATGAATTTTTTAACCATAAAATGTAAAATCAAGGAATAGGTATAGTGGAAATAAAATGACGGCGGTTGGGTGGTATATATAAAATGACATGTTCTAACTGTGTTACACTACTAAAGCAACGCCACAAGTCGACTTGCATGGATTAAATTTGCACTTTTTGTGTGTTCCGGTTCACGTTTCATTTGTCCATGACTGTACGTACGTTTTACTTCATGAATTGGCTACATTTCTTGAAAGGTGGATTGCTTATCGGCAAAACAGGTCTCCCGTTGGGAAGCTTCTCACTATTCCCACTCTTTACTGTGACGGTGAGTAAAGCAAGTGTAAAACTTAGTGTACTGACAACAATTCGTGATTACAATTTGTCACACCTTACAATTGCAATTAGTCACGAGGATACCGGATCTGACGTCAAAAAGGTGAGATAAAAAAAAAACCAAAGATTGCGGTTGAAAAAGGTGGCTTTGCCCACGTTTAGGCAGTGCAGGGCTGTGTCTCACACCCATTTCCACAGCTGTTTCCAAGGGGTGTCTCTCCAAAGACTACACGACACATGGCGCGAGTTCAAGTTCCTTGAAACGATCCTCGACCTTGTCACTAGGCAAGAACCGAATCTAAAGGTGTGGTTAAAATAACACAGTTGGGGAAATACCCCTTAACCATGGAGAAAACGCGGCATCCCGAACGAAAAAGATATTGGGGAAAGTATCTCCCATGCTGAGAAGAAAACAATTAAAGGTCTTAAGCGTATTTAGATAGAAGTGATCATGTGCTAATATTAGGTGACCACCGCCACGGCCTTGGCGATCAAGGCGGAAAGTTCTGTGATTATGGAAAGTGTACTTTCTGCCGCCGTGCACCAGGCTTCTGGTTATGGTATGACCTCAGCAAGGCGTTCCTCAAAACCGGTGTAGCTACCCCACTTTTAACGAGCTCGGAGGGAGCCGAGGAGTGTGGCTCATTACCCACCCAGCTTCCCCCAGATTACCCACGCCGCGTCATTTGTATTAACACACGTGGCTCTAAAAAGAGTCGCGTGTGTGAATTCAGGTGTACTGAGCGGAAAACGTCTGCGTTGTGCAATTTCTACAGCGTCGACGTTTCCCGCCGTTACCTGGGATTCGCGGGGGCGGCGTCTCGAACGCAGCAGCGTTCGGCCGCGGCCAGGCTAGAGCGGCAGTGACCGCCACTCTAGACCAGCCGTGCGTCGGCAGAAAGAAAGCGGAGAGGAGCGCATTTCGAAGGGTGAGAAGGAGGACAGCACAGGGGAATATGACGTCATTTCTCTCATAGCCCCTCCTTCAGTCTCGATTCATGTGCCGCCTCCAAAAAGCGCGCTCTTCCTCCCCAGACGCCGAATCAAAGCCACCGTCGGTCTTCCTGTCTCCATGCGTGGGCGTAGCATAGTTGACGTAGACAAGACGATGGGCTCTACTTACATGCCTCTTAGGGCCCAGGTTCAATCCTTGGCAGTGCCAGTAGCTTGTTTGTGTAACAAGGATAATAGCCGTTAGCCAGTAGTACAGCCTGGGATAATTCTTTGTGTAGCCAGTAGTACCCTGGGAGTTTTCTGCTCACGCGGACACGAAATATTTCTTCGCTGGTTAGAGGTGCACTGCGTCGAAATTAAAACAAGAAACAAGTGAATACAAAGCAAAAGTTTACAAAGAACTCTGAGTCATCGATAAAAACGAATAAAAATGAATATTTGGCTACTCATACATACATACAGTTATACACATAGAGTCCACCACAAAAAAAGGACGCGCTAAAACGCTAACTGCAAGAGAAGAAACGGAATTTGGAAAAATGGAAGTCTTCTTGAACATCGACATTTTACAATCCGAATCAGGGGCAGCACATGTTTTACTCAGGAATACGCGGTAATTAGAAGGATAGATAATTATAGGATAGACATATTATTAGAAGTGATAAGAATCGGGTGAAGTGCATTCGGCAGGCATTCTCAGATATCGAATGGCAGTCTACCATTGTCCGTGAAGAAGAATGTGTTAGACAGCTGCACTTACCGGTACTCAGTTACGGGGCAGAAACGTAGAGGCTGACTAAGAGGGTCAACTTAAATTGAGGACGACTCAGAGAGCAATGGAACGGAAGACGATAGGCGTAACGTTAAGGGAGAAGAAGAGAATATAGTGGGCCAGAGAACAGACGCGTGTTGAGGGCATATTAGTACAAATGAAGGAGAAAAAATGGGGGTGGGCATGGCATGTAATGCGAAGGCAAGATAACCGTTGGTCATTAACATTAACAGAGAAGATCTCTAGAGAAGGCAAGCGTGGCAGAGGGCAGTAGAAAGTTAGATGGGCAGATGAGATCGAGAAGTACGCGGGGATAAATTGGTCGCAGGTGACACAGGAGGAGGATAATGGGATATTTATTGGGGAGTCCTTGCTTTGCAGTGGGCGTAAGCAGGCCGACGATTATCATGATGATGACGCGGTAATGACAAAAGTGCACGAAAATGCTTATCAATCTACCCGTAGGGTTTTATACAAACGATAACAAAGACTAACAAAATTTTTAGGCAATTCGATATAGCACCCATTGTTGGTAAGCGCAATTTGTTGAACTTGGTTTTTAATAATTTTTCAGAAACGGGGAGACTTACAGCCTCCCAAATTTCGTTTAATATTTCGGTCAACTAAAATAAAAAAGTTTGTCTTCCGCATTATTTCTTGTTTTTGGTGAGTGTCCGGTTCTATGTGTTTGAGAACAGTGAATAAATATTGCTCGTTGTTGCATTTGATATTGTCACGGAGCCAAAGCCGACGCACCCGACTTGAAGGAAAAATCAAGTTTACATGGAGCGAAGTTGTGCTCCCCTAGCAACTCCCCTAACTCCCCTTGTGCTCCCCTAACAGCAGTCAACAAAGTGACGTGCGCAGGCGCATGTCGCAGAATGCAATGGCTTGGCGTCTACTCTGAGGGCATTTATCTTTCGGCGCGGGGGTTTGTCGAACCGTCGAATTTCATCGAGAACACTGTAGGTAAATGAATACTATTCTGGGGTATTATCCCTAGCTGCTGATCACTGACCAAAAATCATGACTGGAGCACCGACCTCCTAAAGTGCCAACATCTTCTCTGTGATGGCCAATAAACTACAAGGTGAACTGCGGGAAATAGCCAACACATCACCGTGATTATATGGTTATTGCCGTGCTCTGCTTATTTAAGTCCTCAAGGGTGTTCCCACACGTAATGATGCGAAGCGACCCGTAGCTGGACGCGCGCAAGTTCGCCAACTTTGTTTAACCCTTTCGTTCTGCAATAAAAAAGAACGAGGGACAAAGAAACTGACTCCACTAATAATCAAACTAAAGGCTTATCGGACAATCATGTTTTCTAACACGAGCTCCATTGCAGTTTCGGCCGCTATGACGCCTGCCCCCCCAACCCCCTCCGCATGAGCGTCAATTGTCCAAATGACAGAAATAAAAAGGTTGTTTAAATTTTATAGGAAAGCAATGACGTGGTCCTAGTTCCTTCACTTTCTCTGTTCTTCCGTTTTCTTGCAGTTTCCCTTGCCGCCTCAATATATTTTCATTTTCCCCCTGACCTTTTCTGACAGCTCTTGAGCGCTCTTGTCTCCCTCGCTCTTATCGTTGTCTCGCCTCCTCGGGAAACTTCAAGCGATTGTTCACTTTACAGATGTCTCTTGCATGTGGGCATATTTTTTTACTTTACCACCTCGACATTTTATGACATTTTATTTTGTTTGTGGTTGCATTCGCGGTTTGTAGTCACGGGGCGTCTACTTGTAACTGTTCATGTAAAGGCTAATAAGTATGCAGTGTTTTAGCCTCCGTTTTGAGTATTTGAGTATGCAGACCTCCTTTGAGTATTTTTTTTGTTGTAAATCATTGCTGAAGTATTCGTCAAAAAAATCACCGTAGTGTTTCTTTTAAACGGATATACATGTTAACTCGGATAGTTGCTTCACACGCACAGCTAAAAAGAAAAACGACCCCGACAGGATGGGAGGTACGTAAGAGTGACGTTAGAGTTAAAACATAAACTAGCGATTCGCTTCAAAACATCTCTGGAGAAACTATGAACTTTTGTAATATGTGGAATGCGCAGCTCTCCTAAGCAGCGTTTACAGCAGGGTACAGTTCACCACGCTTGAATTTGAGATGCAGAGTACATGCCATCGTACATCCAGCTGGTGTTGTTAAATAACGTTTACAAAACGACAAAAAAAGAGGTGGATGACATCCCGCATATCCGGAAAGCGGCAGGCCGTAGCCGCAGCCCTGGCCCGGGAAAGTAGGCTGAACTTATCTCCGAGTCCAGGGCTGGTAAGCCCGCATTCCCTGTGCTCCGGGGAGATAAAAGGGAGATGAGTCTCGAGTTCGGGGCATTACCACACAAGCGTTAGGTGCTGTTGGGTTTTCGGAATTCAGGGCAGTTATATGAATAGAGAAGGACACTTTATGCTGACGGACTCTTTGAGCGTACTTACGCACCGACAAAGTTCGTCGTAAACAGGCACGCATCAAATTTCGTTGTGAAAAAATTTGTAGCGCTTCCACTCTTTCAAGTGGGAAGTCGAGCGAATCGGGTGCTCTGGTGTGAATGCGCTATGTTTTGGTTTGGCTATATGAAGAATTCGTTATGTTGAGTTATAGGAGGGTTGCCCTATCTCTACATTAAAAGGAAACACACTATATGTGGGTAGAGACAACGACGGCCCGGCTACGCCAATGCCGATGCTGTCTGTAGTGTGTCGAACAGATGGCTCCTGAACAGCACGCGGTATTTGGAAATACCAGGGAGGCGATAGACGCCCCACACGGCAATGACTACACAGGACCAGGGGAGAATGCGGCGGCTGTCGAAAGGAGAAATGACTGGGGCTGTAAGCATACAATCTCTCCGCCTCTGGCTATGCTTCACTGTTGAACCCACAAAGTGGGAGAGCCAGCTTAGAAAGGCGAAGCTTCCAAGGATCACTCAAACCGAATAATAAACTTTGGTAAAACAAATAACATTGTTCCTAAAAGTGACGACACACGTTTCATATATTACATGGCATTTCCCCCGAGATATAGGGGACATTAGTGATGTTCAAACAGGGACGCATAGTTCGTGCATTCGATGTTAAGCGTGCCAGGTTGTGGACGTCCCAGGGCCTTACTCCCGAAGGGGTGTCTTGTGGCTTGGCCGCTGTGCTGCTCGCCCGAGAAGCGGTTCGACTCCGGTCATTGTGGCTGCTCTTAATATTCAACATGAAATCTTAAACCCCGGTGCATCAAGACTTGGGCCCAGGTTACACATCCCCAGGTGGATTAAAAAATAAACCGGAGCTCTCTACTAGCGCTCGCCTCATAGTCCAGGTGTATTTTAATGCGTTAAGCCACTATAAATTGAAATTGGTTCCAGCGATTTTCACAAGCCCCCCTCCTTCCAATCACTTTCGCCACATTGTAATATCGGAAGTCATAGTAGTGGAAATATTTGGTTTTTGCGCTGCCTGTGGGAAGGTTGCCGACATTTATTTTCCCGAAGCGAGGGAGTGACCAGGACTGCGTTTGGATTTCCTTTAGTAACAGCTTCTTTGGCGTCTTCGCGGATTGTCCACTGTGTTAAGCCCTGTCCCTATCCTAACGAAGAGGGAAAAGAAGTCTTCTCCGCGAAAACAGCACCGAAGGCAACAAAGATGCAATTTACTTTCCTGTCTAAACGTGGAACCTACGCCCGGGACCCTTCTGTATACAAATGTTCCGACACATAAACACGTATTTTGGTTTCCGTGTGTCATAATTTTTTATAATGCTCCTTTCTTTGCTTACTTGTTTATTTGCATAATATTTCCGCATTTTGCAATTTGTGGGTTGCACAGTCTACGTAGGTGATAGCGTGTTCGCAAAGATAATTCCGTCTGCTGGGATCGCCGCAGCGCAGTTCCGATTAGTGTCGCGTAGGCGCCAATTAGGCTGGTTCCTGAGCTATCTCTTTGTCATCATTTATTTGAATCCCGGCCTTAAAAGGATGTTCCTTATTATATAATTATTAAAATATAGTCATGTTCCTTAAAGAATATTCTAAATCGTTTTACAGCTTTTATGAACCTCAATCCATTCATTCTGCTCTTTTTGAACGTCTAGACGCAGGGCGGCCGCCACCAACCACCCCCCGACCGCAGCTGAAGCATACGCCATCTTGCAAAAAAAATCCCCCGTTCCGCACCCGGAGCCGGCACCCGAAGGCGAGAAGTCGGCGGTCGGAGAGCGTATTGACTTTGACGTGTTTAAAGAGCAACATCACCGCTTTTTACAAGAACATACGCCGCTCGGTGAGGCCCTAAGTGGATAAGTAGCTCATGATGCGCGCACGCACTTTCCCTTCCCCATTACATGCCATAACGGGAAAATTTCGGCGCATAAGCGCGTAATCCTAGCCGATTCTGATCTTAGTTACAAAACCATTTTGTAAGTTTGCATGTGATGGCGTAAGGAACTGCCTCCCTACTTCTTTGCCATGTATAAGCCGAAATTGCTCATCAGGGTTCCTTGTCTAATAGCCAGGTATGGCCTGCATTACGCCGAAGGCACTCTAAACAACTATTCAATCGCTTCGTATTCTACAGCAGGATTAAGGGGATTTTACGGCGTCGTAACGGTTTTGATATTTAAAGGCAGGAGCATGCCTAAAGACGCCGTAATATTCCAAAGAAAAAGGCTCGTATAGACGCAAACAAGGACCTTTAATGGGGAGCTCATGATAGAGAAGGTGGGGTGACACGGCAGCATAACGGTTTTCGGCAGAGACAAGAGCACCTCACTCTACTCGATGTCTACTCATCGTATTGGCTTAGATAGGGCCAGTGAGAACCTTACGTTAACGCGCCTACATTTTACGGGAAACGATACTTACCATGGTGAGTGCAGAGGACGGAGCGTGGACACTCGCCCTACTGTCACGAGTTGGTGATTGTGCTCCTGATGACAGTTCCCAATAGCCTTATCTAAGCGAAATCCTACCCCTAACTGTATACGGGTATGTGTAAAGGTGAGCCCCACTATTGGTCTGGATGAGGTCATTGAAACCGCCGCGGCGAGCCTTCCTGCCTCCAGCATCTAGGCGAGGAGAAAAAGTTTAGATCTTCACCAAGCGCGAATCAAAGTATGGAAAAAATACACGATTATGAAACTACGTGCAAGAACAACAAACATGTTCACGAGAAAAAAAAATCAGTGCCTTTTCACACTGCAAAGAAGGATTGCTATCGAAACAGGGGGAGTCCAAGGAGTGCACGAAACAAAACACGTTTGTTTGTAATTTGCATTGATCATTCGTCCTAGTTAACGAGCTGAATCGCAGTCAGAACGACTGGGATTTAACAGGACACTGATATGATTTGTAAACATTGCGGGATTACTAGCGCAAATTGTAGTCCGGAGTCCATAGGCCATGTTTTGACTACTCTGAGCGCGATTACGCGAAATTATTTAGTAGAAAAATCAATTAAAAAATGCTTTCCTCCTCTGTGCACCCTCACCCATTTTCTGTGGTGTTTTCGTGTGACGTCAGGAGGTGGTGACTTGGCAATTGGCTGCGCTACTGCACGGCTCGCCGACCTTCCGACGGAGTCAGTCGGCCCAGCGTTTCGTCCGCCGGCCGCCGACGGGTCGGCGCAATTCGTTCGCTCAGTTCAAACTAGGCCACGACACTTTCGCGGATGGAAGAAGGTGCCTTTCTTTACTTCGTAAGTTTGTACACTGTGTCAAGTTACAAGTCCAGGTCGCTCCACACAAGCGCAGCACAAGCGAACATGCGACGCTTCTCTGACTGGTACGCTAGTAGAAACTCCAAGGCCACTTGAAGGCGAGAGATGAGTCAGCGCAGTCAATATAGGTAGTAAGAAAATAAAATCAACTGAAGCTTTTACCGTACAGCGTAAAACTAGGGTGCGGTAAGCACTTTTTTGCGCTGGGTGAACAAGCACAGCGGCCAGCAGCACGACCACACATCCGCGAACGCTTTTCCGTCTAAGAAATGCCCTTGCTAGACGTGAGATATTGTGGAAATTCGGGGAAGCTTACTGCAGGAACGCAATACAACAAATATTCACCTAATCTGCTTGAAATGCTAAAAATAAATAAAAGTGTAAACTGGTTACATATTATATACCTTATGTTTCCAACGTCTTCAGCGCTTGCCCGTGGCCGTGTGGTCTGGAGCGCTAGGTATATTATTGCAAGTGCTTTGCAAGTCGCAAGTTCGAATCCCCTAGGTTACCATATTTTTTCTTTTTATAAGTTGACTTTCTTGTCTTCGGCTGATGTTTTCTAAACGGAGTTCACCATTTTCGGGCCGTAACGCGAACTGCTCCACGAACTAGTTCACAGAACGCGCGCGGGCTGACACTGATATGCTTGCTAGAAGTGGGCGCAGGCCAGAATCAACAGACCCTTGGCCTGGTGCGAACACGCTTTTAACGATACAGGCATGAGTGAGGCAAGCTCCAAATATGGAGGAAAAGCGCATGGCCATTGAGCGTCTACGGGGACGCGGAGGGCGTTCAGCCACTGCGTAGGCCTCGGCCAGGGATTGCTATACTCGGATACAACTCAAGAAAAATGCGGCTTTTCCTCATCAAAGGACCCCCCTCCAGCCAATGGTGTCACCGTATCAACGTAACGTCATGGTAGACCGTCTCTACGCCGCGTTCACGGAAGAAATCACAGAGCATGTTCTTCCGCGCTTACGAACTTCTACCAAAATGGCCACCTCCGCTGTTCGCGTCAACCCATCGGTGGCGTCCGGCTCTGAGAATGATTCTTAGTGCCGTTCAGTCGTATTCCTTGTTTGCGTGTTGTGTGCTTCTTAACATGCTCGGGAACGACAATCGCTATGGTGTTTTTTTCTTCTGCTTTGTGAGCGTCCGGCGTTGCCGGGAAATAGCCGCCGCTGCAGGTACTGGATTCTGTGTACGCTGTGTGATACAAAGCGGTCGTCGTCATCCGGTGCGGGCGTTTCGTCTTGAGCGTGAATTGCTTCTCGGTCTACCGTTTAGTCCCTCCTGTGTCTGTGCTACCCACGTTATCGCACCAGTGACTGCGACATGTGGCGATAGCTCCTTGTTAATTTCTCGTAGATTACGCCAGTCGCAAATATTACTGATGTGCATAGCGCACGTTAACGCCATGGAGAGCTATGCACGGGGCGAAACGCAAACAGCGCGACGTCGCGCGCTGCATTTCGTTAGAGCGTCTGTCGAGCCGTGTGTCCGAAGTCCATGCCGGGCGCAAGCGTATTCGTCCAAATTGTGATCAAGACGCCAAATACAAGAAGCTGAATTATCGCGTTTTTTGAACGTGAATGCGTACGAGTTGTAGCTTAGCTGCGTGATTTGATTTAATATGCCACCTTTTCTATTTTGATTCCCGGTTACGCTGAGATTCTATTGTTAAATGTGTTATTTCAAGCTGGTATGTTTTCTTCGCCTGTTTTATGCTGGAGCGCTTTAAATTGTTGTTTTGGACAAAAATTTTTGCGAATGAAATACGAATAGAGATCTGCGTTGAGTTTGCATTGTCTATGATAACAAAGATTATACATGAGTATTACCACAGTAAGTTCAATTTCATTGTCTTGCTTAGGCTTCGCAAATGAGCTGTGCTTCGCGAAAGTGAAATTTCATGGGCTAGATTTCACCGGTATGATTAGCTGCAACAATGCATGTGAAGACGTGAAACACAGCACTGAAATCAAATAACCCACCTTTCAGCTTTTCCTACACATGCGCATGCATATTCTTCACCAAATCAAATTCTTGCATCAGAGATGTGCATTATTACAGCTATATAGGCACTGCTCGCCTTGTGTTTATGTCACTTGAGTAAGAAGCTGCTGCTGTAATGGTGATCTGCATGCATGTGCTGTAAATTCGAGATAGAGCATTTAGGGTGGAAAAAGTGAGCATTTCACCCATTTTCCCTGTTGCATCACAAGTGGCTGTTGGAACGAGAAGCTCACTGCTCCAGCAGTGCGGAACATCGTGGATGCCAAGTCGAACAGTAAGCTGCTGCTTGCTGCGGTGCTGTTCACAACGCTACACGTGCAATGTCTACGCATATATTAGGAGTGTAAATCACAATGACAGCACATCAATTGATGCCAAATACATAACACGGGCAATGAAGTATGTTTGAAGGGTTACTTAGTGATCTGTATCATAAAAAGCTATCTGCACTGGTTGATGTATGACATGTCGGTTGAGTGGACGCATGGAGACACACATATGGTACATGTCGCTCCGCTGAAACTGGTCAATGGATATCATACTTTTCTTGTCACGCAAGAGCCAGAATCGGATCATACACTCAGGAAGAAATTTATTATCTTGCCAAAAATGCACTACATGAAATTATTCCCATACATGGGAGGATCGATTTAAGCCAATGTAGTTTCGTAGTTTCCTCTTCCCAAAGCTTTGGGAATTGTCTTTATTAACGTTGTGCTTCTGCATTTTATCGAGCGGCTTAGACCACATATCATCACCCATTTATCCTAATTCCTGCGTAAGATAGCAGATAGCAGCTAAACAGAATCAAAGTAGAAATAAAACACCGAAGCAACTTTCGTGGTCCTCACTGCTGTTATCATGTCAATTTGGCTCAGAAATCTAAACAGACACACTGCTGAATTATGCAGAGCAAATGAAATGAGCAATAAGAGACTGGAGCAGAGCAGATTTCTTAGTTCTTAACGTTCAATCAGAAGACAACTTGGCTCAGCCAGCTACACAAGCAGACAATGTTCAGTTACATGCTTTCATGTAGGCATTTTATTTACAACTGTTTCTGCATCCCATACGTGCGTAAGTGACCAAACAATGTAAAAAACTTGCAGTAAAAACTCAAACTAGTGTCTTGTCCTGTAGGTGAAACTTGCCTTCATCACCATTTACAGTGTCGCACAAGGAGCCCCAATGCCACACACCTCAGAAGTGATTCTGCTTGAAGTGAATTTGTGAACTCGCTGGACTCGGCTTGCACACACATCATGCTATACATGCGAATAGTCACTCTCCTCGTGCTGCGAAAATTATCGCACAGTGTAATCGTGGCTTTACTTCCAGAAAATACTTTATAACAGTGCGAGTTTTCTCTAGCTCGAGATGTACGGTTTCCTTTTATGAATACATCTGCCACGCAGAATCCTGTCATGACTGAACTTATTAGGCTTAATTCCTGCACCACACCTATAACAAATGAGATCAGAAACCAAGCACTGCAACAGTCTTTTCTTATTCTCATAGCTACATATCAAGGCAATCAACCATGAGCCAGCACCACACCAAACACCGCTCCTTTCACTACAGCAAATGAGATCATAACCCGATTGTTGAAATAGCTTCTGCCCCCCTCACTGTTATACTGTCAGATCACTGTTGAGTCTACGACACAGCAGACAACACTGAGTAACGACAAATGAGATTACAAACCAAACATTGCAATGGTCTCTTCTGATTCTCATAGCTACATGTCAGAGCAATCAACCCTGAGCAAGTTACGCACCACACACAGGCTGCTCAGTTAACTCCAGAAATAAATAAAGCACACAAACAGCATATATGGTCTTCTCTGCTGTCTGAAGGAGTTTCTTGCTTCTGCAGCTATGGAAACACGGGTATTTAAGCTAAACACTGCACTCCACACTAACTGAACAAGGCAAAGGCGGCACTGGCGAATAGGTCGCAGCCTTACACATTTTGAAGGGACTCGATAGCAGATAGGTCACTGTCGGAGTCCATGTCTTCACTTAGTTGTATTATAATAGGTTGAACATGCGCACTTGCTCCACCGTCTCCTCCGAACTTTGTTTCAATGCTGATCACACGCTGAACAGCGTTTGCCCAGTGCTGAGCGGTTACCTTGGCAACTTCTTCCCTCAGGAGCACCTCTACATCTGCCAGCTTAAATGTGTCATTTCTTGCTGCGACACCTCACCTCATCTGTGCCCATATGCGCTCAATAGGACTGAGCTCACAATGGCAGGGCTCCCGAATACATCCTGTCCTTTCAGCTGCACCGTCAATACGTTACCTGATTTACCGTGTCTTAACAGAGGCCACAAGGCTGAAGAGCTCCTTTTTAAGCGTTTGTTCATCCCAAGCAAGTCCTTCGGACCTCACCCAGTCCTGAACAACATTTTTCGCGAAGTCGTCGTAGGCACTGCTTCTTCCAGCCATGAGTGGTACGAGGCATTGTCCGTGACAATTACACTACCGAGTGGCAGTTGTAGCACAACGGCCCCAAACCACCTTTCACAGCGGATGTCGTCCGTCTCCTCGTGGTAGTCGCCTGCCTTCGTACTCCGAAAGATGTCCAGGCACCCACCGACGAAGCCGCCCTCGCTGTGCGTTACAATCAGGCGCTATCCTTTCCCTGAAGGCTGCTTCAAAACTGTCGTCAGACCACGCATGAAGGCGTCGTGGTGGGAAGCAACCATCGTGTCCGTCAAACAGTCGATATCGTGTGTCCCGCATTCACTCAGGTTTCATCAAAGTAGAAAACTTTTTGATCTTCAATCCTGTACCTGGCGATGTCGTACAGGTACTTCTGCTGCCACGCGGCAGTGTCGTGCCACTCGATCAGCAGCGAGTTCCGGCGCCTCTTCTCATACCTGAGCCCGATGTAATTCAGCAGCCGGCGCACAGTCCATGGCTCGAGAGGAGAAACATCGCCGCTAGCGTTGACATCCGCAGCAATCGCCTTCACTGTCGGGATCCTATTGCGGCGAAAAAGGCGATGCACGGACGACCGCAATGCGCACTTCGTGAAGTCGTCCTACACGTCTGAGCATCGTCTCTTTCCACCGCTTCGCGGGCACTTTCGGGAGGGCGTCGAAAGATTGCCATGGTTATTTTTCATCTCCTTCTTCACGTCCATCACCACACTTACGCTGATTCCATGAAGATCGCTCGTTGTCGCGACCGTTTCTTCAACGCTGCGCTCCGGGTGTAGATGCCGCAAGCGAACGTGCGCGTTCCGGACAAGGAGGTTAAAGTTCCGGATCATCTCCCGCCCACAGCTGCAGATGATACGGACGGTGCTTTTGTTTTTCTTGTACCATCGGTGTGGCGTGGATGGGAACGCACCACAATCCTACCGTTGTCAGATGGTGGAGGGATTGGCACCAAAGTGCCGCACCTCAGAGCAGCAAAACTCAACCAACCATCACCATTTAACTCCGAATCCTCAGTCGAGAACGATAACGCAGACTCACACGCGGCTTCTTCGGGCTCCAAACGGCGCAAAAGGAAACAGGCAATGCATAAAACCAGAAGCAAGTGGTTGAGGGAAAACCCGGAAGAGCAGAAATTTACCATCAGCAATAAAATTGAAACTTACAACTCCGGCTGAAGAATAAGTTTTTTAACGTGTTGCATTATATTGGCAAATAAAGATTTTTTTGCTAAGGTTCTTATCACGGCTCAAAATATAGGCGTCCTGAAGAACTACTTTTCGGCGCGGACTCACTCAGAAAACTTGGCTCCGAGCGCTGCCTCCAGGTGCAAGGCGGTCGGCCGCGACGTCACGTTAATACAGCGGCACAATTGGCTGGAAGGGGGGTACTGGAAGTGGGGGATTGGGCTACGCCCCTTTTTTCTTGACTTGTATCCGAGTATACGATTCCAAGCCGTTTTGGGAGGGTTATCTCATGCATTTTACAGCCGACAACATGGCAGAAGTGCGGTACGGAGATTACTGAGATATCGAGAATGCCCATCCAACCAAGCCGTCGGATGTCAAACATGATGTTTTACAGAACCGAAACCAAACTTGTTTGAATGCTAACCTTGGACATCGTCCAATCACGGTGCGTCTCCTCCCGTCATCACAGCCTTTAGTTGGTGCGGCCACCGTAAGCCGCGCATGGCATTTTTTTCTTCTTTCGCGCTTTGTAAAATAATTACCCACTTATCAACCGGATAACCGATGAAAAGTGTGTTAATTTCAGCCAGTCTACGCAGTGCAAGCAAAAACGGGAGCTTGAAAAATTCAGTTTAGTGTCCCTTTAAGTCTACCCGTCAGACATGCCAGTTGGACAAACCGACAAACATAGGCTAGCCCACAATCATGTCAGTTTCCATTTCGCGTCGTAAGCATCTTACTGCCTGTGTAGTGCCCCAGACCAAACTGCTCGACCACGAATGACAGCATTCACGTCTCATCGAGCTGTGAGTCATCCACGTCGAAATCTCCTACCAGCGCAATTATCGACCTTTCAGTGGTGAACGCGTGATGTCTCGCTGCGTCCCCACGACCAGCACCCGTCTACGCATAACCGCCGCCGGTGGTGTGACGGACACCGACTAAAATGCTGCTCTGAAAGCCCTTTAAGCGGAACGGGAAAAACACCGATCAAAGCGTAACACCAGTTACCATTCAAGAGAGAAGCACGAACCCCCACCCGCTGAATGTAAAAAGTTTGTTTTACGTCAGTTTGGCTTTGCACGCTGTATGTGGAAGGAAAGGCATACACAGCTTCGCTGTAAACATTGGAGTCGTTTTAATTTCACCGTCATACGGCGTTAAGAAATCTAATTCGCACGAAAATAAGCGCCCGCCCACGAAAAAGATAGCTAGATTTCAGACTTGAGTACACATGACACACCCCGTAAACGAGTACCTAGAATAGACCGAATCCGCATGTCGGCATGCTCGCTTGGTCACATCTTCCATTGCTGATCTGGCTGTTTCGGACGACACATTGTTTAATTTAGTTAACTACAAGTCTCACTCGGGGGAGGCTGGCCCGAGATTTCTGGGGATGACCCCCTTAAAAGAGGCTCGTGTTGGGCGCCGAGCAAGACGGAGTTGTAAAAAAAATTAAAGCCGTTCCACTCAATGTGAAAGCTGTCGGAAGTGCGAGCAGTGATTCGCAATAGTGACCTGTAGCGCCGTTACCTGCTCACTGCTACCAACCAGTCACACTCTTCACCGCCTTGTCTCGCTCCTCTCTTGATGAATGGGACGGAGGTTTGTCCCAAGCAATTCACATTTAGCGCCTTCGCAGTGCTCGCGCGTCACCTGCTTGAAACTACGCCTGCGGGAGTTTTGTTTTTAAATGCAGAGCATTCCTTAGCCTCGCCTCTTCCTGCGTCGGACGGCGTCCACAGCTCCGCCGTCCCCCGCAGCAGGTGCGCCTCTCCTCCTATCCCTCCTCTCTCCTCAAGCAGCATGGCCGCGGCGGCATGCGTCGTAGCAGCCCAGTCGCTAACCGTCGACGTGGTCCTCGGCGTAACAGGTGCGTGATAGAAGCGCGGTGGGGCGTCGGAAGGGCGCGCCGCTGCTTTGCGCATAGCCGCGCTCTGCCCCCCCGCGTACTGCTCTCCTTCTAGCGGGCGCACTGCAAAATATAAGCGGGCTAGCGGTCGCTCAGTCTGCTTCAGTCCACTGCGTTTGCTCCTTCCTTCCTTGGTTGACGCTCGCTCCACCCTAACGCGACTTTACTCTCCTCTCTCTATCCCAAACCAACACCAACGCAACTACGACCCAACTACCCACCCTAACGCGACTTAACGCGGCGTTAACGACCCCCAATGCTCTGCATTTACTCGTGTTCCCCTCGCGGGAAGGCGCGGGAATTTTTTGTTCTTGTTTTTCCTTCTACGCTGGCCGGCGACGCCGACGCCTTACCGCGTACTTCGAAACGCGCCATTATTTTTAAATGCAGAGCATTTCTTTACCTCACATGTAGCGTCCGCCGTCCGTCCGCAACAGCTCAGCGCGCAGGTGCGCCCTCTCCCCCACTCCTCCACTCCCGCATCACGCTACCCTCCTCGCTCTCAACAACAGGTCCGCACCCCTCTTCCTACACTATATAAAAAAATAATAGTTATCGGCGCGTGGTTTCGATCCCACGACACTGTGGGCGGAACGCGAGGTACATGGTGCTCTTCCCACTGCGCCACAAAAGCGACACAGAATCAAAGGGTACGAACGCGCCTTATATCCTTGACTCATTCAAACTACTTCAAGAAGCTGCTGATACACGGCAGCCGTTGCATCCATCTCGTCTTCACCAGTTGCTGCAACGCACGACCACTGCTTAAAGACCCCTTAACAGTACACTTTAGCGACCACGAAGCCGTCGTTCTCAGCGTCCAATACAACGACAACAGCAACAAATGAATAAATAACGACTTACAACAACCTACTCCTTGCCTTCACTTCTTGCGTCACAAAAAAAAGAAAAATTGGGCCCATCTCTCCACGAGGGGGGACTCGAGTCGCAAAATCACGAAAGTAATAATTAATATATGAAAGAAATAATAATATTTAATAGTAATAAGCAATAATAGTTAACACATTCACTACCACCCCACCACCACCCCCCAAACACTAACGTTAACGCAATACACCCACCCCCTACGCGACGCATTTACTCGAGTCCCCCCTCGTGGGGAGATGGGCCCAATTTTTTTATATACACAAGAGGGACTCCTTTGACCGCGGTTTCTGCTGGCGCCGTTGTGCCAAAAACACCATCGTCTTCGTCGTCGTCATCGTCGTTGTTCTCCGGTCAAAAAAAGATCACATGTCTGATCAGACAGTTTTTGAAGTCGGGCATTCAGAGTGGGAGCTAAAAGCTCTACCACTGAAATATTTCCGAAACTTTTTTTATAATTAGCAGACTTTGTAATATTCGCAAAAAGCAACAGAGCACAACACAAGACAAGATGAGATAATACAATCCACAGATGCCGCGCGATTTCCCATCTGCGCATGCTGCCAGCGGTTGAAGAAAAGTTTTTCTCGCTGTTAATTTTTTCGGGAAGCATACCCACTCAGGAAAATGCACAGGTATAGCGAGTTTTCAGGGGCTACTGTGCTCCTCAATATTCACAAAAATATTATCTGGAGATGTAATACTGGTCGAATAAAGCTTGTGGTGCTACACCCGAACGAGATTGTGCATGAGTATAGAAGGTATTCGTTGAAAAGTTTAGCGGTCAATTTCTTCGCTTGGCAACACTGAAAAAGGCCACAGACATGGCCGATGTGCCACGGACATGGACAAGTACCGCCATCCCGTGGAGCCCGACGTAACGAGTGACGGCGCACTCGCACGGTTGCATGGAGGAGAAGAGGGGTGCCTGAGGGGTGCCTGAGGGGGGCCATGCGCACAACGTCGCCTATCAACAGAGGTTTGGGCACAGATATGGCGTCACACTCGCATGGTTGCCTGCATGCATTCCACGCCATTAAATACCGGCCATGACAAGCGCACCAACCGCTCAGAACCCTCATTTATGGGATGCAGTGGCAGTGTGCTCGGTGACGTAATTAGTGACTTCACACCAAGAAAAAAAAAGAATAAACAAACGCGATCACAGTATAACAGAAAGGCACCGGTGTAGCAGATAAGACACGCGCCTGAAGGGAAAGCAAGGATAGAGAAAAAGAAACCCAATAATGATTTGGCAGTGGAAAAGTTAGTGATTCTTCCCACGCTTTCGCCTCCAAAGCACATAAGCTGTATGAAGTCATCGGAGGATTTTGGCGCATGCTTGTTTTAGTGCAGCCGGTGTCAACAAACGATGCAAAAATATTCTTGCTCTTCCTGAACTTCCCACAAATTTATTGTACTTCTTTATAAATCCTCACAATTCCACGGTCGTCAGGGCAGAATGATTGTTGACGGCTGTTACTTTATCGTATCAAAATACGTGGCCAGCCGGCGGTATTAGCGCTGAAGGGTGGACGTTTTTTCTAGAGTCCTAGATAAGCGGCCTTGCTGAGCTCGCGCGTAGAAATACGACGAGCGGTTAAGTACTCCTAAGGAAATGATGATGATGGCTGGAGATGATGAGGAAGAAAGATGTGGACTAAATCTCGATAAATCTTCGCATTTTCTGGGTAAATTTCTGAGTTATCTCCACGTCCTGTTCTGTAGCTACGCACACATTGCACGCATTTTCTTCGCCATCATCATCATTGTAATTAGCGCTGGGCTCAAAAAGCGCGAGCTCTCGGCAGAAGAAGAGCAGCCATCCGCAGCATGGCAGCTTCCCCAAGCTCCCAACCGAGACTCGGCCCCTCGTCACTCGTAGGTTCCTTGGAAGACGGGCGCAAGACGGCGGGCGAAACCCCAAGGAGCTGGGGGTCTCCTCCCAGCAGGTTACTCTCAAGGAGTCCGGATTCGGGATCGCCTCTTGCCCACCGAAAACGGGATGTCCCGGAACGGCCTCGAGCAGAAGCGCAGGCCGCTGAACAAGCCACAGGGAACGACAGCTGCGATCCCAGGAGCCCTCCCACCACCTCCAACTTCGCGTCACCGCTGGTAACAATGGTAGGAGCTGTTCTACACATGTCTCATTCCTGGTTTCGCGGGGCACACCGCAACAGAACAATAGTACAATTCTAAATTATACTTTTTGTTGGCCCCAGGCCGTGCGAAATTGCTTGGGCGGCGATTTCTGAACAGTACTTACTGCGGCTTGACGGCTTTAAGCGGCTGTCTCCTCAGCGGCATTGACGGTATGACCATTTAAATAGCCTGCCCAGAACCGCACTTTAGCATCGTTTTCCTTGTTTCGCCTGCCTTCCTCTATATAGTTCTTTATATTCGGCGTGCATTGTTTGACAATGTAGTAATAAAAAAGATAGGAAGGGTGGGAAAATCAATGGTTAGGCGGAGTGAAAGCAAAATACACTGTGCAAGACAGCCTTAGTAATGACCCTCTCCTTTAATTCAAGCAGCACTAATTTGCTGTTTGCACTAATGGATTTATAGGCTAATAACAGTGATGGTCACGAGAATCATACTATTGAATAACGTTGAATAACAGGCATTCTCACGCGTCGTGAAGAATAGTTAATGTGGTTGACGTGTAAGGCATCCCACCCATCATTATGCGAAGGTACGTCCACGGATTCAGCGATGTGCCGAATGTTACCTCCGCGATCCGTTAGGGCACTTTCATACTACAATGTTTTTGTAACCCACCCCTTTCGCTTCGGTGCATTTTTTGTAACCCCACCGCCTGGACCGTGTAACGCCATGCATTTCCACAAAAATGCAGATATCGCGGAAGTTCCACCTGTACACGGCCTAAATGGAGGTAACTGTTCTCCCGGAGTTACGAAAAACTAAAAAATAAAAAATAAATAAAATAATTGCGGAAAGTGACGATCCGTGTAACGTACGGCATTTTCCACAATAATGCAGGTTTCGAGAAAGTTCTCAAAGGAATTGTCGTAATAACGTAAATGGAGATAATTGGTCAGAAGAAATTTTGACAACGTAAAAATAACAAAACTAGAATAATTACGCAAAAAGGTGAACCGTGTAACACCCTAAATTTCGAAAATGCAGATTTTGTGAAAGTTCCAAATGTAATCGTTATAATAGCGTAAATGATGATTGGTGGGACGAAATTGTGACACTAAAAAAGTAATAAAACTTACTTGATTGGCAAAACGTATGAGGGATGGCATTTACACAATATTGCAGATTTCGGGAAAGTTACGCCTGCAATCGTTATAATAGCGTAAATAGAGATAATTGGTCCATCGAAAGTTTTATAAGCCAAAAAATAAAAATATACGAAATAACTACGGAAAATGCCGAACATCCATGCAAAACTATCGTATGGTTGGCTATTGAAAACCCTTATGGTTGTCTTTAGCTATTTGGCCCAATTATCTTGAGACGTTTCTATGGCTGTCTTTAGCCATTCCTATGGATATTCCTATGGGTGTCTTTAGCTTCTTCTATAGCCATAGCGATATCAAAAGAAGAGCTAAAAACAGCCATAGAACCGGCTATAGAAGAAGCTAAAGACACCCATAGGAATGTCGATGCGAATAGCTAAAGACAACCAAAGAACCGGCTATAGAGGAAGCTAAAGACACCCATAGGAATGTCGTTACGAATGTCTAAAGAAAACCACAGAACCGGCTATAGAAGACGCTAAAGACACCCATAAGAATTTCGATACGAATAGCTAAAGACAGCCATAGAACCGGCTATAGAACAAGCTAAAGACACCCAAAGGAATGCCGATACAAATAGCTTAAGTCAACCATATAACTAGCTGTAAAAGAAGCTAAAGTCACCCATAGGAATGTCCATACGAATAGCTATAGACAGCCGTATAACCGGTTATAGAAGAAGCTAAAGACACTCATAGAAACGTCTAAAGATGATTGGGCCAAATAGCTAAAGACGACCATAATAAGGATTTTCTATAGCCAACGATACAATATTTTTGTATGGGCAGTGTGATGCCCTGCATTTCCAGAATAATGCAGATTTCGCGAAAGTTCAAATTGCAATGCTTGTAATAACGTAAATGGAGATAATTGGTCGCACGAAAGTTTGAAAAACTCAAAAATAAGAAGAATATTACAAAATTACGCAAATAGGCAAAACGTGTAACGCATAGAATTTCCACAAAAAGCAGATTTCGTTAAAGTTCCAGCTCTAATCGGTATAATAGTGTAAATGGGGATAATTGGTCGAATTGCATTTCGAAAAACTAAATAAATAAGAAAAGATAAATCAATTACCGAAACTGGCGAACCGTGTAACACCCTCCATTTTTTAGTAAGTGAATGTTTATTTCATAAACGCAATACAAACATTGTTATACAGACGAGGGTCCCAGATTAAGAGACTGAAAGAGGAGCCTCGATTTTGAATACATCCGATTATTGCATGGAAGCAGCGACGGGGCACAAGAGCCCATTGGATCAGTACTCAGTGTAAACTGACAAGGAAAATTAGCCTTTTGTGTACATACACGTAAAAAGGTAGCCGGACCTAATACAAGAACTAGTTCAATCAATTCGTGAATAGTAAAAGAGACAACAAACGCATATGAGAACACCAGGAAAATACGTAATAGATAACAAGAAAAAAGGTATTTATCACAGCAAAAGAAATTCTTTGAGATTTTTTTAAAGCAAGTTAGGGATGGGGATGATTTAATATCCATTGGTAAATAATTACAAAATGTGACAGCTGCAGAATAAGTGGTTTTCTACCCGTAATTAGTGTGAATAGTCGGTAGTAAACAATTGTTATGGCTTGAAAACCTAGTGGCGCTTTTGCTGCGCAAAGTAGTAACGTTGATAAGGTTGTATGGAAGGTTGCAGTGCAGCAATTTGTAAAAAAAATTCTCATGTATATTGAAATAGCGCTTTGATTGATAGTGTGTTATTGTGAAGCAGTAGCCCTGAGGCAGAGGAGCGACATTAACTAAATGTTATAATGCGAATACATTGGTTTTGAATATGATGCTCAGATTTAACGTGAGAAGAGTACGTGTTGCCCGATGAGACAATGCCGTACTGAAGGTGGATGTGAATGAAAGCACAATACAAATATAATAAAGCTGTAGGAGGAAAAAAGCTGCGAACCTATATTAAAGCTCGTAACCGGAAGCTGTTTTCTGCTTGAGATTAAAAAATGCGAGCAAAATGTAAAGTGAGGGTCGAGGTGAATGTCAAGGAATTTATCGTCGTAGCAAGGTGTGATTAGATAAGGTCCAAGGTTTAATTCCAGGAAAAAAGGTGATGGGTTTCTGATAAGACCTAAAGACCATAGATTAGTTTCTTCGGGGTCAATCACTAAATAGCTGTCGCGGCACCACTTTACAACGTTAGTTACTTGAATTACTTGAAATACTGAATTCAAGTATGGCGTGAGATAAATTAATGATTTATCAGATGAAGCAATTGTTGTATCATCCGCATACAAGAAGCAATGGGATAAAGAAAGACATTTACACAGCAATGCACATTTCGTGAACGTTTCAAATGTAAGCGTTATAATAAAGTAAATGGAGATAACTGGTCACAAGAAATTTTCAAAAACCTAAAAAATAAAAAATAAAAAGAGGCGGAAAATGGCAAAATGTACAACGTATGGCATTTTCACTAAAACGCAGATTTCCTGAGACCCATGTGGAATCGTTATAATAGCATAAATGGACAATTGTTCAAACGGCATTTTCAAAAACAACGAAAAAAAGAAAAATATAAAATAATTACGGAGGATGGCGAACGGTATAACACCCTGCATTTCCAGAATAAATCAGGCTTCGCGGAAGTTCCATATGCAATCGTTATAATAACGTAAATGCAGAATATTGGCAGGTCGAACTTTTGAAAAACTGAAAAATTTGAAACATATTCATAACTTGTGGACACTGGCAAATTGTATAGCGCATTACATTTGAACAATATTGCAGATTTCGGAAAAGTTTCACCTGTAATGGTTATAATAGCATAAACGGAGATAATTGATCGAACGCTCTAAAATTAAACAAAACTAAAAAATAAGATAAATATCAAATAATCCCGGAAAATGGCGAACAGTGTAACGCCCAGCATTTCCACAATAATGCAGATAAAAGCGTAAATTGAGATAATTTGTCGGACAAAAGTTAGAAAGACCAAAAATTTCGCTGGAAAAAAACTCACACTCAAGACCAGCGGCATAAGAATGGTACGCATTAGTAGATAATTTTCTGAATTTCTGCAGACTTTTTTTACAGCCCTTTGTGGCCACAACGTGCAAATATTTCAGTGACCGATATGTCCATACAAGCACAAAAATATCGCCGTTGACAGCTCCGTCTATTCCGGTCGGCAACTGACCAATGTTGACGTATCGCCACACAAGGATATCTAATATCTTCAAAATAAACCCATAACTTGGCAAGTTAAGACACCGTTTGGTATAATTGTATCAATCTGATATTTTGGAACCTTCGGAATTGATATGGCATAATTAAAGAAAAGGCGTACGACCAGACGTGAGCGCTGCATTGGTGTTTAGTCAAGCAAAGTTGATCGGACTTGGTTTATGGTGCTGCTCTGGATTTCCTGGACATGTTATAAAATAAACCTTTATATTTGGATCTGTCTAATTGCTTCTTAAAGAAGTTTTTTCCACCGATGCATCACAGTTGAGTCGTTCGGAAAATATTTGAAAATGAAGGAATTGATATGGCATAATTAAAGAAAAGGCGTACGACCAGACGTGAGCGCTGCATTGGTGTTTAGTCAAGCATTCGCAAAGTTGATCGGACTTGGTTTATGGTGCTGCTCTGGATTTCCTGGACATGTTATAAAATAAACCTTTATATTTGGATCTGTCTATGCTCATTGCTTCTTAAAGAAGTTTTTTCCACCGATGCATCACAGTTGAGTCGTTAAGGGGGCGGAAAATATTTGAAAATGAAGTAATTAGGAAGGGCAATTCAATTCTATCTAACTGACGTGAAAATTGGAACATGAGTGCAAATACACATTGTAAAACCAAAATGTCACCGCCAGAAACAATATAATACGTAATATATTTTCAAATGTAACTTACAAATTCAAAAGGTCGAAGGCGGAATCCTGGATACAATATATTGAGTATTTTGGCAGCTAAACTTTGAAGTAATTGCATAGTTGAGCCAAACAACAAATAAGTAGCATTCAGCTGTGATAGCGCTCAGCTAATCGACATAGTGTAATTTTTGTATTTTTTTGTGCGACGGATGGAAGAATACAGTGGACAAGAATCTTCTGCATGCCTTGCCGATATACTACACCCAAGAACCCCGAGGTATATAATAAGGATAGGAGTGCAGCAAAGCAACGTTTACCCACGAGGGTTAACGAAAGCATGACCATAAAAACCACTGCATCCAATGTGTCGTATTTGACCGACGCAGGACAGAGACATTCGTGTCGGGTCGCCAGCATGGAACGCCAGGGAACAGAGGCGGCTGTTCTTCGTGGCCGCATTGGCGCTCGCTCTCGTTGGCGCCTTCGTCCTCATCACGTACCTCTTTCCCGTACTCGCCTTTGCTGTCCGGCCGACCAGTTACTGCGAGTCGAGCGAGTGCCTTCGACATGTCGAGCTGCTCACAAACGGCCTCAACCGGAGCATCGACCCGTGCCAGGACTTCCAGGAGTACGTGTGCTCTACGTGGAACCCGGACAGCCGCTTCCCCGAGGTGTCGGCGACAGCCCTGGACGACCTGTCCATCTCCTGGCTGGACGACCTGCCCAAGATGCTCGAAGAGAGCGCCAAGGAGTGGCCTGTGGCGCGAAAGCCTCTCGCGATGTTCCAGTTCTGCGTCAGCCGCGGTAATGTCTCGAGCGATTTCAACAGGCGGGAGTTTCTAGACTTTCTCAGGGCGCTCCGTCTGTCCTGGCCAGAGAAGCCTGCCGATGAGTACGGCGCTTTGAACATTCTGGGTGACCTCGCCATCCGCTGGGAATTGACAGTGTGGCTGCGCGTGCTGCTGATTAAGCATCCCTTCGTTCCTGACGCCTGGCGGCTGCTCCTCACGCATGGGCGGGCCAGCAGTATACGGCTGTTCACCGAGAACCACAAACGCGTCATGGCTAGGGACTCCGGCTATTCGAGGTACCTTTGTTTTTAAATGCAGAGCATTTCAGTAACTCACGATGTCACCCGCGTTGACGTCCGTAGTCGTAGTCCGCATCGCTCCCCTACAGTATATAAAAAAAATACTATCCGGCGCCCGGTTTCGATCCCTCGACCCTGCGGGCGGAACGTAATGTACATGGTGCTCTACCCACTGCGCCACAAAGCCGACACAGAATGGGAGGCTACGAACGCGCCTTATATCCTTGACTCATTCAAACTACGTCAAGAAGCTGCTGATACAACGCATTCAGTACCTGTGGGTGGAACGCAAGGTACATGGTGCTCTTCCCACTGCGCCACAAAACCGACACAGAATGAAAGGCTACGAATGCGCCTTATATCCTTTACTCATTCAAACTACGTCAAGAAGCTGCTGATACAACGCATTCACTACCACCAACTCCCCAAACACTAAACGTTAACGCAATACACCCACCCCCTATGCGGACGCATTTACTCGAGTCCCCCTCGCGGGGAGATGGGCCCAATTTTTTCGAAACGCATTACTAATTTTGTCAAAGATGGAAGTGGTGTCGCGTACATTTTTCACGACGAGATAGGACACCTACCCGTGAGACGAGGTCTTTAAAACTCGGGTTTGTGATTGTTTCCTCGTGTATTGTTTTAATCAAATCTCTTGGTTGATGAGTCAAGGAATCGTATATATAAATACTGTGCCCTTGTGTGGGTTGTTGTTTTTTTTGTTCTATTTAACGACCCGCTTTCTCGGTTGTATGAGCATGAGGTGGGCTACCCTTTTTGAATTCTCAGCGAAAAAAGTCATAGTGTTTTTGAAAGGGGATCACTACACCACGTGAAGATAACGCCAGTTACATCTCCAAATCTCATTTCATATGAAGTCCGCAGTCTTTTTTTTTTTTGCTCTCTCAACGAGAATATTTTGGTCTCTCCGGGTAGCCTTCTAATCAGCCAGCAATGTTACTGTGGAGCCTGCTCACAAGTTCGCTACTGATTCACTGTGAATTGTGGGTGAAATATGACGGGGTGCGAGTGAGACTTGCTTACACTTAGAGAGGGGAGGAAAGCGTGGTAGAGTGAGGTGGATAAAGGAGGAGTAGGAGAGGGTGCGAAAAGAAGTGGAGAAGGCATTTGCAGAAGAGGGCTCGGTAGGTGTTTATTAAATGTATCTGTAGACAGGGATTTGAGTGTATGATAATGTGGGCATAGTGCAAAGAATTGGAAATGGGGATGGTGTTAGAAGGAGGAGGACATAAAACTACAAGAGAAAGATTAGTGAAAAGAGAAAGACAACAGAAGGGAGAGGAAGATGAATTAGGAGTACCGGTAGAGGATGAGTCAAGAAGGAAGAGAAAGAAAACAAATAACAAAGAATTTAGGGAAGGGCTGGGAAAATAACGGAGTGGTGGAAGGGAAGTGCAAGTATTATGGGGCGTATGAGCAGAGGGGAAGAGATGCATAGTGGTGGCTGCATTAGGGACTTTAGTAAGGCAAGTGATTGTAGTGGAAAAGGAAAGGGTGGCGGAGGAGTGAAATAGCAAGAGACGAGAAAAGGAGCGTCAGAATAGGGTGAAAA
Organism: Haemaphysalis longicornis; assembly: GCA_013339765.2. Taxonomy (NCBI): domain Eukaryota; kingdom Metazoa; phylum Arthropoda; class Arachnida; order Ixodida; family Ixodidae; genus Haemaphysalis; species Haemaphysalis longicornis. The sequence continues at coordinate 64,300,940 of CM023451.1, forward strand.
CAAATGTGGAAGGAAGATGTGGTCGCGAGGAGTGGAAACCAGGCTTGGTTAGGTGGATATCCCTTAATCCGGAAGATAAATGTAGTGTAGAGAACGAGTGAGCGGAAAGGTACGGGAAGGAAAATGGGTTTCAATTATGGGAATTATAGGAGTGGATGATATCAGGGGAGAGTAGAGGGAGAAAAGTCGAATGCACTAGGAGATTGTGGCAGGAGTCACAGAAATACGGGAAGAGGAAAAACAGCAGAGAGGAGGAAAAGCGAGGACGGAGAGGGGAAGAGCAGTGCGTCCCCGAACATGGGAGAATCAAAGAAAGGGAAGTAGGATTGGAGGGTGTATAGGAGGAGATGATCAGATCGAACAAACGGAGGGGCGGGAATGGGAGGGTTGATTCGGCAGGAGGAAGCGTCGGAGTGCAGAATGACAGAAGGCAGAGCCATGGAGGAGTCGGAGGGAGTGTAAAAACAGGGACCGTAGAAGGGTAGAGGTGCACGCAGTACGTGGCAGGGGCATCAGAAATACATTCCGTAATTATGGCAAGGTTGCCTTCCGGGAGTTTTGCATTACACCAGTATGTTGTGGCAGGGATGAAAGCGAGCGAAAAAGAGCAGTCGGGCAGGCCGCAGAGCCCGCTTAACGCCTTGAACACGTTTGCCATTGAGGCATTTTTAAGTCTTAAATGGCTGTTCCAATAACATTGACCCTAAAATTGTTTGTGCTTGCTTTTTTTGGCTGAATATTTTTCCCGGGAATCGTCTACTTGCACGCCTCTTCTAGCTGTGGTCGTCTGCACTCTGCGTTGAGCTGACGGTCATTGGCGTGAACAGTACTGTTTAGTTTGAAAATTCAAAATAAATCTGTTATGCTAAAAAAATCAAACTTAGAAATAAAAATTTCGGGGACAGCTATCAAGACAGTTTAGTTTCTAGAAAAATACGAAAACGGCCGAAAACGGCCGAAATACAAAAACTGCAGTCGACCGGTCGTTCAGTATGCCCAATGCTTTCATCACAAATATGACCCCGCTGAAGGCCTCGGACGGGAGGCTACCCGAATCTCTAGGGACTATAGCAGAAATGCTCACGCCAGCGAAGGAGGCAGAAATTTTACATTTTGGTGTTTGGCGCGCCGAAGACTCGCCCGGCCTATGACGAGCGCTGCGTGGAGGGCTCCGAATTCTTTCTTTCCGACTGGGGATTTTGAACGCACCACAAAATCTCGACACACAAGTTTTCTTTTTTAATTTTTCTATGAGAAAAAAGCCAAGGAATGGCGCTATAAGTGGTCTTTTCCATAGTTGCGTCACTTTCTCCGACATTTTATCTCACTCCATAGCTTCATTCATGGTAGCCTCGTTTTAATGAAAATATCCAAAATTCTGTTCCTTGCAACAATAAGAAATTAGCGTAAAACTTGGAGAAAAGTTCTCCCCATTTAAAACTGTAGTTTTAGGCAATGCAAGGTTTGGCGGTTAATTTTTGACAAATGATATGCAACCCCCCTGGTGTAGGTTTTGTACTTGTTACAAATCTAGCGGTCGAACAGAATACAAACTTTTTACTGTGACAGGAAGCATTGCGCTTCCAAGCCTCTTTCATTTTGTGTGTTGGGTGACGGAGGAATTGCCCACCGTTGCTTCTCATGGTGGGGGCTGCTTTGTCAGTCCACATGTTCGTACGGAGTGAGGAAAGGGGTCAGATGGCGATGTGTGTTGATGCACGTCCACGACGTCGTAATAGGAATCCTTCCTTTGACTCACAAATGCATTGCGTTTTCGGATGAAACACTCCTCCTGGAGGATTTGCACAATAATGAGACGCGCATTTATTCCTTCTCTATAACACCTTAACCGTCTTCATAATTTCTGTCCCCACCTTTTCGGTTACCTTGCGATACAAAGCCGTGATAGACATTTTCTAGAGTATCTTTGCGTGGGGAAGTTTGGATCCTGGTCTCAAAACATTCTGTGATAAAAATTCGCCGAAGAGGAATCATGTCTCACTCTTTCACTTTTGCTGTACATCCTCCTTACAGAAGAAACATGTGGTCGCCTAACAAAAGACTGTTACCTTTTTCAGGTACTGGAAGCTCCTGTACTCGTTTGTAAAAGACGCCGCACCAGGACCCGAAGTTGATGATCTCATAAGGACGAGCGCACATCTTCAAAGTAACGCCGTCGCCTTACTGCTAGAAATTGAAGCGTGGAAAAATGGCCCTCCACCGAAAATTGTACCCTTAGCAGACGCTCCGGAGTTGATAGAGGGCTTGATGTTTGAAGGCACTCTGGAGCAGCTGAAGTACGGCTACAATATACATGACATGGTTGTCTTATACCCGAGCAAAATGATAGCAATCACTCTCTTCCTTCTCGAGGTCGGCGGTACGCATGTCCTGTGGCAACTGTCCTGGGAGTTTGTCCAGATGTTCGCACCCATGTTGGACCGGGCGCTGCTCGAAGAGATCGTGGACGACGTCCAGCACGGCGTGTCCTACCACAGATTGCTGTGTGCGCACGAAATAGACACCATTTACAGACCCCTGCTGGCCTCACTCTACTCTCGAGTCCGTCTCACCGACGTCGGAACAAGCCGCACAAGTTTTCTGTTTCAGAGCCTTGTGAAAACATCGGCGCAAAGGCTTAGGGGGGTACATGGCTGGAGGACGACACCAAGCAGTTCCTCTCTAGCAAGCTGGAAGCAGCCGATGTCCGCCTCTGGCCAAGCAACCTCTTTGATGACCCAAGGCAGGTGGCTGAAATCTACTCCTCCTGCCCCGATAACGAGCCGACCTTCACGAGGCACTGGGTGAAAGCGCGCCGATGCCTGAGCACTCTGCTTCTGGGCCCACACAGGTACGACTCGACGATATTGCTTCCCAACGTTCCGTCCCCACTCGCCACATACGACCCCCTTATGAACACCGTCGACGTCGCTGCGTCCGCTCTGGCGAGCCCCGTGTACAGCGAGCGTGGCACTGCCGGCATGACGTTTGGCGGCCTGGGTTTCCTCTTTCTCTCCGCTCTCATGCGCGTGCTTGACGAAGAGGCCCAGTACTTTCACACAAACAGAAGCACGGCGAGTGGTGGATCTTGGATTTCGCCCAGGTCGTTAATTGCACTAGAGAATCGGCAACGGTGCGCCTATTTCGACAACAATCGGCGTACACCAGGGGGCACGGCGATCGCGGCTGTAGAGATCGCGTACTCCCTCTTCCTTGAACGGTCACGGAACAGTTTTCAGTTGAACCTGACGCACGAACTCACGGACGAAAAGGTGTTCTTCATGACCCTCTGTCGCATGACCTGCGCAAAGAAGGACGCCCCTTGGGCTCTGGTCAGCTGCCAGCAACTTGTGAATCACTTTCCAGAGTTCTCAGCTGCTTTTAGTTGTGGGAGAGAATGGACACAAAACAATGGTACCTGCCGGTTTTTTTAATCGATTAGACCTCGGAAATGTTCCTCGTAATTGTGATCGAAAATATACATTTCTGCTGGCTCTTGGTTTCGCCCACTAGATTATGTTGAGAAGTCTTTTGCGGCTACCCTGGCTACATTTTCTAGGTATTTGCATTTCAAACTGTTTTGTGCCTTTACCGTGTATATAAATGAAATAACGAATGGTAACAACACCTGGAAACCCATGTCGCGAGAGGTTTGTTTACCACAAAGTCATGGCGTGGTCCCGGTGGAGTTGTGAAGCGCCTTTCTGAATTCTTGGCTAGACAGGATTTTTACCTGAATTATTTTTTTATGTTTTAAAGAACTTGGTGTACCAGTCTGTCTTTCTTTCCCGCAATGCGCAGAAGATAAAGGCCTGGAGTCAGTGTGTTCTTGTATTTTGGAAATAAAGCTACCTAGAAAAAATTGGCTGCCGGTTTTATTAGTAATTCTGAATTTGATACGTTTGGGAACTTTACAACAACTAAAGATAATGGTTCATTAAATGTCACCTTATGTTATTCTATCCTGTAAAATTGTAGCAACAAGGACACTAGCGAGACAAAAACAATGCTAGTCGAATTTTTCGCCTTTTAAAGCAGACCGTGCTCGAAGTAGATCAATTATTACCGCAGCGCGAGGAAGAATCAAAATATGACGCTCAAGCGGTGTGGGTGATGTTCACTCTATATCTTGAGGACAAGCAAGTGTTTATGTGGGAGTACTTCGCAAATGTTTCGTAGACGCCGGATCGGTAACCCTCCGTTTGCAAGACCACTGACTCATTTCGAGAGAACGAAAAAATAATTTCATCAGAGTGGGAGGGACGAGCGCGACGTTGAAGACCAACCGCAGTTGTTCACCTCGGCCAATTTACTTTGAACGTAGAGTACTTACCACCAAACCAACTGGGACATAAAATGCGTTTTTAATTAGTTATAAGCGTTTAAAATAGCTGCGTCGCAGGCGACGGTGCACCCGCTGGATCGAGAAATAGCCATTAAGCGGAAGTGACACTGCGGCCGGCCCTGCGCTTTTTCCTACGGCCACAAAGAGAAGCGGTCGAGCTCCGCCAGGCGCGCTTCTCCTGGGACTGCGGCGAGGGCGAAGGGTTGGGTGCAGGTTTGCCCCGGTTTGCCGTCTGCGTGCCGCCTCTCGCTTGCCGGTTGGGTCGGGTAGAGCGTCATTTCAACCTGCCGTAAAGGCCGCGCTCTCCTTAATTTATGCTTTCAAAATTCCCAATGTTTGATGGTGGTTGGTGCCGCGGGTACGCGTGTTTCAGCGGTCATATTTTGTATTCTGCAGAAATAACGTTCCCAGGAGGTTGAGGTTTTGAGTGCAGCTGGCCTTTAAGGGTCTATTGACTTTATAAGGCCGCACGGGGCTGGCCTGTGCCTGGAGCGCTGGGGTGAGCTATGCACAAATTGTTAGCCAATTTGCACCCGTGGTGTTTCATAATGTGGGCACAGCGGCGGCTGAGTCAATGCCTTTGCCCGGGTCAATCGACATTAAACTATTCTGCCTAGGAGGCATGCTGAAGAGGTGAGGCATACACGGAGGAAGAGAAAGCGGGGTAAAGTGTTGTATTTGGAGGAATAACGTAATGGTAGATACGGAAATTGCTCTAATACATACAAAAGTGATCTAGTAAACGGCCGTTGGGGCCTGACTGTCGAACGGGGATATATTTTGGGTGCTGTTCAGGTTCGGGTTCAAGCCTTACGCGTTCGGTTCTGAGTTTGGTTCCCGAGCGCCATTCCTGTACCTTTAAATCCTGTTCAAGCGGGTTCGCAAAAACAAAGCATGCGTGTATATTGTTTTACGTTTTCAGTGCTGTGTTGTCTTCGTTTATCTATCAGGTCTGTATAAAAAAAATGCAAATGTAGTTTCCTTTTTGTCAATATTTAATTGGCCAACTTGACTGTATAATGCACTGCGAAATGTTTTCATGGAGGGTTAATGATTACAAGGCTAAGGGATGCGAAATAAAAGGTTCGCAGGAACGCTTAAAGCCCACGTGTGTGAGTGTGAAAGCATTACTCGTTATGGCCGCAGTTTGCTTATATTCATGTTAATTGAATAATACATTTCAGTTTGTGTTGTAAATCGGCTTGCCTTGTTATCTCCCGCCGCCTGAGCCAGGCGTGTGACGTATCAACAACTCAGGCGTCATGTCTTTCCTCGCCCTTTCTTCCTTCCCAACTCCCTCTCCCTTGCTATGCTTTAAATACTGTGTTCACGGACGAATAAATGGTTCAGTCCCCAGCGCTGTCTCGTCTGTCGTCCACGCACCGTGTGCGCGCCGGCTATGTAACAGTTTGTTTTATTCATGGCTCAAAAACCCGGAAAGAAACAACATTGGCTCTATGAAGCCCTCGCGTTGCCGCCTTGTCCTCCACTCGCATCGCGGACCTGTGACATGTCGCATCTCGTCTCCAAATATTGCGTCCTTGACAAGCTTCCTTGGCGTGAATGCAGCTTTTCTGGACAGCACGAGGCTTCCCAGCCACCATTATTTTGGTACCACCAAATGGCGTCACGTGCACACGCATACACCCATGAACACACGCACGAACGCACGCTTGCAAGTGCAGGCACACACACGCATGGACACTCAGGCATACACACGCACGCACACACCTACACACGCATATGCTCGTGCACAACCACACGCGCGCGCGTGCCAACGCTTTTTCTCTCAATGAGGCAAGTAATGCTTTCGCATGAAAAAATACTCGGTTGGTCTGCTACACTCTTCATGTACCTATAGTTTAGAAGGCGATTTCTTCTCTTGGCAACAGTAGAAAGCGCCTCGGCAGTTCCCGCTGTGTCTGCGCATGCGCCCGCATCTTCCAGAAACCAAGAAAGAGAGGCCCCGGTGTCTTTGTCGTCTGCGCCATTACCAACCCATCCTCGACCTTCGTGTCAACACATATGAGTGATATTAGTGACATTGTGTGGTAATGCTCTACTTGCCCATGGGAGCTCCGCATCACCACCGGACAATGGAGCCACTGTTGCAAAATTGAGCAGAACGACACACAAAATGCCTACGTCTACACATGTGCGCGCACCTCGCCCACGGCAGAATCGTTAAGTACAGAAGCCATATAATCTTTCCGAAGAAACTGTGAGCGCTCGATTGAGATGAGATGAGATGAAACAGTAGCGTAGCAGGGAGGGCTGTTAGCTACTTTTAGCTGGGACAATGCCGACATATCTATCGGCAAAAGGCCGAGCCGCCGAAGGGGAAGGCATTCGCCGAGAGTAGAGCAATCTGTGGCCGATTGCAAAGCATGGCAGCTGGTAATCAGCTGATCTTTACCGACGACTTCCCTCGTGTCTTGGCGCAGGTGGGCCGTATAACGCTGCACGAAACAGTACTTTACGCCGAGGCGAGCCACGTATACGGTGCTGACTTTGAAGCATTTGAGTTACGACCTCCTTGTACTCGTCCGTAAGGAGGTTGGGGCTGAGTTGCAGCACAAGGTTGCCACACCGATGAACGTGTCGGGTACCGCGGGGTCGCAGCGCAGCGCAAAAGAGAAAGTACCAGCGTAGAAGGCTTTCCGAATCGAACTGCCCGTGCCGTGCTGGTGCACCAAGCACGCGCCGCTCGTCTCTTTATTCTCGTCTTTCATAGCCGGCGCCAAGGCGCCGGATAAGAGCGTCAACCAGAGGGGCGTGACGATGTGGGGGGTAACGCTGTGCTTGGGCGGCTGCTTTAAGTTGCAGGGTCTCGTTACCTCAGGGAAGTCTTCGAGGATTCTTGCGTACGGCGACGAGGGAAGCAGCGTGCAGATGCCAGTTAGAGGGACAGTAGACAGTGCGCCCAGAATGGAAAGGCGCGTCTTGCTGTTAATCAGGCGATGTTGACGCATGCTGACGTCTATGTCAAAATGGGTCAGGAAATCGGAGGCGAGGATGGGCTGATTGACATCGGCTACTACGAAGACCCACCGGAAGGCACGCCGCAAACCAAGGTCGAGGGTGAGGGACCGCAGACCATACGTAGCGATAGAGGTAGAGTTGGCTGCACGAAGCGTAGGCCGAGGTGACTTAGAGTGTGCTCATCCTTGGTGGCTGGTAATACACTGACCTCAGCAACCCGTGTTCTACAAGGATAGCGCAAACCAAGAAAATGCGATCCGTGAACAGGAAAAGGCGGCCGGGTTGTAAGGCGAAGTCACATGCCGCCATCAGTGATCTCGCGTCGCGTTTCCCGACCAGATGCATGGGGAAGTGCAGTGACGGGCGCGGTGGCTGGAAAGTGCGATGCTACCAGCAGATAGACGAGCTTCGAGGCCTGCGCGAGGAAGAACCGCCCGGGGTAGACGAACGACGGCTAGGACGTGGGGAGGAGCCGCATCGGCGATCAGAGGAAGTCCTAAGCGCTTCAATGGAAGCGGCAAGTCGATCGATCCGAGCCTCTAAGCGGGACAACGGCCGATGACTGCTGTCGAAGCGAGGGTAGCGACTGAGGGAGAAGTCGCGTCGTGAACTCTATCGGCAACCTCACGGCGCGGGTCGAGGGTCAAGTCCCCTGCAGCAGCTAAAACGATGCGAGTGACTGTGGCAAGCGCTCCAGAAAGAGTTCTTTTAAAAGTGCACCGGTCGAGTCCACGTTGCTCGCGCCTACGAGCTGTCGCATGGTGTTGAGCAGCTGGGAAAGGCGGCGAACTCCAAGCTCTTCGCGGGTGAGCAGGTGCCGCAGGCGCGCGCTCTCGGACGCCGTGGTTCGGTCCAGAATACTCTGCTTGAGCCGCTGGTACGGAGCATCGTTCAAAGGTACACCGATGACGTCTGCCACTTCATCAGCCACCTCAGGCGGCAGGTTTGCAAAGCAAAGTGGCGAAACCGAGTAGTCTCCGAGGTGACGCGGTGCAGATCGAAGACGGCTTCGACCTGGGCGAACCAAACGTGTGGGTTCTTGCGCACGAAGGTGGGCAGACGGAGCTGCATGACTGCGACGTCCGGCGGCCACGAGGAAACGTCAGGCAAAAGAGGGCCCGAGGGCGCGAGGTTGCTGGGGTCGGTCATGTCTTAGTCCGGAGTCACCACTGTCGGGTACCGCGGGTTCGCAGCGCAGTGCAAGAGAGAAAGTACCAGCGTAGCAGGCTTTCCGAATCGAACTGGCCGTGCCGTGCTGGCGCACCAAGCACGCGCCGCTCGTCTCTTTAATCTCGTCTTTCATAGCCGGCGCCCAGGCGCTGGATAAGAGCGCCAACCAGAGGGCGCTACAAACGTAACCGTCACTCTCTTCGCGTAAGCAGTGCTAACAAAGCACACCCTACGTCGTAGAATTACTTGAATACCGAAGCGACTAAAACCCGCCCGCCGACTGGACGTTGTTTCAACATACTCTAGAAACGCGTGCTGGACACACTGCATTGTTCTGATCTCAACCGTCGCTGGAAGCTGTCCATCACGGCTACGCTGGCAATACTTGCAACGCGCCCGGAACAACGTGCGTGTTAGGTACAGGTTTTAGTCGCTTTCTTCTGCTACGCCACCACCTTACACCAAGGAAACACATCTGCCGAGATACAGTGAATAAGCATCCCAGATTTACTTGCAGGTCCTGAAATGCGCGAGTGTTGATGGTTTCTTGCTTCAGACTGCTGCTGAGTGTTCTCTGTGCGATCATTGTGTGAAAGTTTGCTCAAGGTGGTGCATTTGGTGCAGCATAATTGTCCTACTCCCAAGAAAAATACAAACCAGAAGCAAGTTATGCTGAGTCCCATTCACATGCTAAAGACAACAGGCAGCGTCTATCTGGGTCTGGGCCCGCTCATTAAGTGCTGTTGGTCACAGTAGGCGCAGAGGACGACAGTGCGGAGAGCAGTGTCGTCCTCAGTGCATACCGTGCTTAATATATATATATATATAATATATATATATATATATATATATATATATATCTATATATATATATATATATATATATTATATATATATATATATCAAAGTTGCAGTCCTTATTGCCAGTGCTGTTTGGGCGTTTTATAACAGTGTTTTATAGTGCCGCATGAGGTCAGATTGCATTTTTTTTGCAAGGAATAAATAATTGATAACTCAAGTCGAGAAAAAATGCGCCGTTTTTTTCCGGGGAAGCGGGAATCGAACCCAGCAACCTCCGCATAACGCGTGCGGTGGCTCTACCCATTGAGCTAGTTCCGCGGCGACTCCCCTCTCGACTATACGGCAGGGTTTTGTATTTACGACTGCTCAGAGCCCGGTCAACTAGCGCCGCCCCTCGACTACCGCGGGAAGACGTATAACGTCTTTTCCCAGCGGCCGCACGTAAGACGTGGTCGGAAGTCGCGGATAGCCAAAGGCATTTCAGACTGCTGAAGCCGGAACCCTCGTAATGCATTTTGTAGAACAGAGACGTACGGGACGAGGGATTCCGTAAGGACATATATCAAAGTTGCAGTCCTTATTGCCAGTGCTGTTTGGCGTTTTAACAGTGTTTTATAGTGCCGAATGAGGTCAGATTGCATTTTTTTTTTTTGCAGGAATAAATAATTGATAACTCAAGTCGAGAAAAAATGCGCCGTTTTTTCCGGAAGCGGGAATCGAACCCACAACCTCCGCATAACTCAAGTATGGAAGCTCAAGTATGTGTATTACGCTCCCGAAGAGAACGCCAGGACGTCGTTCGAAAACAACGAAGCTTCTATGAGAACGTGGCTAGAATATCGGCGGAAGCTGCTCGCCACCTACGGTGACAGCGAGCGGAAGGAGAAGGCTGAGCTCGCTAAGAAGAATGAGTCGGTTGCCATGTTCGTTGAGGACATGTGTTGGGTATTTAGGCGAGCCGGTCCTAACATGGCCGAAGAAGGGAAGGTGCGCCATATAATGCGCGGCGTTAAGGAACAGCTGTTTTCGGAGCTAGTGCTTGATCCCCCGGCAACCGTATTTGACTTCACCCGGGAAGCGACCCCGATGGAGCACGCACTGGAGTAGCGCTTTCGCCAGTACGTTCGGCAGACTGACCCGCGACTTCGAACTGCCGTTTGCTGTACACGGGTAATTGCGGCACAGCAGACCTCCGCGAGATTATCAGAAGCATCGTGCGGGAGGAGCTGCAGAGGCTCCACGTCGCCGGTCACCAGCCAAACGTCGACGCCATTTTCGACGTTGTCCGCGACGAAATTCGGCAGGTGATGCAGACCTCTACTTCATCGCTGAACACCCCTGCTCCGTATTATGTCCGTGTACGTCATAGCGTACACGGACATGCCACGACCAACTGCCCCCACGGTCCGGCACATACAACCCCAGCCTAGGCTGCTCTTTCAGCGGTATTCCGATGGTGCTCCGCGAACTGAACCAGGCCAATACGCAAGAAAGGCTACCATTTGGCGCACGGCGGACAACAGGCCTCTATGTTATCACTGCGGAGAAGCCGGACATGTTCTTCGCCATTGCCCATATCGCAAGATGGGCCTACGGGGGTTCTCGCCAGATGCTCCTCGACAGCGCTACGGTGAACGTCCCCACTACATCCAAGAGCACCTGGCCGCCCACCTGCGCCCTTCGCCGCCCGCACAACGCCGTGAGTCTCGGTCGCCCTCGCCCCGACGCTTCACGTCACCTAGACGTCCATTCTCTTCGGGGACGACCAGCGGCCGGACCCCCAGTCCTAACGGGGGAAACTAAAGACGGCGTCCTCCGGAGGTGGGACCGCCGCCGCTCAGAAAGTTCAACATCTTCCACGTATCCCGCGAACCCGCTCCCCCGACTCGACACCAACGATCCATACCGACCACTTTACTGGAGCCTGTTCAGAACCCGACTCGACCTCAACGGTCCCCACCTTCGACTTGACCACACCAGCTCCGCCGGCGCGCCATCACGACAGTAAAATAGTTTCGGTCGATATTGCAGCTATGGTCGATAGTCTTCACGTGACGGCTTTGGTGGATACCGGCGCCGATTTTTCCGTGATGAGTAGCGAGCTAGCCACCAAACTGAAGAAAGTAACCACACCATGGGACGGTCCACAGATCCGTACGGCTGCTGGTCATCTGGTAACGCCGATCAGTGTATGTACCGCCAGGATCCAGATACGTGGCGTACATTTCCCTAGCTGCTTCCTAGTGCTGCGGGAATGTTTCAAGCAGCTAATATTGGGATTAGACTTCCTCCATGAGTACGGCGCAATTATTGACCTTCGAGAGCTACTCGTGACGTTCTCGACACAGGGAGCTGTCCGAAACGAAGGGGAACCACCCAAGGCGGAGTTACGCATTTGCGACGAGCACGTCTCAGTACCGCCCCGAGCTAGCCTGTTCGTCACGGTAGAATGTGAAAGCGACGCCACCTGCGGGAGCACTTAAGACAAGGTGTCCCTCTTACTAGACCGGCAAGTTTGCGTATTTCGAGGACTTGTGCAGCTCCGCGATCACCGGACCGAAGTTCTAATAACCAACTTCGGTAGCGCACAACAACTTGTAGTGAAAGAAGGCTGCCGTAGCCCACCTGGACGAAGAGTATTACTGTACCGGAAAAGCTTCGTTTTTTCCGATCGAGGAAAATGTTCAGCAGCACACCTCGACAACGGCAACCCCTCAGGCCGCTTCCAACATAGGCATTAATGTTGAGGTTAACCCGGACCTATCGGCAAACCAAAAGCACCGACTCCACGGCGTCATCTCTTCTTTTGCTGACTGTTTTGCTCCTTCGTCGAAGGTCCGACAGACAGCAGTCACTAAGCACGGCATTGTGAGAGGAAGAAAAGACCTGCTCGTCAACATCCGTATAGGGTCTCCCAAAATAGCGAGATGCAATAAGTCACCCGGTCAAACAAATGTTGCGAGACGACGTTATACAACCGTCGACCAGTCCATGGGCGTCAGCCATGGTTCTGGTGGCAAAAAAGACGGCACTCTTCGATTTCGCGTGGACTACAGGAGCTTGAACAAAATTACGAAGAAAGACGTTTACCTTCTCCCTCGGATTGACGACTCCTTAGACCGACTACGCCATGCCAGGTACTTCTCCTCTATCGACTTACGCAGCGGGTACTGGCAGATCGAAGTGGATGAGCGCGACCACGAAAAGACTGCCTTTATCACGCCAGATGGGTTATACGAGTTCAAGGTGTTCCCGTTCGGTCTCTGCTCTGCCCCTGCGACGTTCCAAAGAATGATGGACAGTGTACTGTCAGACCTGAAATGGCAGTCCTGCCTAGTTTAACTGGATGATGTCATTTTTCCCGGACCTTTGACGAACATCTCGATCGCCTGCATACCGTGTTGAACGCGATCCGTTCAGCGGGGTTGTCGCTCAAACCGGAAAAATGTCCCTTCGCATTTCAACAACTCAAGTTCTTTGGCAACGTGGTTAGTCCTGAGGGTGTCAGTACCGACCCTGACAAGACGGCGGCGGTGAGCGCATTCCCGACGACCGCTGTCAAGCGCGCCGTGCGCCGATTATTGGGCCTCTGCGCTTACTACCGGCACTTCGTGGCCAATTTCTCTAAGATAGCCGAGTCCCTCACTCGTCTGAGAAATGACGACGTGCCATTTGTTTGGGGCCCTGAGCAGACCAATGCTTTCGATGAGCTGAAGCGCCTGCAAAGTACCCCTATTTTAGGACATTTTGACGAAGACGCCGACACCGAACTTGACACCGACGCGAGTAACGTCGGTCTCGGTGCAGTCCTAGTCCAGTGGCAGGATGGTGCTGAACGCGTCATTGCTTACGCAAGTCGCACGTTATCACGCGCTGAGGAAAACTACTGCACGACCGAAAAGGAGTGCTTGGCCGTGATATGGGCAGTCGCGAAATTCCGCCCCCACGTATACGGCAGGGCGTTTCGAGTGGTCAGCGACCACCAATGTCTGTGTTGGCTTGCCAACCTAAAAGATCCATCAGGACGTCTCGCGAGGTGGAGCCTGCGGCTCCAAGAGTTTACGTGACGGTCGTATATAAGTCCGGAAGACGCCACACCGACGCTTGATTGGCTATCACAAGCCCACCTGGAGCGAGTTACTGCTGACCAGGAAAATGATACACCCTTTCTCGAAGCGTTGGCACAATCAGTCCTCACCGAAGAACAGAAGAAGGACCCAGAACTTCTGCCGCTCATTGAGTACCTCGAAGGTCCCAGCTCGCGTCATCCACGGCTCTTCCAGCGCTCGGTGTCATTTTTGCTGCACAACGGAGTCCTTTACAAAAACGGATTTGACCCTACAGGAGCCACCCACCTTCTTGTTGTGCCAGCAGCGCTACGTGACGACATCCTACACGCCTCCCACGACGACGCTTCGTTGGGCATGTGGGTTTCACCCGCACACTCGCAAGGCTTCGTCAGAAGTACTACTGGCCAAAGTTGGCTCCGACAGTCAAGCGCTCTGTCAAAACATTCTGTGACTGTCAGCGGCGAAAGACACCGCCTACTAAACCAGCTGGTTTTCTTCAGCCTGTTGATCCACCAAGCACGACATTTAAGCAGGTCGGCATGGATTTACTGGGGCCATTCCCTATGTCATCAGCTGGGAATCGGTGGATTGCAGTCGATACTGACTATCTTACCCGTTATTGCGATACCAAAGGATTGCCCAAACGAACGTCGGCTGAAATTGCCCGATTTTTCGCCCATAACATTGTGCTCCGTCACGGCGCCCCATCAGTCATCATAACCGATAAAGGCACAGCATTCACCGCAGCACTTACTCAAGGGGTAATGAAACTGTGTCATACCGACCATCGCAAACCACTGCATATCACTTCAGACAAACGAGCTGACCGAAAGGATGAACAAGACCATCGCCGACATGATTTCGATGTACGTTGATGTTTACCACAAGAACTAGGATGACATACTGCCGTACGTGACCTTTGCATACAATACGGCAGTTCAAGAAACGACAAACTTCACTCCTTTCCGGTTGGTCCAAGGCCACGAAGTGACAACTATGTTGGATGCGATGCTGCTTCCGGATGAAATCTACGAGGTTAGTCCAGACGCCACGGAATACGCTAGCCACGCCAAAGCGGCCCGACAACTTGCGCAACAACGCATCCGTCACCAACAAACGATTGATGCCCGCCGCTACAACTTACGGCACCGACAGTAACTTTCGAACCCGGTGACGAAGTCTGGGTGTGGAGCCCTGTGCGACTCCAAGGAAGTTCGGAAAAACTTTTACGCCACTACTTCGGGGCCACGATGACAGGGTATTCGGGGGCTGACGCTTGTAGCAAGCTGCTAGCGCCACCAAGCGGCTGCTCGGCTTTATGGGCGAGAGGATCGGCCTGGTTGCTCTGTGTTCTTCTTCTCTCTCCTGGCCTCCGGCTGCTGGCTGTTCTGATCGGTGCTCTTGAATCATTAAAACCCCCTTCCATATGGACTCCGCTTTGTGACGTGACAATATATGTATTGTCACATCACAATTTCATTCCAAATTCTTTATCTGTTTCAATCACCTACCATATGCTCCCGTTTGCTTTCCGAGGTTTTCTTGACTGCCAAACTTTATTTCTGTCTTATATAGTCGTGAAGTGGAGTCCTTAGTTGCTGCAGGAATACGCACACAGTAGAAGTACGCTCTTCGGAGACTTTATAAAGTCTCCGAAGAGCGTACTTCTACTTTGTGTATATATATATATATATATATATATATATATATATATATATATATATATATATATATATATATACACAGAAAGATAGGTCGGCAGTCTACAACGTCAAAGGAGGCATAGGGGTGTGGTTCGAAAGGCGTGGTTCGGTCCCCACTCTGGGCGCGTGTTTTTCTTTCTTTCTTCTGTGTATTTAAACTAAATGTGAACTTCATTAACCCTAGTAAAAAAAAGAGCCTAACCACACCCCTATGCCTCCTTTGGCGTTGTAGACTGCCGACCTATCTTTCTGTATTTCCTCAACGAGCCCCTCATTTCCTTACTAGATATATATATATATATATATATATATATATATGTATATATAATGAGGGGCTCATTGATATAACACAGAAAAATAAGGGTTGGCATCCCATTCTGTTTTGCTACAAGTATAGCTAGGGCCTCCTTCCTGACAGTCTTGGTGCCATACGTAGCTTAGCAGGCTTCAACGCTGGTCGACCACTCTAGGCATATCGTAGACACTCGGGTTACGGCCCGGGGGTTAAAAAGAAAGTCCCGTTCACCCCGACTAGTCCGAGTGGCGCTGCCTAACACCCCCAAGCACAAGACACAAAATTACCTTAGCATAAATACCCGCCAAAGTGGAGCGGAAACAGCCCCGCCGGTAGCGTAGTGGTTATCGCACCAGACGCGTATTCTGGAGTTCATGAGTTCAAATCCCACCCGGCGGGCATTTTGTATCCACTTTATTTCTGTTCTTCCAAATTATTTATCTGTTTCAATTCCCTACCGCATTACCCCTTTGCTTTCCGAGGCTTTCTCTATTGCAAGCCCTTATTTTTCTGCCCTAATTCAACGATCCCCTCATTTCCCATTCTCATTCCCTACAAGCATAGCGAGAAACTCTTCTGGCAGTTTTGGTGACATAGGTAGCTTAAAGGGACACTGAAGTGAATTTGTCAAGCTCCCGATTTTGCTTGCACTGCGTAGACTGGCTCAAATTAAGACACTTTTTATCGTTTATCCGGTTGATAAGTCACTAATTATTCTATACGGCGCGAAAAAAAAACTACCATGCGCGCACTGCGGCTGCCGCACCAAATGACCGCTTTGACGACGGCAGGAGGTGCACCGTGATTGGACGATGCTCACGATAGCATTCAAACAAGTTTCTGTTTCGCTTCTGTAAAACAACATGCTTGACATCCGACGGCATTGTTGGATGGGCATTCTCGATATATCAATAATCATCGTACCGTGCTTCTGCCATGTTGTCGGCTGTACAATGCCTAAGATAAGCTTTCCCGATCGGCTTTGAATCGTGGCAATCACTAGCCGAGGCCTACGCAGTGGATTAATTCCCTCCGCGTCACCGCACACCCTCAAATGTCCTGCGCATTTCCCCCATATTTCGAGCTTGCCTCACTCGTGCCTGTATTGTAAAAAGCGTGTTTGCACCAGGCCAAGGGTCGGTTAATTCTGGCCTGTCCCCACAGCCCGCAAGCAGTCGGGGTTTATGGCAACAGCACGCCAACGAGAACTAGAAACCAGCGAGAAATAGTGTTTTGGCCAAATGGGCCAATACCCCTCGATGCCAAAGGGGCCTCCGACAGCGTTACGCACCAAGCCATCCTCGATAACCTCTACAAACCGGTTGCGGCCAACCTACCTACCAATTCGTCTCCGCGTTCCTATGGGACCGCACTCTCACCCACCGCTTCGGCGTTATCCAATCCCCTACCTTCCACACCCCTGCCAAAAGCACACCACAAGGTTCCATAATTCCCCCCTTACTCTTCACTATCGCCTTCCTCCAGCTCCCAGCCTCCTGAATGCCATCCCCGGTATCCTTCATGGGCTTTATGCCGATGACCTCACTATATGGACTACCAGCGGCTCCAGTGGCGCGCAACAAGACGCCCTCCAGCAAGCCATCGACACCACCGTCGGCTACCTGCACCCTAGAGGCCTAACGGTGGAACCAAACAAGTCAGCCTTCCAGAACCCACCCTGGACCCACAAGTGACTATCCACGTCACTCCCATTCCCCAAGTCGCCATCATTCGGGTACTCGGCGTTCCTTTTCACTACGACGTCTTCGGCGCTTCTCTACTAAAGCTCAACAATGCAATCACCCATTTACGCACCTTATTCGGCGTATCCGCGGCTCTACCTACGGACTCAATGAATACGACACCTGCAACTCATTCAAGCCCTCCTGATCAGTCGCCTCACATACAGCAGCCCTTTTCTCAACCTAAAGAAACCAGAAGTTAACAAGCTGGACACTCTGATCCGCAACACCTCCAAAGCAGCCTTAGGCCTTCCTATCTACACCTCAGACACAGGCCTCCTCCAGCCTGGCCTCCACAACACTTTCACTAAAATCTTAGAAGCACAACGCACTTCCCACCTGCACCGACTCTCACTCACACCGGCCGGTCGACGGGTACTTCACGTCATCGGACCCACGGCCCCTGCCACCCAACCCGTGCCCCAACATATTCCCCTCTCCATTTGCCAACGCATCAACGTACTTCCGTGCCCAAGCATATGCCCCTCTTCTGCAACCAAGGCCGCCACAACACCCTCGTCGGATTCCTCGAAAAACGCTAAGGCACGGATCCAAACACCCGCTATATCGGCATCACCCAGTCCACCACCCGCCACAGCCCCACCATCACAGTCCTCACCAACGAGGGCTGCCTCCCTACCGCGGCCTCCTACCGCCCCATCCCCACGCTCACCGTCGATTCCCTCGCCATCGCCCACGATACCCTAACGCACTTTCACCAAACCTACCTGACCAAAATCACCGACTTGCGGCAAGCCTGCCGCATCTACCAAGCCGGCCTCTCCCCGCCAGCCACCATTCACCTCCTTCAACGCCTCCCTGAAGACATTGACATCTCCATTGTCTGGACCCCCGGCCACTCCGGCCCGGCAGGAAATAAGGCGCCCCAGCCGCAGCCCGCGCAATCATTACCCGGGCACTTCCCTCGCCTTGCCTAAACCAAGCAACTCCCCCACCCCCCGACCCAGTTGCCCTGACACACCTCGACCCCATGTACCACTCAATCCTTTCACACTGCGCCAACTCCCGACGGCGATTCCTGCCCACAACCTTCCCTCCCCGCCCAACAAGCCTACACCCTCCGCCTACTACGGGCCGAAACCTACTTCAACCACATCATCCTATCTCACATTTCCCCTTTTATCTTCGCACCCGACTGCCCACTTCTCTTATTCCTCTCAACAACTACCCCCTCGTCTTCTCCTGCCATCAACAACCCCTCCTCTTCCCCTGACAGCAGGAGTCCGAGCTCACCAGCCCCGCACCGGAGAGGAACGTGCAGACACGTGCATAGAACAGTCGCCTGTTCGGTGGGCTCCGCACATTTCCCCTTTTTGTGGCCAAAATTCAAATCGGACGTCAAAACGTTTCGCATCGGCGTCTTCGCGAAACTCAACGGCACGAGCGGATACCACTCTTATCAAGGTGGGCTCATTTTTTAGCAAGCTCTGAGTGATTGAATAATTCACCGGCTGCCACGCCATTAAGCCTAGCGGCGAACATGCTGCCGCTAGCGCAGGCCGGGGCCTCCGCGGTGGTGGCGGCGTCGAAGACCATCAAGGGCTACGATTCCATCTCAATGCAAGTCGTATGCATGGACACCACCCAACACGAGGACTGTCCGGCATCGGAGGAAGAATATTTAGAAGACATGATTCGCATATGACGTCGCAAACACAGTGCGAAAGCTCCCAAGGGCAACGACGCTCCTGGCCAACAACAGACGGCGACTCGCTCTGGTCATGCCCCTCAAGGGGGTGTGGCTAGCAAGTCCTCAACGCACAGATCCAGCAAGCCCCAGTGGCGACCGAAGCACACGCCCCACATTGGGCGTGACGAACTCATCGTGATACTCAAGCCAAGCACAACGCTTGATTTGAAGGCAACATTTGCTTCAGGCCAAGTCGGATCCACAGTGCGCTATCTCCTACGCGAATGCGGGAACGTGGAACTGTCTGTGTGGCCAGTGTGGGAGCAAAACGTGATAGTATGTGGACTCAACTCAGAGCCTGCCGCCATACGACTGCTCGGTGATGTCACGCTGAAAGTCGACGGCTGCCAGCTCTCCTTCCGGGGGCATGCCAAAGACAGAGGCGACGTCTCCAAAGAGGTCCTCACCATCGATCCTAATGATACGTCGGGCTCTCTCAAACCCAAGCTGCGATATAATAACGGCGAAATCCTTTCCGTGAGAAGACTTGGCAGCAGCAACATCGCTGTGGTCCTCTTCGATGGGAACTTCGTTCCCCGCCAAATCTACTACAACGACCAGGGCATCACGGTGAGATTGTACAAGAAAACGACCCCAGCCTGTCATTGTTGCGACACGGTGGGACACAGGGCGGATATCTGCCCAAGACCCAAGCCGGGACGATGCGACCAATGCGGCTCCGAGGTGGCTACCACTCCCGAGGGCCCTGTCGAACACAAATGCACTCCCCGTTGCCTCATCTGCGGGGGCGACCATCTCACCGGCACCTCTGGATGTAACGGCAAAAACGGGAAACCGATCAAGCAGGGAACCTCCCCACCACACACAAAGGGAAAGAAAACTTCAAGAAAATTCAACCAAGCAAGAGAAGCCACAAAACTTCGACCCCAGCGTCTGGCAGACCTGCTCTAGTCAAGAACAACACCGGATCCGAGACCGTGCCAAGGACGCAGATTTTCAGCGCCGAGGACTTTCCACCCCTGCCAAACACCCACAAACAGGTGAGCGATTGGGTTAGGGCTGCCTCCCGGCCTCTCTCTTCCATTTCCGTCTCCACAACTCCAACCGAAGTCGCCTTACAGCGACAAAATGCGGAGCTAAGGCGCCTGAGCGAAATTCTTGCGAATAAAATTCAAGAGTTGGAAACGAGGCTAACTGGGCTCACGGAGTCCCACACAACAGCTGGGACTCCGGAGCCAATGCAGAAGTCCAAGCCATCAGAGCGGGATGAGAGCGCCTCGATCGCGTCTGGTGTGTCTAGCGCTTCCCGATGCTCAGACTGCACGCTTGTACAACGTGTGCCACAAATGGAACACCGGCTGACAAAACTGGAACGCACAATACAGGAACTGCCAAAGAAAATTCTAGAAGGGATCAGGGCACCCTTGGCAGAGCTCTGGCAGCAGGAACTTTCGCAGATAATTCTAGCGGTAACTGACTCAGTCATGGACACGGTTCAAGATTGGGTCAGCCCACAACCCAGGTACAATCGCTCCCGCTCACAATCCCCGCGATCGGATTCGCATAGGCGTAAGGTGGTGCCTCGCCCGGCCACAGGCTCCTAGGAATTCAGTATGGCCACTACCCCATGGAAACCACTGGGGCTTCCGTTAGAGACACCGTTAATCCTGGGAGGAGGACATGTTTCTTAAATCTTAATAATCTTCAATCATGGCTA
The DNA here is from genome assembly GCA_013339765.2 of Haemaphysalis longicornis. NCBI lineage: Eukaryota > Metazoa > Arthropoda > Arachnida > Ixodida > Ixodidae > Haemaphysalis > Haemaphysalis longicornis. Next base: position 64,321,437 of record CM023451.1, read on the forward strand.
ACCGACCGCAGCAAAAAGCCCGAAGCAAAACTCCAGATGAGAAATTCGTGATCATTCAATGGAACTGTAAAGGATTTCGGAATTAGAAAAAAAGGTCGCATCTCCAATTATATCTCCAGTCCCTTCGCCCTGCACCAGCTATTCTGGCTCTTCAATAGACTGGAGCAGATGTTAAACTTCCAGGGTATAGCTCATTCCAGTGGGGCCCAATGACTTGCATTATGGTGAACAAGGCGTATACGGCGCTCCAAGTCGATCTACATCTGAAAACCGAACAGGAATACAGTATGGTAAAGATGCTTCTACTTAGACGTCGTGATTTTTAAATACATGTGCTCAACATTTACAGCCCCCCGCACAAGCCCCGCATATCTTTTACCGAAGTTTTCTATCGAGCACTTAAATCGGCCTACAAAGCACCCTTTGTGATAGTTGGGGATTTTAACGCCCCGAGCCTTCATTGGGGATAACACTTTGAGCAGGCCAGGGGACGCAAGTTAGCGGAGTTAATCTCCACGCTTCGACTTATGCTTTTCACGTACCCTGGATGTCCCAAGCGTATGGGAAACTCGCTTACTCGCGACACGTGTCCCGACCTATCCCTAGTTAGAAATAGTAGAGACGCTACTTGGGAAAACCTGGAGGAGACACTCGGTAGCGATCACTGCCTCCTTACGATCACCCTCTTGGCGAAGGCTGCAAGAACAAAGTGGGGCCACGCCAAACTAACCAACTGGCATGAATTTAGACTGCAAGAAGTTCCACTTGTTTTCCTCACAGGCAGCTATACAGAGTGGGCAAAACAGATCACCGCCTCACAACAGCACTACGTTACAACAATTCAGACCACCGAAGAGAACCCAACAGTGGACAACCATCTGATGCCTACATAGGAGGCACGCCGGAGCCTTACTAAAAGATGGAAGAAGCAGAAACCTAATCGCAAGCTTCGAGCCCGAATAAATGAACTAACTGGAAAAAAAGCGGAATGCGCTGTCCAACTTAGCGACGCAAATTGGATAGAGAGATGCAATTCAGCTGCGCGTGAGATGGGATCAAAGGGGCATGGCGCCTTTTTCGTAGTATCATTGACCCAACCCAGACGAGAGGGGAAACGCAACGTCAACTCCGAAGAGCCCTGCACGGGTACCAAGGTACGACGACCAGAGATGCGTCGCTCAGGAGTGATTCGGATCTTTTGAGCCGCTCTTTTTGAAGAACGAGTGAGCCGTGGCTCAGTAAAAGTGAGCGGCGGTTATTGTGGCGAGGGGGAGCCCCTTCTCGCTCCCTCAGTGATCCGTGTCGAACGGGGCCAGCCACAGCCCCACAGGCACAGAAAACAATAGAGAAAGAGCCAACGGAGCCGAATAGCCGCGTCAAAGCTCTCTGCGCCAGCTATTGCCGGCGCGAGAAAGAAACTCCACTGTCGGCCAGCTGGGGCTAATTTTCCAAATTCCTTCAACGTCCCTTGTTTTAGGAGCAGACAATTCGAGTCAGGAGAACCGGATGCAGTATTGACCCGTTCTTCGGGTCTTCCGGCTCTTCCGCTCAGTTAATGAACCGAAGAACCGAACACCCGGGTCAAATGAGCCGTCTCTCTGCTCCATCTATTATCGGCGCGAAAAAGCAACTGTACTGCCCGGCCAGCTGGGGCTAATTTTTCGAAATTCCTCCAGCGCGCCCCCTATCTTGGGAGCAGACAATTCGAATCAGGAGAACCGGATGCAGTTTTGACCCGTTCTTCGGCTCTTACGGCTCTTCCGCTCAGTTACTGAGCCGAAGAACAGAAGATCCGGGTCAAATGAGCAATCTCTCTGCGCCATCTATTATCGGCACGAGAAAGCAACTGTACTGCAGGCCAGATGGGGCTAATTTTTCAAATTCCTCGAGCGCGCCCCCTGTCGTAGGAGCAGACAATCCGAGTCAGGAGAACAGGATGCAGTTTTGAGCGGTTCTTCGGCTTTTCCGGCTCTTCCGCTCAGTTACTGAACCGAAGAGCCGAAGAACGGCTCCCGCTCTTTTCGAGAGCCGCTCTTCGCGAAGCGGATCTTCTGAGGCGCCATTTGGGAACCGTTGCGGCGACGGTGGTGGTGAATGACAGATCGGGAGGGTGTAATGGCAGCAGTGAACGAACTGCGTCCATATTTTTAAAGTAATAGGAAAATAAACTCCTGTGACCATATGATTCACCACAGTTACATTTGTGCCTGCAGCTGTTGTCCGAGTCAGGAACGAGCCGGATCTTCTCAACCGCTCAGTTCTGCGCCGATTCTCGGCTCCCGGCGGTTCTTTGGCAGATCGGCTCTCCTAAGAACCGACGTTCAGAAGTTGCTCGCTCGATTAGAGAATCGTGCTGAGCATGGCTCTGAACGAGTCGTGTCGGCACGTTCCGGTAGAGTTATTAGAGGCGTATCGGCCGACCCAGCTTGGTCTTGTATGAAAATTTCGCGTCATCTATTATCGCTGCCAAAAAGCGGACCCGTCTCGCTTCGAATAAACTGAATAAACTGTTCACCACCACTATAATAAAATTAGTTTCTTGTATCATGTTTTCCAGAATCATTTTTTTTCTGGCCTCACAGCTCACTAGTAGAGATCATATTTGTGAGGTTATAAAGTTGACAAAAATTGCATTTTGTGCCTTATATATCGACCGAGAGTGATTCTAAAATACCACTGACACATAAAAGCTTTTTTAATGATGGTGAGGCCAATTCTTTTCAGTACAAATACACCGGACGTTGTTACAAAATAAATGACTCTGTAACAATTAAGTAATAATTTAAATTACGCATGCTTAACAAAGGTTACAGACCTAAATGAACCGTTGAATCGTTCAAATGAGCCGGTTCACTTCAGTGAACTGAGCCGCTCTGAGCCGCTCACTGAAGTGAGCCGTTTTGCCCATCTGTAACGACGACCCAAGTCGCGGATACTCTAAGTGACAGATATCCCTGCCGCACGGAAGACCCCAATGAACCTGAAAATCAGTACGCCCGCAAACAGAACCCAGGCATGGATGCCCCCTTTACACTACAAGACCTTCGGGCAGCTTTAGCTAAGGTTCTCAGAGGTACAGCCCAAGGAAGAGACCATATAAATGTCGACATACCCAGCTTTCTCGCTCAAAATTACAACCTCTCGGGAACCTAAAAAAACCACTTTAGGAAAAGAATATTTGGCATAAAGCTAGAAGCCAACGTGAAGATTAAAACGCTTAAAAACATTTCAGGTTTCAGACTATTTTTTTTGTGTATTCGCTATCAAATCTAACTCCCTATGCATTTCTAAGGAATAGTTCCCATGGCTCAGAAACCCAGTCGCGCAATTCGCGCGACTTGAAACTGTGCTCAAAGCACGTATTCACCCCAAGTATTAGCTGTGCAAAACAAGTTTTCATTTCACCAAAAATTTGCAGAGTAATCACTATTGAAAGGTCTGCCATGAGCGGGAAAGCTGCACATGAACTATTGGCGAACCTCGCGGACTCGGCCTACTTCAAGCTGTTAGATTACATAAATCAAATCTGGGACGGCCGTCCAGTCCCCCCAGAATGGAAGATCTCCTTGGTCACTTTTATACCTAAACCAGGATAAATTGGTAATATTGATAATCTGAGGTCAATTTCGCTCACCTCATTCGCGGGTAAGCTCATGGAGGCGATGGTCCGGGATCGTCTCTCTCCACACCTTGAGTCCATGGGCCTCTTTGCTGACACTATGTTCGGGTTCCGCCCACATATGTCAGCACAGGACGTCCTTCGCCAGCTACACCGCGACGTAATCCGATCAACTACAATGCGACAAAACGATAAAGCCATCCTTGCCCTAGATCTCAAGGGGCATTTGACAACGTCCGGCACAGCAGCATACTAGAAAACTTAAGCACAACGGATTGTGGCCAGAAAGCCGTCGCGTACGTCAGAGATTTCCTCTCCAAACGTGAAGCATTCCTGAGGATCTAAGATGAAGAGTACGGTCCATATTACATGGGTACAAGGTGTACTCCAGAAGGAGCGGTCCTGTCGCCGCTACTCTTTAACATCGCTGTGATGCAGCTGCCGCACAAATTAGCTCGGGTGGAGAGCATACAGCATGCCCTTTATGCCGATGACATAAGCAGTCTAGAGCACATGAAGGTAGCCTAGGGGAAATGGAGGACCGCCTTCAAAGGGCTGCCAGCATTGTCGAAAGCTATGCTAATGAGTCCGGCCTCCAATGTGCCCGAACAAAATGAGAACTTTTGCACATTAAACCCAATACTAAAGAACACAAAGCTTTATATCTCTTTAACAAATGGTTCAATCAGAGAAGTGGAAGAAATCAGGATCCTGGGTGTGCTTATTCACAACAAAATCAGCCCAGAGAACCCCATTGCCAAACTGAAGCGAACAGGTGAACAGGTCGGACGGATGATACAACGTGTATCCAACAAGCGCGGCGGGTTACGGGGCAGGGACGCTCTCCGGCTCGCCCATGCATTTGTAACCAGTATGTTGGTTTTCTCCGTACCCTACCTACGTACGACCAAATACCACGAGAAAAGCATTGACGTCATCATTGGAAGGCCAGAAAAATAGCCCTTGGCCTCCCGGTGGCTACCTCCAATACCAGGTTATCGGCGCTGGGAGTGCTCAATTTGTATCAAGGGCTAAAAGAGGCTCATCTCACAAATCAATACACGAGACTCGTACAGACGGCGTCGGGGCGCCACTTGCTTAATCGCCTACAAATCAAACAGGAGTGCACCCCAGAGGAGACGCGCTACCTCCCGGAGTTGTGGCGGCACAGGCTCTGTGTTCATCCACTTCCATGGAAAATAACACTCACATGGAAAATGGAAATTAAACACTCACATTGTAACATGGAAAAGAACACTCACGAAGGCAGGTGGGAAACACGCGCTAAGACCCTGGAAAGGAAATACGGAAATAGGCGCGTAGTGTTCTACGTTGATGTGGCAGGACAGTCGCCTGTAGGGTTCTTCACTGCCGCTGTAATTCACGAGGACCAGCAAGTCGATGGGCTCTCCTACCGGGCTCCTAACTCTACGCAAGCCGAGGCGATTGTCATAGCGCTCGCCGCTTCGAACCGAAGTCAAGAACAATAATCACGGACTCTCGCAGAACCTGTGAAAGCTATTTAGCGGGCACGGTACCACGCTTGGCCTACAGTGTTTTAAAACGAGTGGTGCGGTTCGTAGACCCCGATCCTAAAGAAATTGTGTGGTCTCCGCGGCATCAGGGTCTGAGAGGTAACACGCGGCTGCCCGAGCGCTGACCAACCGGGCGCCTCACCCTTGCTCTCCTGGCTCGGAGATTAGCAAACCACTTCTGCGGTTTAGAGAAATCGTAAAACATTACTGCGATAACCGCCATCTTTACCCAGCCCCTACAAAGGGTCTGAGCAAGGTCGATGAGCGGACACTGCGGCGCCTGCAGACGACCAAATCTGTGTGCCCTGCAGTAGCAAATCATTTCGATCCTAAAACAGATTGGCGGTGTCTGCACTGTGGGGGGGGGGGTCCGACGCCTTCCACTTGATGTGGGCACGCCAGAGCAACCCTGCGTTATCCCCCAACCCTTCCCCTACCAAAGAGGCATGGGAGGCAGCCCTGCTCAATTGCTCGGGGCTTGAGTTTCAAAGGGCTCTAGAGCGGCGGCGTTTACCAATGGGGTCCGGAATAAGGACTGCACCTGTGCCGAAGGGCGCAGGCCCTACCTCTCTTCCATTCTTCTCAAAAAGAAAGTTTCACTCCTCCTCTTTCTCCGCACCGGAGCGCCAGGTCGGCCTGGTGCGGCGGGCCGTGGAGGCAGCCAGGACAAGAGGCCTCTGGACGTAAAAGGCAACCACGCCGGTAGCATTTCGGCTGGCGTACCCGCACATTTTCCCGCCATTTTTTCGCGGGGCTACCATGGTTGCCAGACCAGGATTGCCCTCTGTTTTTAGCTCGCATCATCCGTAAAGGCTGCGGATCTGTCAGCCCGCTCTGGTTACAAACCCCTGCGCGCTCGCCAGCGCGGGCTCGGGCTCGAGCCCGGGTTTTTTTTTCGCTTCGTCCCCACGGGAGGTACTACAAACGTACAAACGTATGGGGCCTGTAAAGGCCGCGGATCTGTCAGCTCGCTCTGGTTACAAACCCCTGCTCGCTCGAGCCGTGGGCTCGGGCTCGAGCCTGGTTTTTTTTCGCTTCGTTCCCACTGGAGGTACTAAAAACGTATGGGGCCCGTAAAGGCAGTCCGTAAAGGGGAGGGCAGTCCTGGTCTGGCAACCATGGGGACAAAGCGAAAAAAAAAAAACCCGAGCCCGAGCCCGCGGCGTGAGCCGCAGGAGTTTGTATACCCAGAGCGGGGTGACAGATCCGCGGCCTTTACGGACGATGCGAGCTAATCAACAGAGGGAAGTCCTGGTCTGGCAACCATGGTAGCCCCGCAAAAAAAATGGCGGGAAAATTTGCGGGTACGCCAGCCGAAATGCTACCACCACGCCCTCCTAACACTTCCTTTTGCTCAATGAACGTTCCAGGGTAGTCCAATGCGATGACAATGCCTTAGTACTCCAGGGCATCCCGGCTTCAAGGTGTGCTGTGTTTGCAAAAATCGGGAACCTGGCTTGTCACGTGTCCTTTTGTATGTGGTTCCCAGCGCACGCGTGAGCGTGTGCATCCTCGCCGAAACACAACGAGACGGCCCATTCGGCGGCACGAGCGCTTACCCTCCGCTCCCCCGAGAGCGACTGTTCCATGCAGTGGTTCGAAACCAAGGACCGAGTAGCCAGCTATGGCGAAGTTACAAGTGCTACCACCTAGCTCGACGGACAATGCCGTCTCCCCACCTGGCACTCAGTCGGAAGAAGGCTGTCATCCCAAGGCAGTCACAGACCGGATCGCTCCCCACCTGGCAGTGCTACACGTGCTTCACACAAAAGTCTATCCGAGTTGTGTGTGCAGTGTTTGTTCTGTGGGTCCAGCGGACCAACGGGAAATCATGTGGCACTGCGCCAGGTTCCCGACCGAAGCTACGTCCCGGACAAACCCACCCGAACTTCCAAATGCAGTGCAACCACAGTCAAGGACACTCAACTATGGCCTGTCCAGCAGGCCCGGGGAGCGCTAGAAAAGCACTCGCCTTAGGACCCGCCACAAACGAGCTAAACGGGGGTAGTGCAGAGTTGGACATAACCCCGTGTCGACACTTAACCTACGTCACGACGCGTTAAACCCTCAGTTGCCGGCATTTTAATAAAGATATTCCTATCCTACCCTTGTGTGCTGGGATCCATGTTTTTTGTATGGAAGAGTGTATAACACGAAAGTGTTTCCTGCCTGGGTACACAAGATCTCACCGGCGTCATATCCGACACGCAAAATCACGTCACCAGAAAACGTTTTATCGGCGCGCCTCAGCCTGAATGCGAGCGACGAACTTTTTCGCTGCAACGGGGCTACTCAGCGCTATGCCAAGTGGGCTACGAATTTAAGCGCAAGTAGGTTTATGAAGGCGCCTTTTGTTTTCCCCGCAACGTTATTCTGCATTGAGATGGTGCTGCCGTCTAGGAGAGGCGAAGGGAAGTAGTTCATCATGATGGAAATCAGCACCGACAGTTGCCGCCTCGATGCCAGGTTCTTGGTGTACGCAGGACACGGGTGCATTGAGGCACCCTCCGCCACCTACTGCTTTCGATTTCGGTTCCGGTTCGGTTTCGTTCGTATGGTTTTCACCGGGCTGTGGTTTCAGTCGGATTTACGCAATGCTCCGGTGAGTGCAATTCAGTGTCTAACGTTGATGCGTCTAACAGTTCCATACCGACGTAATAGAAATAGGGATGTGGAGCTTCATATAAATGCACAATAAAGATTTAGATGCTCATGTGAAGGCAGATTTCCCTTTGTGTTTTACTGATTCCTATGAAAGAGGCATCAACCATATTTTTTGTGTTGAGTCGCTGGATCTCGGACATCTCTACCAGGATTTTTAGCTGTTTGATTACCGGAGCGGTGTGTTTCTTCCAAGCGGTGAGCCATTCTGCATTTCTTATTCACAGCCGCTTCCTTTGTGCAAGGAGGGCAAGGAGGATGACTTTCCTGGTTTCTTCAAAGGTTTTTTAAAGTCGGGATTTCAGGACTTTTTGTTTACCCGGAAAGTTGGGATGTTAAGGGCTGCCTTATATGCTTTCCTTATGATGGTTCTTATTAGATTTTCTTTGGAGTGGGTAAGTTCATACTTAGTTCACACATGAGTCTTGTCATTTCTCCTATTTCCTTTGATCTGGTGCCGTGGTTAGGGATTTTAAAATGCGACAGAACTTGTTAAACATTTTTGGTATTTTGGGAATCGTGAAAACGGCTTAGCAGGGCCATGTGCCAATCTATTGGGAGTCATATGAACTTTGTTGTTGAGGGGGTTGGTTCTTACCAGTGCCATGCCACGAACAATTGGGAGTCATAAGAACTTTGTTATTTAATTCTTTGTCGTAGAAACGTGAACCCTCTTGACCTAGGGTCTAAGGACATGAGAAGGATATAAGACATTGTTTTCAATACAGCTCTACTCCCCTCGCACACATAAAAGAGCTAAGGGATATAGCGTAGTTGAGGGTACCATGGGCAAAGAGGGTAATGACCAGATGTCGGTGGACTCACTCATGAGTCCACTCACTCAGGCTAATTTGGACTCAAACTCACGCACGAGTTTGAGTTTGAGTGAGGGCGAAGCTAGGGTGGCATGGTCAGTTTTAGGTCCGACTGAGTTCGAGTGCTCCTGAGACCGAGTGAGTTTTTAGTCCCTTTTGAGTTTGAGTACATTTTGAGTTCTGTGTACCTTTTGAGTTTGAGTAGATTCTTAGTTCTGAGTACATTTCTACTTTTAAGTACATTTTGAGTTCTGAGTAGATTCTGAATTTTGAGTACATTTTGCGTTTGAGTCCATTTTTGAGTTGTAAGTACATACGTGTTTTGAGTCTATTTTGAGTTCTGCGCACATGAGTAGCCTAGGAGTCAGCTGTGGTTGGCTGTTAAGTTTCATGTGAGTTTCAAGTTTCATCAGTTTGAGTCGTACCTGCTTCGTCATTAGTCACTTATAACTGATTGATAGCTGCTGTAACGTTTTATTCGTGTGTTCTTGCATTTCCGTGTGCTTCTGTCTTGCGCAAGCGCTGTACACATGTTTCTTGGTGTAGTTCTTGCGCATTCCATTGCAGAACACTTGCTGCGCCGCTTGTATGCGGGGATGTTGCTTGGCCGATGAGACCCCGTTGTTGAACACGTGTTGCTTGTTTTCATTGTCGCTATAGATTGCCACTGCGTGCAAATGGTATCTGTGCTCAAATTTGGTCTTGGTTTTGTGTATAAAAATGCGTCTTTGTATCGGGCTGAGAAGCTTTGTTAGTGCTGTTTGTTTTGTTGTCTACCACCCTGTAACGGCCCCATTGGGGCTAACAGTATCGTTAAATAAAAAAAAAAATGTGTCGCTTTGGACTCGCAATTCAGCTTACCTGAGGGTACGGCAGCACTCGCGATGCGCATGATAGTTGTTTGGGGAGGAGGGTGGGTGGGTGTCTGATTTAGCGAGTGGACGTTTGAATGATAATCGACTGGGGAAGGCGTAAAAAAGGGTTATCTCACCTTTTCCTCTTGATGGATCCTCTAAGAAGGTTGGGGAGGGTGGTGGGAAAGCACAAGGCGGCGCTTGCTTTCTGGTTGTTCACCTGCTTTTCTTAATGGTTTGATATGCTTGTGTCAAAAAGGAAGAGGTGAGCGCCGGGCGGGAGAAGAGGGCAGCGGCTGTCCCCTCCGCTGTTTCAAATGAGTTGTCAACGGAATTGGCTGGGCGACGCCTGTTTAGATAGATTAATGACCGCATTAAAGATAGCCTAGGTGAAAATTCAAACTGATGTCGCCAAGGCGCGCGCAGTATCAAGATAAAGGTCCGATTAACGGAATCACGTGACGTAAATTAAAAAAAGGCTTTTTGTGTATAGTCATCAAGCAGTCATTATAAGTCAGAGATTGGGTTAAAATTAAAAATTATGCCGCGAGGGCGCTTGGGGAATCGTATACAAGGTCTAGATGAGGGGAATCACGCCGAAAAAATGCGTTATAGTTGTATCATGACCTAGCCATGGTTAGTCATAGATTGGGTTAAAATTCAAATTCATAGCGCTAAGGCATGTGGCGTATGAAATGAAAGGTCTCGATAAGGGGAACCACTTGGGGAAATGCAAAATGCTTCCTGATTATTATCATGACCTATTCATGGTGGGTCATAAACTGCGTCAAAATTCAAAATGGCGCCACTTGGGTGTGCCGGGCATCAAATTGAGGTTGCGATGAGGGAAATCACGTGGGGCATGAATGCGGTAAGGCTATATCATGAGATAGTCATGGTTAGTCTTCACGGACGTCCTTGACCGCCATAGACTGCAGCACACGCAAATGGTTTTGTTGGCTTCAAGGTTGCTCAGGTGGTGTGGTTGTTGCGAGGTTTGAATAAAAGAATACTGCATAGTGGTGTAGCTGTGTGGGCGAAGGCAGTGATCCTTACGGACAACGGACCCTTGTTGTATAAACACAGAAGTCCAGTTAGCCTGGCGTCTAGGTTCCCGCGTCGGTAACACCTCCATCTCCCAGTAAATGTAGTAACTCTTAAAGAAACAGACAAGCTATAATTGTGGATTATACGTTCGTTATCCCAAACGTAATGACATCGATTAAAGTAGCTTGACCCGAAAGTCTTTTTCGGATAAGGACCTGAAACGTTCGAACGCGAAAATTTTCGATCTGCCAGCCTTACGGATGCTGCCAGAATGAATGCTGGCAACCGTGACAGTGCGCCGTGCGGCAACGGACTTTAAGAAGCTGTACGCGATTTGAGAGAGGCCTCAGTATTGTCATTAACGACCCCCTATTTTGTACCTAAAATGTCTTGCGAGTAATACTTCGTGCACTTGTTGGGTGGTATCATCTTCGGGTGGAGTTAATATGACTCCTGTAACCAGGTTGGCTGGAGCGGCCACGTGTGTGGAGATCTCATATTGGTGCCCTCGAAGCGAAAGGACGCCAATGGTCGCGTACTTATGGGGGGCGTTATTCAGACGGTGTGCTAACCATACCATAGTTAGCAACATACTGGGGTCGTATTTGGTCCTCTGTGTTGGGTCAAATTCCTGCCTGGGCTTGAATAGCAACAACGAGGGTAACTTGACGGACAGAAGTGAGGACCAGTCCACCACGCGGGCGCAGGACGATCTTGATATCATCAGCTGGGAGCGGCGTCGCCGGAGCTGTGCGTTGCGCTGGCCCCTTTCACTGAGATCTTTGAGTTGAGGGGATTGCAGTGGGGCTTACTTGTTCATCAATGATGGCAGAGTCCGCATGTAGGGCCCGCTGACGGCGGCGAACTTCTGCCCAGCCAGACCTTTCAAACTCCACGGGGTCTAATTCTCCATATTCTCCATGACGTTCTCCATGAGCGAGATTTGCCCGTGGCACGCTGCAGTTGGCGGCGAGGAGCGCACGTGCCGCAGCGGCGCCGAGGCTAGGGTGCTAGGCCTGATCAGGCATAACAGAGCCGTTGGCTTGGCGCTGAATTCAGGATCTCGTTAGCTCGCTCAAAATACACTACGTACCACACGAATGGTCTCCTGGGGCTCCCCGTGCTGTACAGAGCGCCTTGTGTACAATTCGTCGACAAGGCAGGCAATTTGCTGGCGGGACAGGGTATAGTCAGAGCCGATGTGCGGTGCGCCTGCAACGCCCGGCCGCCTAGCGGAATTCCCCCGGAGGACGTGTTATCTCAGTAGGTGTCCAGATATCTAGAAGTCACAGCTTTACAATAAGGAGGATGAGCTTTGCAAATAGCACCACTAACTGTGCCCATATACGCACGTGGTGCGCGTGCAATGAGAACGAAAAAAAATTGGATATAATTGAACGAATTTCCACTGCATCAGGTTGAGACGCCGTCGTTGTTGTTTTGTGTCGTGCACTCAATGGCTGCGCTGTCCAAGCAGGTTCACACCATGGGGCTAGCGGCAATTTTTAAGGACGATACTCCTTGTTGATCACATAAACGGGCAAGAGAACCAAAATGCTCTTTACTCAAAATATTAGTTGGATCGTTTGTTCTGTTGGCAAACGAAAATAAAACAAGTGAGCGCCAAAGAGTCGCACTCTGTCCCAAGACTCGGGTACGGTGCCTAGGGCTGCCATTGTATCCTCTTGTAGTTTTGACTTTACGGAAGCCATTACGTCACGCTGTTCGCTCAATTATTTTAGAGACGGCTCGTCTACCGTGCTATAACTATTCAGATCAGCTTGACTTTTTTGTATTCCCTCTCCTCCGCCTTTTTTTCTTTTTCTTCACCCTACTGACTAAATCCTTCCTTCTGCTCCAACATTTTCGTCTTATGTATTTAGTTTCTATGACAAAAACAAGTTATCTTTGATTAGTCCTGTTAAGTGGGTATGCGCCGCTTTATGGGCCACACCACCATCAGATGGCGCGCAAGCAGTGCTAACGCGGGAAAATTGAATTGAATTGAACAAAACCCTATTTCATTCATCATGTTAGTTATGGGACGGGAGGAAACGAACATGAGATGCGGGACGGTGTGAGCGGCGTTGCAGCTACGTGACAGGGACGGCTGAGGCCTCATCTTTCGACGACAGTTTTAGCGAAGTAAGCAAATACGCGGCCAAATGTTTGACTCAGTTAGGGCGGCAGTAAAAAACAGAAATAAGCAGTTCCACTCAACATGAAAGCTGTCGGAAATGCAGGGGCAGTGATTCGCCAAAGCGGCTGTGGTTCCCTTCTCCGCTCTTTGCTACCACACCTCACGCTCTTCCACACCCTAGCTCACTCCTCTCTTGATGAATTGAACAGAGCTTTATCGAACGTAATTCAATTTTCCCGCCTTCACAGTGCTCGCACGCCCCCTTGTGAGAGAGCTCGTATCGTTTTCTGTATCTTCCGTTTCTTGCTCTGCCTGGAGCAGCACGAGCAAGACTTCTGTTCTTTTTTCTTCGCCTCGCATTTTTCATCGGTTTGTCTGTCTGTGTGTCTGTCTGTCTGTAACTCGAATCAGCTAGCCGGCCAAAGTGAAACAGAAGCTGCACAACATATTTATATACTCAAAGCCAAATCCAAACTTCTAAGTCAGGTGGCAATGTTCGTACTTGTCAACATTGTTGAACAAGAACAAAACATTACGCAAATATGAGGCAGAAAATCAATACATGCGTGATATTTGCAGTGTTCCATTAAAACAAATTTATGGATGCCTGTCTGTCAACTGAAATAGAGCCACTGCAGAAAAAATGACCATAACAGAGAAGCTCATATATATAAAGATCATATATCATATGGTCATTTTTCGGTCATTTTTTAAAGAATTATGGTCATTTTTAGAGAATGTATACACTTTGATACCCCGGTGGTTCAAAACGCTTGCCTAACCATTTTTAGCAGTTTGTATACGAGAGCATGATCTGGAAGTCTGAACATCAACGTTTCCTACTTTGTAAAAGTACTAATAAAGCGCGTGTTTTGCGGTGGTATGTTGCACTTCACAAATTCAGCAGCGCTTTATTAACGCTAAATTAGGTCTGCCCTTTAAAACATTGCATCCATTTTAAATACCTGTCACGGTATGATTTGCAAAGGCCTGTCAAGGATGCGGGTTCTATTCGCGGCCGCGGCGGCCACTTTTCCGATGGAGGCGAAAGGCAAAAACGCCCGTGTGTACGAGATTCGGCGCAGGTTAAAGATCTCCAGGTGGTCAAAATTAATACGGAGCCTTCCCCTACGGCGCGTCTCATCGCCTGTGCTGCGTCTGCGCGTTAAATCCTACAATCAGATCAATGCCTGTCAAAATGTGATTAAGGATGATATCTCCGTTCTGCCCTCTTGGACTCCATTTCCGAGAAAGCTTCCGCAGTATTCTGGCTAACGTTTCCTGGCTTAGTGCGTGGTTTGGGTCTTGAGGACATCGGGAACTATGCAGCCGGTTGTTGTTGTCTACACTGGTGTCCTTTTTGAGTCTAGTAGCTGAAGGAACGCTGTATAATATATTGTACCAGCGAAGTAATCGAATATAAATGGTGAATGAATTGTCTCGCTGCGAACAATTAGCCTGTGCAATGAGACTAGTACTACTGTATTCGTCCTCCATTCGACCACTGTTGTATAACAGATCACAACGTCGGAAACTAGCCGTCCATCCATCCGTCCATCGGTCTGTCTGTCTGTCCCTGCGTCACTCGCATCAGCCAGAAATGTTGTTCAGTAGCCTGCTGACCAATGTGTTACTGACCTGCACGTAAGTGGTCGACACGTGGTTGGTGAGGGGAAGATAAATGTTGAGGGCGAAGACGAGGAGAGAGGTAAAAAAAGTAACGGGAATGGGCAGAGAGACTGGGGAAAGTACGGGAAAAAGAGTGGATACGGAAGGCAAAGGAAAGCGGAGGCATCGGAAGGAAATGGTGGAATGGTGGAGAATATGCGAGGGACGTGAAGGTAGAGTACAATAATGGGATGATATTAGACGAAAAAGGCCAATTGAAGAAGGAGTGTACAAGTATAGAGAGGATGGCCAACGGACTAGAGTGCTAGAAAGAAAGAGCGAAAAAATACTAGCAAAGGGGGTGGGGTCGCAGAAGGACATATACTCTGCTGCCAGTAAAGTACTCAAGTCCGTCGTGCAGCACGCCACGAGGAAGTAGGCAAAAAAAGGGCTTGCGACAAAGAGAAGCATGAGTTGTTTATCGTCCATGGAGGGATATATGAACTACTTGAGGTGCATTAACAGAGCACAAAGCAGATAACAGGAAAAGGAAGTAAACAACCAAAGCCTCTTGACAAGCACGAGTGAATTTGTCTTTTTTACTACCGTACCTGTTGTGCTTGGCTTTAAATCCATAATTATTTGCGTAGAGCAAAACTAGGAACAAGCCATGACCACATAGCACACTTACCACTAAAATTAGGAGAGGTATCTGTACATACGTCGACCGTGAGCCCCTCGCATTGCGTGGAAGGTCGACTCTATGGTCTATATTGATGAGTGATCCGTCAGTACTAGAGCCTGCACACGTGCGCCTAGGTGCACAGTAACATGCGAACGTGAGGGATTGATCTGTAAGTTAGAGAAACAGCGACCTGGTGCCAAACTGCACAGCCATTGGCTTCAGTCGGCCGGCTCCCATCCTTGGAATTGCAGCCGACATTAGTAGAGAGGACCCCAGTAGAACAATATCGACATTTCATCCCTTGCTACTTCTTACACGACCCCAAGTGGTGCTGAACCCAGCACTGAAAGGGGTTGTGGTATGAAAACGTGCACTTATTCGCCAGCACAAAGAATTTTTTCTTGAATAAAGTCTTTCCGGTACAGACAAGGCTCCTTTTATCTTGGTCGTCCATGCAACACGCCTGCACAAAAATGTGAAATTTATATTTAATCATGCGACAGCAGAGAACTTCGCTAGGCGCTCAGCGCTCAGGTTTTATTCCCATTCGAGGGTACTGCGAATGATAAATTAAAATTTTCTAATTGGTAAAAACAAAAATGTGGGCATTCCGCCAAGTCAAATGCTTTGCCGTCAGCATGACACCTCCAATGCAATTCGATTAGGCGGCTAGGTGAGTCACATATTTTATCATAACGGTTATCACTGCGGACACGTGTCTCTTTGCTAAACCACGTGGATATTCTCCATTTTACTATCTAAGTCTGAAATAAATTCCAGACTTCGGTCTCGTTCCTTTTCCTTCTGAGTTTTCTTGTTAACGTGCGTCCAATCCCGCGTCCACCTGCGGTTCATCTTCGACCCGAAAAGGTTATGTTAATCAGTCGTTGCAGTCCGGCATTGGTTAGGCATAAATAGCAAACCAGAGCCTTTCACAGCGCTGGTTACGGGTTTATAAAACGCACACGTAAGCCTACGTGGGCCTAAACATGCCCAAAGATGCTCTACTCAGCGCTGCGTCCCGCTGTCTGCAGCTTACATTTGAGGATCTACAGAAGCCTGAATAGGCGCGTAAATGAATCAAGCGATTTGGATATTTTTTGTTATGTACTGCACCACTAAGCGTTCGGCGCGGCCTATTTTCATGGTTGCTCGTGCTCCACTCGGAGGGGGCCATTGTTTCTATTAACAGCGGATCTTTTGTACGTCGAATTTTTAGGTAGGTATGTTAAAGGTCGTGCGTCACACACGTGTAAGAGCGGGCTCCCAGACCCACCGATAGGGGGCGCCGTGACAGTGAAGGTTGGGTGAGTTGGAGAATTATCTTAGAAAAGACAGCGCGCAAACGCAACGGGCAACAAGATGGATTCATTGCTTATGTGAGTTCTTCCGTGTATATGTATTTTTGAGGTTCCTAATTAACAGCAAGTTGCGAGTCACCGCTTCTGTTGTGTCTTTTAAAGAAAACTTTATGCCTCTACCAGCCAACTGTTTGTCGTAGCGTACACAAGAAACTCCCAACGCGGCTGGGGAGGGGGAGGGCGCTTTTCACTCACGGATCACAGTGTAGATGACGCGCGTATGTCCGCTATTACCCAGCATTCCCCGTGCTGACCCCGGCGGGCGCGTCGGCGGCACCCTTCCATCGGCTTTGTCGTATGCGTTAGAACCGGTTGTTTTTGGCCTGTTTTGCCGAAAGTTCGCTTTCCATTGCGCACTTCCTTCGCACGGCTTGATTAACTTGTTCGAGGGTACCCCCTGGATAAACCGGACCCGACGGAATGACGTCGTCGTACGGCAAAGATACGTTAAGAATTGGTTTGAAGGGTTGGAAAACAGAATGTAGAGACCACATACAGACATCTGGCCTCTGGTGAAACGCTATTTTTTGCGCCCTGGTTGCCACAAATGGAACTCCGTTTTCTAAATTGGTGAATACCAATTCGGTTGTGGTTTTAACACGGATTACAAAAGGCGAAAGGAGAAACTGTTTCTAATAAATAGCGATTATAAAAGTTCCCACAGCTTTCTTGCAATTCTCAAACTTACTAAACTAACTAGTTTAAATCACTTAATGGTAATCACTAAGCTCACACGCCGTATTGTTTCGGTGTCTGAGCTTGTGCCGAACGGTGGTGTAGCATCGTCCTAGCAAACGAGAATGGCTAGGTTCCGCTGTATTACCCTTCAAAAGACGCTCCTCTCCGTTGTCTTGCTGCCGACGCACGGCCTGGCAAGAGCGGTGTCCTCCGCTACTCTAGCCCGGCCATGGCAGACGCTGTTGGGTTCTAGACGCCGCCCCCAGGAATCACAGGTAACGGCTGGCAGAATCTCTGGTTTCGCTCTACGTGCAGCAACGTGTGTGAATTCAAGTGACGTCGCACGGGTATTTTTGTTGATGTCGTTTACAGCTTTGCTTTCCAACCACCTTCACAGCGTGAAGTGGAGCTAATTTTTGTCTTGTCCCGTCCGTTTGCGCGCTGTTTTTATCACAAGATGGCCCAGTGGTCTCGTAGAGACGGCTCCCTCTCCTTCCCGCTACGGTAAAGAAAGGGTAAGGAGACCCCGCGGCTGAGGTTTAGACACCGATTATTTCCCGCGAGCCGTAGACTGTACGCGGTGGCGGCGCTTTCGTTGTTGGTCGAGGGCCCATTGACGTTCCAGCCAACGCAAGAAAACTGCAGCTCCACTGTTTCAGGGTAGTTCACACTGTGTGGAATTGCTTTAGTTTTATTCACAATTTTATTAGAATTCTGAGAATCGAGCCACTGGCCTTGTGCTTGTGAGGCTGAGAGTAATTACCGCGAGGCGACTATTCCTTTTTCGTAACAATTTAAAGCTTTGAAATCGCCCTGACATCACTTATACTGATCCGAAAACGTTGTTTTAGGAGCTCCTCTGTTTTTGTATGCCGGGCCCACTGGTCAGCTCCTGCGTTTTTACTCGTTTTTCCTGTCTGCTTCTCCGTCTGCGCCTGGGGACATTCGGATACCCGTCCGGCCGCTCCGTGACGTAGAGCATATGTGACGCGGCCTTCGCCGGCCGTTCCTAAAATGCCGTGTCAGGTAACGTCCTGAGAACGTGAAATAGAGCGTGACTTCCGACACACTTCTCGCAATGCGCAGAAGGAATAGCGCAGTTTGTCAGAAGTTTTATTTTCTGCATGTAATTGTGGGCTAATATAAAGTTAAGTGACCTTCTCTAAGCTCCTGGGAAACAGCGGAGAGCTTCACCCTGGCATGCAGATATTGACACGACTGGAAATAACAGCGCCGAAAGCACACGCAGCTGCTACTCCTGACGCGTGCTCGCGTACACATTACACATAACCTTACGGATAATTGATCAAAGCTGAGAACCCCTAATGCCTTAGTAGTGCATCTAGAGGGTCGTCTGCTCCTTGCTGATACCACACCACCAGACCCGCTGGCACACTGATTTCATTTGTTTTAAAGCTACAGTTTAAAAAATTGCACCTTCCTTAGAAAATCACTGCCGCCGCACAGCTGCATGACACCGGCTTCGTCGTGAATTGTTCGAATTTGGCGTCATTTAAATATTTTATAACGAATAGTTTATGAAATGCGCCCGTGTTTATAGTTAGATGTCAGTTCTAATTTTCTAAATGCCGTGGCGTAGTGTACAATACACGGGAAACGGGAGGGGGGGCGTTGCCGGAGACAACACAGTAATAATTCCTTTGGTATATACTGCTGCACTCATTTCCGATAAATCTGCGTGGACAGAGGCATGATACGACCCAAGACCAAAAAAAAAAAAAAACTCCACTCCTGACAGCGTTTGAAAACGCCAGTTTTCTTGTTTCTTATTACGAAACCGTGTTCCTTTCCCGAGCTTCTCCGAGGAACACCATGTAGCTTCTTTCAGAATACGCCATGCCGAGAGCGAGGAAAAAAACAACATTCTTCCTCAAAAAGCCGCGGTTCGAACTCGTACTACAAATAAGAATCCCCACCTACATTATTAGGCCACATAATGGCCTGTAAACGATCGTTTACTGCCCTGTGGAATCGTTCAGCGACGAAACATTAGCGTCTTCGCAGTCAGTCTGATTTGTCTTGACGCTGTGTCTACTCGTTCCGTCATTTCCTTTCTGAGATTAGTCACTCCATTTGATTGGTGTCGCTCGAGTTCTTCCACTGAGCACTAAGATCGAAATCGACCACTTGGGAACTAAGAACGCTTTGCAAATCTCCTTACTGCCCACTGACGTAATGCCCTCATTTTACGCATGAATTCCTAAATTGAGATCATTCTTTTTATAGCTCTTTTTTATGGTCCGAAATTATTTGTGGGATTTATAGGGAATTACATAGAAAAGTAACACGTGGTTCGGTTAGGCTTTTCCTATTCTCTTTCTTTTTTTCCAAGTTGTGGTCGACGGATAATTTTTTGGCGTACCTGTCCTGCCGGCATTCTGTTCTCGCTCGTCGTCCAAGTCGGGCTGATGACTTACACTAGGCTGACGACACATTTCAGAATGGCTCCTTGTTGCCAACGAGGTGCTCCTTTGTTTACTGCAGATATTACTCTGAAGTTTTCATGGACCCTTTCTTCCTAACTGTGGCAGCCTGGCGATTCAGAGCGAAAGGTAATGGCTCTTCCTAGAAGAATTGACGCTTTTTGTAACGAATTTATTGGTTTTGCTGAGGTGCACTTTTCATACTTATCTGCGTTTGCTTATCGTGGTAGAATATTACGTTTTGTCTGAGGCCACTATTGCAAACGTCCGCTAACATTTTTCCAGGCTCTTCATTTGTTGGTTGGCTATTTTTTAGTAGCGGCAGTATCCGATATTAAACTTCGCAGCGTGTGTGTGGGTGCAGGCGGCTGATCCTATCAAGCGAAGAATTCTATTGCGCAAAAGTGACGAGAAAAGCGATTATGGAAATTTGTTACGTTAGAACACGCAGTTCGTATTTTCCTAGAGCCTTGCTTGCTGTCTCATACAATACACAAAGCCTAATTCAGCAAAATATCTTCCTGACATTTTTATTGCGCAGCGCTTTTCCATTCGCTACTGTATATTTTCGACGACTTTGTACTCGTTACCGAGCGGACGAAGGTAGAACCATAGACAAGAAAGGAAACTTAGGAGGAGTGTGAGGAAACCGTGAGCGGGAGGGCGGTATGCCGAAGCGGTGCGAGACGCTCCTCAGCGGTGAAGCATGACAAAAGTGTGAGGGGGAGGAAGTGAGACATGCTGGGTCGTGGCGACGCGTTGTGAGATGACGACACAGCTCCGCATGCCGTCGTGCACTCGACGACGACGCGTTCACTTCCTACGCAGATTGCGATCACTTTCTGGGACGCAGTTCACGCAGCCAACGCAGGGGCTTACAATCGCTGACAGTTGCGCGGGAGGTTCAAACATTATTTACAACATGCTCGGCGGAGGCGACGCGCTCCGATATAATGGCCGAGTCGAGCGCGCCGCCGTGCGTTCGCCATCACGTGATCACTTCCTGAGACCCAATATCCATGCGCCGCGACCGAGAAAACTGCAGTTCGCATGGCGCACTAATTTCGCGTTACGGCGTATTCTAATTATCAGCCATTTTTAAGCGTGTTTTTCTAGGTTGGATGCAAAACGCTGAGTTTTGATATTGTGAACTTCGTTACGCAGAATCCCGAAAGGAACAACGAAAGCAATGTGCAACTTGACTTTATCCGAATTATTGGGAAGCTCACATCTCCTAGACGTTTGCTCAACGCAATCGAGGGGCTTAGGGCAAAACAAGACTAGGGCGGTGGCAGGCGACGCAGGCGTAGTAGCGCCTCTCTCGTCTGCCACTGTCCTCGTCTTTTTTGGGTAAGCCCCCCGATTCAGTGTGTACCAACTAGCCCAACAGCACGTTTTATTTCTCAACGGGAATGTTGCTGCCATAACTCAGGAATATTTGTCTAAAGGGCAATTTGTAAACAACCTATTTACTGCACTGTTTTAGAACGTTGAAGAAGCCCTATGACGTGTCTGGGGGAGCGAAAAAAACATGCAGTCAGTACACTTAGAGTCTCCGTCAAAAAATCACAATCTCTCTGTGAGTAAATTTCGTAAACATAGCAAGTTATTTATCATATAAGAGCACTGTGCCGCCTGACAGTGTGTCAACAGTGTTTGGTCTTGCTCCGGACTGTGAAAGGGATTGTAACTCTCCGAGTCTGGTGAAGACACAACAGGCACAATTAGTTCGTAATTCCTACGACTTCACAAGATTTAACGCTGTTTCAAAGGCAACAGAAGACAAAGGGTAGAATCACCTCACTTCATGGAGACCCTCCCTGTGTCCGTCTGCAATACATGCCGTTACTTTCACGCTATTTCTTAGTAGTTATTTTAACACAGAAGTGTGTTATTCCGGAATCACAAACACTTCAGTGACGTCAAATTCGTCACGGAAGTGCGCCTAGTACAACGAAGCAAGCGGCCTGCGAAGGGTGCACTCCTGCCACAATAGTCTTCTTGCGGGGAAGCGACCTTTAGCACTAGAGAGTACGTTATACTTAGGGTTGTTTGGTTCGTGTTTATAGTTAACACGAAAGTCTTTTATGCCGGGATGCGCCAAGATTTTACTGACGTCATATACGTCACGTAAATGACGCTAGTTCACCTTTGCCGAAGCGACCCGCCAGCATGACGTGGCATGCCAAGCACACCCACAAGACAGCCGCCGACCCGCAAATTCATGCTCAGCTGCAGATTTCGCTGCACATTTCACTTTCGTGTTCTATCGATTCCTCTGACAGAGGAATAAACCACAATTTTTCGATAGCCTGGCCACCACAATTACTGAAAGAACCACGAGCCCCAGTGGCAACGCTACAAAATCTGTTCTATAATGAGCAACTTGTTGGGCATCAGCTCAGAAAACGTATTGCGTTAAAGTTAAGTGCGAAAAAATAACCCTTGATACGCCAGATACCATTGTCGTTTTTCTGATAAATACCTTATTTGTTTCATATTCGCGTTATTTCGGCGGCGCACTTTTCCGACTGCAGGAAATTTGTATGTTGTCTTCAAGGCGCCCTGACTGTCTGCGGCTTGGTCTCAGGCGTACGCGTTGATATGAGTGTGGTTTCTGCACTGCATTTTTACTTACATTGAAGAGCTGTGTTTCGGCAGGTATTTGCCTACCCCGAATGGTCTTATTTTCAGAAATCCGCCTGTACTTTCCCAAAGTTTCGTCCAATCGTGGAACGCAGATATTAGAAGCTCAAAGGCATTTTTTAGTCTAATGAAATTAAGCCTAGTACGAGAGTCTTTTTGGCATGAATCAAGCCTTAACGTCTCATTTGTACAGATTTATTATATATTGATAACTGTTTTTTCATCACCCGATTATTACTGTGCATGGTATACCATAAAGCGAAACTATAGCAGGCACTTAAACCATGAAGTTTTATTGCTGCATGATCGCTGATAAACGAAGTGACGATGAATGGGAAAGAATGTTGTCGGAGACTTATTCAAGCAAAAGCGCCTTTCGAAATTACAATGACCCAGTTTAGTCGGTGGCAAAAATAATCTCACAGCTTTAATAAAATCCACCATGCCAAATCTCACCAAGCATTAAAGGAAATGTGAGCGTTCCCGCAGACGGTTCTTCATATAAATTGCCAAAACAGCTGTATCCGTTATTTTTACGGTTCTTTTCATTTATTGTACTCATATTTCTTCTCATTGTTCTTTTGCCAACTGGTAATCACTTATGTTTAAACGGGCAGCCTCAGCTATAAACTAAACAACGGAAAAAACTACATTCAGGCACCCGTGTTACATAAAAGCCGCAACAAATAGGTAATCGCTATACTCCCACGACTTGGCAAGCACGATCGTTTCTGCTCACAACCATTTGCTTGCAAAAGAAATACGTCCACTGATAACGCTGCAATCCCCAAGGCCGAAATTTCCTGCGGCGGAACACAATGTCTGATGGCCTTTTAGAACGTGCCTGTCGACCAAAAGCAGAAGGCATCTGACTGACCAGTTGACTGGTTGGCACAGCGTTTGTTCTACTGGTTTGTTTTTCTAATCTTTAAGAACGACCATTAACGCAAAAGGGGCTCGAGTGGAGTGTAAGGCAAAGCAGGTGATGCGAACCCGCTGGACCGGTTAGATGGCCTTTTGGGGTTTCCTTTGATACGTGTGCAACCACCCCGATCGATCCATACTTTTCCTCTAAAGAGCCCTGACACTGTCTTGCTGCGTGGGGTCTGATACGATGATGGCACTTCTTGTGGATGTTGCCTGCACTTTAGTATTGTTGCGCCTAGCTTCATAATTACGAAGGAGAGGACGCGTTTACAGTTGTATGCTAGCGGTGGAAATCCAGTTTCACGTTTCAAACATTGTTCACCACAAAGCAGACAATGTGCACGTGTTACAGTTTTTGGTTTTTCTGCTAGATATAAAAGTGCACTGTTGGCCCTTGGCGTCAAATGTTAGGAAACGTTCTCTGAGTTAATCATTGCAGTTTAAAACAAAATAGGAACTGAACCCTATGGCCTCGCAAGGAATTTGCTCCCGAATGCGGGGAACGACACCATGCAGTACAACACCAAACTAGATGTGGAAATTACCAATATGCATTGACTGTTTCTCGGCCAACTTCAGTTTTACTTCACCGTTTACCAGTCGAAAAAGTGGCACCATCGAAGCAAATTGCTGCGAGTTGAGGACAAACGTAACATACACGGCCAGTGTACCAGTGACCGATACTGGAGGCGATCAGAATTAGCGCATTTTGTCAGCTCTGCTGCACGAGCACGTTTAAGTAACCAAAAATTGATTTTTAGTAACCAGTACGACACCTTTGAAGCACAAAATTTATCTGAGCTTAATAAAAGTAACAGACCATTTTCTTACGTATCGGCAAATTTTTGACCTAGCGTCTCGTCCACTGATCCTACAAAGAGAAAGAGAGAGAGGACGATATTTGAAGAGCCTGATGATGTTAGCAGATCAACGATGTCTACCTTGCAACGCCAGATGAATGTTATGACGATCATACTGAAGATGGTGATCATGTTGCAGAAGTTGACGCGCACGAATGCGTTCAGTTATTTGCAATGTATGATCAAGACATGTTTTTGACGGGTTCACATGAGCACTTGTCACTCTTGAGGTGAGCATGGGACATGACCACCAATCTATTACGTCCCTCAGTTGAATAATCACATCAAGCGGCCTTTAAAAATACTGTTACGAGGAACACTTTTAAGCGCTTAATCGCATTGATCTTAGTTCGCACTGAACTCGCCTAATTTAACTTGCAGAAATGTCGCGTGTCTGCCACATTCAGCCGCATGCGATATAGTATACACGTTTATATAGAGTGTATAAAAATCGGTAAGATGAATTTCAGTTTTAGGTATTCAATCTGTTGGTGCATGCCAATGCCATCGCTTTTTCCACGGGACTTCATCGACAATTGCCGAACTAAAAGACAACACATAAAATTGTGAGTGG
Source organism: Haemaphysalis longicornis (assembly GCA_013339765.2). Lineage (NCBI taxonomy): Eukaryota > Metazoa > Arthropoda > Arachnida > Ixodida > Ixodidae > Haemaphysalis > Haemaphysalis longicornis. The sequence goes on from CM023451.1 coordinate 64,345,891, forward strand.
TGCTTTATTCAAAAATAGACGTGTGGTTTGTTTTAGTGGCACCCAAGAAAATACGCGTTAAAACTGTTTTAATAGAAGGCGCGTTAACGTACACAAACAAAAACAATGTCGCATCGAGCTCTTCCAGGAACAATAGAGACAAACGGTCCCAAAAGATGGCACGCCCGCCATGAAACTAGGCAAAATTGAATCCAAATAAGTAAACTTCAATTTGCATTCGTAATAGTAGCATGAAGAGAATAGTTGAACAGCAGGAATTGGACGGGAGAAAACAGAGGGTTTTATATGGTCGGATTGTTAGCGTTGAACGGTTCAACGACACTTGCAGTGAAGGAAGCAACTACACGGCTAAGATTTGCTTTGGGGCGTAGGAATAGTGCCTGCTACAAAATATTCCAGTGCCAATGAAACCATGTTCGTTCAAAAACATGGCTACCATTTTTTGGTTTCACAATTTCTGACAAGCATTGAAAACGGGCGTGTAATGCGTAAATAAATTCGGCTCATCATCGTAGAAATGCTTAATGTTTTATTTATATCAGGGTGTCGAACCGGAATTTTTTCGGGTTTGGTTCGGGTTCAGGTTCAAGCCTTTCGGGTTCAGTTCCGGGTTTGCTTCCGGAGCACCATTCTGTTCTGCTTCAAAATGGTTCGAACCGGTTCAAGCGGGTTCAAACGGGTTCGAAGAAAAAAAAAGCAGCAGTCCTTTTTTTGCTCGGTTTTTATTTCCTTGTCAAGTCTGATTAAAAACAAAGTCATAACGCAGGTTTCTTTGTGCAAATGACTTTTTTTAAATGCGATAGATTGCCCTACGGCATAACAGGGAGGTTTATGGGTACAACATTGCACCAGCTCCATGCAGAAAGCCAAGAAGAGACCGGTACTGGGGTCCCATATCCAACGCTTAAGATCGGGGGTCTCCCAGGATGGAGCCCTTGCCTCGAAGGTGTTGGATTCTGGCGTTTCTAAGACCTGAACAAGTCCACAACATGTGTTAAACGTCAGATTCTGGCGCAGGAGTCACACAGAAGGGGCAGGTGACTGCAAACGGGGCGTGGTATCGAGCAGGTCAAGCGTGAGTAACTGCTGGGATAACGCACGCCCCAACTCGAAGCCTCCGCAGCAAGACCTCCTCCCAGCGAGCGAGCTCACTGGGGAGGTCAGTTCCACGGGGTGGAAGTAAAGCACGCGTGGCGCGGTGGCGGTTCTCTTTTTCCACCAGCAGTTCTTCTAAGGTAGATACTCGAAGTAGTGGTAGTGGCCGTGGGAGATCTCTTCGGTGGCAGGCGCGATCTGCCACAGTGTGGGCAGGAAGCGTGTCCCGGCGAATCCAGGAAACGCGGACAGGGCATGGATAAGTGTCCATAACCTCATGAATGCGTGCAGCGAGGCTTGTACTACGCGCACCGCGACGCAAATCCCGAATCACTGCCGTTGAGTCCGTGTAAAGTTCCAGCTTGTCTCCAGTAGTCAAAGTCTTGGCCAAATTAAAGCGACCCTGCAACACTTATTTGCAGCGTCGACTCTGCGACCCTGCGAACCTGCAGCGCCGTGTTTGTGTGATCCTCCTATTGTCCTGTTTCTGCGCTGTTTGTAACTGAGTTATGTACCAACTGGACAACCTACAATCCATGTTGCACTCACTTCTTTCAACTTTGTTCTAAATCTTGAATGCTTCCAGACAGTAGTCAATGAACACATCCAATTCGTTGATTAGCGGGTCGCAAAGGGCCGCAGCCAAAAATACTAATTAGTCCCCATAAGATAACTTACAAACTTGCGTAAAATAGTTTTCTCTCCTTCCCAGTCTTGGCGTTCTTCTACTGCAAGAATGACGACATTACAGCGGTGTAACGGCTGTTTGCCGGCTTTCCTTACGTTGCGTCAAAGAACGCATTTGATAGCCACCTTAAAAAAGCAGCCACAAAAGCGGAGCAGATACGGAAGACGTATCCGCAGCGATGAACAAATCTCGCCCTGCTGCTCTGGACTGGCAATAGCTACAGCTTTCACAGTGCTTCCAGATGCGAAGAAAAGAGTGAAAGCTGGAAAATGTTGTTTATAAACGAATAAAGCGAAATGAAAGGTTCTCTCGGAAGAGGGCTGCTCTAGAATATAACTGTCTTTATACAAAAGTAAATTTATACTGTAAAATTTTTTCTTTGTTAACACTTATCTTTATGGCAAATAAACGATTACAACAAGAACTAAAGCGAAATGAAAGGTTAGCTGGGACACTTAAGGCTGCATATTTGTATGAATATGAAACGACTAGTCTTTATGGCTACAAGTTAATATTAAATTATTTAGTTTTGTTCATTTTGTGTAATATAATTTTTTTCTTTGCTCATAACACTGCATCTTAAACCCCGCAGTTGTTTTCTTGGTGAAACAAAAAATTGGCGGACTATTACGATATTCGCTAATGCTACATTTGAGTGCAGAGCCAACTGTGGTCTTTTCGGCGACGGCGTATAGCTGCAGTGTCTCAGAAAGTGATCGCGTCATTAGCAAATGCACAACGGCGCGTGGTAAGCTCTGCCGTTATCTCGTAAGGCGTCTTTCCGTGGAGAACGTCTCGCGCGGTCTCGGAATTTACACCCTCCCCTCACACTTTAGTCACGCTTCCATCCTCCGTTTTCCTGCTCACTCTGTCTTCGGTGGCATGACTGCGGCTTTGTTCTTTCCGTTGCAACGAGGCCGACATTGAGGGGCTACGCGAAACAACAGGAGTGGGCGCTTGAGGGCTGCGCTCTAACGCATGGCTCTACGTAGCCGCCGCTGTGCCGCCCTGTGATCCTCTTCCTTTGCTGACCAGTGACGGGCTGCACATTGTCTCCAAATAATGCATTCTTCCCACAGTCTTCTGGAAGGCAAGCATGTAGCCTCCTGGCCGCTGGGCAGCGCCTTCCGTGCCCCTCGAAGCCTCGCACACCCCCTCGGTGCATCCTCGCCAGAATCTTCCTGACAAGTGGGCAGCCTCTCTGCAGGCTGCCTATTGCCCCGTCTTACTAAGCAGACGGACCCGTCCGTCCGCAATCACATTTTGGTACGTGTCACCATGGTGCGGCATTTGGCATATCCTCTCCCCCGCTCCTCCCCCCCCCCTTCCCCCCCGGGCGGCTCGTGACGGGCCACCTCTCGTCCACAAATCACGCATCCTCGCCCGCAATCCTCTGGCTGTCAGGCAGGCAGGCAGGCGGGCAGGCGGGCAGGTAGTTTAGTGGTAAGCAGGCAGTCTCTTTGGAAGGGCAGGAGAGCCTGCGGGCTCGCCATCTTTTTTGGGTCCATCAAATGTCTACGCCCTCACGCGCGCACGCACCCCAATGAGGCACAAAATGTCGCATTGTAAATACATTGGTTGATCTGCCACGCCTTTTATGTACCCCGAGTTTCAACGGCGCTTTAGCTTTAATACAAAATCTTAGCAGTGCTAGAAGTCGAAACCGTCCGCCGTCGGCGTCAACCTCCGACTGTCAAGCGTGACAAGTGGCGGTAAAGTGATTTCCTTCTGCTCGTCTTTTATCTGCTAACAGACCGGTTAGAAAGGACGAACTGATATAATGACTCATTGGACGAGAGTGTATAGGACGGCATTGGAAAGGGAACCACCGGAGATGGGAACTTGCTGATGGCACTTCAGCGACAGGTGACAGCGATTGGCGTCGATGAAACATAATATCCTTAGTGGAGTCACAAGCAGCAGCGATGATCACTCGCAGAGGGAGAGAAAATGAACTTCATTTAAATCGAGGAAACGTCTCAGAGAAGCGTTCTTATTCAAGAGGGCCGAGACACGACAGCCGTTTCCATAAGAGCAGCTGGTCTTAGAGACCAGAGCTGGCCAACGCTCTCTCCCAAATCTCTTTGGAAAGGTGGAGGTTGGGTGGATCTAGGGTAGACTTGTCGCAGCCGTCTACTATGTGTATGAGATTCCCAGGCTCTCCACAGCAGCGACGAAAATGGAAAGGATTGTGTCTCGTCAAAGAGGTGAAGTCTGGTGGGGTGCGGGAAGGTGTTAATCCGCAGGTTAATCGGTAAGCGCTTTGTGTGGGGATGAATACGTTCTACGGGAGAATCTATAGTGCTGACTGATTTCCTGGTATGCGCTCGGGTTCGCCTTCATCAGCGCTGGCTAAGCGGATGAAATATCGAGCCATGAGGTTGGTGATCTTGTTTGCAGGGATGCCTGTATCAGCGGGTGCGAAGCACCTGTGAGGATCAGATAACAGCAGACTCTTTAAGGATGGCGGGCAATTGTACTAGAAACTAGCAACCCTGTATACGCAATGTTGCCGTATGACGCGAGAGTTACTGGAATCTTGGAAGAGCCGAACATCATCATAATTCCTTAAGAAAGGTTACATACAGGACTTGAAAGACTACAAGCCGATCGGCTTAGTATCAGTCGTCTACGAGGATACTTACGAACGTAATAATTAAATTAATTTCAGCCACCTTAAATTTCAGTCAACCTAGTGAAGAAGCAGGGTTTCGTAAAGGTAGTTCAACAATGGATCATATTCACATGATGAACAGGTGATAGAGAAGTGCGCGGGGTATACTCAACCCCTAAATATAGGCTTCATAGATTATCAGAAGCATTTGACTGGTCGAAACCCTCAGCATTCATTCAGGCATTGCTGAAATCAGGTTTTAGACGAGCATTACGTAAGAACATTAAATCTCTACAATGGGTGCACCGCTACCATCGTCCTCCATAAGAAGAGCAGTAAAATACCTTCAAGGAACAGCGTCAGACAATGATACACAATCTATCCAGTGTTATTCACGGCGTGTTTACAAGAGGTATACAGAACATTAGATTCGGAACAGCTGGAGGTAAAGGTTAATGAAGAATACCTCGCCAACCAAAGATTTGCTGATTACGTTGCCTTGCTAAGTAACTCGGGAGAGAGAATTGGAAAGCATGATTACCTGATCTACCGCACTGGACAAGCAGAGTAGAGCCGTGGGCCTGAAAATTAATAAGCAGAATACTAAAGTATAGATAAATAACCTCAGGAGAGCACAGCGGTTCGAGATAGGTGGCAAGGCAGTGGAAGTGGTAAGCGAATATATCTACTTAGGCCAAGTAGTGACCCCGGATCCCAACCATTAGGCCGAGATAATTACAAAGAGGAGAATGGTGTGGGGTGCACTCGGCGGCATTCTGAGATAATGAATGGCTGCCCACCATGTCCCTGAAGAAGAAAGTGTATGACAACTGCATCTTACCAATACTGACCTACGGGGTAGAACTGGAAGGCTAACTAAGAGGATTCAACTTAAATTGAGGACGACTTAGCGAGGAATTGAACGGAAGATAATAGGTTTGTAACATTAAGGGACAGGAAGAGGGTGGAGTGGGTCAGGGAATACACGCGTGTTAAAGGACATATTACTAGAAATGAAGAAGAAATGGACGAGGGCAGGGCATGTAATGCGAAGGCAAGATAACCGTCGGTCACTAGATGTTACAAAGTGGATCCCTAGAGAAGCAAGGGCGGCAGAACGTTATATGGCAGGTGAGATCAGAAAAGTTTGCGGGGATAAATTGGTCGCCGTTAAGACAGGACCGGGATAATGGAGATCGATGACAGAGGCCTTTGTTCCGCAGTGGGTGTAGATAGGCTCGATGATAATGATGGTGATGATGATGATGCTGAATAAGAGGAGGACTGATGGGTCTCGCGAACTCCAGAATACGCAAAATATTTCGGGGAGCTGTCGGGAGAGTAGTGAAAATATCTTCAGACACAAAGTAGGGTTCCGAAATGGAAAACTAAAAATAACAGTTTTGAGGCCTCGGAACCGACTCGGAACGTTTCTTTCGACTCATTCCGGTTCGGGTTCAGCTCCAAAATGGCGGAAAATATACGGTTCCGGTTTAGTTCCGGTTCCTGGGGAAAATTTGGGTTTGGTTGGGGTTTTCGGTTCGCTTCCTGTTCCGGTTACGATCGACGTATTTTATATACTATGTATGAAGGGAGGGGGTGCACTACCATTGAGATATTCAGAAACCTGACATCCGAATAGAAGAAGCGTTCCCTCTCGCACCACATGGCTGAAACGATGGTCGCGATGATTGCAATCGTAATAATTGTGGTATATTTACTCCAATGAGGAAGAAAATAATTCTGAATTTAGCATGCGCCGTCACACGAGGCACCTCGCTAATGGGTTTCTTGGAAGCTCTTCCAGCGATCTAAAAAATATATACTCCTTTAAGGTTCTAAATCGCCTGTCCCCTAGGGATCCTCCTTGTAGGAGTTTTTTAGAACATGGGGTAGGGAGATTGTGTTTACTTCCTGAAGAGGGGTTTTTAGGATGTAGAAAGGTGTATTTATGGAGTTTTAAGAAAAGCTTGGGGGATTTAAGCAGGTTAAAATGGTCCTATTCTCTGTATACAGGGCAAAAAGCAGCAAACGCATGAGACACATAAATGAGTGTTAATTTCACACAGCTATGCAAATTACACACAACTATGTGAATTCCACACAAGAGTGCGAATAAACGTACTATGCAGATACACAGAACTACACCGCCACATCCACGTTGGATTTATACAAAAATAAACAGTCCGCAACAATAAATCGGTTGCGTGGCCTACAGCATGGATGCGGTTTAAGGAAAAAAATTATATATATGCTTGATTGCTATCTTTGTACTTTCAATCTTACGAAAGGCAGAAATTATGCAAGAATGAAAAATTATTATGACATTCATATCACAAATTCATTTTGGGTAATCACCACATACAAATTGGAAAAAAACTTGTATTTTCACACAAAACCATACGATGTAATAAATTTAAACAAAGCTTGACTAACATAAGTATTAAAATTATCGTAATTATATACAATCATTTGATGGCCATAAAAAGCAACTGCACGACTGATGCGACAAAAACTGATTAGATCTAAGGTCTTCCCAGATGGCTGGGTACTTGGAAGTCCTAAAGCATGCTAAAAAGGTCTGAGAACTGCGGGTCGTCCTGGGGTTGTACACATTATATACCTAGACGATACGCAATAAAACACCACAGCCCTGTAAACAGTAAGAATGCAAGGAAACAACGCTAGCCATATGCGTCCACGACAACAGCGTCATTGGACAACTGCAGGCAGGGCGCTAGGGTAACTTTCCTTCTGAAAAAGCAATGAAAACAAAAATTCAGTCAGATACAAAAACATTTTGCGTAAGAACCTCCTGAACTTTTCAACATTCATGCACATAAAACAAAAGGCAGACACCGTGGTTAAAGCAACCTACAATAACTGCAACAATTTCGTGGTAGACCAGGTTTGCTATAAAGTTTAGGGTGAATCAATAATGCAACAGTGCTGCATTAAATTAAGTGTAAATATGGGGCTGGAGCCCTTGGAGAAAGGCCTTTGTCCTGGAGCGGACAAAAACAGGCGGATAAAGATCATGACGAAATACAGTAGAAGCTCATTAATTTGAGTCTGAAGGGGACCAAAATCTGGTTCAAGTTAAGTGGAGTTTGATTTAGGAAGCGGGTGCTAGGAATGAGGGTTCAGCTTTTACCGGCCTATTCTGCAACCGTAGCTGATCGCAGGCCCAATGATCAGACACTACGAAAACCTGCAACTGCTTAAGCCGAATAATGGCAGTGCCTGCTGTGGAATTCAAAACATGCTACGGCATGCTGAGAGCTCTTGCGCACTGGCTCAGCCAGGCAAAAGAACGTTGCACTATGTGCACACCTGCTTGTGCTTCTCACTGATTTTATGGGTGTCTAGTAAATTTTGTTTGGTTTTGCAATGTATTGTTTTAAACTATGGGCCAATGTTTATATATCTCAGGAGCGGTGTAAGCCAGGGCCTGCTAGTTTGAACTGACTCTGTGGACACCGTCCAGTTCGAATTATCGGGAGTTTTTACCCACCTAAATACAGTGTAGCACCGGGACCTGGGCATGAATTTGGATTACCTCCAATTGCAAATTAACCAATTCAGAACTTACAAGCTTTCACTGTGTGATGTTTTCTTTTTTGGATCAATATAAGGTTTTTAGTCGCCATTGTGGTGCCAAGAGTGGTGCATTCATAATCAGTCTCTGTAGCAACCTCAGCTTGCAATTTTATCAGAGAATGTAATATACGCTTGCCTCAAAACAGACAAACCTGACTTTCAAACTTACTCTAAAGGAGTACTGACACAAAATTTCTGTGTTACGTTTTTTTCGCTGCTATGGGTGCCTATCAGCCCACTAGTTATTGAATGGCACATTAGACGGTCGGTCGCAGCCTAAATAATTACTTACAGCCTCGACGAACAGGAGCAGCAGTAGGATCGGAACTCTCTAGCAGACTAAGAGCGTTCACTCTCATGACCTATTCGCACAGATTCGTCAGCTGAAATATTGTCGACAATTTTACAGTGACTTAGCAGCCACGGGACTACAATTTAGTGAGAAAGCATCAAAGCGTGATGAAATTTTTGCCGAATCTGTCACCAGTACACTTGGTTTGAGAGAACCATGGTGAATACAACCGAGAGGATGATTCGTGGTGGCAGTGGGCCAGTTATACCACAGTCAGTGGGAGAAACAACTTATCAGAATCACCAATACACCTTCATCAGGCTGCAAAACAACGAAACATGGTTCATGTCTGCTTACATTAGCTAAGAATAGTCCCAGTACTAGAATAAGCAACCTTCGAAATTCTCCGAAAAATCTTCATCGTCGAATTGGTTCACTGGTCTTTGCCCTCAACACAACGTGAATAAGAAGAGTTCCTGAGGCATATATTATCCCGAAGCTGATCAATAGGGTAACACAGCTACCGGCATATACCACCGTAAACAATTATACTGCTCGCTCTGGAAAGGCTCAACCCGATGCTACGTTACACAGCGTCTCAGAATGACAAACAAAACTGCGAAAATCGCCCGCAATGGTGCGCTCGGTGGCTATGGCGTTGTGCTGCGAGTTTTTCTTGACGGCACCATAAACTGGAAAAATAGGTGTGGACTGGAATGGCTAGAAAGTGGGTAAAATTTCCATACTTCAAAGGGTAAAATACGTATAGAGGCACGAAACTAAACGCACCTAAAAAAGCCTTGTGAATTGCATACCAGCAGACTGAAATGACCCGCTGAGATATACATTTTCCTGCACTAATGTGGTATTCTGTGGACAAATATTACCGTATTCACTCTTTTTGAACTGCAAGTTAAAACAAACCCAAGACAACTCGTTAAGTGCCCATTCGCTTCATTTATTTCGATTACCTGGCTTTTCTTCCTCGTACCACAACGAGGCCTTGAAGGATCAACGTCGTTTTTTTTCCTTCTTTTAGGTACAAACTACGACGGGCTGCGTAGAAAATACAGCATTCGAAAGGAGAATTTACGGTCCAGGAATGCGAGTAATGCTTCTCGCTAAGCACCCAGCTGTGAACTCATAAATCTATTTGATGGGCACTTACACCGACGACTGAGCACCGTAGCTCCGGCCGCCCCCTTGTTTCCGCGTCGATGACTCCAACAAGCCTGATTTGTTGTTGAAGTCATTGTACCTTAAATAAGCAGCTAAGATGGGAGGCTTCGATGGTGTCTTTCCGCCTTATTTGGTTCCTTGTATGGAGCTTGTCTGTACAATGAACAACAACCAACCCCATAAAACGGAGTAATTTGAGTGGGAACGTTGTATTTTTGGGATGCTTGAAATCTGCAGCTATTTTTTAGCGTGCCTTGGAAGGTTTTGCTGTGATACCTTTGTTGAGTGAATTGAGAAGGTAAAAGTTTCGGCGATAGGGGTGATGACGGGATAAACATAAATAATGCGTTTTTATTCCATACGTAATATTTATGTTCTTTATGTGCAACTTGCTATCCTTAAAAGCATGTTGTCCAGTATACTCTCCAGCTTCTCTGTTAGTTCTTTCGCCATTGTTCTACTTCTTGAAACGCAACCATGGCGTTGGTCGGGCAAAATGTCCGTAGCTGCGACTGCATGAACGTGTCAAAATTTATGCGTAAAGGAATGCTTTCACAAAATGTGACTTTAAAGGCCAAACAAAAGCCGCGATATATCACTGTAAAAAGGAAATGGTGTCCACCCGATAATATCTTCACGATGATCCCCAACCTTAATCGTATTTTTATCAAAACTGCATAAATATCAGACGAGCTGCTGGTGTCAACGCTTTTTTGCATTAGTAAATTCGTCAAGGTGAATGTCCGTAGACGATGACGCCGAACACGCTTTGCTCCTGGTTCTCGGCGTTGGTGCTACGCCACTGGTTGTACATGTCATTTTTTTGCGCATATAAAATGCGGAAAAAAGAGATCTTATGCGTAATATTCGAGCCGTGTTCGAAGCATAGGGAACTGTCGTTGCCCCCGACCATTCTAAATTATAAAGGGGATGGCACACGTCTCCCATGCACCAGAAATGAAGAGAGACTCAGCGCGACCGCCTTGCACAGCTAGCGTTAGAAGCTACAAATTTCCATAGCAAGTACATGAAAAGAGAAACATCTTCAAACGTCTTCCCGTGATTCAATTCGCATCAATACACAACAATTTGTTCTGATTGAGTATAATGAGAATTCCAAAGGATATTTTTGTAGAGGTGGTACCAGCTACCAAAAAAATATTTGAGGCCATTTTGCTCTTATAACTTTGTGGGCTGCTTTGTTTGTTGGCATTCATGCGCTGGTATTCGCCAAGTATGGACAGCCCACCACACTTGTTGAACTGAACAGGCATTATTGTTTGCGGAGCTCATTGTATGCCGAGGGACAGTTATCATCGTCATAATCAATTACTAATATTTGCCTATTTATTTCCACTACAGAACGAAGGCATGACCCCCCCAAAATCTGTCTCCAGCTATCTCGCTGCTGTCGTTTCCGTATCTGTTCGTGCACCAGTAACTTTTGTTTCATTTATACGCCGAGTGCAATAGGTTCGGGAAGGACCCCGAATGAAGCTGTAACCATCCTACTTCTATGTGTAATGTTTTGTGGTATATAGAACAGCATTAAAAATTCCCAAAGGCAATGACATTTACTCACTTGCAGTATTTTATTACCTGCATTCCGAATGGTACGAAATTTTTATAAACATTCTATTCAATATTGCGTCAAGTAGCGGGAATCGCGAAACGTGATGTTAGAGCGAGCGTATAGATAAACAAAATTCTTTAAAGAGCGTTTTTAACTTTTCTTTGGGATAGGCGGACTGGTTCTCAAAGTTGTGCCCACTCGGAAATAAAATAGCAGCTGGAATACGCAATGAAGGTTAACCCTTCACGCAACCAAACAAACATTCCAGCACCACGGACTTCTTGAGTGGTAGGATAATCGATTGGCTTTGTTACGACTTCGTAAAAGAAGGTTTAGACGGACGACTTTACCGCCATGATAGCTTTTATTTAACTTCTCTAAAGCCACAGGGAAAGCCGCGAGTGCTCCATACCCTCTCGTTCCCTTTTTATGAGACCATGCTTTACAGCATTATGAGCCTAGCGCCTACAGCACTCACTTTCAGATGACTTGTGCTCGCAGACGACTGCGATCGTAAAAAAAGGTGTGCGCCGGGCACGCCATGTCGTTCAGCTGCTATTTGCGCCCACCGGCGTTCTCTTTTAAATGCGCGCGGAGTAGCAGTGTCATTTCTCAAAAGCCAGGCGTCATGGCTGAAAGTGGTGGGAAGCCTCGCTGAAAGTGATTAGGAGTCCCAAGTGCTAAAAAGTGATAAGGGACGGCAGGTGACAGGGAATAAATTCACTTAGTTGACACACAGCTGTCACACAGCCGAAACTTCACAAATAAGCGGACCTCCACACCATCAATCCGAATCATAAACCTTAGATTTTATTTGCCACATGACTTAGCGTACCTAAAATTTGTAATTCAAGTTTAGCACGGAATTCTCTAACTCTTTTATTTAATATCTTTCTTTTCACATCTTAATGAAGCAAACATTCTTGTTCTCTCTCTCAAGTGTGAATGGTATTAGGATTTGTGCGTGGATACCCCACTTGTTGGTTCTTTTGTATGTATCACTTTTTTAATGTTGTGTTTCTAAGCTGTCCGCAAAAAAACAATAAAGTCCCAGTGACTGCATCTGCTCGGTGGACATGTTATTATGGTAAGAGGCTAGATGCCGGGCACAGGGATTGTGCACATGGACTCCTTTCTTGCAGAGTACCATCGAGGCGTCCACCTCTACAGCGTCGCACGGACACGAGCACGAAGAATTCCGTTGAGTTCTCTGCCCCTGCCCACTGAGGCTGGCTTCGCGGGTGAATTATCTAAGCGCCTATGTTTTCCGCGACATTCGTCATTGACTCCTATATAGGACTAGCGCCACCGGCACTACTACAGAGTTCCACGAGTGCGAATGGAGAGGTGAAAATGCTTTGGCTGCAACCACTCAATGAAGCGTGGAACTTCTGGTGGTGTGAAGAAGACAGATATCGTCTCGCCTGGTCACTTTAGACCTCGGAAGCTTTGCCCTTTTTACTGTAAACTCCGTACACATGGATTCTATGAGGGAGGGCTTGTTCAAGATAAACAGCTTCTTTTTTCTCAACACACCCCTGTGAAGATAAAATTTACATCTAACTGAACTGCAGCCGTACCGCTACAAAGGAAAGCAAATTCCTCGGAAAGCTTCGCACTTGTAAAATTATTCGTTCCAGGTTCAGGAATTGAAACCCGGCCACACCGCTAACCTAGGGCAGTCGCTCTCCCAGTTGAGCTAACCAGGCGGCTAGGCGTTTGTAGAGCCAGAGCGAATTGATCAACAACTCGAAGTGAGGAACAGGGTTTAATCGAGCAGATGTGGAGGAAATCTCCACGCTGGAGTAGGTTTCTGCGAAGGAACATGTGACAGCCTTCTGTAATGCAAACTTACGGCTACAAAAGAAAGCCCTGCTGCTCCAGTAAAATACAGCACAGGTCGTTCGAGGCATGTGCCAACCCGTGACAGAACGTAGTTTATGGCCCACGAGCTCAGGCCGCGAACGAGGATGATGGGTTCCGTACGACGGGTGGAGCAGATTGGTTGGCCTCGTGGGAACGTCGGCGGAATAGACGCCAGTACATGACGTCATTACGATTTGTCCAGAGAGCATCCCTTGACACCTCTAAACTTCAGAGATGGACAGTCGGGAAACACGATTGCCATTACGGACCGCAGAAGCGAGAGCCCGTTTCGGGTGTGTGTGTGGCCAGAGTGAATGACTGGCGCCAGAGTCCTTCAATGCTTCTTGAAGGACTCTGCTGGCGCCAAAAGGAAGTGCTACCATTTCAGAGCCAGACGTCCCTTTTGTTTGATCTATTTCTCTTATAAATACCTTTTCTGATATTTTTCTAGATTAAAGAGACTCTGAAACACTTTTGATAAGGGCTTTCACTCTTTCCTTCACGTCTGGAAGCACTACAAAAGCTACAGCTATGGCCAGCACGGAGCGGCACTGTGTGATTTGCTCGTCGCAGCAGACACGCCTTCCGTTTCCGATTCGTTGTTGTGGCTTTATTTTTGAAGTTGCTATCGAACAGCGTTCGTTGCTGCAACTGAAGCAAAACCGGACAACAGTCGCTACAAGGCCTTAAGGATGTAATCCGGCCGTCGAAGAACGACAAGGCCGGGAAAGAAAAAAAAAGTTTTCTAAGTTATCTAATGGGCATCGAGCAGTAATTTTTGGCCGAGGTAGTTCGCGACCCCCTAAACTAAGTACTGGGTGTGTTGGGTGGCTACGTTCTGCAAGCATTTAAGATTTCAAAAGAAGTTGAAAAACGTGTTGCAGGTTCCCTTTAAAATATCACCGAAAAGAAAATACGAACAGGCTGTTTTCGTGAGTATTTTGAGAACAAGAGTACAAATTGTACCCAAGTAAATAGCAGTGAACTGAACGAAAATTTAAACAAAAAATCTTTTTAACCGTTCATGCAGTCGGGACTCAGTACACATTTCTCTGCCGTTACGCAAATGTTTTATTAGAAGTTCCTTCATTCCCGCGTGTACTTTGTACTTTTCTCGACGCCGTGTCCGTCCATCCGACCGTCTATCCATCCATCCGCCTGCCTCTTATAAGGACTGGAAATAAAATTTTGCGCCGATTTGCTCGAATATAACCTCAATCGAATGACCTGCGATTGGGCAATAAACTGAATTCGTCCCCTGAAAATGTTATTGCTGTAATGTGTACTGAAAAAGTAAATCTTCGATTCTAGTCCACCTAAAACGAAGTGTCGTTTGTGGTTTGTCGTCTCTTTTCTAAGTATCCGTGTGTAAGTTCGCTACCTTCAAGATGTTCCGAATGCAGTTAAATCTCACATCGCCAAACTGCATTTCAACCTATGAAGAGTGGCTCCGTTGAATCTTAACGGTGGTCTGCCGTGATTCTACCACTTATCTAGTTTCCGCACAATGTGTTAGGCTGATGAAGGCTTATACGACTCATTTGTTTTTCTTCCTAATTTACTGTGGAAAGGCGGGACTTCCTGACAACTTTCCTGCCCTGCCTTCCGTTTTCCAGCACCCAGCTTCGCTTCGAAATGAGCTGGGAAGACTCAATTAGGTCCTCAATCTGTCGGCGCTTCGTGCCGACTTTATTCCTTCGTATGCGTAGTTTCTGTTATCTAAGACTTTATTTTCAGTCTTTACAGGTGAAATCGGAAGCGACATAAAACTTCGGTAAAGGATTTTATCCATTCACTGGTAAATAGCAAAATAGGCAGAAGATCAAATGACACAGAAAAGCTAAAGATAAACAATAGAGCAAGACTGTCTAGAACGAAAATGTCATTTGCAGGTGAAGCGCGCCACTACCGGTAGATTGGATGTAATCTTCAAACAGCTTGGTTTACTTTCTGCCTTTGCGCTCGTTTTCCCATTGGCGCAAAATCCTGATCCAATCAATTTCCTCGCTGCCTAATCTGGGCGCGCTCTTCTCGCGTCCCTAACCAATTGGAAAACTCTGACTTGGAAGGGTAAGGGGGGACGCTGTCACAGTTGTGTTTTTGGCAGTGTGATATTATTCGCTCGTTTCTCCGATTGCCTAGATCCAACAAGTATTGTTGAGCTCGTCGAAGCGTCGTCACGTTTTCACATTTCATTCTGTTTTGATGGCTCAACCTGGATTACGCGCCTTTTTCTCATTCAAAAGGCGTGGAGCCACGCCTCATCACCTTCGAAATGTTTTTGTAGTATAGAAAATATAGCTGCTGCTTTTGCACTTTCCTGTAATCGATAGCTCGTTCGTTCCAGGAGGTCAGACTGTTCAAGCATTCTAATAAAAGAAAATCACATTTCAGAAGTTGGACTTGAATCACGCGCCACCTAGCAATATAATGTAGAATACAGGCGGGTGGGAGAAGAGAATACAGGCAAGATAACCACCTTACCCCGATGGCTGCTGAATTGATCAGAGGCTATATCTTGTCTCAGCTGTAAATATAGCTGTAAAAATGTAATCAACCCTTTGTTAGGGGAGATTATTTGGCGCTTTTTTTTCAACTGGCAGTCCCATAGTACAACTTGCCATAGCTGATTTCTTAATTGCTATCTGAGCATTTCCAGAGGCCATCATCGTTTTGACAGTGCTGGAAATAGCATTATAATGTAGCTAAGACAGCGTCAGAGAGCATAGTAACCAAGTTTCTGGCTGCAAGCTAATTGAAAACATGGGTTCTTATAGAAGTAGAAGAAGGAAGTCACTTTATTTTCGCAAGGATCAGAACATTTCTTTTTTAATTGCCGCAGCTTCTCCCCAATGCGACGCACGCATCCGGAATCAACCTTTAGGCGCCTCCTTCTTCCGCTATTTACTTACGAGGTTCTGTCACTGCGCGCTTCCGCCCTAGCAGGTTGCCCCAAGGATGTTGTGTCCTCCCTTCCCTCCTATATTGCGGCGACAGGCCGGTTTCCCTGCTAGCCAGGCTAAGCGTTCCCATTTATTTATTTTTCTGCCTCACTGTATTTTCATATTATACAAAAAATATTCTGCTCTGTATTTCATTTTTCTGAATTCTGGAATCTAAAATACTGTAGGTCACATCCAGATTAGGTACAACGCTTCTTGGCCCATCCCCCGCGTGGGTATGTGCCATGGTCTGAGGCAAGCAAGCAACCAACCAACCAAGCCTAGTCCGGAGCTCCCGGGGTAGTCGCCAGAGCCATCTATGCGCCTTTAATCAGTGTCCTTTGCACTTGCGTGCTAGACTCGCCAGGCTCCTGTTTTATGAAGTGGGGGTAGCATTGGGTACGGGGGGAATTTTCGGGTTTTGTGTGCAAGTCCAGAAAATACGATAGATGCAGAGGTAGGTCCCGCAGTTAGGACACGTGCGGGTCCCCGGTGATAGCTGTAATCGGTGTGAGAGGTGTACAGTAGGCAGCTTGTTTGTTTTAATCTGCCTAAGTACAGCGGATTCCTGGCGCGTAAGTGTTTTGTGTTACGTTGGGTGCTTCTGTCTGTTTTGACGGGCTGTCCGTAACTGCATTATGATGGGCGCTGAAAGTATTTTTCCACATAGCGGCCCTACTACAATTTTGATAGATATGACGCTAGAGGCCTCATGTCTGCGTCTCTTGGGTAGGCGACTGCTCGACACCTTGCACAATTTCTGTTTGCACAGATTCTCTGGTCTCTCTCTCTTTCTCCTGCACAGATTCTCTCTTGCACTATGAGCCTCTTAACAGGCAGTTGCCAGCACCCACATGTGGTGCTTACTTTTTTTCTACAAAACAAAACGAAGAATGTTTGCTAGACCTTTGCTACATTCATGGACATCCTCCTTATGTGCATCCAGAGTTTAATTTGCAATAAGGAAAGATTATATTTACGAGCAAGGTCAGCGGTTAGATTGCCGGCCGCGACGGCCGCTTTTCTGTGGACGTTAAGCAACCCCAGGTGGTCAAAATTATTCCGGAGCCCCCCACTACGGCGTGTCTTATAGCCTTTGTATCGTCGGTGCGTTCAACTACACAATCAAATCAAAATAGGTAGAGCAACAACTCACACGCCTCATTTGCGACAGTTGGACAGTGTTGCAATTGCGTTATTTTAATTTGTCGCCATGGTGTTGACTGTGTTGACTGTAATTTTCATGTTACCATTTTCCGCAATATCAGCTGAAATCAGACCAGCCGCGGTGGCTCAGTGGCTAGGGCGTTGTGCTGCTGAGCTTAAGGACGCGGGTTCGATTTTGGGCCGCGGGGCCGCTTTTCTGGTGGAGGCAAAAGCCAAAACACCCGTGTGTTCGACATTTCAGGTGCACGTTAAAGATTCCTAGGTGGTACAAAACTAATCCGCAGCGCCTCTACTACGTTGCGCCTCATCGCCTGTATAGCGTGTGCGCGTTAAACCCCATAATCAATGAAGAAATAGGCTGAAATCAGGTTCGAAAGGCAAGTTTCGGACAGAAAGTTTGGGAGCACGCCATGAAACGGACTGCCTGCAGCGTAACAGTGACACTACTACTATGTAGGTACAGCATGCGGCATTTCTGTTTAGGACTGTCTACAGTTGTTGTCAACCCAATAAATATCCCAGTTGGTGGAAGCTGTCGGTCGTCTCTGATCGCAGGACTATGATTTCTTGGTAGGCTGATTACAAGTTCGAGAAAATCAATGAAGCCTATTCGAGTAATTTAATTACGCAAAGTGTGTTTGCAGACCATCCGCGTTTGGCGCGTAGGCTTCGACAACTCATCACAAAAACACCCGTGCGCCGCGCACACAAACGCATACACCACACGCACTCGCATTTATACACGCGCACATAGGCACGCACAAACACACACGCACCATAAACACCGCAAACACACTCAAGGCAGCACGCAGAAGTGCACGCACTTATACACGCTCATGCACGCACGCACAGCGAATGGAGCACACGCATATACAGGTAATTTTGAATAGATTTTTTCTGAAGCTTTTCAAGCCTTTCTCCTCCCTTAACCAGCGGAGCACAGACCGACATAAGTTGTATATAACACCGGTCCAGAGCATATTTTCTTATGGTAATCTTACGGGTCCCTCAACTAAATAGCTGTACACTTTACCCTACTCCTTTCACGGGGTTGTTTGAGAGATAGAATAGGTTTCACTTAATGTGTGGAATCAGTGCTGCTAAACCCCTTTGCATATATAGATGCCAAGGTTGAAAGTATAATCCCTCCAGGGTTTTTTTTATTGAGCGACTGACATTAGAAGTGCTACCCGAAAAGAAACGCGGAGCGCATTAGTATAAGTGCATCGGAAAAGCCACGTGGACCTAACCACGAAGAGCTCGGTCTTAGTACAAAAACAGAGAGCTCCAAACAGCGCGCGTGCACGCCTTGGGACCTCTGTTGACCGATGGTTAAGGGAAATTGATTCACGAGGTCGCCATTTTGGTATATTGCTACTACCGCCTCTCTTTTGTGCAGATCACGGGACGACAAATACTTTTGGCCTTCCCAACGATCACGTTCCTGAGAGGTCGTAGACGTACAAGCGTTGCTTTTGTCCCTCCTTTCATGCGCAAGAAATCTGACTAATAAAGGCGGAAGGTCGTTGACATCAACAGTCACTCACTAGCGTCGTTAACCTTAGCTGGTGGCGGTATTTTTTATTGATTGTAGGATTTACCGCACCGACGCAACCAGGCGATGAGGCGCGCCCTAGTGGAGGGCTCCGGATTAATTGTGACCACCCGGGGATCTTTACCGTGCGCCGAAATGTCGTACACAAGGGCGGTTTGCTTTTCGCCTCCATCAGAAAAGCTGCCGCCGCTGCCGGGAATCGAACCCGCGACATCGTGCTCAGCGGCACAACGCCTTAGCCACTGAGCCACCGCGGCGGATGACGGTATTTTTCACACCAGCAGGCGATGTATTAGTCGCTGTTTGTAGCCTCAACAATTACCACTGTCATGAAGGCTTTGGACAACAAGGTGATCGATTGATCAGTAGGGTTTACCGTGCCGACGCAATGCAGGCGATGAGGCGCGCTGTAGTGGAGGGCTCCGTGTTAATTTTGACCATCTGGGGATCTTTAACGTGCGCCGAAATGTCGTACATACGGGCTGTTTTTGCTTTCCGCCTCCACCAGAAACGTTTCCGGGACAACAAGGTTTGGTATACAACAGCTTTGTATCAATAACACAAGTGATTAGGTTGAAGGGGTTTTACCTTCAAGACACACTAAAATCGAGTGGAGATTTTGCTACAAGGATAATTTCTATACCGTACTAGCAAGACAACTTCACTGGTAAAAAACTGGTGACTTCAGTCATAAAACACATTGAGCGGATTGCGCCTATCTTGTCAGGCGCTTTGGCTCATTATTTTAATAAACACCGCTGCTTCCACAACATGAAGGTAAGTTGATGAAATACGGGATGCAGTCTACTGCGGGTTTTTGTTTTACAGACAATAGCAGTGAAAGCGGGAACTTCCCCTTGTCCTATTATTCAATCATGAAGTATTTTACGGGAAATGAGAAGTATTCCCACCAAGAGATTATTACCTCTTTACTGTTGTTGCTAACAAATGTTTGGCTGCAGCAACCTCTGGATGCCACCTTTCTGTGTTTGCAGGCCTACATGTTGAAGGTTTCTAGTTGAGCCCTTGCCCACAACGCGTCTAATTCTTTTCGACATCGCTGCGGTCACAATTTGCAGTAATAGATTGCGCTCATGGGCGAAGTTATTTATGGCGTTTTCGATTTGCTCGGTTGATCGAACAACGGTTCACGCCGTTAACGATAAGAACGCGGTATGGCATCTTCATCTAGCCATGCAGATCGCTTGTTTTTTTTTTTTTTTAAGTTCCTTTCACAGTGCAAATCCTCCGTCCGTTCCTGTCATAATGGCTCATTTCCAAGACAACCAATATTTAGGCCCGAAGCGCTATCCCGATAACGGCCTATATTTTCCTGGCGGATGAAAAAAGCACGGCCACCTCCCGCGTAGGGGTCCTTCGACGCCGGGAATCCAAATATGAATGAGCTAAGGCATTTCTCGTACCACGAACATTTTGTGCGCCCATAAGTGGAGTGTTTTTTTTGGGGGTGCTGCAAACAAAAACAGGCTTTTCTCTTTTTTCGCGCACGTTAGTTGCAGGGTGCCTTAGAATGGAGGTCCCTAAACCGTGTATTAAAAATACACTCGGAACACGATGTCGCGGAATGTAAAATAGTTGCCAAGAATTTGGGTTGCATTCAGGTCGACAAAAGTGACTACGGAATCGCACTTGCCTATACAAACTCGTTGATGCCTGCGGGCAGCCACCTACTGGTTGCACCCATTCTTCTGGGAATACGTCGGCAGTGAGTAGGGGCCATTTTTCCTATTGCGTTGCATTTGCATTTGTGAGCCTTGGGGTGCCACCCGCGGGCACGGAAGCTCGTACAGTTGGTATTGATTTTATGTGTCCAGGAACAATAAACAGAGTGTTCCAGTCCTATTTCGATGCTTTCGTTCTACACAAGACTGGTTGTTTTCCTTGTGTCACGTCTATTTAACGTTCACGCCTTCCAAACTGAAACTTGCAAACGAAAGTGGGATGATTCTGTGGGTGTTGGTTTAACTTTAGAGTTTTTTAAAGAAAAACCAGAATAGCACGATAAGCCTGATGCTTTCAGAGGAAGCCGACTCTAGGTTTGAAAAGTGAAATTGAAGAACAGTCCATAAACTTTTTCAGCAAAAATATGTCACCGTCGTGTACTGGTGAATGCGGGCAAATATAATGCGGAGAACGTTTCAGCTGAAAATACGAGCGCGTGCTCGCTGGGTTCCAGAAACGTCGGGACGAACGTTTACTCAACACCGCTGCAATAGCCCCCTAAATTTTACACAAGGTTTCACTGCACAATTTCATCGGTATTCTTGCCGAACTTTATCGTCGGTTTCCACAGTCAAATAAAATAATTTTTGAGGACTTCAATTTCCCTGACATAGCATGGTCTACTCAATAATCTTATAGCAGCCTAGATATTGAGCATATAAAAACTACCAGAATTTGTCTTCCCTTTCGATTCCTCCGCACCCCCTTTTCCCGTCGCGATCATTGGTCTTCCTTCGACAGTAGAATGACCACGACTAACTCAGTAAGCTTACAAAATATTCAGATCAGTTTTGAACCTCCTGAGATAATCAAGCCACCCCTAATTAAGTCCTCTGTGCCTGGCTAGAAAGTCATTCTTTTTAGTTTTTATTTAGGCAAAACTAGACCAGTCAATGTGTCTCTTAGGGCTTCCTCAGGGTGACGTCGAATAGCATTCTTGCGTGAACCAGACAAACGACTACCTTGAACAGCGAGGTGCCAACTGAACGTTGTCGATCCTTCGTCCTTCAACTCCATCATTAGATAGCCCATCGTAAACAACTGTGATGTGATGGGCTTTCTTTAGTCCTATAGTCCTCGATTGTTAGTGCACCGCGGCGTGTCCTCGTCTGGTGTCCTCTTTCTGGAAGCAATTTTGACTGTAAAACGCAACATAAGGAAGGCGTCAGGCCCATAACCTCAGTGACGTATTTTGATCACCCTGTGAGAAAAACATTTTTTTAGAAAATCAAGCAAAGTTCACGCATATTCCTCGACAAAAGGTCACCGATAGATATTCGCATAAAATTAAAGGGGTACTAAGCAAGAGCACTTTGCGTTCTGTTGGTAGGGATTAATAACATTACACTTTTATACGTGACTTAGGAGCGGCGAAAATGTATTCGGGGCTAAATATTGTTACGTCCGGGAAGGATTTATTGAAGCAAGAGCGCAAGCACGGAAGGCGGAGAAAAGTAAATAACCAATGTTACGGTTCACCAGTTCTGCTGCGTTGGCTTGGCTTGGCTCAGCGGAGGAAAAGGAAGAGAGTGTGGGAGCTCAGCGGACTGGGAGAGAGAAAGAAGCAGCCGCGATGCGTGTTTCCAAACGCTTCGCTGTACAGAGCACCCACGTGGCATGTGTGATGTCACTGCGCGCGGTATTCTTTTGAGCGCCTGTAAAACTCTCTGGCCCCGATGTAGAATACTGAGTACTGGCACTGACGGCTCGGGTTCGAGCCCCAGCAGTTTTCTTTTTCTAGATCTCCAATCTACGCGTTGTTTTTGTTAATAATGGTGATTTGGTATGTTTTAGGTCGCTTTATGTTTGGGGAGCAGCCAATGACCACATTAAATTATCGTTCTCCATCGCGCGAACAAACATGTCCCCTGGGTGCTTTGTGCAGCGAAGCGTTTGGAAATACGCAGCCTGGATTCCGCTCGAGTCATCCTCATCGGTGCTTGAGTTTTTCCTGCCTTCGGAGCCTGCGCTCTGTGCCTAAATAAATCCTTCCCGGACGTAACTATTAAGATAGCTGTTTGCATGAACGATTAAATACGGGACTGGCCTTGCGCCATTAAATACAAACATCATAACCATTACACGCGGGAGTGAAATATCGGGGCGCACTTGGAAGTGTAGAAGCTCCTGACAGATGTCAAATCCTCACACCACTTTCAGCGTTTTATTTTCTGCGCAGAATGCAGCACCACACTTTTCAATACGGTTAATAGCTTGTAAACTAATCATATAGGAGTTTATTAACATCTGCAGTTCGTCGTTAGGAATCCAAGAACGACCTCATTCTGTTTATGCACCAGCAGTATCTAGGTTTTAAGTACAGAGCACTTAATGGGCTCGCCTTGTCGTCTTGGCTCGCTAACGCTCGATACGACTGCCGGAATCAGGCGCCGCACAGAGATAACGGACCCAAGTAGAGCCTTCTTTACCGTGGTCGGAGTCACGCTGAGGCTTCGAAAACCACGCGGTTTAAATAGTCATAACCGTTCGAACCTTGTGAACCGCTGGCGCTTGTCATCCATCTCCCCGTTGTTTAGCGCAAATAACTCCTTCAGGCACATTTCAGGCAAATCTGTGTACATAACCGGCAGCCCCTGCGTTCATTTAGTCAGGAACGCTCGTTGGGTTAATTTTTACGATAGCAAGCGAAAAAAGCGGCCCCGCCAGAAAAAAAAATGGCGCGTTCGAAATGACGCAGAAAGGCTGCAGCCGCGCAAGAAAACAATGGCGCGTTCGAAATGACGCCGAAAGGCTCCAGCGACGCAAGAAAAAATAACGCGTTCGAAATGAAGCGAAACAGCTCCAGTATACGAAGGGGAGTGGAGTGGATAAACTTTATGTAGACGTGCTTCAGGCGCTGATGGTTGGACGCCCGCCCGGTGGGGGGCCTCCTCTAGATCTGGGAAGCCCTGGTCCGCGCTGGCTGCCCTAGCCCTCTCCACCAGGCTACGCTGGACTGAGAGGTCAGAGCTGGCCAGCTGGCCCGCCCACTGCTCGTACGTTGAATGAGGATTTGGGGTAAGGGATGGGGTTTTATGACACTCCCATACCATGTGGTACAAGGTGCCGGTTGGGGACAGAAATTACACGTAGAGTAGTAGAGGGTGGGGTACATGGCATGGAGGATGGTGGGGTGAGGATAGGAATTTGTCTGAAGTAGGCGAAATGCAGTCGCCTCGGCTCTGGATAAATGGGATGTGGTGGCGGGAAGCGTCGTCGTTCGTGGTGGTAATGGGCGAGGATGTCCGCGTATGAATTAAGAGTAGCGGGCTTGAGAGAGCGAGGGGGCTGCGTGACTTCGCCTTCTTGAGAAACGGCCCGGTGTTTATGAACACGGGCAGCGGCGTGTGCCGCCTTGTTCCCCTCGAAGGACTCGTGTCCGGAAGTCCAGATGATGTGCATTTCTAGGGGCTGGCGCATACTTCGCAGAATTTTTAAGGCCGTGGGTGTTATGCCACCTATCAGGAAGTTGCGGCAGGCGGCTTGTGAGTCTGTCAATATAGTGAGGTAGTCGTTTCCAGTGGTGGCGGCTAAAGCGACGGCCAGTTCTTCTGCTGCCTCAATAGATATCGTGGGTACTGTAGCGGCCGTCAGTTCTGCACCGTTGGCGTCGGTGACACTCACAGCATGGGCGGGTTGTTGGTGGTATGGAGAGGCATCCGTGTAACGAGTACAGGGAGAGTTGGGGAAGCGTTTTCTAAGGGCTCGCATTCGGGCTTCTCGGCGTGCCTTGTTGTAGATGGGGTGCATATTTCTAGGAATTGATGCGTCTTTGATGTACTGCCGGATGGTTAGAGGAATGCGTTGCCTCTGTTCGCATTTTGGGGGAGGCCTGTAGCCGTGCCGGGTACGTGTAGCCCTGCCGGTTGGCGTGAGCTTAAGTCGCGTGAATTGGGAGATGCGATGAGTTTCTTGCAGTTCCTCCCATATATTATGGACGCCGAGCTGTAAAAGTTTTTTTGTTGCTGTTTTCGGAGGCAGTCCAAGGGCGGCCTTGTAGGCTTGGCGTATGGTGATGTTTAACTTTTCTTTCTCTGCGGGTTTGAGAGCCAAATACGGTGTCCCTGTACGTAACCCGGCTAATGAGGAGGGCGTGAAGGATGCACACGGTGTCAGCTTCTTGTAGCCCAATTCGCTGATGGGAGTTCCTGCGGATGAGCTGAATGAGCTGGTTGAGTCCGTTGCAAGGGAAGGATAGTCTGGGCGCCTGAGCCATCTTTTGGTTCCTCATTAATGGTAAGTACTGGATCTAGGTATTGGATCTGGACGCTTCTTGTATGTTCTTTTGCACAGGGCAGAGTTTTCGGGGGCACACTCGAGTCCTTGGGCTTTCAGGTACTGTTGGGTGACCTTAATGGCTGCTTGAAGTGCGTCTTGCTAGTTGCCCGGAGATCCAGTGGGGACCCAGAGCGTTAGGTCGTCCGCGTGTATTGCGTGGCTAAGTTTTGGGATGGCTTTTACTAGGGGTGGTAAGTCCTTCATGATGATGTATACGGAATTAAAGAAAGCACAAATGAGCAGACTCCCGCTGGCGCAGTGTCAGGCAGGGGGCGCGCGAGCAATGCGAAGGCGGAAAATTTGAAATGCATTGAATGGTAGCAGTGAGCGGGTAACGGCGCTGCAGCGCATTATGACGATTCACTGCTCTGCACTTCCAATACCTTTCACATTGAGTGGAACGGCTTGAATTTTTCTTTTTTGCGCAATATGCGTACTATTCGCAACAATATTAGGAGCGAGGAATTTTTGTGGCTACGATGAAAAGAATACCACAAAATTGCAGTGAAGGAATTGGCCTCATCTGGTCATTTCTGGATTTAGATTGCAATACTTCAAACAAGTGCATGCGCGGAACCAGACACCATGGGGATGGCTTCGATCGTGTGCTGCGTGAAGGGTGCCTGGGTGAACGTGCTGTTGCTATTGTAGGGTACCCTGAGAGCGACGCCAGGCCAGGCATAAAATGGCAGCGTACCTGCCTCCTTCGTTGGAACCAGCGGTAAAAGACGATAGTTTTCAGCCGTTCATGCCACGTAACCACCTCTCTGTCGGACCTCGCATGCTCTTCCCCTCTCTTCCTTGCTCCTCTGACTAGGAATACAATGGAAGTGTTGAGGACATGGTGGTTTACCACGACGAGTAAGCTCCGCATGAACAACGTGTTTCTGTTTATTTTACATTGGTTTTGTCAGGTCAAAACGCGTGTCTTTTTAGCGTGGTAGGGGATGTAGACGCAGATGTTCGTAAGATTTATAGATGTGTTACTTGTTTATTGCATGGATACTTTCCTGAGCTATACCTGAGGGTCGCAGCACTTCTTCAAAAACCGTAACTGTCGATGTGGATTTGGGTACCAGCCGCCAATGCTCGCCGCTATACACTGCCAGTTCTAGGTACTTACGACACAAACACCACCAAAAACGTTTCCACACGCAAACATTTCTGAAAGGCACAAACATGTTTCGCAATTTATGCGAAAAGTTTAACCCTTCCTGCTCGTTCCCACATAAATCGAACGAAGAAATTAAAATATAGCAAGCGCGTAATTACGAATTACTTGGTGCCGAGCAGTAGCGGACTCTTTTAGGTAGTATTTCTATAATTCTCAACTGCGCAAAATAAGGATATATAGTCGCGCGAATGCTGGTAAGCGAGGCCATTAGCGCACATCAGATGGAGGGCTGATTTGCGCGTGTCCGCCGCTCCCAACTCTAAAAATAGCTATCGCCCTATGTGTTCCTGATGTAGCTCAGGTAATACCTTTTAATCTCTACACTAAGTGTAAATCAGTTCGTAGAAACGAAGTTCGAGCACGCGAAACTGTTTTTGCTATTTGATATCCCTTTGCGGCACAAAATCTTTTCTCTGAGGTTTTTTTATTCAGAACGACGACCCAAGCGCATTAGCCGGTATAGGTTTACGAGTATTAGGCGAGGCTTTCATACGTTTTATGCCTAGAATACTGAACGGCTCCGGTCAGCCTTTCGGCGGTGGGGAATTGCCAAAGCTTGCGAGAACATGCATGCATAAGTGGCATCGCGGAAAGCTTCGAAACCGATAGCCGTAATAATATTAAATTTTTCATCGCTATGGCGCACACGTGCGCGATAAGAACCCCACAAATATTTTACATGAAGGTCCCATGCAACGGAGGCCAGAGGGACTGTAAGATTCTCCTACTGCTTTCGTCGCAGAATTTTTCGTACAAGAATTATGGTCAACGGGAGGCATTCCTAAAAGGGCTGCTTTTTTCAATGTACTGCGAAGACATTCGGGAGAAGAAGAACGCCTTCAAAATAGAGAAAGGAGAATGAAACGACGGAAAGGCCGGGAGGTTAACCAGGCGTAAAGCCCTGTTTGCAACCCTGGGGGAATGAAGTTCAGTGGATAAAAAAGAGGGCGGGAGAAGAGGAAGATATAGGAGTGGGAAGGCGTGCACTCAAGTCCCGTTTCGGGCACTACAATCTTTCATGCCAATTCGTTCGCTCAGGAAACGTAGAAAGAATTTCATTGCCTTCTGTGAACTCGACAGTGGAGACCGATGATGTAAGTGGTCGATTGTGCAACAAGCTGAGCGGGGTGGAAAGCACGCTCCTCTCCGAAGAGTACTCGGTGCAGCGACGCAGCACATGCTCTATAGTCTGTTCCGCCCCACAGGCGTCACATCGGCACTGCTTGACATCCCGATAAGGAAGGAGTAGGCTTTCGTGAAGGCCACTCCCAACCACAGTCTACAAAGTAAAGTGGACTGAGGTCGAGAGAACCTATGCATACGGAAGACGGCGCTGGAGAAGGCGATCTCGAATATAGAAATGCAGGAAGCAAAAACGGGAAGGAGGACGTTTATTGAACCGTTCTCGCTCTCGTGCAACGATAAACTGCAGCAGTAATATACTGTTTGAGGAAGCGGCAGCGAACACGCGTGACAGGAATAACGCACTCAGACATTCGGACAACGGGTGAGCGTGCTTGTGGGATTGGTGGCCTCCGAGAAAAGCCCCTGCCATGAAGCGTTACTATGGGATTATTCTGGTGTTTATAGCTGAGTTTATTTGTGCCCCTGATTGCAGAAATAGAGTTAACATGCTCAATACATTGCTGCTGACCTTTAGAAGCGGCAACAGTTTTCACGAACCTTTAGTCTTTCAACGTTTAATTGATTGAATGAATTCTTGAATATTCATTAAGGTGGCCCGTTCACCGGGGGGGGGGGGGGGGGGGCGTGAATAATTATGGAAATCATATCTGCTCGAAGAGACGGGCCGCTGCGCGTTCCTGAGAGGTCTTATCAAGCAGTCTGTGGGGAGCCTGGAAAACCTGAAGGCACTAAAACCCATCACCTAATGACATTTTGTGTATAAATGACGTCCTTCAATTTGAATGAAATTCAGTCCGAGGCGTTGCCACACAAGTGTGCTAAATGCATGGCTTGCTCATGACTTTGTCGCTGTGAAGTTATGAGCTAAATAAGTCTTTTCTCACCTTCTCTCACCAATAGAACACGTTCACATGGTTCCTTTAAGGACACATGAAATGGGACGGTGACGAGTCCTCTGTACTTTCAAAACCAATGCCGGTAACTATAAGTTCCGGAGTCATGAAGGGCCATGCTGGTCATCCGCTCTTAACGTTAGTGAGCAGCGGATGAGCAACTGATTTAATGATTGAATTATGAGCAACTAATTTATTGATGACTCCCGCAATTGAGGACCCTTCGAGGGAGCACTATTCGGCAAGTCTAACGTGGGGAGCATGAAAGCTGTACGCAAGCGCCAATTATCCAGCTGTCTATCACACCTAACCGCTCGGAGGGAGTAGGGGAAGGGTACTTCGTAATAACTGTTTTGTGCGATGTCGTATGTTGTCAATGGGAGGTCCTCTTCTGTTCTGCCTAGGATGACATCTGAGACAAGGATGTGTGCTTACAAAAAGAACATTCGTGGAGTCATTTAAGACTGCTGATATGTTCTGATGAGAACAAATTACTTTTTGAAGCACTGCGATGATGAAAGGATTGTCTATTCATACAATCATGGTGTGGCGCTGACCGGACATCACAGGTAACACTGCACTAATGAAAGGAGTGTGTTCCGTCATTACCGTTTCCGTTATCCTTTTTCTGTTGAGTCGTTTTCTTCTACTATCTGGTAAATTAACAAGAGGCGTGGCCCAGTCGCCCCTCGTTCGCACTAAGGGTAAACGGGCTTTCTTGTGCAAATCGCATGCCCAGACCATTTTTGCAGGCATCAGCTCATGTCCCTAGCACGTATGTTTCTAAATTGAAGTCCATAACGCAATAACGATGTCCACACTTTATCAGCTGCATCCAAGGATTGGCTGTAATGCACATTATGAGTGTATGCCTCGCGCTCCCAACGCCACCGCTACGGATTACCGACGAACAAACTTTCTTTCCTGTAATTGTGTTCTCCTTGCACTGCCGGCCATTTTAAGGCAAAACTTTTTACCTCTACCAGCCAACGGTTTTTTCGTGGCGTGCGGGAAAAGAAACTCCCAACCCGGCTGAGAAGGCGGAGGGCGCTTTTCACTGACGGAGCACAGTGTAGGTGACGCGGCGATAGGGCGCTATAACCCAGCGTTCCCCGTGCTCACACATACGAGCGTGTCGGCGGGACCCTCCCGTCGGTTTTGTCGTCTGCTTTAGCGATGGGGTTGGGCCTGTTTTGGCGCAGCTTCGCGTCCATTGCGCGTTTGCTTCACACGACTTGATTACCTTCTTCAACAGCACCTCCTCGGTAACCGTGACCCGACAGAATTGTCGTACGGCAAAGATACGTTAAGGATTGGTTTGCAGGGGCCAAAACCAAATGTAGTGATTACTATACAGACATCTGGCCGACAGAGAAACGCCACCTTTTGTGCACAGCTTGTCACGAATGGGACTGCGTTTTTTAAATTGCTGAATACCAATTCGGTTTAGTTACAGGTATTACAATAAACGAATTGAGCAACTTGATCAATTGAGATTAGTATAAACGTTCCCTCAGCTTTATCGCAATTCTCAAACTTCCGAAACTGTTTAGTTTACATCTGTTTAAATGGGAATCACTAAGCTCACATGCCGGATTGTTTCGTTGTCTGCGCTTGTGTCGCGCGGTGTGTAGCCCCGAGCGAGCACGTCAGGATGGCTCGGATCCGCTGTCTAACCCTTCGAAGCACCTCTCCGTTTTCTGTCTTCTGACGCACGCCCGGGCTGCAGCGGCACGCCACTCTACCACGGCCGTGCCAAACGCTGCTGCGTTCGGGGCGACGCCCCTGCGAGTATAGGTAACGGCTGGCGGAATCTCTGCTTTAACTGTTTGTAGAGCCGTGTGTGTAAATTCAAGTGGCGTCGCATTGGCGATTGTTGTGGTAGCAGTTTACAGCTTTGCTTTCCAACCACCTTCACAGCGTGGATTCGGGCCAATTGTTTCTTCGGAGATTTTTTTTCTAGGCGTTCATCAGAACTGGAGCCCTATGCCATAAAGTTCAATCTAATGCCGTAAAATGCATGCCCGGATGCAATATTAACCCAAAATTTAAAAAAAGAAATGAGAAAACCCACTTATAGACAGGAAAATATGAAGGACGAAAAAATTCCACAGAAGATGCCGATACATCCTGGGATGCTCAAAAATAAGGTCCACTCGAAATTCTTGTAAGTCCATAAAAATATTTTGTTGTATACTTAGGGGTTTCCCGGTGGCTTTGGGGCTAAGAAATCTTGCTAGAAAACAAGAAATTCCTGTTCGCACCAAACATACGGGCGGTTTTGTTTCTTCCACATTCGGCGTTGGAAAAATGAAAGTCAAATCACCCTCGCCTAACAACGATGGTGGTTGAAGCGAAATCTTTCTTGCGTGAGAAAATCAAATTGCGAAATGCGAAATACAAATTCCCTGCAATCAAAGTTAAAGTGTTAATATTCAAAGGGCAAATAACATAGGAGGACCGTTGAAGTCCAAGCGTAAACCATCAAAGTACAAACCCTCTGCGAGCCAATGTATACACCAGTCTCTCACGACAAAGACGAGCGGCCGCCCCACGCATCCTCGACCGTTTCGGTAAGGCGCAATAGAATAGACGTCGGCTTCATACCTCCATGTACCCAGGTTTGATTTCGACCATGGGAAGCATTTTTAACACGAAAGTGTTTTATTCCGGGATACAAAGATTTCACTGACGTTATATCCGTCACGGAAATGACTCCAGTACAACCGAGCACGAGTCCTGTAATGGGTGCACACCTGTACGCAGCGTCTTCTTGCGGGGAAGCAACCTTTAGTACTAAAGAGTACGTTATACCTAGGTTTGTTCGTTTTCAGGCGTTATATTTTAACACCAAAGTCTTTTATGCCGGAAAACACCAAGATTTCACTGACGTCATATCTGTCACAGAAATGACGCCAGTACACCTTTGTCGCAGCGACCCGCGAGCAGGACCTTTCTCGCCCAGCGCACACAGAAGACAACCCCCGACCCGCAAGTCATACTGAGCTGCAGATTTCGCTGCACATTGCAATTTCGTGTTTTACCGATTCCTATGACAGAGGAATCAACATAATTTTTTTTCTTGTGTCCTCGTCATCATCGTCATGTGCCGTTATATTGGCTTATGTTGGCTTTCCTGCAGTGGGCTTTTGTTACGGTGCCATCATCCGCGAGACCAAGACATATTGTCTTCAATAGCGCCTTTATCGCCGTGCACATGCTGTGCCGGTAATCAGCATTTTATTTATTTATTTTTATTTATTTATTTACTCTCAAGGCACATGGGCATTACAGAGAGGAGTGGGGGGGGGTTCAAACACTCTACGGCAATGCAGCAGGAGCTTCGTTACACATAAGAAACATATTTACGTATTTGAAATATACACATAAACTAGTAACATAAACAATAACAGAAAAGGAAAAATCAGAAGGTTAATAAAACCTTTGCCATGCGCGGGAACAACACAGCAGGATTTACACAAAACCGCGGAATTCACGGAAAAACAGTATGAGAAAGAAAGTAAATTCAGGTAATATGGCCACTAAATAGCCACCTTGAAATTGACTGGACTAATTATTGAAGCAATGCAGGTGGGGAGGTGGTTCCAGTCAGAGCTGGTTTTAGGAATGAATGAGTTGAAATAATAGTTTGTCCAGCTGCTGGGTACGCCAACCTTGAACTGATGGTCGTTTCTTGTCGAATGATAAGCGGGAGGAAAAAGCATCTAATCTTTGAGCGCTAATTGGCGTGATCAATTTTATGAAAAGACAAAGCCGTGATATTTTCCTGCGAAAAGACAGATCAACTAGGTTAAGGATAAATTTCATGGAAGTGACGCTAGCCGTACGAAAATAGATAATATGAAGCGTGCGGAACGATTGTGGATAGCTTTCATATCATGAAGTAACGAGTTGATATGCCGGTCCCAGATAGACGACGCATATTCGAGCTTTGGCCGAACTAATGTTTTAAATAAAACGAGTTTTATATCTGTTGAAGCAAGAGCAAACTTTCGCCGTAAAAATCCGAGCATGCGGTTAGCGTCACTTGTGATATGTTCGATGTGTGTTTGCCAAGAAAGGTTATCCGAGATGTACACGCCAAGATACTTGCAACATGACACTTTGGTTAGGGGCTCGTGGTTGAGTATGTAAGTGCACGCTGTAGTATTACTTTTTTGACGGGTTTCTCGCATTACTTTGCATTTATTTGCGTTCAGCTTCATTAACCATGTATCGCACCACGTAGAAATCTTATTTAGGTCAGATTATAGCGCACTTTGGTCGGCGGAATCCAAAATTTCTCTGTAAATGACGCCTGCGAAAAGTGTGATAGTTGATGATAGTGTGTTCGGCAAGTGATTTATATAAATTAAGAATAATAGGAGACCTACGACAGTACTTTGCGGCACACCAGACGTAACAGGGCAGTGCGTGGAAATAAAGTCATTAGCAACTACGTATTGTGTGCGGTTAGTTAAAAAACACTCCAGCCATTTGAGAATATTTACGTTCAGATTGATTGAGTTTAATTCAGAAAGTAGTGGTTTATGACAAACGGTATCGAATGCCTTTGCGAAGTCGATAAATACGCAGTCGATAACTGAAGAACGGTCAGCGGCGCAAAATAGGTCGTTAGTGAGGCTAAGCAACTGAGTTTCACAGGAGTAATTTTTTCTGAAACCATGTTGGTACTTGCTAAAAAAGGAATTGTTTCCGATAAAGTGGATTAAATGGCTGTAGATAATGTGCTCAACAATTTTACATGGTACACTGATGAGCGATATCGGTCTGTAATTGATATGGGATTGTTAGTGTTACCTGTTTTGGGCAAAGGAACCACCTTCCCGACCTTCCAATCCTGTGGTATTTCAGAAGTTTCCAGAGCCTGGGAAAAAAGCTTAGATAGAATTACAGCGGATAATATTTCAGTATTTTTTAAGAATTTGGGGTTAATACCATCATCTCTGGGGGAAGAAGGTTTCAGATTTCTTATTAATAACTGAACATTAGACCCAGAAGAAGGAGTGGACAACAAAAGCAGCGGTGAAATAATAACAAACAAGGCGGCGCGACAAAATTATGTTTATATCCGACAGTAGAACTTTTATCTGGTCTCGTTGGTTCGTGTCGCCACAAAGCATTCTAACAACTTGCAGACATGGCGTTCTAGAAGTGTGTTCATTTATAATACCTTCAGTGCCAAACGGCGTCACAGAGGAAATGAATTGCATTCCACAGGAAATGGTGGGTGGGGAAGAAAAGCCATAGATACAACTCCATCGCCCGGGCTGCGTGTGGTAACGTGTACTGACCAGCTTGCAATCGGAGGGCCAAGGACAGCTGCTTAACCGGGCCTCCTGGGAAGCGTTAGTGGGCGGATTCCTAAACTGCGGACTCCACCCACCTTTATTGAAGCAAAACCTTTCTTAATTTCTTAATTGGAATTCTGTTGAAAAAAATAATGCGTTTTCCCGTAAACCAGTCGTTCGACCGAAAAGCTCTGATAAGATCCCCGGACAAACGGCGCACGCGCGAAACCGGGATTCGATAGTGTCACAAGAGTTACTTGAAAATAGTTGAAAAAGATCGGTTCTTGATAAGACAATACAAGTATCGATAATGAAGGATAACAATAGTATGCCCTTGTGTCATTAATCTCTTATCGGTATAAAGTTAGATTATTTCTAGATACGCGCACTTAGTACGCTGGAAATCGTCGATCAATTGGTCCTTCATTTGCGATTTCTGTCTGAAGGTTTGACAATTGATTGACGCAATGTCAGCGAGAATTGGACGCACGTTTGCTTTCGTGCGTATTTCAGCTTTCTTGAGATAGCTAAGGTAATCTTTATATTGTTTTAACTCCGTACAATAAAACGCTTGCCTCCTTCTCTCCCTATGTTAGCACGTTTGCAAGCAAAACTTCAGCGTATAAAGATATACGTACTACATTATCCAGGGGTATACAATGTCAGTGTTTCACCAAAAATGTTTGTCGTAATAGCACTAACATGTGACGTAGATAGGCGCGAGAAGCATTTTGATTCCGGGATCCCATCTTCGATCTCTTTGGCATGGATAATGATTATCGGCACAGTAATGTGTACAAACAAGTTCGCTCCCAAAGAGATATTCCAATGTTCAAGAGGAGGGTCGCACATCAGCACATCCAGAAATGGGTCGTCGGGGGCCCTGCATGAAGGTCCTACGTGAGAAGCAGTAAAAGACAAGAAAAAAAAAAACGAGGCGACGTCTCCCTTCGCCATAACTAAAAATTGCAGGGCAGCAACTTATGCTTCTATTTGATGAAACTGCTTTGTATCGCAGTGATGACTACCCTCAAAGCAACACAGAACTAACGGAAATCGGGACGGCTGGTCTAGGATCCGCTCATTCACCCCGATTGAACCGACCACTTACTGTACGAGTCATGGCAACTAGTTCAACAAGGCTCAAGCGCTAACGTACCACCGATGCTTCTATCGCCGTACTTGGCCTCTTTCACAATTCGAGCAACCATAGCAACGAACCTCTCTTTGCCTCCATCTGCAGCGCGCTCTTTATCCAGATACAGAGTCACGGCATTGGCAAAGCGGACGGATAGACGATCAACTTGTTTCTTTAGTGGGCTCCGGTGAAACAACAGCATGGTCCTTGTAGCACTACAATGTTCTAAAAGAAAAGCCATGTTGTACAATACTCGCGCGCTTTCATTGCGCACATGTTTTTCTATTGTTCAAGCATTTATTGCTATTCGCGTTACTTCATCAACCACCGCACCGAGTGATGGTAGTGTCTACGGTACGGCGACGTTCAACGCAAACGCCGGCAGGTCCCCTCAACGCCGTTGAATCACCTGCACTCTGTGGAACAACCTGAACTGCTTCCGTATTCAACGCGCAAGAGCCGGTTGGAAAGGTTATTTTGCGAACCCCTCTTTTTTTTGTTCTCTGTCGTCGGGGCCGACATGCAGGCAGCTGGATAACATTTATCTGTCTCAATCGGCTTTCCTCAACACAGCTGCTGCTCACACGCCTAAGGACGCGGGTTCGATTCCCGGCCGTGGCAGCCGATTTTGTAATCGAAGGGAAAAGCGAAAACACCCGTGCGTTCCAGACTTCGGAGCACGTTAAAGATCCCGAGGTGGTCAAAACTAATCCGGAGCCCTACACTACGACCCGCCCCATCGCCTGCGTCGCGTCGGCGCGTTAAACCCTACAATCAACCAATCAATGCTCTTCGCGCCTAATAAAGTATGTTTTCACAACTGAAAGGGAATAAAGAAATCCATAGGCGTTGAACACGCTCCACAAACCTCGAGCGCGCATCCATATTCGAGTCATTCGCATGTAGTGGGCTCGAAGCTAGCAAAGCCTGTGATCATTTAGTGACCGATTATGCAATATTAGCCAACGAATTAAGATGTTCTAGAGGTGTCTGACACGATCCAACGATATTCACACTCGGTCTTGACAGAGGAAAGGTCGTATTATAACTTGTAGCTGCATCGAACACGTGCATCTTACTCGTATTTGGCTTCTGTCCTAGATTAACGGCAGGGCTGATCTCAATGAAGCTGACAATGCGTCGGGATGCTACGCACGCTTCAAGCTCAGTGCTGTTCGTAGAGAATAATGGTGTTGGTGTCGGTAAGATATTTGTAATGATTTCGGCGGGGTTCCTTTTGTGCAAATGCGGTTTGGAGAAAATTACGGGAAATCTGAACACCTACATACTACACCCTGTGTCTGTATGCGTTTTCCTGTTCCTCTTAATATTTGTGTGTGTGTGTGTGTGTGTGTGTGTGTGTGTGTGTGTGTGTGTGTGTGTGTGTGTGTGTGTGTGTGTGTGTGTGTGTGTGTGTGTGTGTGTGTGTGTGCGTGTGTGCGGGTGTGCGTGCTTGCGAGCTTTGTACGTTCTACATATATCTGCTGCAGAAAGACCAGCGCGCTGCCAGGCTGACGTCCTCGGCGTATCAAAGTTTTTTTTTCAGTTATCCGCTCAATAATTGTCCCACCAGAACTGGATTAAAATATGAAGTGCAGCAAAGTTACGATGAACCTTCTAATAAAAAATTGGACAGTGCCTGGAGAATCCCGTTCACCAGTTTTAAAATCTCAATGGGAAACATTGACCCCCAGCATTACAATGTATCTACCTTGCCGCCAGGAATACGTTGTTTTTGCTAAAGTTGTTCGCGAGTTGCAATATGTCAAATAAAAATAATATGGCCCGACGCCGACGAAAACAAGGCAGGAAAATGGTGACCATGAACAAGGGTATGATCTTCCTTGGGGTACAGAAAAAAAAACTATCCACACCGAACGAGCGATTGACGAGCGAGAAACGTCTGCGATTACCAATTTCCCCGCTCTGGCTCAGTGGCGCCTGCCTGGAAGCACCACGCCGTACATCTGCGAACATTGCGAGGCAATTTCTGTCTACATCGGTCCTCGTTGTGCTCTCTGCACATCTATTCCAGCTGAGTGAGTTCCGAAGACGTGATGATTGGCGAGGAACACGGATGGGATGTTACATGGCTGCCCAGGGCCACGCCTCTTCTCATGGTTAGACGCAACATTTCCTGAAACGGTGTGCACTTATCTGTAATGGCAGCTGGCACTCTAATTGTAGCAATCAATAATGAACCTTCAAGCGGTACGTTTGAGGTTATGATACTATCTAGCTTTGTTTATTGTCCCAGAACAATTTTTTGCCTTCTTATGGGTCTCCAAATGCCCCCAACCGGCCCATTTACGGCGTCATGCAATGGAACTACACACGTGTTTGCAAATATGCCAACGCTCAGATTATAATGCCCCAATCTGATGCTAGCGATTCTCAATAGCGATTCATGCCTATGCCGTATTTGGTGATTAGTCTTTACTACCCAATTTGGCAAGTAAGGAACGTTGTCTCATACGAGAAGTTTTGCATTCAGGCAGCATGTCAGGCTATAATGGTTGTGTGGTGAACTGAAATCCGGCACTCACTTGAAGGCCCGCTCTCAAACGCAGAAAAAAGACGAATGAATGAATATGCTTTCTTATAAAAACTGACGTGTTTTCATTATTAATTTAGTCATTTATCCGTAAGACGTCGTGTGCGGCTGCTCACAAAACGAGATATATTCACATGCGACGCTTCTGAGCAAAGCTAAACAATGGAGGGGCGATATGGCAAGCTGAGCCAACAATTTATGCACCCCTTTATTTAACGACGCCTACGGTTGAAGGGGAAGCGTTCTCGTGATAAATTCCTTGTTTGGCCGATCCCACGCGTCGAGTGTGCGCTACGCACACCGTTCCAGAATACCCACAGCAACTCTCGGGTGTGCATTCGGTATCCCTAACGTTCGCGTTTAAAATGTACGGCGCGAATCGGTACCTGCTGCTTGACGTTCAGTGAGCGAATATATGAGTGGGCGCCGGTTTGAGGTTTTAAACCCGAAGATGTGACTTCCGATTGTCTTGTGGCTAACAGCCTTACGGCACGCAGACCAACACCATTCTTCTCATGGCGGATTATTTGGTTGTCGTCTGGGTTTTCCAAATCGCTTCGACCATAAGGAAATCGAGCAATCGGATAGATGCCGGCTTCAGAACGCGATACCCAGGTTCGATTACGGCCACGGGAAGCTTTTTTTTTTCACTTCACTCACCTTTATTCAGTCATTCATCATCATCATCATCATCATCATAACAGACAAAAGTGGCTTCCCTGCAGGGCGTACTGGCGTACAGCGGCATCAGTGAGGGCACTAGAGCTTCGGTTTAAAACTTTCATTCACACGAAGACATGGACTTGTGTTGAAGCTTTAAGGTGGCGCCCTCCGTACAAGATGCATTGAGCACAGGCAGCACTTACATCGCTCTGGGCCAGCCATAGCTGGTCGTCTAGGCCGGTGCTCGCCAAAGCCCATGCACACCTGCGCGCAGTTCCTCCGGAATATTTATTCCCTCTACTGGCCCGACATTCTCCTATACCCTCGAGCATGCGACATCATCCATGACCACCGGGCATCACGCTATAAGGAAGGTTTACGCTATACGCTAGAATCTATACGCTGTGGCGAACAACTGGTATAACGGCAGCTGCGTTCACTGACGCGCCGGAAAAGATGTTCGCAGAAGAGAGCAAGAAACTGGTCCAAAGGATCAATGAGTTGTGGTGGCGAGTAGAATTGGTGCAGGAGTGAGTGCTCAAGCATAACCTATTGAGACGTGCGAGCGTCAGCCGGTTATTCGATGAGAAGTTAGCCACGAAAAGGTTGCGTCCGGGTACGACTAAATAAATGCACTTTTGAAGGGAATAGGAAAGGTCATAGATACTTGAACAGGGCGCGTGTTTGCAGCCTGTTTACGGTAATGATGGGTTACTGAACCAAACCTGAAAAAGATAAGCAAAGCCAGAAATGAGCGTAATATATGGGGTTATTCCATGCAGTTAGGATTGCCCATCCGAAGAGCAACATCTTGCGAGGCATAGTTTGCATCGGACAATGGATTATTGGAAATCCGTATAAACACCTCGACTTTGTTTTCACGAAGCAAGCAAAACGTTGAAAAATTTGCCCTCACTGTTTCCGCTGGACACATATAATTCGCAAATAAAAAGCGGGAAGGCTTGTTGGGGGCATCCGCATGAAAATAATAAGAAAAATTTCAACATCAATATTGCATCATCCACTACCACAACGACCGTGGCGCTCTATTCTTCCATCGATTCAGTCTTATTTCCGCGGAGGCGCACTGCGCATTATAAACTAAGGAAACAAAAGGACATGAACATAAGACCGCAAAGCGTGAATTTTTTTTTTCCATAAGTGCAGAATAATGGGACAAATCATTCCGTACTATGGTACTTGTAACTGCATTGCACAAATGTGCGAACCACGGAATATTTTGACTTTAAGACATGATATTCTAGCATCACTTGTTTACCTTCATGTCCTAGCATTCATGCATCTCTTACCCTAAAAGACAACTAAAAATTCAAACAGTAGAATCTCGGTAAGCGGAAACATCTTGTGCACGGAAACGGAAGTGCTGGTAAGCTGAACCCAGGTTCTCCATGCCTTCGGGAATCTTTCTAATCTATTCTAGTGGGGTGTTCATTACAGTCACAACGCTACCGGGTACACTAGACGGGTGCGTTAGGCGTCAAACTTCGTAGGAAGCATTTTTAACCACTCCCACCAACCCTTTAGCCCGTACATATTCTCTTCAAACTAGGCCATTTTTGGGCTGTTTAAATTAGGGTATTTCCAGATAGGAGGCGCGGAAGAGTTGTGAATACGGCAAATGATCGGCGAAGTTTATTGTTGGCTTATAAACGTCCAAGTCTAATCCTAACTGAAGCAGACCCGATTCTCAAAAAACTCTTTTCGCTTCACGTTCGCCGCAAACTATGGCTACGAGAGGGCTGTTCTTACACCCAAGACACGTGCTGTGCTAGTGCTCCCCCAGTTTCTCCCCCTACCTAAAGTATTTGCGCTTCAGTAAACAAAAAAGAAACTCATTCGTGAGAACGTTCGCAGCCATAACATCCTGCTGTCTTTTTTGTGGCCGCCAAGGTGTGAGAGATATTCGTTTTAGTCTTTTATATTTCTTTTTAACTTTTCATCGTGATATTTGTGTCAAAATAGGCCCACACGTGAAAGTGGTCTGAACCAGCAAATCCCGTGTGGCTCTAGGGGCCTCAAACCGGTGCTAGGTTTAAGTTCTGCCTCCACTGCGATCAGCTATCTTGGTCACAAATAACGGCCGTCAGCCACCCCTTTGTTCCTTTTTTAAGTTCGGTATTTATGCTTTGGGGGATTGTAGTGTTGGAATGTGGCCTAAAAACTCCGTTATGGCAGGATGTTTGTATCATTTAGTGGCGAAAAGCGAGCAACCCTGTTTATCTTAGGTTTGTAGAATAACACGGATCGTGTATCTGCAGCTCTGTCTGCTTTGCTGCAGTTCCCGGTAGGCTTATGAACATTCTTCTGATTTTTCTGTGGTGAAAGTGTTCACAAAAATATGCGGAACACGTTTTCTGCGGTATACTTTTTGAGCAGAGAACAAACGTTGTTACAACACATTTTTTAGGTCGGTTAGTGGTTAGAAATTTTTGCGACGCACAAACGGTGTGGGCACATCGCTTTCAACGTTTACGACACGGAAGGAAGAGTACGCACGAGAGGCCTTTTGCATCCCCAGTGCATTGCAGAAAGTGTGGAGGAAGTTATGCCACTTTAAGAGATCCACTGACAGTGTTATTTTGTGTTTTATGTAGCCACAGCAGCTCAAATTGGCCACATCCCACCCACAATTTTTTGCAATGCGCAGACCGAGCTTTGCCGGTGAACGCAATTAGCGGCGCAGAAGTTGAGCACCGTTGACTTGCAACAAATTTTGAGGCGGCAACAGGTTTCTTTGGCGTTCGTGTGACTCGGTGAACGTTATTGGCTGCTCTTTGAACGGGAGCAGCGGCGGTAAAGGCAAGACGTGGCGGAGAAGAATGGGAGAGGAACGTGGGTCCAGTGGGCCGCTCAAGATGGCTGGAGCAAATTCGGAAAACGTGGCGTCAGCTCAATTTCTAACCTTTTTCTTTTGCTCAATAATTTGGGACAACAACGAATAATATAAAAACCACACTCCAAGCGCGCATTGTAGGTGCTAGTAGGTTTGGTTGTGCAGACATGCGAAGTCGTATTTTACACTCATCACAGCTTTATGTTTTTTGGGGTTGGGGTGGGGGTAGTGGGTGGGAGAGGCAAAGTTTGTGCATAAAACTGCATCTTCAAAGGATATCTCGGCGAGGCAGTCTAGCTGGCTTCTTCCCGTGGGTAGCGTTGCGACCAATGCATCCTGCTGACGACTGTGTTCACAGTTTGATAGTCATGTCTCGTGGCTTTTGAGTGATCAGCCTGTTCCGCAAATCGTTTAGGCCACCCAGGTGTAAGGCGTTGGAATGGACTGACCGTAGGTGTTGATCTTGTGGTGTAGATTAGAAAGTACAACTGGTAATGACGAAAAGGAGTAAGCAGGTGCCACTCCCAATTGTGCGTCTATATGTGTCCCTGTTGTGTGGGGAACTTTTTTGTGGAAACTAGGGCAAAGGCCAATGACTGGATTGCCATTACGTTTAGCCCATACGTATCACAACAACAAAAGGGCAGTTATTTTTTAATTGTATAGACCTTCGCTGGGTAGTTGATTGGGAAAATTCTGGTTTGTCTGTCTTTCTGTCTGTCTGTCTGCCTGTCTGTCTGTCTGCCTGTCTGTCTGTCTGTCTGTCTGTCTGTGTCTTTTACATCAGTAAGCAAGATGTTTTACTAATGACTACTGCCGCTTGTGGATCACTGACTAGTCACCGTGGGATGGGTGGTTTAGGGACGCACCAGGGAGTGACACGTCGCAAGGAGCAACGTCCCGCAACTCATGAGCCACTAATAATTACCTACGGGAGACCGATTAGGGAAATGCCCATTTGTCATCAATGAACAATATGACCTACGGGTAAATCACGGGACACCGACAGATGGAAAAAGCTGAGAAGAGAGGCAGACGGAAGAGGCAAAGCGGGAGTGCGGGGGTGATGGTTGATAAAGAGTTCAAGGTCAGTGGGAAAGAAAAGAGAAAACTGGGGGACATTTCGACGGTAAGAGGAATCAGGAGAGAGGCCGGCTGAAGAGGGTAATGCGGAAGTGAGTGCTAAGGCGAAGAGGCCGGATATTAAGCGGAGACGAGAAGGAAAGTGAAAGAGAAGAGAAGGGTAGTCGACAGGGGCATAGATGAGGTGGAGTGAATGGGCAGGGAAAGATATAAGAGAAGAAAGAACATAAATAGGTGGAGTGGACAGAAGAGGCGTTGCAGTGCAGTGCTTTATAAGTGCTGTTATCTCCCGACTTCCTTTTCAGCGATCATACAAGCTGCTATTACATTGGCGAAGGCATACGAGAACCGGCATCCATCCCCTCCGTCATGTAGTGGTGGCGTTGTGGACGGGCGCTAAGCCTTGGTGTTGACGAGAAAGAGCCGAAGGTAAGCTTACTGGCTTAATGCATGGCAATAGATTAACTGCGGCGATACTGGAACATCAATTTTCTGGGTGAGCTTACAGCATGAATACAACAGAGCTACAGCGGGGTCCTGTGCTTTTAATCGAATGAAATGTTTGCTAATAAAAAGATGTTTCCAACCCGAAGCGACAACGTTCAAAAACCTTTGCCCACGGCCCGAACGCAGGACAGGCACAATCTTTCCTGGGTTCGTTAGAGCCGCCAGTAACGGTGGTCGTTTACTCGGAGAGAGGGGGAGAGGAGATCTCGGCGAGAGGCGTCTGCTGGCAATTTCAAGTTCCTACATTCAGAACAGTTTTTTTGTATTTTACAACTTCCGCGGCATGAGTCATCGTTGGCGGGGAATGCGTGGCTGGTGATTGTTTCAACACATTTGAGGAAGAGGGCTTTCCGCAAAGCACAGCAGAACTTCAGCACACTACACCAGCTTGTACACGCGCGAACAGAGTAGCAGCGTACTGAATCGCAACACCGTCAATTTATGAGGTGACAATGCATCTTCTTCTGCGTGTTTTATTTTTAGTAAGGGGTGAACTTGTAAGGCATATGCCAAAGGTTAGAAAGGTTTGCCAAGGCAATTTTCACAAAACCTAGGAGAGCCTTATACCGTTTTGTGAAAATAAGGAGAGGAGAATAACCTTTCTTTGAGCCCACTGGTTGAGCCCATTTTTCGGGCCATTATGTCGCTAAAATACCGTCGGTGAAACTTGTGCTGCGGAAACAACCAAAAATTCCATTTTTCTTTATCAATAGGCTTCACTGCACTATGGCAAGTACAAAAACCACCTTTCATAAAAGTTCACCCTGACCTAACCCAAAGTTGTCTTCCACAGTATACAGACCTGCAGTGCAGAAAAGCCACATTTGTAGGAACATTGTTATTTGAATAATCTCGCATTGCTTTCATTTTTCCGTCACGTTCCAGCCAGAATTTTTCAGTTAGACTTTCACCACAGTGTTAGATTGCGGGAATTTGGAGGCGCTGAGATTTTCTCTGAGCCAGTGAAAGCATGATGGACCCACATTAACGAGTATTCGCACACAATGACCTGCGCTGGGAAAGAATTAAAAAAAAAATTTTCCCGCATTTCCCCGAGGGGAAGAATGTGAAAGTGCGAATGCAGGAGTTGAATTTGCGCGGTTCGGTAATGTTCGCGAAAGAGAGATTACACACACACACACAACTACAAAGAAAGAAAGATGCATTTATTCACAGACACCTATTTGTGTTGTCGTTGTACTTGATTGCTAGAGCGGATCTCAGCTTTGAAATTTCGTGTCAGTACTCCTTTAAGCGGGTGCATTAGCACTCCTCACGCCCGATTCCTGGCCAATCCTCCACGTGGGTATGTGCCATGCACAGACCCCTATTTGTGTTGTCGTTGTACTTGTTTGCTAGAGCGGATCTCAGCTTTGAAATTTCGTGTCAGTACTCCTTTAAGCGGGTGCATTAGCCCTTCTCACGCCCGATTCTAGGCCAATCGCCCTAAGTGGGTATGTGCTAAAGAAATTAGGAACTCTTCTTGGCCAATCGCCCTAAGTGGGTATGTGGTGCGGACGGACGGATGACGGTGGACGCGTGATTCAGATTACTTGGCCAATCGCCCTAAGTGGGTTTGTGCTAAAGAAATTAGGAACTCTGCTTGGCCAATCGCCCTAAGTGGTATGTGGTGCGGACGGACGGACGGCGGTGGACGCGTGATTCAGGGTCGCTTAGAAAGTGCATTCGCACTTAAAACATTTCCAATCTCTACGCCTTTTGCGTATATGCGAACGCATGGTACAAGATGAAGAGCCAATTTTTTTGGAATTCAATATGCATAGCTCATGAAAATTTACTATCATGTTGCATTTTTACAAAATAAGTTGCAAGCCTTTACCTCTGTTGAATGGCAGAAACAGTACGTGTTTGTGTTTTGTGGCGAGAGGCAGGAAATGCAAGACAGAGCCATTTCGATGATGGTAGGTCAAGCTGATGGAAAGTTGCCTGGCTAAAATATTTCGGGATTGGTGGGATGACAATAAAGTGATTCGTGGCTGTAAAATTCTCGTCACTAAAATTCTCCTTACTTACTGTGTGCGTGCGTGCGTGTGTGCGTGTGTGTGCGTGTGTGCGCGCGCGTGTGTGTGTGCGTGCGTGCGTGCGTGCGTGTGTGTGTGTGTGTGTGTGTGTGTGTGTGTGTGTGTGTGTGTGTGTGTGTGTGTGTGTGTGTGTGTGTGTGTGTGTGTGTGTGTGTGTGTGTGTGTGTGTGTGTGTGTGTGTGTGTGAGATTTTCGGGAATGACAGGGTCTGTCTCCGGAAAATTGAGTTATATAATTCGGTAAATTTTAGTAGTGGCGCTTGAGCGGGGACGCGCCATTTTGTTAAACTTAAAGACCTTATTCTTCTTTGGGCTGTTTATAGTTGGTTGCTTCTAATTTTCCTACTTTTGCTGTTGCTTACAGCCTGGTTCAGCTGACCGGTCAGCGGCGTGACAATGGGGAACGTTATCAGCTGAAGTACTTGTCCTTTCTATTGCGTGAAACATAAATGGGCGATGAAGGTAATTCAGACGCTGCGAACCTGAAAAGGCCATGTAAGCCCGAAGGTGGCTTACATGGCCTTCTATTCTTATTGTCGTGCTATGTACATCCGGGGCCTCTACCCGGATCTTCCTTGACCCACACAGCACCCGTTGCTGCCTGAATGCCTGAGGCGTCCGGTCAACGCGTTGTCTTCCATGCGCTTCCTTGCTCGTGCGGCATTCTTCTGCTATGTGACCTTGATAACTGTCAGGCGTCATGGTCCGAAGAAACAACAGACGCCATGTTGCAAGAGTGATAAAGGTGTTCCAAGGCTAAAGGGGCTCCCCGTGGCATTGGTACGTGCAGTCTGAGGTTGCAGTACAGAAATACTGTCAAATTGGACGCTTCGCTGTTTATGGTTACGCAGACAAGGTTGTATGTTTACTGATAAGCACCCTCAATTACATCCAAAATAGTTAGTAAATGATAGTTCATGCGGAGGTATTCCATTATTTGTACGCCACAGCAATGCAAAATATGAACAGTCAGATAAATCGAAAAAGAGAGGGCGAATAAACTAAGCGGAAATTATCGCC
Source organism: Haemaphysalis longicornis (assembly GCA_013339765.2). Taxonomy (NCBI): domain Eukaryota; kingdom Metazoa; phylum Arthropoda; class Arachnida; order Ixodida; family Ixodidae; genus Haemaphysalis; species Haemaphysalis longicornis. The sequence continues at coordinate 64,390,868 of CM023451.1, forward strand.
CCTGATTGTCTTCATAAGGGAAGCATTATCTTCATGTGGAATTAATTTCTTAATACCTCGGAATCAGTTGAAATATTTAATAAACACTTGAGTTACTCCGTATACTTTGCAATAACTTGAACGGGTGGTATTTTTTGAAATAGCTTCATATCAATAGTTCCTACCTTATCTTTCCTTTTATTATTTACAATTTCGAAGCTTGAAAAAGTTCTGCCAGTTATAAGAAATTAAATTAAATTAATCTGAATACCCTGTAATTTATTGTGAAAACATAAAACACTTTGAGATTTTTAGTTTTTTGGAATTGTTTGGCAATACTGAACCAGATTTCTTTTACCAGAACCTTTACTTTACCAGAAATGACTTGTGAAATATTTTTGAACGCTTGTAGTTCACAATTCCCAGTAGCTGCTACGGAGTAGCTACTTCCCAGTTAGCTACTTTCCAGTAATGGGAAGCTACTGGGAAGCTACTTCCCAGTAGCTACTTCCTAGTAGCTACTGTAATTCCCACTAGCTACTTCGCATTAGTTCGAGTTGTTTCAAATTTACTTCTATTTCCTCTTATTATTGAAAGTTTTGAAATAGGTTGTAGTTACTTGGATTTAAACAGCACTACATGAAATTAACGCTGAACAGTTTGAGAGAAGGTGTAATAGTATACATGAGACGGAATTACTTGGGGACACAACTTTAAGTTTTACTACTAGAAGTTAACGCAATGTATTCTTTGTCTTAGGAAAGTTTGAATCACGTCATAATTTTTGGATTGCTTCAGCCTCCGGATTAGTGATCAAAGTGTCATGATTATTCGCGTCAGATTGGGTATGCAAGTGCACAGTATTTCTAATGCCAAAGAAAGCTCTTTCTGTGACGAAGGCAGACAAACCAAGTGCCATGATGTACAGGCTGGATAGTTAAACTATGCACTCACATCAAAATCTAGTGAAAACATATGCACTTGCGACGAATAGCGAGAGGTAAAAGAGCATTCGTCTCGTTTTTCTTCCAAGAAGAGCACTTGTGTCACTGGAAAAATTCAACGAAATGCAGAAAGATATGCCGCGTGGTCGTTGTGTGTTATCGCGTCAAAGCGTCGTATAGAGTTACCAGGAAACTGGGCAAAAAATAGAAACGCCACCTCATATAACCACTTCCTTGTTGTACCTAGTAGCAGCTTCACCGTTCACTGTTCGAAGCACTGAAAACAGGCGTTCCTGGATTTATCTTGCCGCGGTCCTTAAGCACAAACGTCCAGACCGACCAGAGGCGTTCAAATATATAACGAAAGCAAAAAAACGAAGGAACGCCATCTCGTCGCACCCTTGCGAAACATAACCTGCAGGGGTCTTTTCTGAGCGTCTTTTTTTCACTTGAATATAAGGGAAAAATGGGGAGCTGCACGTGCCTAAAACTCGATAGTAGCAGCGGCAGTGTACTGCACGTTTTTGAAACTTGATAGTGGGGCGCAAAGCCACGCCAATAGAGAAAGAAAGAGAGCAAATTAACTTCTTTATTACCAAAAAAAACAAATAAAAATGTGGAGTGGCGTCCTCACTTCAGGACCCCATTCGTGGTGCCAGCTGCGACGGCCCTTTCAACCAACCAAAGCTCGTCTTCCAGACTAGAACTGGTCAGCACGCTCTCCCACTGCTCATAAGACGGACGAGGAATCTGTTGTCATGGCAAGAAATCGCCACGACGAAAAGTACCACCACGACAAGAAAAAAACGTGCACAGAACGACGTTGACGAAGACGCGAAAATGCGATCTGCGGAGTACGTTTTAAACACCCCGAGGCCACCCTCATCATCAGCGTCTCGCGGGGTCATTCACCCCCTACTCATGAGCCGGCCAATCGCTAGGCGCCAACGAGTAAAACCGAAGAAGCGATCCCGAGAACACCGGGAAAGAAGATAGACTGAGAAGTGTTAAACGTGACCGGGATGGGCAGCGGTCGGGCGACTTGACCCATGCCGTGCCCCAAGAGGCCCTGCACGACTGCAGCCTCCAGGGCTTCTCCACCGCAAGGACGTCGTCTCGCCATGCGTCGGTGAAAGGCAGCGTCGCCCCAAGACAACTGCGTTGGCCTCTCTTCAATGGGAGCTGGGATGGCGCTCGACCACCACGGCCACGACATCAGCTAGACATTGCAACACCGCAGCACCACTACTGCGCCTCTGGGACGTGAGCACCACTACTGCGCCTCTGGGACTCTGTTCCGTCAGGGAACACATATTTCAAACAATTTTCTTGAACTGTTTACCGTATTATATGCCAGTTTTTTCAGCGTTCCTCAGTGTCCATTAATTCCCCTATGTTCTTTAGTTTATCTCTGTTTGTTGTGTGTATTTGTTTGGGTTTCTGGTTACATAAACAGAAAGTGTCGTTTCCACAGTTTATTATATTTTTATATTGTCCCCCGAACCTGGCACTGTCCAACTTCGGGTTTTTCTGACAACCCCACACCAGATGGTAGGGCGTGCGAGGTTCGCTACCCAACTAGCAGAGAGCGGAGTACTGGGTCGGATTCATTAGGCGCAGTTTCGTCATGTGGGGAAACGTATTAATTTGTAGCAGCCTAAGTGATCTCTCCCTGGGCTTTCGCCGAATAACATGCGTTGGCGCTGCGTTTAGCTGTGCCGGGACCTGGATGACTGCTATCGGCAGTTCGCATCCTCGCAGAGCGCTCTTTTATAACCTGTTGGCCGACTCCGAAAAACGCGATAAACAGAGGAAGGAACATAAACACCACTTCGTGAAGTTCAACACTAAGGCAAGGAAGCCGACAATGTAAAGTTCGCAAATTACGCTATAAAAACAAACTAAGAAAGAGGAAATGGGTGTAAACAATTTTATGGACGCATTCTTTCTGTTTAACCTGTTCCCGCATTCAGACGCCCGCGTAGCTCGCTCTGTTATTGTCCCGTTATCATTTCCCAGCGGGGTTGTTCCGGCCGACGTCGCAGAACGCTTGTTTCTCGCTTGGCGCTTCTTCTCGCTTTGTTTCAATTTCTGTCCCTATTTCATTCTCTCTCGAGGATCCTTAGGGACGCGCGCGCGCACACATTCTTTCGGAAGGTCACTTTAGCCCTGGCAAAGCCGCATTACCGGCACCAACGCGTGCGGTGCAACAAGGCGACGCGTTAGATCTCGCAGTCGCAGTCACCTAGTCCCTGCAATGGGGAGTGGAGTGAAGCTACAGCAGGCGATGAACGTTTGGTTTGACTGCCCAAGCCGTACCGCTTAAGCGGCAGGCTTCTGCGACGGAGAAACATTTTCCCTGTTCATCTCCAACGTCCGCGAACGACGTGAAGCGTCTCTTGAAGCAGTAGCGCGCCGCTACTTTTGGGGAAGAACACTTATAAAAAGTCTTGTCCGACTGAGGTGTTCGCGTAAGCAACAACTACCACAACAACAATAACAACAAGGACAACAATAACAAGAACAACAGCAGCGGAAATAACGACAAAGAAGCAACAACCACAACAACAATAACAACAACAACGACGAAGACAACGACAACAACAACAACAACAGCGGAAATAACGACAACGAAAGAAGCAAAAACAACAACAACAATAACAAAAACGACAACAGCAATAATGACAACGACAAAAGCGGAAATAACGACAACGAAAGCAATAACCACAACAACAATAACAACAACGACAACAACAACAGCAGCAACAACAGCGGAAATAACGACAACGAAAACAACAACAGCGGAAGCAACGAAAACAACGAGAACAATTACAACAATGACGAACAACGACACCAACAACAACAAAGGACGCTTCATACGTGTGTGACGTGGAAACGCTGTTGAAAAGGAGGGGCTTAGTGCGACACCACCAAACTGACTATCGGTCGCGTCTCACCTGGCGTGTTGGCCGCTGCCAAGGTAAGGCCTTTGTGGCGCCCACATATGGGTGCGGTTGAAAATGATCTTTTCTTTCTTTGTTTTGGTAAGGCGAAGAAGCGAAATATAGTTAGCGGCAAAACGCAATGCCAACCTTTTTTTCTTTCAGCGTGGCGGTGTGTACGAACTTCGCTTCATACGCGCGTCACGTCGTCGATACTCAATTTGGGGCGCCACTGGAGCGAACGCTCTAGTATTATTATTTTTTAAGATCCGATGAAACTTTCCAGATCTGCACGGAGAGCTTTATAAAAAAGAGAGCGAGCAAGTCTTCGTATCAGTTATTGCGATCTCTAGTTCCTGAAAATGGAAACCTTGTCACGTATACAATCCATTACCCGCATTCAAATTTTAGTCATAAGTGTTGGATTTTGATATGCAAGGTACGGTGTTTTGAACCCCCTCTTTTCCCTATAGTGGCCATCGGTTACGGGCTTACTGAACTGTGGAAAAACACTCGTTTGGATCTTTATCACTGTAATACCGTTTATTGCGTCCTGAATCCCGAACAGGAGATCTATCTATTGGTCCGGTTTTGTTATAACCTACGCCTTTATCGTTTGTAATAACCCCACCTGCCTACGCCCACCACCCCCTCCCAGCTCAAACGAACTCATCCCTTGTCTGCCTTCTAACTTATGTCCCGGTTGTTAGGGCAAACCAGGTTTCGGACTACCGCAATCATATGTTTCAATTACGCAAAAGCGTTTCGACTATTCTTGCTTTCAAGGGCTGGAAAGCAATGGGTAGCGTATGGTGCACACCCTTCCTCTCTTCTCTTTGGGCTAGGCGGGAATTAGCGTGAGCGATCACCCTACGACGGTGAATTCAAGATTCCCATGTATTCTCCACAGCCGGGAACGATGCTGTTGGGACCATGGGAATCATGGGCGCCGTCGTTGTCGTGATCTTCAGCATGGATTGGCGCCCTTCAGGGCGAAGGTGAGGCCAAGGTCTGCCGTGATCGTCTCGGCTTTCATCGAACACGTCACGAAATGTGACATCACCCCAGATGCCGTTGAGAGAGAGTGACAGATATATATATATATATATATATATATATATCTATATATATATATAATATATATATATATATATATATATATATATATATATATATATATAAAGAGAGAGAGAGAGAGATACTTTTATGCAGCGAAAAATATCATAAATTAGCGGGGTAACCACCGCCGGCGAATGTAGCAGCTCTGCCCACGAGTGAGCCTTCTACTCCCGGGACAGAGCTACCCAGCACTCCATCATTCTGCTCGTCAGAGGTGATTGAAGGGAAGGGTTCAAGAGGCCGTCGAAAGGAGCGTCATCGCCTGGTCTCTCTCTCTCTTCTCTCTATCTCTCCCTTTCTTTCTCTCTCCACACACACGCAACAACGCACGCAAACACGCGCATATATGTAAATATATACGCGTGTCTGTGTATCATCATCAGCAGCAGCAGCCTTATGTGTATATACAGGGTGATCAAAATGAAGTCGACAAGTTTTTTAAAAATTAGACGCATAGATTTACGTGACGACCAGCTCTACAGTGAGGTTATGCGCCCAGGGGGACACATAACTAGGTGGTAATTATTGATGTCGGTGGCTTAATTACCTGAAATTGAATAATTAGCTTTTTAGTGGCTGCAGCAGGCAGGCATGTTTGTATTGAAAAGTTGGACGGAATCGTTTTTATACGCAGTTTAATTTGGCATAATTATTCTAACGCATCCGTACTCCGCGATATAGAACTGCGAAGTTTTAATTTCGTTCGCATGATGCATGCTAGACAGCCAAGACCGGCGCAAAACTCCTCCCTTTTGTTTTGGGTTTGGATAGCGGTTTTGAGTATGTAGACCGCGATAACGCCACATAAGATTGACAGGGGGCCAGTTATCGCTTTTGCCCATGCCTCCAGCCCGCTGCCAAACTAAAAAAAAACACAAATAGCAGGCGCGTCACAAAAGGGAGGAGCTTTGCTCAGGTCTTGGCTGTCTCGCGTGCGTAATCATGCGAACGGCAATTAAACTTCGCAGGTCGATATCTCAAAGTACAGATGCGCTAGAAAAATTCTACCAAATTAAACTGCTAATAAAAACGATTGCGTTCAACTTGTCAATACAACCATGCCTGCTTACTGAGCCACAAAAAAGTTAATTATTCAATTTGAGTTAATTAAGCCATCTACATCTATAATTACTACCTAGATAGGTGTCGCCCTGGGCGCATAACTTCACTGTAGAGGTGGCCTTCACGTAAATCTAAGCGCCGAAAAAAAAAAACCTGCCGACTTAATTTTGATCACCCTGTATATCGCTGCAAAGTGACCTGTGTATCAGAAAAGAACTTGTAGACTTTTCCTACGCTCTTTGCAAAAGCTTGGACGATACCTTGGTCCTTTATTCGTGCCAAAGCAAGCGAGGACCAAAATCCACAAATACGCAACCCATGACCGTCTGACATCGCCGAGACAGTGAACTCTGGCGTGTTTATTGAACGTTAGGCGGTCTTGTGTGGGAAACGACTGACTATTGCATCCTCCGGGACTGTAACAGATGTTTTCTGATTCTTTGTTTGTCCACATGCATTTCACTGTATTTTTAGGCGTATTCGAGGTTAATTTGCTTGTGTTTTAAATAAAACAGTGCTTATCGTATTAGGAATTCAAACCAAAATACGGGGCTGTACCTATATGTCACCGTTCCACTTGTATGAACCTCTTCGCAATTGTTTGCGAAGATACAGGACACCATTTAGCTCCGGCATTTAGCAAGTACCTTCGGGTTCCCGTAGATTGCAGTCAGTCTGTTTCCTTTAGCAAACGAAAGAACAGGAAACGAATCTATACAGGCCCCTATAGAAAAACGAAAAACGAAACCCACCTCATCCAAAGAGCTGTCGTAATTCTGCAGGATTTTGAGGAGCCGAATAGCGCTACACTTGATAAGGAAAAAACCAAACTGAATAAAATATTGCATGAGGGATTACTTGAATTTAAAGGAAGTTGCAAAAAGGTAATGACTTTTGTCTCGCTACTGATATGCTCGCTAAGATGACCAGCTCAGTTACGCCCAGCCCGATGGTTTCGGAGGACGACGCGTTAAGATAGCGGCGCAGCGGCTCGTGCTCTATCATCCTTAATTAATGCGCCGTCCTTTTGAGCCGCTGTCTAGGTTGTTGCAATGCAGCGCACGTCCAAAACATGGATCTCAGCACGCCTAGCCCACTTCCCCGATGTACGTAGGGACCGTCAAAGAAAGGAGACAACTTTTTAAGCACGCCAACAGCGCGGAAACTGTACACTTCGTGTTTCTACGTACGCCTTCGGAGTACAACAAATTACGCACCACTCCTACTCTGTCGAGTCACATAGAAGGTTGACAGGTGATTGTTGCAAGATAACCTCTTTCCAGCGGGTTGTGTTCGTTGAAGAGTTGTTATTTCTTGAAACGAACCTCACGACATTTTATTTAGAACGCATTTCAATGATTTAGAGTATAGGCAGCCATTCTGGTCACTCTGGATACCGTATGCGCGTTGCTAGTTTGCAGAGCAGGATGATTAGCTCAAATGGTTGTGGTTGTGGTTCGGATTCCCCCCAAGATTTTCTTCACTTTCTTCCGTAATACTTCGAGACTTCCTCTCTGCATTTAGGATACTCAAAATACCTCGGCCTAAGCTTCTGAAAGGTACGTTTGTGCTTTCAGAGATTATTGAATGCGTCGGTTAGGGTGTGTACAATGCATTTTCGAACGGCAACACTTGTGCATGCGCAGAGTCACGTATAAAACGGAGAATAACGCGTTGGCTGCAGCCACGTTCGTCGTCCTGCGGCAGCAGTATCTCAAGAAGCATGCGCACCGGTGACCTCCCCCAACGGCGCAGTAATTACCAGCGAGCTAGCCGGCTCTGGCTTAGTATGAGTTTGAAGCCCCCACATCGCCTGCGGCGGTAGCAGCATTCCGCTTTCAAGTCAGTGCAGGGAGGGCACTTCCGGTGCGATGCACAACTTTATTTAGGCTCAGTCATAGGCTCCTGTCCACCTCTAAAGAGACCTAAAGGGTATTTAACCACGCGTATGTACAAAATATATGCGCAGAACTGATAATAACGGAGTGGTTTTACAACAGGAAAATCCCTGAAATAATAAGGAAAGGGAGAATAGCTGGGGCTCAACCGAAGTAGCAAGCGTTTGAAGCCGCGACGCTACTCGGTGAGCTGCAGATGCATTTCTTCTTTTTTTTTTTCAATTTTACATGCCAAGGATGTAATATGTAAAATACGCCGTGCGCACGGACATTCTACCTGCCTCCGGCACATTCTCCCGCCGTCATGGTTGCCCTTTCATGTTCGTTGTGCCGCACTCACGCTAGTTGCTCCATTTTTCGCGTCTTTGTGGCTCTGTTTTACTGAATAATGACGAAATGTGGCGCCTTTTGGGTTGTGGATAGCGGCGTACAACTAGCGGTTTTCGCCATTCCGAGTCAATAAACATCGTAGGGGAAGGACGGGGGATATAGCTATTGTACGCTATCCTTGAGGTGGAATGCACGAACTACTCCGTATTAGTATATCACACGCTAATGGCCCTTGTTCGTTTTTAATGGGGGATCATCCCTCGCAGGTTATTCACGCCGTCCACAGATCCGCGAAATGAAGCCAGGAACCTGTCACCGAAATTAACACAGGGTACTAAAGTGGCTAACGCGCCTGTTTGACGTCTTTATGCGATTAATTTGACCGCTAGCCCAAGCTGAGACATCCATTTCACGGCCCAATAAGTCGAGTCAACCTTCCACGTCAGTTCCCCGGCAGTACAGGGAAGGGAGAAAACGAGAGAGAGCGCCATTTGGCGGCGAGAGAGGTCCAATTTTCCAACTCGTGAAGATATTTAACTCGTCGGATATCTTCACTCCTCGGATATGTTGACTCAGAATACTTCCTTTCTCCCCATCCACACTCACTCAGCCACCCACCCACCCTGTTTAGCTCCACCCCCTTCCACGTCTCTCGTTGGCCATAACACTCACCCTCATATCCTTTCCTCTTTTCAAATTTCCCCTCTCCTCGTACACTTCATCGATCGATTGATTGATTTATTGATTGCGGCATCACTTTTATAAAGAGATGATGACTTGGCTCATAAAACAAAAGAATCTATCCTTGTTGTACGACTGGTTTAATGCTAGCGCTGCCATTCCAGTCCCATTCTGCCTACTCCGCTTCCCCTACGGCTGCACTCCCTTTCACTTCCCCACTTACCTCACCCCTTCACCTTGTCTCCTGCCCTTCCTTTTCCCTTGAACCGCCATCTATCTCCTCCACTGTCTCCTCTCCTTCTCTCTCCCAGCACAGGGCCCGCCCGTTCCCCGCGTCATTCGCTGACCCACTGGTGACAGACTGCAGACAGAGAAAGTGAGAAAGGGGGGAGAAATCTTCGCGTTTACATGGCCCTGCCGGTAGCCGGTGCAAAACCGCGGTTGGGCGCCTTTTGACCTGTACTTCGTTCACAGTGTTATTCCGGACGGACCGAGAAGATGACAAATTCCCTGACAGACGATGAGCGTGCTTGTGTAGAAAACTGTAGGAACATTTGAGGCAAAATCTGTGTGTATATGCGGAATCTCCCGGCTAACCACGAGACGGCGCTAGGTGTAACAAAAATTACCGGTCCAGTCCTAATCTAGAAATGGAATGTCGCGAGGCCATAACCTCGACTGTAGTGAACGGTGGCCGTCCATTCCGTAACAGAGCTGATATCCCGCAGCACCACTCGAAAATGTTATTCGGAGTGCAAAACTCGAGGGATCATTCAGCGTCGTTAAATCCGACTACAATGTTTTCGCAGGTGTCATTGGAGTTTTTTCCCTGAAATTGCGAAAACAATATGGCCCGCACCTGCCATGTGAGTGTGAAGAATAAAAATAAAAACAATGGCGTAGTTGAAAGTACTTGCAACACCGCGTGCCGCGTTTGCTTTTGTCGGCCATAAACCGAATGACTTCAGGAAACATTTATGCAACACTACGAAGAACAAAGGATTGAGCGAAATTTTGCAACGCACAAACATTTTAGGTGGCATATTTTTGTGGAATTCATTAGCGATACGAGCTCTGAAGACGCGAATTTATTAACCGGTAGAACTAAACTTTGTTTATTTCTGCTTCCTTTGCTTCCTAAGAAGACATGGAATATAAATCGCTTTTTCCATTTTCGATTTATTTTTGTAATCTAACGCGCGCAGGACGAACGTGAGTAAAGTTGTCAATGCCTCTCCTTAGAGGAGCCATGAAGAAAAAATACAAGTTGGGTTTATTAGAAGGACTGCTTAGTCCAAATAACAATGATACCAATATCATCGCAATCTTCGAAGAAATAACGGAGATATTAAAAAAAGGTGTGAAGCAGTCGCGACCCCCTGGTCAATTTCCCGCAACTTTCCTATGACGTCACAGAACCTATGATGTCACAGATTGGCGGCCGCCTAACTGTCCTGTCGTGACGACACATGACTGGACGTCTGTTATAGGGCCTCTAGTTCCATTTGACGGCATCACTTGAATGCTAACTTGCAGTGAACGCACTGAAAATAATTTTTATTGTTGGCCCGTATGACGTCATTCTTGCTCATTACACGTCACTGTGGCGGAAAATTTGAAAGTTTTAAATACTTCTTTTTTTTTTCGTTAAAAAAACATTTTGTGGCTGTAATGGAGCTGAGTGAGATACTGAATCCTAGTTCTTTCAAATTAAACGAAGTTGTATTTTCTCTTCATGGCTCCTTTAAAAGTTTTTCAGCATTTGTCATTCCTTTCTTTTGCTATGAGACTAAGAAATCTATAGATCGCACAGAAAAGAAAGTGGAGCTCAAGTAATTTCAAGAGTTTTGTTGCATGCATAAATACCGCTTAAAACTGGGTGCCAGCACCGATCGCGCTACCTTTCTGATGCGAGCGTGAAAAGGCGTCTGCCATTGGCGCTTCCACAAGAGCTAGCTAATTGCCAGCAGCAGCTTTCATCGAAGCTGCTGCAATGTAGCGACAAAAACAGAAAGGGAAACGCTATAGATAGGAGACGTCAGCAAAGAGGTGAATCAAAAGAAAAGGCTTATTGGTTCCGACTACCTGCATTGTGCCCTCGAAGAGCTAGCGTTGCCTGAGTCGGCGAAACCTCGTCGGACTTTGGAATTTTGAGTAACTTTAAAGGTGCCGTCATGCGCAGCTGTGCTCCCGTCAGCAGATACCGCTGTTGGCAGGAATCTTGTAGACTACGAGCCTCCACAGATATCAAGGCCATGTATTGTTTTGGACTGCCCCTTTTCCCAGCAGTTCAGAAGACGTGGTACTTCATACCAGAAAACAGCGAGTGGGCCGAAAGCTCAAAGTAACGATTGTAGTTTATGCCAAATTACATCCTAATAACTTTATGAATACATAATATACCCTATTGGTACATTGGGTATGGGGTGCAACTACATTTGTGACAACCTTCAAGTGAACGCAATATTTCTAGATTTTTTCAAGGCGTTTGACCACGTTGCCCACAATCTTCTCTTGCTATATCCTTCTTCTCTGGCCCTTCCAATTATTGTACTGCGCTCGATTGAACACTTTTTACAGGTCCCCGTGCAATATACTACTGCCAGTCACCAACGCCCATCTCGCACCAGTGTGGCTTCGGGATTCCCACAGGGCGCATGACTACCACTAGTCATTCCTCAGATATATTGTCGATTTGCCGACCAATATCGGAGCAAAATTACGACTATTCGCTGTCGTATAAGTCTTCTATAGCCCCACGCACTCTCTATTTGATAGCCAGTACTCCTTGCAACAAGATGTTAACAATATTTTTTTATGGTCCGACAAATCCCGAATGCCATTAAACCTTGATAAATGTTGTGGGCCACCTCGGCCCAGGATGTAGTGCGCAGGCCTGCATGACGACCGCAGTGCACAGCGAGCATCACACACGACGAAGTCCTGATAGTCCACAGCCAGCAGGAGATACCAATCTTCTACCCAGAATGCCTGCGCAGCATATGCAGATAGTGGTGTCTATAAGAGTGGGCCAGACTAGCCGGGGCGTGCGGTCGTGTGGTCAGCCGCGCGTACACGAGGCGGTGGCCAGTTGACCCGTGGAGGATGCGAAGAGCACGTACCGACTCAGACGGGAAGACTACTCGAGCTCGGCAAGGAAAACGAGTAAGTGGCCCCTTTGCTTGACCACAACTGGCTGAATGGTCGTAGCTCCCCCGCAAGTGGATTAAGGATAGCGCCTACATTACTTGTGATCACTGTTCCACTGCTCCGCCCAGCCAACTGTTGTTACGAGATGTCTGCGTCGTCTTCTCCTATTATTGCGTTCCGTTCTTTTCACTGGCCTGGGGAAGCGCCGGGTAGTTTTGTATTTTTTATTCTTGGGTCATAGAATAAACTTGTTCGTTTATTACTGCCATGCCATTTTCCCACACGCTATTGTTGAGAGATTGTACACAATTATTGCAGTTCCAGTGACAGTGTTCGCGATTTCGGCGCGCGTTAAAGGGGCCATAAAGACAAAATACAAGTTGGGTTTATTAGAAAGACTGCTTAGTCGAATAACAATGATACCAATACCATAGCAATCTTCGAACAAATAACGGAGATATTAAAGAAAACCTGTGAAGCAGTCGCGACCCCCTAGCCGATTTCCCTCAAATTTTCTATGACGTCACGGAACCTTGTTTGTGTGATTGGCGGCCGCCTAACTGACCTGTCGCGACGACACGTGACTGTGGCCTCTAGTTCCATTTGACCGCATCACTTGAATGCTAATGTGCAGTTAATGCACTGAACGTTATGTTTTATTGTTGGCCCGTATGACGTCATTCGTGCTCATAACACGTCACTGTGGCGCAAACTTTGAAAGTTTTTAAATACTTCTTGCTTTTTCTTAGTTAAAAAACATCTTTTGTGGCTGTAATGTAGCTGAGTGAGATACTGAATCCTAGCTCTTTCAAATTAAACGAAGTTGTATTTTCTCTTCATGGCTCCTTTAAAGATCCCCAGGTGCCCAAATTATTCTAAACCCCCCACTACGGCACCTAATCGTCCATGAAGCATCGGCGCGCTAAACCACATAATCAATCAAATCAGTTCCAGCCACCCGCCGCGGTGGCTTAGTGGCTATGGTGTTGCGCTGCTGAGCACGAGGTCGCAGGTTCGATTCCCGGCCGCGGCGGCCGCTTTTCTGATGGAGGCGAAAAGCAAAAACGCCCGTGTGTACGAGATTTCGGCGCACGTTAAAGATCCCCAGGTGGTCAAAATTAATCCGGAGCCCTCCACTACGGCGCGCCTCATCGCCTGCGTTGCGTCGGCGCGTTAAACACTACAATCAATCAATCAAATCAGTTCCAGTCACCCCTGTTAGCACAAATACATTGTAGTTCGTACAACGTCCTCCTTGTCATGGGCATCCCAGCACGAATCTATCGGCTCAGACGCTTCACGCTCATTTGGGCTCTTCGGTCGCAACCTCAAACGTGCATCCGCCGATATTTCAAAAAACAAAACGAGCGTATCTCACCTTCGTTCAAGCAAACCTAGAACATGCATCACCAATGTGGAAACCATCGCAATTATATCTTTCGTATAATTTTGAATGAATAGAAATTCATGACACCCGTTCTATAACAACCCAGTACTCACACTAAATGTTGCGTCACTGACACAGTACATCAATCTCTCCAACGTTACCCGCCGCTACCTAATTCGCCGCACACTTTCTCATTATCGCTAACTGTTTCTTTGAACACACGTCGTGCATTATTTCAGAGTCTGCACACAAAGTGTTTCTCTACCCGTCACTAGTCGCTGCGTGCTGATATGTGAATTCATAATAAATTCTCTTCTCACATCATCTATTAATGTCACCACCAAGATCTTCTCCGGTCTGATTCACTGAGTCACCAAATCGCTAGAATCAACTGCCGCACATTATCTATGAATAGCCCCTTGTCGTCTTATTAAATGGTAATTTCGAATATACTACCCAATGAGAGATTCGTCCACAAATCGCAAAATATTTTGCTAAAAACAAACTGTAGTGGAACAACTAACCCATCAGCTTTTACGTGATACGCCTTCTGAATAATTGTGCAAACTTTGCTGTTATTTTTACGCTTTACTTCAGTTCATTATGTGTACAATAGTGTTTGCTATTCGTACCAGATGTCGTTTCAGTTTGTGTTCTTTTTGATCTGGGTTGTTTGTAGAGTTCAAATTGTTTTACCTTGGCGCAAGCACATTCATGTAATGCCGTCGGGACTTTGAGGAGTAAATAAAACAAATAAATGAAATGAAATAAAATATTGATATGCCTTTTATCTTTTCACACACTACTTGGCTTTTAGAGAATGTTCATCATCATGGTCATTACCACCATCGGCATCATAATCATCATTACCCTATTCACCACTATTACACCTTTCTCATGTCTGCTGCAGGTTAAGGCTCCTCCACTGACTTCAAGCTGCTCCGATCATGCAGTGTTATCATTCATCCTTTGCCACAAAATTTTCATATCCAGTCTCTCCATAGAGGGACAGAGCAACAGAGCAAGAGATAAAGAGGAAAGAATAAAATTGCCGCGTATCTGCTCCTTTCGTTGCAAATGTCTATGAAAACCATAGTCGACTGGTGCCCCTGCCAAGTAAATGCTCCCTTCGCTTTTTCGCTCACCCCTCATTCTGTTCCTCTTTTCTTCTTCTTAGGTGGTTCGGGTGAAAAGGAAAAGGAAGTGCACTGGGGATATTATTGAGCCCAACGGGGGGCTCACCTGTATACAACCCAGTGCAGTGGGGAGGGCGCGGAGGGGGATAAAAATATTAGAGAGGAGAAAGGGGGTGATAAAGAGATAGGTAGTCGAGTAACAAGAGCGAGGAGCCTCGACGTGGATCTTTGTGAAGCAGCAGCAATGGCGCGTCCAGCAGACTATCGTCTACAGGCGCTGGGCAAGTCCGGTGGCTTCCAAGTAGACCAGCAGGAGGCGGAAGGCGTCACGGTGGGTGCCGTCGGGGCCTGCTGGGTATAGCAGGCTCTCCAGGCACTGGTAGGGCAGAAGGTTGAGAAGAAGGATGGTAGCGTGTTGTTGAACCTCCCACGCAAATGTCACGTGGTGCGAATTAGCGGCGAAAGAAACAGAGTTTGGGGAGTGTGAGGGCGGTGAGTGCGCTGCTTCTGCGGCGCCGCTCAAACCACAGTGAGGGGGAGGTAGTGAGATAGGTGACACCACATTCCCGCGTACCGCCCTCCTCGTAGCCCTTCGCTAGAGGTCATCTCCGCTTTCTTTCTGCCGTCGTTGCTGCGTTTGGTCACTTCATTACGAGGACGCCCACGCCGCGAGGCCCAGGTAACGGCAGCCAGAGGATTGTGCCTTAAAAACATTTATGTGCTTAACATGCGTAACAAACGAGATGGAACCCATTCAGCCCCATCAGACGGCGGTCACATGCCAATGGTCTCTGCGGAGGCTTCGGCCTTTCGGACAACAAATTGTTATGAACGTGCAGTCGCCTTGATCCTGGGACCCCTGATCCCCAGCTACGGCTCTGGGTGTCCCACAGAAGCTCTTTTGGAGTTCCTCCACGAAACAAGAGTCAACCTGAACCTCTAGCGCTGCTTTCCGTTTGCCAAAGGGCGTATCATCGCAATGAAAAAATAATGGGATCTGGACGTCCGGGTGGGAGCTGCGCAGAGTGGTCTCCCACTGCTCGTGAGGATTAGTTAATAAGAAAGCACCTAATGAATTCTTTTTTGTGCATTCCCTAATAATACGGCGTAGGTTTGCTGTACCCGTACATAGCTTACACTGATTTACACTCGCTTGCACTCGCTTACATAGCTTTCATAGCTTACACTCGCTTACACTCGGAGTGACAGTACGCAACCGGATTGGGGAACGTATTTATCTGTAGGAAGCGCCACGCCACAGACTGCCATTTTTGAGAGTACTGTTAGTAGGGGGACATTTAACTCTTCCTAATCTGTAATGGTTAATTGTGTCCTTCTATGAGCCCCTGTGGTCCCTTCCTATCACAGCACGATACTAGTGCTTACATGTTTTCTCGATGTGCACTGTTCGGTTACCTAATTTCTAGCCATGTCGTGAGCGTTCTCGCCGCCGGAAAGAGAAGAATTGGCAGGTGTTCATGCCATTTGTACCTATTCCAGGGCTTTGACGCTGACCAAAATTTTCAGTGCCTCGTACGAGACCAGTCGCTTGGTGAAAATTCCAATTGCTGATTTTAAGTCGCTGACAATAAATTTGTCTTTCGTGGAAGCCATTGCCATGGCAATGGCCGCCTTTTCTGTCACTTCCGGCGAAAACGTAAATGTCATTCCGCTAGTTGTGGAATTGCCTTTGCGGTCCATATCTACCACGGTTATGTCATCGAGGTTCGCGCATTCCGCGCCGTCCCCTTAGACTGTGTTCTCGGTGTTTTTGAATATCTTTTGCAAGGCTCTCGCCCTTTCTGTCCTTCCCGCGGCTGGGTTCAGGGTGTCGGTTCCTCGGTATGGGATGGACGTGTATGCATTCCCAGATTTAATGGGGACTGTCGGGCCAATTAGGCACCGAATTAACGTTCGTTCCGCATACTTGGAACCATACGGCTGTCTTCTGCCAGCTATTGGAGAGAATTTGCTTTAAAGCTAAAGAGAGGCAGCCATAAAAGCTTCTGCGGCTGGGTACAGTACAATATATCACTGTAAACCTTTAGACATGTGATAATTAGGCAACATTTATTTGCCGACTTTAAGAAAGCGTTTGGCGCAGAACTTACAAGCCTGCATCCATAAAGGCTTCTTTAGCGAACTACATAGTAACATAAGGCTCCAAGTCTCCAGCCACTAATCGAAAAGTGTTAGCCCATAAAGGTATATTTCGAGCAACCATTAAATCCTATTCTGCTGGTTCCAATATGACTTACGACGCGGAAATTGGTATACTCATGATGTACCTAGCTACATCTACAACACAGATTGGATAACGATGATGAGGTTGATAGGCCGGTTATATGAACGTATTTGTTCAATAAGGTTAGGTACTTAGTACACCAACAATAGGGGAAAGTACAATTAAAGGAAGCTACTGATTAACGCTCAAATTCAGGTTGCGAATTTGGATACTGCGCGTCGGCAAAGCTTGCAAATGAACGTTGACCGAAAGAGGTATAATTTCGTATAATTCTTCCTCTGCGGCCCTTCGCTGCCGCGGTCAAGTGAAAATGCGGGCTCTTCTGAAAACGGCCCTCACAGCGTCGAAGCAGATTGGAAATAACTTTCGCGGCCCACGGTACGCTCTCTCAGAAATATGGTGGAAGCTGCGAACAACCGCGTTCTTTGTTCCGCGGAGCCCACTTTCAGATTAGTCATTGATAAAGGGGGAGAGCGACCCACGCCGGACCGAAGGAGGCGGGGTGAGGAAATTCTGGGAAGCGATGAAAAGGTAGAGGGGGCACCCCTGCTTCCTGTTTTATTTTCTGTCGTTTATTTGGCATATTGGTTTTGGCGATGGGTACCGAAGGACACGGCCGTGCGGCACGCGCTGTGTTAGTATTCCTGCGCGCAGCAACGCTAGTGACAGACAATTTGCCCTGAGTACTGAGAACAGATAAAACGTTTTTCGGATGAAGAAAAGAAAACGTTAAGTGATGTTGTATTTACCAAAAACAATAATTATCAGACAACAAGTTAGAAAAAGATCGAAAGATGGGCACGTATCTCCACACTATTTGCTATCGCGATGGACCGGCTTATACCTGGATGTACTCAGTCAGCCACATTTCGTCTCCTTGCTCGTGTGCACGGGCATGGCACGTGTTGTTTGGTGCTTGGAATTTACGACTCGACGGCAATGTGCTCGTGTAGATGGTGTGATGCCAAGCAAATGTGCCGCTTTTCGGTGTCTTAAATTTCGGTGTTTACGGTGACAGTGTTATGATTGATTTAACATCAACTTCAAGTCATGCGAAAATGGATACCTGCGACACTGTGACAGGAATTTCATCGTACGCAAAACGCCAGGGTGAGTGAACTTACGAACTGAAGAGACTCATAGTGCGAGAAATGCAGGACTTTTTTTGGTGTTCACGAATACTTTTCTAAACTACCCTGCACCACATGGGCATTGCAATGTACACAGAAGTGAAGATTTGGCCGCGGTGATGTGACAAAAATAATTATTTTTTCATAAACTCAGAAAACTTACAAGGAACTAATTGAGTGAACTTGGAAAAACGTTTTTTTACCATTGCACTGTGTGCGACCGTCTTCATTGTTTTATTGAGAGTGCATTTCGATTTTAGCCACCGTACTAGCAGCTGTGTGCATTGAGTACTGAGTGGAATGAACGACTTCTGAGTGCTCTCTTTTCTGTGGACTACCCAGCACCTGTAGGTATTTCTGTCTCCGCGGGCGTTCGCGGGGAATGTGCCGCATAGTGTGGCTGTCCAGCGAGTCACTTAAGCGTGAGCCCGAGTGTTGGAATGCGTCTGCTGTGTTTTTCGATCGGCGTATGTGAACAACTGTTTACTGGTTGTGAAGTAGCGTAGATAGTAGCCCTGTATGTAATGAATGGAATGAATAAACCCCTTGATTTTGCTTTCCTTGAATGTCTGTGTTTAAGCCTTTTGTGAATGAAAACTGGCGAAGTGTTTGCAATCGCAACCTCGCACTCCCCCTATATCACTGAAGTGTTCACGGAGCACATATTACAGAATGCAGCTAGGCACACAACCTAAGTGCCACAGGAGAAGTTCTAGAGATCTGCAAGGCTCTATGCCAGCATGGCAGCGTGCTAATAATTTCTCTGTTGCTGTCGCGGTGTTTCAAGTAGTGGTGATTCTCTTCTGGCTGCATCCCATGCAAAAATATTGTATTATCGGCTATTGAAAAACCTTCTTATGGTTGTCTTTGGCTATTTGGCCCAGTTATCTTTAAACATTTCTATGGCTGTCTTTAGCCATTCCTATCGACATTTCTATGGGTGTGTTTAGATTCTTCTATAGCCATAGCGATATCGAAAGAAGTGCTAAAGACAGCCATAGAACCGGCTATAGAAGAAGCTAAAGACACCCATAGGGATTTCGATATGAATAGCTAAAGACAACCATAGAACCGGCTCTGGAAGAAGCTAAAGACACCCATAGGGATGTCGATACGAATATCTAAAGACAAACCACAGAACCGGCTATAGAAGACGCTAAGACACTCATACGAATGTCGATACGAATAGCTAAAGGCAACCATATAACCGGCTATAGAAGAAGCTAAAGACACCCATAGGAATGTCGATAAAAATAGCTAAGGACAGCCGTAGAACTGGTTATAGAAGAAGCTAAAGACACCCGTAGGAATGGCGATACGAATCGCTAAAGACAGCCATAGAAAAGTCTAAAGATAATTGGGCCTTGAGAACCAGTTGGGCTTGTTGGTACATAGTTAAAATGGTTGCAGCGCAAAAACGACGACGGACGAGTGAGGAACAAACGGGACGAGCGCTAACCTTTCAACTACTTTATCTGAGAAAACACACATGAAATATACACGGTTTTTTTTATATAATGGGCCAAATAGCTAAGACGACCATAAAAAGGATTTTCTATAGCCGACCATACAAATTTTTGTATTGGAGACGAAAAGCCTTTTTTTAGTTTTTACACACACGTTTAGTAGGCGATCACAAGTTTTTTTCCACCTATGAATCCGGATACTCGTCACAACTATTATGAGGTTATTATCAGCAAGGAGCTCAATTTCAGGGCTTCTGTATCACGGTGACGTCATACGGGTCATTGCGGGTAGTTAAGAAGCAATTGCGATATCTATGGCGAACACTGTAGACCTCTCGGCTTTATATATAAAAGCAAAGCTGTCTACCTCTACGAGCCAACGGTTCTTTCGCGGCGTCCGGGACAATACACTCCCAACACGGCAGAGGCGGCGGAGGAGGTGGGTGGGGAGAAAAGGGAGAGTTCCACTCACGGAGCACACTGTAGATGAAGAGCCGAATTTACACAGCGTTCCCCGCGCGGAGGCGCCCGCTCGCCTGCGCTCGCGTTGGCGGTAAGGTTTGATCGTCTGCTTGAGCGACGCTGTTTCGGGCCTGTTTTGGCGCAGCTTCGCGTCCATTGCGCGCTTCCTTCACATGGCGTGAGTAGCTTGTTCTACAGCACCTGCTGCGTAACGAAGATCTGACGGAACTAAGAGGTCGCACGGCAAAGATACGTTAAGGATTGGTTTGCAGAGCAGGTAAACAAAATGTAGAGACCACATACAGGCATCTGGTCGCTAGGGAAATGCTAGCTTTTGCGCACTGCTTGTCACAAATTGGGCACCGTTTTCTAGATTGGTGAATACCGACTCGGTTGTGTTTTAAGAGGTATTACAAAAGGCGGAAGCGCAAATGGTTCTAATAAATAGCGATTATAGAAGTTCCCTCAGCTTTCTCGCAATTCTCAACTTACTAAGTTGACTAGTTTTAATCGGCATAAATGTGAATCACTAAGCTCACATGCTGAATCGTTCCGGTGTCTGCGCTTGTGTCGCACGGTGGTGCAACCCAAAGCTAGCACATCAGGATGGCTAGATTCCGCTGTCTCACCCATCGAAACACGCTCCTCTCCGTTTTATCTCTCTTGACTCAAGGCCGGCTACAGCGGCGGCGTCCGCCGCTCTTACCCGGCCGTGGCCGACGCTGTTGCGTTCAGGACTTCGCCCAGCGAATTCCAGGTAACGGCTGGGAGAATCGTTGGTGTCACTCTTTGTAGAGCCACGAGTGAGAATTCAAGTCACATCACATGGGCAATTGGTGTGGGTGTCGTTTAAACCTTTCCTTTCCAATCACCTTCACACCGTGGATTGGAGCCAATTTTTTATCTTCTTGATCGCTGTTCGGAGGATCTCATGATGTCGGCCATCATTACCGCCGGTGACCCGTGGGTGACTTTTCTGTATTTTCCCTGTATTATTGCCGTCTCTCTGCAGCCACTCTGTTGTCCTGGTTGTCCCCCGGGTGTTAGTTCCCAGCGGTCATGCCTTGGCCCATTCCACATCTTTCTCTTAATTTGAGCTAAGAAGTCTTCCACCCGAGTTCTCTACTTAATCTAAGGCGCTCGCTTTCTGTCTCTATGCGTAACTCCTATCATTATTTTCTTTTCAAGGCTTGTTAGCCCGACCCAGATTTTCTTTCAGGGTGCTTAGGCAGGCCTCAAATTTCTGTCCCATAAATCCTCACCGGGAGTATACATTGGTTGCTGCTGAAAATACTAGAGAAAAAAGAGGTGGCTATTGGCAGCTGCCCCCCAATATCCCCATCATTGCAGAGTTCCATCCGCCATAAAGATTCAATCTCGTCCCGCGGTCCCCGCTTCCGTTTCTTCGTCTAATATGGTGCCGTGACGAGGATGGAAAGATCTACACAGTTGGAGAACGGAGTGTGCGGTCCGCCATCAACCATGACGTGAGTGACACGGCTGCGATGGCACTGGACTGCTGCTTTTGACCATTGACCGCAAGTGTCTCCGAATAAAGCCCAAGGAATTGAGGACGTGTCAAACGTGTACCAGATCCCACGCCCTCAACAACGCTTTACAGACTCTTAACGGACGTGTCTGGAAATCAGCGGAATAAATGGCTTCAACCTTCCACCTTACAGAGTCTTGGCGAAAGCCTTGCGGAGACTAACGGACAGCTGCTTCGATTCCACCGATCATAACCGTTCTCGACGACCCACCTACACTAACGACGCCGAGCGCGGGCATGAAGTCTCTGTGCGAGCGACGAACCCTAATCCGAAACGACACAATAGCAGTGATTAAGGACATCAGGACAGTTATGAATGCCGAGGCCCCATCAATTGGTAATCTGATTATGCTAAAAAAAAGCATAATCGAAAAACACGAGATTTCAAAGACGCTGGATAGCAGGATTGAAGAACTTGTCGACCTGAATGATTTAACAAAAAGAGGGGATGCATCATATGAATTCAAAGATTCTATCCTGCTGACAAAATTAGAATCGACCGATTGTTCGCGGAATTGCAACCACACTCTACCGATGACACTAAAAATAGCCCCGGAGGAAAAGGAGGGTACTATAAACATCAACGAGTCAGCTTTGCAGAACGGTGCCTTTCTAAACAGAAACAGTGATATGTCGACGCCTTTGAAAGCATCTTATCAGGAACCCAGAGTCACCCAACCAACTGCTCTCTTACAAGGAATTATCGCATCGACTGACGAAGTAGCGGCAGCCACTTCTATTGATTGCTCAGACAATTTCGCTCCAAACGATGAAGTTTACCTAACTAGTCATAAGAGTAACGGCAACGCAGTGTGGGCATCTGACCAGTCGTCTTGTTCGGCAGTCTTTCCGAGGCGGGCAGATCAGCGCGCCAGGGACGACTTAAAAGGCCCACAAAACCACAGGCTAACAAAGTAGCACATCATAAATATCGACACCCCAAAGGAAACCTAGGCTCAACGATGGAGACACGTCATAGATGTTGTCTTCAAAGCAACACAGCTTCCACGGGGATTGTGTTGGCGAAGGCACAACGTGGAGATCTTAACACCCCGGTGTCAAAACAGAAAAAGCGAATCAAGGTGGACCCAAAAAAAAGCAGGTAGAAGTACCACAAAGACGGCTCACAGGAAAGCATAAAAAATTGCCGACTGATCGGGAAAACGAGGAAGAAAGGAAAAGCCCCGTGTAAAAGGACCGCTGCCCGCATAACAAGACCCAACCGATACTAGATATCCTCCAAGAAAAGAAAAGCCATCGGACGCACATGTCACGAGACGCCTCCGCGAGCACTGGCAGGTCATCCAGGACAGGCGACGGTCACGCCACTTGCCCTGGCCCAACTCCACAAAGCGCACGTATCACCGACGCCCCAAGCATCGATGGAAGCAAAAGAACGTACTAGCACGGCCGGCTACAACGGGTAGGACATCGCTTTGCATCAGGGACTGCTTAACAAACTTGAACTTCCGCTTGTTGGGTGCGACAAAGGCAGTAACGCGGAACAACCGCTGATAACTGTTTAATTTTGACCTTTTCCCGTGGTAATCGTGTGCAGGGGAGGATGTTGAAAATATTGCAGAAAAGTGGCTATTGGCAGCTGCTCCTCACCAGAATTGTATAGTTCCATCGGCCAGTAAAGATTCAATCCCGTCCCGTGGTCCCTATTTTCCGTTTCTTCATCAGTTGCAAACATTTATTTTAGATGACAGAAGTAGCCTATGCTGTTCATTATTTCAGAGAGCGTGCCGAATGCATTCCCGCCGATACTAATTCTACGCCTGGTTTACCTCTCGTAATTTTGTTAGGCAATGACAACTCGACCAGTATGGTTGTGTTCACCCACGTCTTCTACTGTTTTATATCAGCATGCTATTCTTCGTTAGATCTATGCAGTTAAAAACACCACGTAACCATTCCCAATAATAAACAATAAAGCCAATTTTAAGAATTACCATCTGCAACCATTTTGATTTGCAACCATAAAGCTTTCCAAACATTTCCAACAATAACGCTTTCAATTTGGGTCATTGCATCTCCGAGGAGCTGGGAGGCCGGGGTTGGGAGATGTCACCTTAACGCCCTACCCCCGCGGTCACGCCGCAGGAAACCAATGCCTTCAGGGCTGTTTGCGGTGCAGTCAAGCCGCTTTCGGATGAACGTCCATGCAAGATATATTATGAGCAGACTGCAGTGTGAAATCAATGCCTTATATTAATCTCTCAATGTAACACATGATTTTTTATTGGTAGATCTCAGCTATACGTTAGCCTACCGAGTAAAACAATATATGACTTGAAGCATAACAAGTTTATAGGGCAAAATAAAAAAATTAAACGCTTGAAAACGGGTATTGCTGCCCCATACCGTATGATGCATTACTATGTATGCTGTTACAAATTGAAAATGGGGAGAAATATGATTGACGGGGTTTGTTTACATGATTTTAAACAATACAAGATCCGTTAGTAAATGTGAGGAGTGCGTGAGCATCTCATCCCTTTCCCTAGGAAACTTATGGCTCGGCTCGATGCGCCGGTCTTGCTCCAGCTTAAGAAACCTGCAATGCTGCATTTCTTCCATGCACCTCACACACCGTACCAAACGTGTATTGCGGTCTAACCATTTAAGTGGTAACGTCTTTTTGCTTTAGGAGCGGCATTAGCTGCATGTCGCTGCTGTTGTTGTCCACGGTATCGCCATTTCGATGCCGTGATTGTAGTGTATCCTATTTTGTCGCGTACTCGGTCCCGCACTCGCGGCACACTCCATGTTACAACGCATGCATGCACTGATGGGACATGTCGAGAACCTGGAAGATGGGTGTGTCGGGAAGAGGGAGACGGAACAGGAAAGCAAATTGTACATTCCATCTTTTATATAGTCCAGTGGTTGTTATATAGGTGTAATGGTTAGATGCAAGAAAAGGTAAGTGGTTTAGATACTGATAACGCAGTATTGCGACTCTAAGATCACCAAAACCTTGTGTGCCCATGCGATACCCATCCTACGTGAACCAAATGAAACGAAAAAAATCACTGGCGGTTTTGCAGCGCCAACCTTGTAATAAGTTGAAGTTGAAGCTGAAGTTCTTTATTTCAGCCATGTACAATGGCTGAGCAAGCAGGAAGAAAGTCCGCTGTACTCGCTGCTTGACGGAGCTCCCACCCCCACGACACAATCAGCAGGGACGAGGGAGGAAAAAAATACGAAATACAAAAATACAAGCTATCAAGAAGCAACGACGCACACAACAAAAAGGAGGGCAAACTGTAGGCACAATAAAATATTTGCTGATACCAATTGCATCAAATTGGTGCGTTCATGCCGTATTGTAAAATCAAAAACATATTCTGGAGGGTACTGTAAGACGTAGAGCGAATGGATAAGTGGCCGTAATCATATTTGTTTAGCGCTACAGCCAAGGTGTAGGATAGAGTCTGGAGTCCGCAATTTGAGCGAGCAGATTTTTTATGCTAGTGTTCATGGTGCCGCGTGTCATGGAAAGTGAAAACTTCTCGTGGAAGCTAGCACTGGCAGACAAAACTGTAACGTTCTTTTGTATTTCAGCTTTGTATAGTTGGTTGTTATGTAAACGAACGTTCGTATATGTAATATGAACATTCGTTTTGTACCAAGCTGGCCTTTGTATTGTACCAAGTTAAAAATTGCTAGGTTTTTGTTCGACCTGTACCTAGTTAAGTGCTTTGCAGGCTCCACGTCTTGTGAGAATAGACGTGTGCAAAGCGTGCAAACGCAAGGCATGTGCCTAAGCGAAAATTTCCTTACAGATACAGGGTACGCTGCATTCGGTGAGTCTCCCTCGTGGATATGTGTCATGTGTGCTGTCATGGGTCCGGAGAGACGAATCGCTTGCTTACACATTTTAGACGACAATGCCGATGGACTTTATTTATTTCACACCCATGCAAGCGTGCACTCCATCGCACTAGACGAGTCGCCGTCGTCTGTAGCCGCGCGAGCAGCACAGACACTACGTGCAACCCTTTGCACATAGAGCACAACCACCCGGCGTTGCATGGACGCCAAGTCATAGGCTTCCCAACCGCCAGGACTCAGGTTACACGCTGGCCCTGGTAAACTTTTTTGAAGCGACCGCAATTTTGCGCAATATTTGTCAAGGTCATTCATCGTGTCGCAACTATCTTGAGCCCACCACAGCGGATGTGTGGCAGATGTCAGGTCCCCCTACCTGATTCGCTGCGGAGAGGCGTCGCAGCTTGGCTCACTCGGAGTCTCGCCGCTGTGGTACCACGTGACCTGGCGAGGGTTTTACGGATGCTTTGGCGGAGTTTACTCTCTAAGTGTCCCCATGGGTGGCGCGCCTCCTGCGGGGTCTGTGCGAGCTAAAACACGCTGAAATAAGTCATATAGTAGAAATAATGAGATACAACAGGCTTGCACTGAAACCTAAGTTTAATCAAACACTGTTTCATAGTCTTCTACAACCCAATGCAAGTAGACGTTTCACACCTGATAATTAGGTTTACGACTGTTAGACCTGATCCGAGCTAAGAAGAGCCTTTATACAAACAAAAGAAATACATAAATGAAACACGCCTTCAGAGACCGATATAAAAATTTCGTGGATTAGAGTAAATTAAAATTTAAACCACACAGCTTTTGCTAACTATGAGGTGGAAGTACAACTATGAAGACGCATTTTTAAAATTAGCTTTTGCTCTTTGGAAAGTATAACCAATTTTTTATTAAAAAAAAGGTTTGCATTCAATATTGCTCTCAGTGGTAAAGATTTTTGAAATTAGTTCAAACTATGCAATCTCATTTTTATTTGAGATACAATTCTCTATTCCTAAATCTCCAAAGGATTGGGCTAAAAATTGATTCACCCTTTCTTAACTACATAGCACATGTGTTCCCAGACCGGGGAATCGACAGTGGGCAATTTTCACAAATTCCCTTAAAGGGGCCATTCCGACAAAACACAAGTTTGGTTCATTCAAAAGATTGCCTCATTAAAATCATACTGACCCCACTTTTAAAGTAAACTTCGCTCAAATGAGAGACATAATTAAGAAAAAAGTGAATGACCATGCGAACCACTAGCTCATTTCCCGCGACAGAATCTATGATGCCATATGTGACAGCTCTGCGATTTGCTGAAGACGGCAAAGGCAAACGCCAAATTAGAAATGGCTATAAGTTTGCTGAACAAGTTATTGCGCTTACATTTAGGGCATATTATTTTTATAGCTGTAGGAATGGTGGGGTAAACAGTGGAAGTTACTAAAGTACGCGTTAACATGGAAGTACCGACACTTACTGCTGTTGGTACTGCTCGCACTATACTGTTTTAGCTGCACAGAACTGCGGTGCTTTGGGGTTGTCTCAAACGACACGGGCCGATTGCCGTACGTGACGGTGTGTTACAGGGCCGTATCTGTCGAGCGAACACCGTGTTTCACGAAACAATTTTCTACCTTAACATAAACAAGCCAGGTACAAATACGCTCAAAAACAAAGACAGAAAATGGCCCACCAGGGTATGGTGGAGCCATCTGGGTTGACTAATGGTAAACAAGGCTCCCCAGCACTTATGACAACATTGCAGATGTTACTAAAACACACGATTTGGGGTGAAAATCAAAGTTTAAATTACAATTGATTATTTGACAGGGAACAAAGCATCGTTTGCTTTTGGACAAGTGCTGTGGGCATGACAAAACAAGAAATCTTTCGAATAAAACAAAATCGTATTTTGTCTGCATAGCCCCTTTAAGCCGTTTCTTCTGTATCTAGCTTAGTGGAAATCCTTACGCAATGCCAGGATATATCCATGGGAGTCCAATTAAAAGCCCTGTAGCACTATTCATTGTGTTCTGAATTCGGAAACACGTGGCTTGCGCTCAATATGCAGGCTGCCCCTACAAAAATAGAACGTTGAAGTTCATCCTGGAACCCGAAATGTCTGACGTCAGAGATCCAAATCGAACCAGTATTCCCCTGTTGCCTTCGTTTCCTGCTTGCTGCTCCCTTAACATTAAAGGACGAAGCGTTCAGGGCCAATATATAGTCCAATCCAGGACCAAGTACAGGAAGAACGTGATGCGAGAAACAGCCAAACGGTCTCTTTGAAGGGGTATCTGTCTTGGCCATGCCTAGGGACGCAGTCAATGTTTTTCTTCCTGTGCTTGCTGCCGCACCGGACATGAAAGCTGTTCTCTGACAGAACGAGTAGTGGGCCTGCTGTGACGCCGCGCTTTCGACGTTGCTGTAGTCTGTATCTTTTTAATTCGTAGCATTCTTTGCCGAGGTACCCCCACAGCCAGGACCGTGCAACACCGTGCATTTCCACAAAAGTGCAGCTATCGCAGAAGTTTCACCTGTAATCGTTTTACTCCATAAATGGAGATAACTGGTCGCACAAAATTTTCAGAAAGTAAAAAAATAGGAAAAAGATAACATAATGACGGAAACTGGCGAACCATGTAACGCCGTGAATTTCCACAATAAGGCAGTTTTCGGAAATGTTCCAAATGTAATCGTTGTAATACCTTAAAGAGATATAATCGGTCCGACGAAATTTTGAAAAACTAAAAAATAAGGAAAATATAAAATTACGGAAAACGGCGAAATGTATAACGCATGCCATTTCCACAATAATGCAGATTTTGCAAAACATTCGCCCATAATCGTTATAACAGCGTAAATGGAGATACATGGCCCAAACGAAAGTTTCAAATAATTAAAAAAATAAGAAAAACAAAAATATTTACGACAACTGGCGAATCGTGTACCGGCCTGCATTTCCGCAATAGTGCAGATTTCTCAAAAGTTCCGAATGTAATCGGTAAAATAACGTAAATGGAGATAATTGGTCAGACAAAATTTTGAAAAACTAGAAAATAAAAAAAATATTAAAAATTACGGAAATGGCAAAATGTATAACGCATGGCATTTCGACCTTAAAGCAGATTTCGCTTAAGTTCCACCAGTAATCTTAATAATAGTATTAACGGAGATGATTGGTCGAACGAAATTTTGAGAAACCAGAAAACCAGAAAAACGAAATTTTGAAAAACGCCGCTCACGGTAACGGAGATAAAGTGAGATAGAGGAAATTGTGAGATAGAAGAAATCTACTGCCCATGCACTATTTCTGTGCACCTAAAATACCTCGATGGGGAAAATCTGTAACTCGCGTATGGGGTATGCTCTCAGTGCGCTGCGAGATTTACATAAGGACAATTATTTTTGGGCAGCGATGCAAGCGGGGAGAGGGTAGAACTATTGGCAACCGATCTTCAGTTAATCGTCCATGAGTGACACACTGGCTGCGCCCGGAATGTGGAAAAGATGGCGTTACTGTTTCCCGAGCTAGCTACGACGTTGTCTTTAAAAACTTCCCACAAATGCTGGGTCGCTTTACTCTCCCATACGATACTTGAATTTGGTGCTCTCGTTATTAACACGAAGCTTTCTTGGTATCACTGATGGCGGTGCCATACCCAAAGCACACGGCAGGAATGCCAACATTACATAATGGGAGGGGACATGACAATGATTTTCATGATACAAGAAAAAAAAAACACTTCCCATGGTTGGAATCGAACGTGTGCCCTTCTCGTCATGGATCCAAGGTCGACCGGATTGAGCTATTCCGCACCCCCGAGTGTGTTTTGTTCAACTCAACACCCACACAATACACCGTTAGCGCATTCTCTCTTCAAATAAAGTTCAAATCCCTTCCCTCTAACGACGACGATGGTCTAACGACGATGATGGGTGGGGCCCCCAAAGCTTTCTCTTGGCAGATTCGTTTCCTGTCCTGTCGTCTAAGTTTAAACGTTTTAGCGCAGAAAGATCAGTGACGTATTTCGCTGCGACGTGCGAAGTAAACTGGAATTACTCTACTGCTAAGAAATGAAGAAAGGCTGTATTGGGCGCCGTTTGCGGGGCGGCTTACAGACATGTGCAGGAGATTTTTAGTTAAATGAAGGTTTGTAAAGTTTTTTTCTTTGCATGTGGAGGAACTCAGCTCGATTTTAAGCATTACTTTCAAATATCATGGGTCCCGACCATAGAAAAATACCATAGAGCGACACGTTCCCTCGCCATACTTATTAGTTGTAGCAAGGCTCATACATTGCTATAGTTTTCTGACGGCATTTGAGGTAAGCTTGACTGCATCAAACAAAAATCAGCCTTCTCGAGCTCATGTCACCGTGATAAATACGGGGCTAGTCTACGAGCGAAGAGAATGGTGTAAGGAGGCCGAAACGGTGTGTCCTACCATGGATCTCCAAACATACAGTAGTGGCGTGTCCTTCGTGCTTTTACGAGGCAGTCTCAGGATGATGCGCCGTACGTATCAGAGGCGCCAGGTGTTTGCGAACGACATGAACATGATTACATATCTTCATCCATGCATCAAGGGGTTTGAATCTTATATTCGGACACAACTTTTTCCACATAAACATTTATCGTTGAACGAGCTTTTCATGCGAGCCATGAGTCATGACTGCTGGGGTATGGCCACCGCTCCACGATGGTGTCCTATGCAAAGGGAGGCAATCAGGGCGACCAGCCCCTTCACCGGTAGAATTTCACAATCTTTTTGACGACAGAGCCCACCAAATAAAGTTTTCCTTGTTACGTTTTCATCGGCCGAAAACAACTGTGCGCACATGCAGGGAACCAGTAAGGAAATTTTTATAAGCTGAAAGCAGAAACCATATCCAGGACCGTCCCCGCATGAATATCCGCAATAACAAGAAGTCTATCTTTAAATAAAACGCCATTGTGTTTCTCTTTCTTCTATTTTTTCGCACCATAATGGCTGCAGAGTGTGACTGGAGGCAGCCGTTATCAAATAGGGTGATAGACCTAAATAAGCTCGAAATCTCGCCCTCTTACATACGGTTCCATAAATTTCAGATTATATTTACAAATTCGGCAAAGTTTCTTAAAGTTGTTTGACCGTTTATCTCTAATATTGCTGCAAAGCTCTAGTGTGTTTCATTTGCTATACGGGGGTTCAGCAGGAGCTAGGTTTGTTTATTCAAGCGCGGTTACCTTCACTGGATACGTTCTCAATGAGAAAACTGAAATACGTTACCCGCGACCCTCTTGCTTCCCCTTCCCTTCAACCAGCATTTTTCTTTAAGAATGATAACTTTTTTCTTCTTGTCACCATACGCACATAAATCACGAATAATACCAAAGCTTGTAAACGCCTCTGGAGATCAAAACGCCATCATTCGTTTTCGTTGCAACTATGTATAAGTTTTCCCTCGGGCACCGACGTTGCTTCGTGAATTCCTAAGCCGCCCCACTCCGCCCTCAGCGCAGAGTCCACGGCTCCTGCCCCAGTTCCAGTTCTTTGTCGGCCCCGCAGCCGGACTCCCGGTTCCTCCTTGTGAACGCCTTCCCGGATACACGAACCACCACTCAGTATTCGTTCATTATAAACGACGAATACAAAAGGGAAGATGTTGCCCGCCTTAATAGCATGCAGTGTATCTGCTTACGCACGGCCACACGCAGACCATTACTCGCGGGTGCTGAAACCTTGCTCTCCACGTCAAAGAAAGGGGCTCCCACGACGCATTTTTAAAGCGTAGGAGCCGAAATCGTTCGAGTCGACCGTTCTTTTCTTCAGCCGCACGCCTTTGGTATCATCCATTTAAATATTCCCACAGGAAAAGCAACTCGGATGAGGGCATAATATAGGATGGAAGGGGTATCGCCGGGGATCCGGAGCGAGGAACACAAAAGATTCCTGCGAAATAAGAGCAGCGGGGCGCTGTTAAAACAGCCTGCAGTACTCAACCATGTTAACTGGAGGTTTTCCCGTGCTGCTGCCTTGCGAATAATTTCAGGCTTCTGTCGCCCTCTATTAGTTATAGGCAGTTTTTGTATAACCGTTGCTTGCCTTTCCGCATCCGCTCATTTAAATATTCTACACCAAAAGACTGCTTGCCCATCCGTAAACCTGCACGTGCCTGGTGCCCGATTATGTGTGTTTTGGTTGTATGAGTACGCATCTAAGGATTACCGTTGCGAATGGTATAAGGGACACTGGAACACGGGGCATATTTTTTCGAATGACATCAAAAGCGCCAAATTGATGGTGGTTACCAGGGCATGTCTGTAAAAAAATAGCATATCGCTGTCGTGTTCTCCACTGCTCCCTAGAGGAAGGGATGTGCAAAGTCAACTAGAATGTTCACCAGATCCTCTCTGGCAGCAAATTCCGCTTTCAATTATCCGGTCTCTCGACAAGGTCCCCGCTTAATTGGGAGGGCTTGCAGCACCTTTCCTCCCTGACGTAGAGTGGTCCCCTGGACACCGTCATCACTTTAACACGAGTGCTCTTTCGTTAAAAACAACCAACACGACGCGCATTTTTGATTGACGGATAATCATGCATTCTCATTATATTTTCGCACAAATACATCCAGGATTTATACTGTGATAAAGACAGGTTGCATGTATCAAATATTGCATTTACGCTTGTGAAAAAGACAGTTCGGTAACGGCCTTTGAACCCTATCCACTGGTATCCCAAGTGACCGCTCATGTCCTTGGGAAACCATAGGGCTGACATAAGCTGAACGCTGCTTGAAGAAACGGGCACAAAACATGTAGGATAAACGGGGGGCACGGACAAATACTGTTGGTGGGTCCAAAAATGAAGTGACTCATATTTTCGGGCACATAAGTACATCGTCTCCAATTTATCAAAACTACTGGACGCTTCATTCGAATGCACAATTAAGCTCTCAAAAAATAACCTCAATTCAAGTGCGGCGGCCCGAACCACGAAAATATTTGCAGAAACTATACCCGCTTTCGTATCTTGTTCGTCTTCAAACTCATAGGGTCTGAGAATATCATGTTCTCGCAACACCGAACGAATGACGGGGTCGTTGCACTGGCTCGATGGCCGTCAGTGAATCTCCTTTGGAAATGCGGCAATCTAATAGCGTTCGTTCTGCGTAGGCATGGGCATCATTTCCAAGGGATCTAATTCATTGAAAGCGGAGAACTCAGGAAAAGGCGACTCGGATTCCACTCAACTCGCAATAACGTGAAATGTGGGCGTGCGAGTGAAAGAAAGTGCGTTATCCTTCATCGTCTGATCGAATGGGATCTCGTTCCCAAACAGTAAAAACTCTTCGTGCCCGGAAGGGTGCATGGAAGATGCGAATTCAGCAAGCACAGCTAAAGAAAACCTTTTGGTCGCCGACCCTCTTTTTTTATTGCAAACGCTATCTTGTTACAAGTATGCACGTGATTGTTAGCGAAAAGATTATGCGAGCGACATGCAACTTATAAATATTTATGCATATTATCTGCCTACCCGTGGCGTAAGCAGAACGTTCGTTCGGATCTTTTTAAAGAACCGCTGTCACATTTCCAAACCTGTTGCCTTACGAGAAAGGTTTCCATCGGCTAGAAGGTTTTCTAACCTCAGGTTCTCGTGAGTTTGTTCTTTTTTGCTCCAAAAAAGAAAAAAAAAAACACTGGCGCTCTGCTAACTGTTCCTACGAGCGAGCTGTTTACAGAGTTCAACAATTCGTTTTGGCATAAATATCTGCTGGTTAGGTCGAGGTCGTTACGGTTACTGTTGTAAGCACGTTTATTTAAGAGCACAGCACAAAGAGCTGTTTGAATTAAAAAGGGCTTGTTAATAAAAAGAACCTTAGAACATTTACGTTGCTGGTGGATATTTATGTGTTATGCCTACACGAAGCCCTCGCGATTCTTTTGAGGCTGGCATTTTGGCCACACTACGTCCCAAATCCCGAATCGCTGAGATTGGGGGGCCAAACGTGGTACGGCGACGCTTATTTTGGAGCGCTGATTTTCGAAATTGCGCTGCTGGGACTTTGTGCCCTTTGTCGGCGAGCACCCCGGGAGTGATGACAGGATGCACGCATCATGAGACAACTTTTGTTGTGGAGTTACGAGTCCGGAATTGGAATGACTTCGAAATCATTACAAATTTTCTCGGCCCCGGAATGAAATGGGAATGGAATGGCTACAACGCTTGAAGGAATGAAATAGGAATTGTTTCCTAAATAACATGGGAATAAAATTAAAAATGCGTGTGTCCAAAAAAGAGCACTTTTTTGTTTACGCGCTCGTTTTTTGTCAAAATATGCAAACATACGCAAAAGAACCATCCAGCCCAAATTCAAGCATTACTAAGCCACATCCTGGAATTTAACAATAAAGGAGTACAGTCGAGCCCGCTTATAATGAGCACATCAGGAAAGTGAAATCATTTTCATATATCCGCTTTTCCCTATATCTGGACACAAAATCTATGTATACGAATGGTAACGGAGAATGAAGATGTGCTCGTTATTGCCGCTATTTCGTTATAACAGGGTTCTCTGTAAGTGGGCTGTACTGTATTTTTAAAATAGCCTCGCTGATTACCAGCACGGTAGAGTTGTAAGCGATGCGGCTACTACAATACTGTCCGATGTTCGTCTCGATTCTTCGCGTAACCGCAGGTCTATGCCGTTGGTATCTGTCGTGCGGAGATCTCCATCCGCTTCCTCTCCCACCTGATTATTTTTTTTTTTGCCTAGGCCACGCCTACGCGCCGGCGCTGCCAGCACCTACTGCCTCCCCACACTTCCCTTTATATATCTTGTGTCGCTATCGGTGACTCGGACCCACAATCGAAAAAGCGCCTGTTCACTGCAAGCTTTCGCAGACGAGCTTCCGCGCTGTCTCGCCTCGTAACACCCTCCCCCCTCCAGCCCTCTACAATACTGCCCCTCTTCCTAGACACACAGGCGTTTTTTCCTGAAACTGCCCACAAAGGTGTACAGCTCAGCGCAACATGCAGTCGTACACGATGAATTCTGCGCCCTCTCCCTACATACAGACAGAATAAAATAGAAAGCGTTGGCGGTATTATTTCGGGTATCCGCTCAAAGCAGGAGAGCCCCCGTAAAGGTAACTGCGGCTGCTGCCGTGTCCGCTGCGGCACTTCCCCGAGCCATGACGCCACGGTTCGTGCCGAAGAAAAACACGGGTTCACTTGGATCGAGGGAGCTTGTGCAAAGTGAGCGAATGGTTCGTTTAGCTAATGAACTCGCCCCAGCTAGTAAGCTCTCCGTCGAATGAGCAGTCGCCACAGCAACCAATAAAACTTTAATAATTGAATTATATTATATTACTTGAACGAAAAGGCCACACGGCCGTAGTTGGGAAAGGGAAAGAAGAGAAGGAAAGGAGAAGGTGGTGATTAGTCAGTCATGATTACGGCTTGTTGAGGATGATGCGCTATAGCTTGCGAGTGGGACGTGTTCACCCCGGCTGTAGAAATATTCTTTAGGAAAATCATACTAGGGCAATTCATGGTTTAGGGCCATTCGTACTAGAGCAAATTGTCGAAATAACGATTAGGCGCAGCGACCAATACGTTAAAAAACTGTGGTTGATAACTCTGTCATAGGAATCAGTAAAGCTCGAAAGTGAAATGTACAGCGAAATCAGCAGCTGAGCATAGTTTGCGGGTCGGCGGCTGTCTTGTGGGTGTGCTTGGAGAGCGACGTCCTGCTGGCGGGTCGCTTCGGCCAAAGGTGCACTGGCGTTATTTCTGTCATGGATATGACGTCAGTGAAATCTTGGCGTACCGCGCCATAAAACACTTTCGTGTTAAAAGATAAAACCCGACAACGAACAACCTTAGCATAACGTACTCTTTAGTTCTAAAGGTTGCTTTAGTACTAAAGGGGTGCACCCTTTACAGGCCACTTGCTTCGTTGTATTGGCGTCACTTCTATGACGGATATGACGTTAGCGAAACCTCGGTGTATCCGGGAAGAAAACACATTCGTGTTAAAAAAAAACTGTGAACTGGGCTAGTTGGTATTGCTTCATTGTACTATAGCACGAAAGAGTAGGCTGTACTGAAGGCAGAACACGGGCACAGGGCAGACTAAAACACAATTTGATTAAAAACGCAAGCAATCTATGATACAATGCAAATACCTGGTGCCTTCGCAGCACGAAATCGTCGTGGGTTTTATTGAACGTAAAAATTGACGCGAAAAACGTTCTTCATGCTTCGACGCAGGTATACCTCACCAGGCAGTCTTCTTTTTCTTATCCAAAATCAAGAAGAGCTATCTCGGTGCAATCGAGTATATTTCCACGTAGCCAAGGACGACGCAGGATTCTTCTAGGGCGAAGTTTACCGGAGCAGACTTCTACTCCGCACAGATTCTCTCAGTTCTTTTCGAATCCGGCGAATCGAATGCCGCGGCACTTCCTCTGAGCGCATTTATTAGTAGCGCTCTCGTTAAAAGAACACGCGCTGTGTCAATCGGTCACAGCCAGACGCTGGTAGCATAACATAAGAAACAAAAGGCAAGGTTCGCGGCCTTGTTGTCACTAAACGAAGAGCGAAACACCTTTTTCGAGAAATAACGTTTGTGGGAGCTATCTTGCGCCCCTGAGTAAACTAGAATAAAACAGAAACGTCAACAACGTGACTCCACATGAGAGCATCGGTGAATAAAATGCCGCGCCTTTCACTTTTGTTTCTGTAAGCGTCAAGTTATATCAACACCATTGTAGATCAAACAAGAGCTGTCTATCATAATGAGCGCAAAAATACACCCTTTCTCTATCAAACAAGATTCTGCGGTATTTGAAAGGGCCATGAAACACAGCATCGCTTCAACCGCAAGGTAAGATGATTGGTGAGGCCACCCTTTGGTAACCAAGCAAATCATAAGGCATGATTCGCGGCAATTATTTCCAAATTATTTACTAG
The DNA here is from genome assembly GCA_013339765.2 of Haemaphysalis longicornis. NCBI lineage: Eukaryota > Metazoa > Arthropoda > Arachnida > Ixodida > Ixodidae > Haemaphysalis > Haemaphysalis longicornis. The sequence goes on from CM023451.1 coordinate 64,427,136, forward strand.
AGACGAACGTTCTTTATCATTGAGTGTTTTGCTCAAGCGCTATGTCGCAGTCCTTCAATAGTGTTCTGGTCACGAAACTTCTGCTGCCCTGGGAGAGCTTGATGTGAGGCCAAGACCGGCCGCTATGCGGCGCAGGCTGTCGTAAGGGGAATTTCCTCCCGGCGGGCGCGGCACAGCAGTGTTAGGGGCGGCAGCTTGAAGGCACTGTGCGGAGGCTGCAGTGGCTCTCAAACAGTTGACTTGGGCGTTATTGACAAATACATATGCCAGAACTACACATGTCTACAGCGATGGTTCTGTGGCTGAGTACAGGTCTTCCGCGGCTGTGGTGATTCCAAGCCTAGGAGTAACCCGACTGTTCACACTGGACCACACCACCACCTCTACTGCTACAGAACTGGTAACCATTCGGGAGGCAATTCGTTTAGTCTTTTGTGAACCTCCTCAACCCTGGACCCTGTTCTGTCACGCCAAACCAGTGCTCCAAAACCTCAATGGTGTCATTAGGCAAGGACCTTATTACGCACTTGCTGTAGAGGTGATGGAGCTGTGATCTTTTGCGGTGCAGGAATGCCATGTTTTGACAATTCAGTGGGTTCCAAGGTACCGTGGGTCGGCCGGCTCTAATGGGCTGACGCAGAGTCAAGAAAGGCTTCAGCAGGATTACCAGTAGCGCGCCTTTTCTTCGCAAGACCGGACATGGCCGCTCTTCTCACCGCTATTCTCCGCGATGCCTCGACAAATTACTGGGCCCACATTAACAACCGCCACAGAGGGCTCTATCGACGGTTCCCTGATTGCACGTTCCGTATGTCCCCAGGGACTCAGCGAAGGTACTCGTCGCTTGATCCGTCGACTGCGGCTTGGCGTAGCATATACGTATCGCTACCAACACTTCCTCGCTTGTTCGAATGACCATGATAGTGAATTTTGTCACACACCGGACACTATTGCACAAGCATTGTGCAACTGACCCTGCTACGTGCATCACTGTGGAAAGTTAGCCAAGGCTTTGGCCCGGTTAGAGAATCGGGAAATGTCTCAGCTATCGTGATATAGGGGCGCACAGTGCCCACCTGTGAGCGCGCGTGGAACACCGGTAGGGACGTCAGCCCCGATGCGTCATGTGCCCCGTACGTGCGTGTGCGATGAAGGGTGAGCCGCAACAAACATGTGTAGTGCTCATAAAACCGGAACATGCGCACAACCAACCAAGTGGCTTAAAAGCGGTGCTCACGAGAGAAGCAGGGGGAGTTCGACGACAGCCCAGCTGCAGTGGATCGCTGGGATGGGAGCGGAAAGAGGCCATGAACTGCAACCACGACCCTTGGCCATTCAAGACTAAGCAGCGCATCTGGTGGGCGGGGACGGTGCGGCTTAGGACATTGGACTCGGAAACATTTGTGCATATTGGAAAAGCGCTGTTTTATTTTTTGCAGAGTGGAGGCAGTTCCGTCCACATTTAAAACCCCTCAATCTCGAATTCTAATGCTCACCATTCCATATTGAAGGGTTTTGAAAAGTTTTCCCTATATAAATTTCTCGTCCAAGAATTCTGTTAAGGGGACACTGTAACACTTCAGATAACCTCGTTTAGTCTTTCCTGCGCGTCTGGGAGCTGCGCAGAGCTATAGGTATTGGGGGCACGGAGGGGCACCGCCTGATTTGCTCGTCATAGCAGATACGCCTTCCGTTTCTGATTTGTTTTTGTTGCTTTCTTGGTTAAAGGGGCGGGCCATCGAATGCATTCATTGCTGCTGGGGAAGAAAATCCGGCCAATAGCCGCAACGCCGGTGTAATGAGCAATTCCAACGGTACAAGAAGCGCCAAGACCGGGAAAGAGAGAAAATGTTTTTGAGCACGTTTATAAGGTATACAGTTGGCGTAGAGCAGTAATTTTAGGCTGAGGTACATTGCCATCCCCAAATAAAAGTACTTGATGTGTTGGTTGACTACGTTCTGCAAGCATTTAAGGCTTTCAGAAGAAGTTGAAAGGAACTGCTTCAGGTTCCTTTTAAATATTGGACTGGCGGCTGACTTGAGGGACGGACGGACGGACGGACGGACGGACGGACGGACGGACGGACAGACGACAGACAGACAGACAGACAGACAGACAGACAGACAGACAGACAGACAGACAGACAGACAGACAGACAGACAAAATTTGTCGGGGTTAAGTTGCCCAAGAGTTACTATCATCCATAAATGTCCTCGCGCACTGCCCCATAAGCCCTGTCGTTGCCTGCTAATGCTCTGCATATCCGCTGACCTACCTAGTCGACGCAAATTCTACGTGAAATCTTGGTCTTCGTGCTGGATCTTGCTGTCCGTATGGTAGTTCAGACAGCATTCAGGCCTGTGCTGCGCCTGTTTGTGTAAATGGGGAGGACTATAGATGGTATAATGAAACAAAAAACTCTTAAATATCGCTTTTTGTAATCATATATTTCTGCTGGCCAGACAGACACAAAAAAAAATTTATTTACTGGTGATATTAATAACAACTTTAATACATCCATCCTATCTTGGGCAGCTAGTTGCGTACGAATGGGCGGGCATACGCACTTTGAAAACACACCTATGCGCCCATATTCACTAGAAAAAACAAAAATTCAAAGTAGCCCTGAAAACCGTACTCAATAAATGCTGCCCGCCCCCAATGAGTTACAAAAAGAAATCAATGACCTTCCCACCCGTGGTAGAAGGAATGTACCAGCGAAGGCTTTGTCGCCTTCCAAAGAGTATACAGAAACGAAACACGGTTTGTTTTCTCATTTGCCGGACATGAACATACTTTCTATGGTCAAGTGTATGAATGAAACTTGAAAGGAATATTTTATCCCAGTGGAAAAACGCGTGCTGCCCGTTTTCCTAGTTTCTCGTAGCCATCTTACCGCCTGTGTAACACACCAACACAGACCGCTGCATCTCGGAGTGCAGCCCTCGGGCCACATCGAACCGTGGGACGACTGAACAAGTTGAAATTCTCACCAGCACTGCGGGCATGTCATAGTTGAGCACAAGAAGACTTGCTAAGCGCGCATGCCCCCTCCCTGATCCTCCCACTGCCTTGCACGAATAACCAACCACCGAGCACTTACGCGTCCATAGACGTATGACACCGTACAAAATGTCACCCGGAAAGCCCTTCAACCTAGACGGCAAGAACATCGTCCAAAACGTCACACAAGAAGTCCTTCAAGAAGGAAAGAAGGAAAACACAAAGCACCAGCTCTTAGGTACGAAAAGTTTTCGGTTCTACGACGATTTGTCCCCTCACGCTTTGTGTAAAAATACCTCAGCTAACGTTCCATAAAAGGTTCCTTGTCACGTTGTCGGGTTTCAAGCGCGAAAATAAAATGGACTGTTCATTTTTTAGTCGCGACTGCCATGTTGTACAGAGATGGAACAACGTCCCTTTACAGCGTTTACATTCTGCACCCGCGAAGCGAGCAGGACACCGGGTCAAGTGCTGCCTACGAAGGCTGTCTCGAGAGACTCCCATGCACTCGCCTGCCAAGAGCGCCGTTAATTAATGGTCCTCCCACGTCCAGGTCGCGTCGCGCCCTAATTGCGTTGCTTGCTTAATGCTGACCGATGGATGGACAGTGGGAGCTCCCGCTGCACATTGCGTGGGAGTGAGAAAGGGGACCGAATAGTCTACGGGTGGCTCGCAGCAAGTCGGGAAACCAGCTGATTTATGGCAGCACTGTTTGGAAAGTATAGACTGCTGGCATCGACAAGGGAAAGATATGCGATATGCGAGGAAGCACGGAATAGGGCGGAGGGGGAGAAACATTCGTCTTATCTCCCTTTGTATGCCCGAAAGGAGGTAGGTAGGCAGCCTTCACTGTATAAGTCAGGCTTATTCGACTGGCTCCGCTGTCTAATGATCCAAGTACAAGTAGAGTGCAAGGTAATGCACTCTGTTGCGATGCTGTAAAGGTTCCACACGCAGTTAAGATAAAATCCTAAAGTTACCTATAATGCATTCCGTTTTAAATACGGCCATATATATAATGAGCATTTGTTCTGTCATTTGCGCTATCATTTTTTGCCAAACCAGCCTTTGTTTGTCTGGTCATTTGTCTCACTGATCCTCTGTTTAGCCCACTTTCAGTACATAATCCTTCTGGGAGAGCAGCTCCGCTAACCTCGTTTTTAGCGCTGTTCAAAAGTTCATCGCTACGCTTCATACACCCCAAAAGGCGAACCTTCAAGGTTATCAAAAAAATTGATGGTTGGGTGATTTGGACGCACACACACAAAGCAGCGCCCGTCTTGTGGATTCTTCTGCGCCCTTAGTCTGTTCGCGCTCTAACACTTTAACGTGAAGACTTCAAGGTTGGGTCATACACAGTCACGTCCTAAATTGCAAGTCGTATGCCTAAGGGGAGTGTTAGTGGTAGCGCTGGAGTCATGGAAGCGCTGCTTGGTGATGCACTGTAGCAGACGACGTGCCTCGAAAGCTCCTGTCTCCAGCGCTACATATTGGCTACCTTGGGTGTTGCCCAGAAAGACGTTTTCTTGCTCTCGGGGCATTCTCTCCCTCTATGACCTTGGTTGCAAGCTTTCATCTTCCAACAAACGCTTCAAGGCAAGGGGTTTCACCTTCAAGGCATGGGCACGTACGCTCGCACAGAAGAAGTAAAGCAAGGCATCAGGGCTGGTGTCTAGCCGTTAGCGAAAATCCCTGCAGTACTGTGACTGCGGAAGTGTCTGCTAATACTGAGAATTTGGAAATTTTTTTTTGGTTAACTATTACCAGCCCAATAGGGACAATGATAGGTGATAGACATATCTAGGAAAGATAAGGTATACTTACGGGATTTGAAGGCTCAAGCCAGGGGCACTGTTGGGATGGGTACAATTTATATACATCTTTAGACGTCAACCCCACAGCTACGCTATTTGGCTATCCCAGATCCATTTTTATCTATCCTAAGCCATGAAAATTCATCTTTATGCATCTTCATCCACCTTATTCTATCTAAATCCTCAATGTCCCTTTTGTTACCTCTCTGTCCCACTAGGATGCATTAGGTTGCGATAGGTGGATTGAAATTTTTATTTATTTATTTATTTATTTATTTATTTATTTATTTATTTATTTATTTATTTATTTATTTATTTTTTATTTATTTATATTAGCAATTCCTTCAGGGAAAGTGGCATTATAGAGAGAAGTGATTACATTCATCAGTAAAACGACAAAAAAGCAAAGGAAGAAATACATATCAAGCACCTTTACACAAATTTCCGCAAAACAACAACAGCAAAAAACGCCACAAGAAAGCATAACTGCACACAACAAAGCATGGTTTATATAATGTTGAGCATGTCATTTTTGAAAAGCGTGTCATTTACAATGGTTGCTGTTCGTGAGGGAAGGAGGCACCATTCTAATGACGTACGGGGATTAAAGGACTGAGAAAAAGCGTTCGTTTGGCTTGATGCTATGCCGACTTTGGGAGCGTGATCAAGGAGAATAGAAACGTAGAATAGAGGCAAAATGAGTTCTTCGAGACGGTGTTGGTGATGAAATATTTTTTGGAACAACGAAAGTTGAGAAATTTTACTTCGAACTGCTATGGAATAAAGGTTAAAGGTAGATTTTATTGGAGTTACGCTGGCGGTTCGGTTACAGTTAGACAGAAAAAAGTGCAGAATTTCTTGAACTGTTCTTAGTGAGTTGATGAGATTGTTAAAGGAAGAATCCCGAACAGCACAGGCGTATTCTTATTAAGGCCAAAAAAGCAGTTTGTACAACAGTAGTTTAAGGGATGATGGTGCCTCAGCAAAATTACGCGTCAGGTAACCGAGCAAGTGAGATCATTGTTAATAATATGTTCAATGTGAACGTTCCAGGTGAGGTTGCTTGTGATGTTAACACCGAGATATTTAAAACAAACAAACTCTAGGGAGAGAGAGAGAGAGAGAGAGAGAGAGAGAGAGAGAGAGAGAGAAAATAGTCTATAATGATACTGGTGAGGTTAGCCTGGCTAAGGCGCCTAGCTTGCAACACCAGATGTATAAAAATGAAATCGATGAAGTAATAATGATGATGATGATTATGATGACGATAATGCGCTCATAAGTAGAGTCCTGTATAGAGAGTATGATTCAGTCCTGCGTTTCGCAAGAAAGACAATCGAGCTTTTGTCGCACGAGATACTCGTTTAGAGTTAGACGAAGGGTGTAACACGTCACTAAGAGTTAGTGCTTTAGAAAGCAGAAGGCCCAAGGACACTAAATGGGACGTCCTAGCTGCTCTAAATGTCCTCGCCTATGCCACAAAGACTGCAGAAAGGGAATGCGGCGTGTTTCATCTTGAAGCGAAAGCAACTAGTGCAAGCGTTATTTAGGCGCACGCGACGAATAACCGCTTGGTCATGCTTGGACAGCCCAAGGCAGTAAGGCAGTAAACCGGTAATGTGTTTTTTTTCTAGGCACACACACAAACTTCCACTTACTAACATTGAGTTGCATGCGCCACTTCAAGCACCCAGCCGATCTCGAATTTAGGTCAGTTTGAAGGGTGGTGAGGTCATCGTCCCAAGTTATTTCCCGGAATATTATGCAACCGTCTGCAAACAAGTTCATGTTATATGAGAAGCAGGACGTTAAATCGTTGTTACATATTAGGAAAATCAGAAGGCCAAGAACAGAACGTTGTGGCACAAGGTATTGGACCAAGTTATAATGTTGGTTGTTAACCGAAACAAATTGGGAGCGATTAGTTAGGAAAATCCCATGTCATGTAAGAACTTTCGGTTCGATGTTAAACTGACGTAACTTGTATAGTACTAATTTATGGCGCACCTTGTCGAATGGTTTTGAAAAGTCTAAATACGTATATGCAATCATCGAAGAAACAGCGATCAAGTATGGTATGTAGTTTGTGCGTGAAAGATACCATATGTGTTTCACAAGAGTAACTTTGAAGTGACCCATGTTACTCATGTTACTCATGCTCATGCTACTCATGAGTAACATGAGACACCAACTATGTTTCACACGAGCAACTTATCAGCTTAATCTATCTTAATCCATCCTAATTTAACCTAATCTCTCTAAATGTATCTTATTATCTATATTTATTGTGTCATATTCAAGAACGCAGAAGGGACATGAACGGGACTTGAGAAGGAACAGGGCAGCGCAGACCAGCAGGCATTTATTGCATGAAAAAATATATGTAAAACTACGTTGCATTCAAGCGGAGGAAGAGGGGAGAAGGTAGAAACTCATCGACATTTTGAGCCACCACTGCAGTTCACGTATGACCACCAGGCAAATAACCAATTTATTTCTCTGTTAACAGCCCACAAGGGTAGCTGACTCACGTGTCTTTGCTGGCGGTCGTACGCACTTGTCTCCCGTCTATGTCTTGTTCACGTCACTTTTACGCTGTTCGAAGGATGTTGTACCATCATGTCCAAGCTTATACCTTAAAAATATTCCACTTTATAACCTTTAACTTAATCAGTATTTATTCAACTTAATCTGCCTTTATCCACCCTAATCTGCCTTTATTAATATTATCAATCACCCAGCAATAATCCCAGAATAATATATTTTATTTCACCTTATCACCTTAATTTATAATAAATAATCATAATCTACCGTAACCAATCGTAATCTACCATCTTGTATTTTATTTGACTTTATTTCTTCTTAATCCACCCACTCGCTTAAAAATCGTTTTCCCGGCGGACCGTCATGAGCGGTACGTGGAGGCCAGTGTAACGTCATTTTACTACATTACGCCAACCACCCCTCGCCCTACCACGAACCACTTTCTGGGCACCGCGGGCGCTGTACTCGGAGACCTGCAGAGCGTTACCCTGTGTAAGATAAAACCCAGCAGTGCCCCTCTTCAAAACAGCAGCAGCAGCAGCAGTAGTACCTCCCAGAATATCACGGAGAAAAGCCAAAACCAGCTACGCGTCAAAACTGAGGCTGGAAACCAAAGACAGTGGATGCTGCATTGCCTTTTGAAACGAAGCATTCGTTGTCTCGTTTATTTGTCCGCGAGCGCCGTAAACGCACTGTAGGTAAGGCAGCTTCCTTTGATGATGATGAGGATCGTGGATGAAGTGAAGAATAATTAAAACGTTTCCCGTGGTCGGAATCAAACCTGGGCCCCTCGCGTTGTGAACAGATCTTCCTTTGTTGCGCCGTTCCGACTTTTTTCTTTATCACCCAAAAGGAGAACACACAAAGAAAGAAAGGAGGAAAAGATCAGCCAGAGTGGTTTACTGTATCGAAAACCACTGCCACGCTTACAGCTGGCAGCTATTTGTGCACTTTCATGACGGAAAGTCCATGCTTCACTGACAACAACTCAACATCCCAACCTTGCTTAATGAGCACATTGTGTATTTTACAATCATTTGTAACAAAATAAGAGACATTGAGTGGGTATCTACGTCTGCATTCCTAACAGCCATTCGGTTTCCCGGCATTCTTTGCAGGGCCAGGATACGTACGGTACTGTTTCAGGCGTGACAGATACGTACTGAAGCCCACAGGATATGAGGGGGAGGTATTTTTTAAGAGTGCGTTGAAGGATATCCCGAATAAAGACGGCATCCAAAAAATCTAGGTAAACATGTTCTACAAATTATAGTTTCTTATACAGGAAGCAATCGGCAGCCCATGGCTGGTAAAAATCATGTTTTCGCATACGCGTTTTGGTTTGGCGCTTAAAAAAAGTTGCTCTTCGTGGTGGTGTTTTCGTGACTCGTTTTAGCACATTTTGACCTGGGCCACCACGAAAACCGGTCCTATACAGTGGCTCTGCAAACAAAGATTCAGTTCATTCTTAAGACAATTTCTTTAGGGTTACCCAAAACAGGAATTCGCGAGAAAACAAGCAGTCAAGAACCAGTATGCGCAGATGCCCTCATGGTGAAGATGTTACACTGATACGCGTTTTTAACTGTGGACACAACAAAATCAGGTGAATCATTGGCTAACCTTATCTCCAAAAACGTACGTTAAAAAAATGGGACGTATTTTCTTCCTCTTGAAAAGGAAAAGAAGAAAAACGCGATACAAGCTGAAGAATAAACTAATAGGGCAACGCTGCACCACCTCCTTCGAAACCTCTAAACAGATTTTTTCAACTCGCCCTCTCGAATTGGTACTGCCAAAAGAACGCTGCAAAAGTCCCGTTGAAATTTTGAACTTTAACCTGGAACAGAACAATGCCTGCACTACGTACCATAGCTTAGATAGAACGAAACTGCATTGCATTAATTGCCGTTGCTCAAGGGGAAATAAACATTTCTGTCCCTCCGTGTTTCCATTTGCTTCCGCAGCATCTCGTGTGCTCTCTCGTTTCAATCCGTTTTGTTTTCTCGGCAATGATCAAACGGGATTTGTAGATAACGCGTAGGCTTTGTTTATCAAGTCATTCTTTTGTAACTCTTTAAGCTACTGATCAATCAGTATGCAAAAGACCAACACTTTTTTAGTATTGGCAGGGCTCCCACTATTATCACAGAGATCACGCGCCTTGCTTAAAGCATAACTAGCTCTTTCCCCAAAAAATGACATCAGCCGCATACGCTCCACAATAGCTTCACTTTAACAAAACTAAATTCCAAGATGTCCTCCCTGATTACATCGATTTTATTAATTTTCAGACAAAGGTTAGACTTACAGTAAGAACAGTAAGGATGAAAGTGTCCATCGTTGACGTAGTTACGAGCGGGCTTGTATTGTTTCTGCTATTTTTCTAAATGTTAAGTTAATGTATGCCATCCTACCTCTCAAAATGACTTTACCGGGGCTAACCTGTCCAATAAGTTCGAACAATGAGTCATGGCAAACATTAACAAAGGACTTTCCAAAGTCAATTTGTAGCAGTGCTACATGCTTAAAATCCACGTCGCAGGCATCCGTTATACAACGTACGACATGAATGTTGGTACAAGTACTCTTATAATTTATGTTACACGTTTAATGTGGGATAACTATTGCTTTTTTATAACAGCTTGTAATCTTTTACGCATCATTTTCATGAAAATCTTGTAGTATGTGTGATAGGTTTAAATCCATCCACTTACTTTGCTAAGCTGACCTGAGTAATCGCATTTAGGAATAAGCATTGTGTGGGCTTGGGAAAAGGAGGGAGGAAAACAACGCTAGCTGAATGATTCACAAAATCACTGGGTAAGGGAATCGCCATGTCTGAGTGAAAGGATTCATAAAAGCCTGCCCCTAACTCGTCAGGTACAGGGGATTTGCCATTACGGAGGTTTTGTATTGCCTCTTGACTTTTACCCACCATTACTGGTCCCCCTGTCCCTCTGTAACGTCGCTTTCTAGCGGAGGCAGTTGCATTACGGGAAAATTGTCGAAACAGGCACAGCCAAAGCAGTTTGAATTTGGATGGTCACAAGAACTTGCCAAATTAGGCAGAAAAATTATGCACCCGTCCATCTAATGAAGACGATAGTTTAAACAGAAGCTTTATTCATGTGAAGTCCAACGGCACGATTCAAAGGGAGCGCCGCTGCGATGTATTGTTCAAGCAGCGTGCGACTCAAAGTCAAGCCCAAAGATCAATGTCCAGATGGTCTTGGAGTCAAAGTTCGAACTCAGTCCATAGCGAAGGAGTTCCTCGCGAGAAAGCTTGGCCTTCAATCACCGTCGCCGTTAGAGGGAGGGGCGCATGATTTTCCTTTTTTTTTTTGCAATTTGGGCCAAAGACAGCGCAGGGCAGCGCAACCATCTCTATGGATTGGATTGTTTTCTGACAGGGATCAGTTTAGTGACAGCAAGACCTTAGTGAACGAAGACTGCACGTGGGGGAGGAGAAAAATATTATACAAAGGGGCAATAATAAGGGGCGAGAAATAAAACTAAAGCAAATATTTCACCCGCACGTGCAATGCTTCTACCACGATGAAAATAAAGAAAGAAGCAGGTGGAAGAAAGGATAACGGCGCGTGGCGCACTAAAGCGTATGTGCGTGCCTAAGTGCACGAGAGTCTGGAGGAGGGCGCGTGTTGACCCTGGCCCTCCTACTTTCAAAAGCTCCCCCGTGGAGTCATAACCTAATGCCAAGGTAACTTCACCCGTGCAAAATGGAGCGAGTGCACTGCACGACGAATACCCGGAAGTCGGTGAAGTCCGTTATTCAAATTTTTTACTTGTCCATTCTATTTGGCATACGCGAGAAGGGTGTTCCGTTCGCCATTGAACTTGGTGGTCAACTCTTGCCTTCGTATCCAATGAACTCGTTGGCCCTCACACGCTTCCAGATAGAGGACGAAGAAGAAAAATTGGTCCCGAAATACAAAAAACGGAAGACACCTCTCTTTTTCTCACAGTGTTGTTGTCGGAGATAAAACTATACCAACGTAGCGTCACTCACTTCCTCATCAACTTCAAGAATATCATCATCACCGGTATCCTTTGACCGTGGTTATCATTATCAGGCTGTCGTATTTAAACGCACCAGTAACTGACTTGCGTACTGGGATGTATGAAGCCATGTTCGGCGAACGCTAATACGAGAACTTCTTGGGATTCCACGAACAACAATATCACCCGTGAAGTGTTGCGCTTCAAACAACACACTAAATTATATATAGAACACATATTGTCTGGTTAAATGGTATCATACCTTTCCATTTGCGCACTGACTATTCACTTACAATGTATTACCAATAAGACGAGCACTCACTCCCAACAATATTGTAAATTATTCGCTTTCATTTGAAATTCTAGGCTTCTTGTTTCTTTGTGTGCTCCTCCGCTTACCATTAGCGAATTCTGCATTGCCCCCCACCCAAAACTAGATTCGGAGCAACGTGCATTTTGGAAAAACAGTACAGCATGTTCAGCAAACGTGGGATGTCACATGAAGATCTCGTGGTTGCTACTGGGCTCAGTTAAACGCGATGGAAGCTGGTAAAACATAAAAAAGTTTCTATTTCATCGAAATTCTGCTGCACGCCTACCTGTCTCGAGATATTGAGAATATCCTCTATTTCTCTCCAAATATTATGCGACAGCTCGTCATTTATGCACAAAATAGGCGTAAAAGCAACGAAGGGCGCGTAAAGTAGCCACATAGTGGCGCCGTGCCTCCTCTACTTCGCGTGTGCTTCGTCCCACGGGGTTTATTTTCTCCGTTACGTTATTTTTTACTCGCTCTCGGCCTTTATATTATTTTACTAAAAATAGCAATATAATTGGTAGCGCGTTCTGGTACCTCAGGCTACTTGAAATGAAGGGGCTGATTGTTTGCATGTAATTAATTACTGGGTGAGCCCAAGATTACAAAATAAAAACGGGTCGGCCTTGGGAAAATGTTGCTCTTGTAATGTTTCCTTAAATGCCAGCAGTGCCGGTTTTTTTTTAGTTACACTGATTGTTCAGTGGCACATCAAGGCAACCACTGAATGCTCGACAAAATGATGCGTGAGGCGGAAAAATTTATTTCTAAGCGTAATACATCTTTTTCCAGGAGAATTATCTTATTAAAGTATGTACGTTTTGATTAATGAGAGCACCTGTTATAGTACGTCTCTTGAAAGTTTGAGGGTGTTATTGTTCCTGCGACACAGGAGCTGTAAACATTAAAGACTGTCGACATTGCTTTTGTACAGAACCGACAGTTTTAATTAAAAGTAGTCTATTTTAAACGCAAGAAAAGTCCGGAATTGCCATTAGTCCCACTAAATAGATTGATTACATGTCTGAGCCTCTGCAACTACTACAAAACATCATTAGTGCATTTTCGCTTGGATGCAAGTTGCTCGCTCTTGCAATTTCTTTCGAAACTAAGCTTGGCCTATATTAAATAGCTTTCAAAGGAATGTCAAGTACTCAAGCGCCAAAATAACGCAACTTTCAGCGGCAGCAGTATTAAAATATAGCGCAGCATGATACTATTTAACGCAGCCTCAGTAAAGACCCATAATTAGAACGGAACGAAAACATTTACACAGGGAGAAAGAGACACCTTTTGCAACATTTTTCGATTATAATAACTATTTTCTAAACCGAAACTTCCCCGATTCCAACTTACCGCCTGCTTTGTTTGCGCAGGGCAACGATATTTATGTCCTCAGTCCAGTTTATATGCGCAGGGTGTCTTCGGGAATCCGGGCACATTTCTTGTGTCGATTTCTTGTAGCAGTTTTTCGTTTAGTTTTTAAGGCGTTCTCCTACCTTTCCTAAAAGCTTTTCATTTATACTAGGTAGCATCAGCAAAAGTATATGAAGACAAAGCTTTTGTCAACCAACCACTGGAGTCACGGCTGATACGTGTCGACAGTGTTGAGCGGAAGGTGCGTTTACATACTGCAAGCAGGCCATAAGTACACAAGAGAAGATACCAGTGATCGTCGAGTTAAAGATAGCCCTTGGGTTAGAAAACAAGTCAGCCGGCTTTTAAGCGAGATTTGCTCGTCCCCGCCCGTGTACCGTAGTTAAAGAGAAGGTAAGACAAGCAGGGAAATTCACCATCGTCGTCAAGAGAGCAACGACTCAACACGTAGAAGACAGATCGAAGCCATTGGAAATCGCTACGCTGGATCACAAAGCAAAGCGTCTGAAGCGGCAATATTGCAAAACCCTTCGACAACAGTCGGCCAAACAAGGCGACTCAGGCATTCGGGTGACCATTCATGCGTCGGCATTCAGAACCCTGAAGAAGTACTTTGGTGTCGCCAAAATGTTTGTTTTTTGGGCGCGATACTGGCCCGACAAAAGAACATCGAGTGGGCACTTTGCATTTGCGTTTCTTAACGTATGCGGATCAAACATTCAGTGTTTATAAGTACTCTGGTGCTGAAACTAAACGACGAAATTTGCCAAGTGACTAGTGGGGTATTAACAGGGAAGGCACGTGTACATTCAAAGTGAAGAACCAGACTTAACCAGACTTCTTCACGGATTGAAGATGATTACATGCAAATGGGCACGTGTAGGAATCTGAAAGGTCACGCCAGCGTTGATAGCATGCGAGCGAAGTATGAATTTCTTGCATGGAAAGCGGAATACATGCTATTTCGGTCACTCAATGCGGAAACGGCATTCGCTCTGGTGTTTTCATCGTAACAGGTCACGCCAGCACTTCTAGGCGCGTTATGCATAAGCCCTGCCCGTCCCACGCTAAAAATCAAAGAGAAAACGGGCTCGGTCATTCAGGTTCTCAATTTCCGTCATTCAGTGCCATGTTTGTGATGTCGACGGAGCACCAAAGCGACGCTTTACATAACAGCGTTTTCGAATATACTACCAATAGCACACAAAAAAACATAGGTAACAGAACGCGAATAAAAAAATTTAAATAATGCGAAATACAAAACGTAGAGAAACGATGAAATGACAATCAAACCAGCCGGGGAATCACGGCATCAATGTTGGCCATTTTTCCAAGATGAAAATCCGTTCACTTTGAAAGCATTTCGCGGCACAGCTTTGTTTCCATTCGGTGTTCGCCGCTCGCATTTTTGATGTTAGCGGTCTCGTTCGGCCACAGTAACGGCCTTCGGGGCCAAACCTGATATCTGTGAAAGGACCGGAAAGCTGCCCCAAAATGCAATAAATACTAGAGGATGAAAATTTTGGTCTGGTAAAGTGGATAAAAGAGTGCGTGGCAGCGTGGCAGGATAGAAAGAGTGCGTGTAGGAAGATACCGTGTTTGCGTGCGCGGAGAGAAATCTCCGGAAAACACAAACTCTTCCTCGTCCTAAACGTGCGTAAGAACGTTTCCAGTTTATTACATGGGCAAATACTGTAGCGGTTCGTGCGTGCGTGCGCATGTGTCTGGGCAAAGGATAGGTTTATCCACACTTAGTAGTCAGCTTCCGTGAATTAGAGAAACCAGGGAAGTTATAATTTTTTAATTCATTAGTACAATTCGCTAATATAGATTTTTAATTACTACGATTAGGGTACGAAATTCTAGAAGGAAGTTGGAAGAGTATTTAAGCAAAGCTAGCGCTACTGAGAAGCTTCGCTTGTTGCTAAAGGTATTTTTGTTCAAAAATCACCTCAAATGATGATGATGGTTGGATGTTTATGGCGCAAGGCCAACTGGGGCAAAGAGCGCCAAAACAATAGTCATATATGAGGGGTGAAACCTTAAACAATAACTATGTCAGCAAAAACAAAGTAAAATCACAAGACGGCAATGAGCATGGCTGGTGTAGAGGGCCAGATTTCATGATGCCTGATAGGAAATGAGGTTTAAAAACTTGACTTCTGACAAATACTCAAACCACACTTTTCACGGAAACAATGGCTTCGTCACCTAGAAAAAACGATGGATGTAGGGGAATATGTTGTCTGTATACATCTCTGAAGGTTTGTGTCGTGTTGTGTGAAGTGCCTTGCATGTGATTAGTATGTGCACTACGTATAGGGCCTCTCCGCACCTGCTGCACTGGGGTCTAGAAGATCCCGTCAGCAGATACGAGTGCGTCGCATGGGTGTGCCCTATCCGCAGCCTACCCAAGGCGACTTCCGTGTGTCTGTTGTGTGAGTCAACTGTGTACCGTCCAAGTGTGGCTTTATTACATGTAGTTTGTTGTCTGTCTGTTCATCCCAGTGTGTTTGCCATGTTCTGCGCAGGTGTTGTCTTATGTGTGGCTTGAGGTCTGTGTAGGGTATCGTTGTAATGTCTACAGTTTCCTGAGTGCAGCAGCAGCAGCCCTCTCACCTGCCAACATCGTTCCCAGCGATCCCAGCGTGTCCTGGGATCCAGCAGAGGACCAGCTGATGCTTCTGCGCATACACAGACATGATAGTGGTAAATACAAGATTAACTATGTGGTTTTGGGGGGCTTGTGCAATGACAGTGCGCGAACAACACTCAGAGAATCTGTGTAGATGATAGACTTCGGAATTTTATTTTCAAGTATGTGTCGTACAATGAGTAAAATTTCCATATGCTTCTGCTGAAAAAATTGTTGTGTGGACGCTCATGTTCTGGCTGCACTGAAATTCGGACCATGAGCAGCGCCACGACACCATAGTGGAGGTTTTAGACGCGTCACTGTAAAATTCTGCAATGTGGGTATTTAAACTGCAGAGAACAGAAAGTGTCTGCAGTATTGCAGCTCGCGGTACACGATTTTTGTCAAGTTTCATAAAAGAAAGGTCGGAGGACACAGGACGAACTTTCCAAGGCGGTAAAATGTCTGAAAAGGATGATCTGTACACATCTAAAAACGAAGCGCTCAGATCCGAGGCTCGCTCTCTCACTCTAAGTGAAAAAGGCAGAGGAACGGATGGGCGATTTACAAAGAGCAGAGATGTTGATGTATCGTTAAAGACAGGATAAAAAGGATGATTATTCAGCGATGAAATTTTAAAAGCATAAAGCAAGTCCATGTATGTTCGTTGGTTCTCAAGGCTCCACTTATACACTCGACATAAAGACTCTCAGCAGGGCTAGTGCGAAAAGCACCCGACGAAAGACGAAGGCCCAAGTGTAGCACTGGGTCAAGAATTCGCAAGGCTGTCTTAATCGCCGACCCATACACCACACTGCCATAGTCCAAACGAGACCCAACCAAAGCAGTATACAAGCGAAGCAAGAGTTCTTTGTCGGAACCATAGGATTGGTGGGAGAGACCTTAAGTATATTCATTGTTTTGAGACATTTATTTTTAAGTTCCTTGATGTGGGGAATGAATGTGAGTTTGTGATCAAACACCACACCTAAGAACTTGTGCTCCTTGTACACAGGAAGCGACACGCCATTAAGATGAATGTCTGGGTCCGGATGGACCCCACGCTTCCTGGAGAACACAACGCAGGAACTTTTTGCAGGATTCAATTTAAAACCATTCTTGTCTGCCCAGCCGGCAAGTTTCTTGACACCAAGCTGGAACTTGACGTTCGCAGATTGACATATTACATGATTTATAGGATATCTGGCCGTCATCTACATACATGGAATAAGAGATTGTGGGTGGCAGTGCCTTACCAAGAGAGTTCATTTTTACTATGAAGAGAGTGCAGCCTTAACACACCACCTTGTGGCACGCCATTTTCTTGCACGTGAATCCTTTGAGAGGGCACCACCGACTCTCACTCGAAACGTTCTTTCTGACAAGTAACTGACAAGAGTGTTTAACATGTACCCCGAGACAACCGAATTGACTTAAGGTCACTGAGGATCCCGTACCGCCAAGCGGTGTCGTAGGCCTTCTCGAGGTCGAAAAACACGTTACACAATACTATTTATGAACGAAGGCATCCTTTATATACGATTCAAGAGATACGAGTTGACCGTTCGTGGATCGCCCCGCCCTGAAGCCTGCCGGCAGCTCTCGAGAAGACCATTGTACTCGAGGAAGTACACGAGCCTGCGATTGATCATCTTCTCGAGAAGCTTGCACAGGCAGCTCGTCAGGGCAATAGGACGGTAACTTGAGGGGGACGACGGGTCCTTTCCGTCCTTCAGGAAAGCTACAACTATAGCCTCCTTGCAAGAGTTTGGAATGTGTTCCGAAGCCATATCTTGTAAATAGGTGTAAGAGTGTTAGAAGAGTGTCTGCGTGTAGGTATTGTATCATTGTATATGTGATGTTGTCTGGGCCTGGAGCTGAGGGTTTTACACGTGCTCAGAGCAGCCCTCAGCTCATGCAGTGAAAACTCTGAGTTATAAGAAGATGTTGACCTATTGTTATCTAGTATAGGCTTCTTTTCGGCCGTTTGTTTGTGTTTCATGAAAGTGTTTGTGTAGTGTGCTGAACTGTACACGTATGGAAGTGTTGTGCGAGTGTGTCAGCCTGGTCTTCGAGTGTGTCCCCTGTAGTGCTGACCAGAGGCAGGCTGTGTGTTTGTTGTCCTTTGAGATTGCGTATTCTCGTCCATACTTTCCGTGTGTCTGTGTTCGAGTTTATGGATGTTATGAAGGAACGCCAACTCTCTCGTTTTGCCTCACGGCGCACACGTTTTCCTAACGCCTTGGCCCGTTTGAACAAAATGAGGTTACCCGACGTGGGGTACCGACGGAGGATACCCCACGCCTTGTTCTGGGCCTCTCGCGCCCGCCTACAGTCCTCATTCCACCACGGCCTCCGCTGGTTGCGCGGGGCACCAGAGGCGTGGGGAATGGACTTTTCGGCGGCGTCGAGAATGTGCGCCGTGAGGAGTTGGGTAGCTTCTTCAACGTGTATGGTGTCCAATGGATGTGTGGTGTAGTTTGGATGTCTCTGTAAATGTGTTCCAGTTAGCTCGTGCTTCATTGAACCTATTATGGGAAGATGGACTGCATGGGCCTTTACCTATGTATGTTAGTGAGGTGGGGAAGTGGTCACTGCCATATGGGTCAGTGCCCACACACCACTCCAGAAGAGGAAAGAGAACTGCGGAGCCAATAGCCAAGTCAAGGTATGAGTAGTGTGTTGTGTCCTATGTTATGGTATGTAGGCTGTTTATTGTTGAAAAGGCATGCTCCTGAAGATGTAAGGAATTCTCTATCAGGACGACCTCGGGACATCCGTACGAGTAGAGCCCCAAAGACAATTGTGTGCATGAAGGTCGCCTGTTAGGATGTATGGTTCGGGCAGCTGGTCGACCAACGCCTCGAAGTCAGAGCTCGAAAGTGCAAGATCAGGAGGAATGTATATTGAGCATACCTTATCAACCTATTAAATATTATTGTCGAATTGCTACAGCCTCAAGGACAGTGTTCAGAGTGACAGGGTGGCAGGCTAAGGATTTCCGGGCAATTATGGCCACACCGCCAGAAGAGTGTGTGCAGCCATCCCTGTCCTTTCTGAAGACCATGTAACTATTCAAGAAATTGTGTGCTTGGAATTCAAATGTGTTTCCTGAACACACATTCACACTGGCTGATTAGCATGCAGTATTTCGTATACATTCGTCAAGATTTTTAAGAAGGCCTCTACAGTTTCATTGAATTATGGTTTTCTCTTCCCATATTTAGTGTGAGAGCTACTGGAGTGTGTGTGTTTGTTTATGTGTCGTCTTTCGGGGATATGACTTCTCGCCTTTTTTGGCTTGTCGGGAGGCTTTGGCGTCGGGACGCGTTCCTTGCGCTGCGTTTGCAGGCAGGAACAGCCCGACATCCATGTCGTCGTTCGGATGTCCGAGGGGTGCCCGACGGACCGGGCCCCCCGGACTTGGCCCCCCTCGGGAGCCCTTCGTTTGAGCCGCCACCGCCGAGGGCGTCCGGGGGCGCCAGAGGTGGCACGGGCGGTGCGGTGGCGGTGGGAAACCGGTGCGGGGCCCGTGGTTGTCCATCACCTCGGTACCCTCCAACGCACTGGAGGACGGGGAGACAGAGGCGGGAGCGCACCGGTCCCGACGGAAGAGTTGCCACCCACAACCGCTGCTGCCTCAGCAAGCGTCCGTGATGGAGGGTTGGCTGCCAGAGGCAACCCAGGGGGGGGGGGGGGGGAGGGCGGGGCAGGGACCAGGTCACACTCGCTGAACTGGGTCCCTGGAAACGAGACGCCGCTCCGCCCACGGCGAGTGCGTCGCGAACCTCCCTAGGTGAAAAGGACGAACTCTCCGCGCCTCTGGGAAGGTGATGTGTTCTCAGTTACCTTGTGATGTTGATTACTTTTTTTTCAGTTTTGAAATTTTTTCGCACTTGCGGGAGTAGGCTGCATGCGCCCCCCCCCCCCCCCCCCGGCAGTCACACAAGAGAGGTGTGTCGGATGTACAGTTGTCGCTCGGATGGTCATGCGACGCGCATTTTGCACACGTCGTTCGGCCACGGCAAGAGTTTGTACCGTGCCCGAACCGCTGGCACTTAAAACAGCGCCGCGGGTTCGGGATGTAGGGACGGATGGAGCAACGGATAAAACCTGCATTTATGTGTTGTGGAAGAACTGCGCGGTCAAACGTCAAGATAATGTGCTTGGTGGGAATCTCCTTGTCGTCTCTGCGGATAGTGATGCGTCTCACGGCAGTGACGCCCTGATCCTTCAAGCCGGCAAGGAGATCCGCATCTGTTTCGTTCAAGAGATCCGTCTCGGATATCACACCTTGCGAGCTGTTGAGGCTCCGATGTGGTGTGACCCTGATGTCTAGATCAGCCAGTCTAGTCTGAGCTAGAAGCTTCGTGGACTGCTGTTTGTCATTTACCTCGATTAGTAGTTCACCAGACCTTTGTTTTTTGCACTTATATGATTTTCCTATTATGGCTTCAAGAGATTTTGCGATCAAGAAGACTGACTGCGATACAAGAGGTTGGGTTGGATTGAGCGATTCCATCACAAGAAATCGAGAAAAATTATCCGGTTCAGGAAATGTTAAAGATGGCAATGAAGGAAAAGATACTTCGGTGCGGCCCCTTTTCAGGGACCGATCACGTTTGGGGGGGGGGGGTTTGATAATACCATAGGGCATACTATAAAAGCAGGGAGACTGGGGTACTTTCTTCTTTGACCTTACCCTGGTAGTCAAAGAGGTCCCGGAGCTCCCTGCCTGGTAGACAGGCAGGGAGCCCATCGGCCGGAGCTTGACCAAGGCTCCGACGGCCACCGTTTACGGCTTCTACCCTTCACCTTTAAACACCTCGCCACGGTTGGACACGGCTTATGTTGGGAGCTCGGGGTCCGCGGTGTCGCTGCTCACCGTCACCATGAATACTCAAGGTGCCCCGTGCGGGGAAAAATCACCTCAAATGCATTACCGTTCAACGTTATTTGGAGCGTATAATGAGACATGGAGTCCCGTAATATACAGCATCGCCTCCCCATTGCTTCAACTGCGAAAAGTACAGGCACGGCGATAAATTTTGGAGAAGTCGAAAATCTGCCTTGGACTACCGTGGTGGTTACCATGTGGGCTTAGGTGTCCATTCATTCAATGGCGGTGCCCTGTATTGACGGTTGGCGTCTACCTCGGGGCTTAGACTTAGACCGGCTTAGACAGAATATAAATTCTCCCCACGGAGAATGTTTTGTACCGTTACAAATCAGCAGCCTTCCAACTAGGTAAATGGTGAAAACATTTCTAGTCCTGTACACAATGCAAGGCACAACAGTGCCAGCATGGTCTTTGTATACCCTTCAGAGAAACTTCAACTTGCAATATGTTAATGACATTGTAAACTACGCTTTGTAAACTAAGAACAAACGAAGCACCTTAAAGTAGGGGCCAAGACGGACTACTGCACAGAGTTTCCCTAGGGAATGTTTTGTAGGGACTGGAGCCTGGTTGGATTACTAAACCTTTAGCGCTGGAAATACCTTTTTTTTGCCCTAAATGCTCTCGTGAAAGGCAAAAGAAATTGAAGATAGATGACTTCTCTTTATTTCAAACCACCCTTAAAATATTGTCACGTACCCACAAGCATCTGAATGAACTTTTAATTTTTGACATCCCAGCCGAGGCGACGACGACGACGAACGAGCGCTACCGGGAACGCATCATCATCAGTGTTTTGCTCTGGCAGCTCGAGTGCTTCGCGGTCAAGAGCGTTCTTCTCCGCTGCTTCTTCTATTAGCGTTTTAGTAAAGCTCACCAACACCCCCAACGTTGTATTTGCTGTACGCGACAATATGTGAACGCTTCCACCCGAAAATCTTGGCACACTACGGTGGTCGGGCTCCACAGTCAAGAAGGAGTTCCAATTTTGCCCAATGTAATTAGGACGAGGCCACGATACACTAACACCGTGGTTGACATCGTCAAGAATTTACACCCGTGTGCTCACTGGTAAAGGCTTTACCTTATTCTCCCACACTACGTTTTTTTCTTAATTCGTACATATAAGCGGTATAGGTAGCCTCCCTAGACGTTATTATCGAGATGAATGTACCCTGCTGTGCAATATTTTGAGAATGTTCATTGTTCCTTTCTTACTTTCCCAAATTTTCAGTGCAAACAACACGTATCTCAACATCGTTAAATTTGGAAAAAATTAACACCTCGCAATTGTAAAAACGCAGCCCTCACGAGTTAAATTGAGGTTTCTATCCCTTGAATGCAACCAAAGCCAGCAAGTCCACAGAGATACCATAGTCAGCAATACTCCCTTCTCTGTCCAGTGCTTATGGAAAAAGGCAAAAATTTGGTGGTGCAACGAAAGCACGGCGAGAAGACTGGCAAGGAATGGTGAAGAAGGCACCTCGAGAAGATTGGTGTTAGATGTAAGAATGTAACAAGGGATTTTCTTTTTTTTCCAAATCCTTTTTTACGCTCTGGGATATAAAAGTGAAATAATACTGCAAAAAGGGGTTACCATTCAGAAAGAAAGACAGCGAAAACATAAAGCTGCGCACGGAAGACACAAAAGAAGCACAGCATGGAACAGCCACAGCCACCTCAGAGTTTTTTTATTATGCACGCACGCTAAAGCCCTGCTTCAGGTTGCAGTGGTGAGAGAAATTATCCCTACAAAAAACAAAGAACAGGACATAGCATCAGCCCAAAAATGCATGCTTTTACTCTGGACGAAATTTCGGGAACACTTTGATAGTAACACAAACCATACTGGGAGCTGAAGATATCTGGCACCTACAGAACCTATCAAAGTTAATTGAGGCATTTTTACTTTATTACAGTGAATGAAAATATATAAGTGGCTAGAGCAACTGTGATCTTTCATTTTAGAGCGAAAGCTCTGTGACGTTAAATCATGGAAAGTCATTCATCGCGTCGCCAGTGTTCTTTACCCACCGGCGTGCGTGCTGCGCATTTCTTTTATATCGCTTGTCATTCGGAACCTCGCTGCTGGAGTACCACGTGACTAGACCAGGGTAAAACGGGTGCTTCGCCTGAGGTTGATCGCTCAGCTCCGGATGGACCATCCGTGCGTGCGCATTAGTGCAAGTGAAGGACTTTTAAAAGTGGCTTCGCGCCACCTGATCTCTGTCGCCATCGATGGTATGCCGGCTGGGCAGAATTTTCTAGTACTTTAGCGAAAAACGTAGTCGGAATTTATTCATCTAGTAGGTACAGCTAGACGGCAGGCTGCAAAATCACAAGCAAACCAAACTTTCTGGGAACACTCTGTGCATAGTTCGCGCTTTCACTTGTGATAAATTGGGTCATAAGTGTTCAACCCGAGGTTTATTGCGCCCAAGTTTAATTTTCAAGTTAAGAGGTGGAACCCGCATTTGTGCAAACTTCTCATGATGCTGCAATAAAGAGGGGTTGGGGGGGGCTACGGGGGGAGGGGGGGAGAAGGTGAACTCAGCGGAACTGACTTTACCTCAGATCTGTCGGGAGATGGCGAAAAAGCGAACATTCTTTACTTAGACCATCGCGACTGATGTCACACCGATAGTTTTCTCACGTGGTTGCTTAAGTCTGGAAGCTATAAGTAATCAAAGCGGTCAGTCTATATATTAGTCATTTACACCGCTTGTATTCCTGATCTAGATGAACACCGGTTCCTCCAACCACCCTAGGAAAATTGTCGTTGTTAAAACCTAACTGCATTTAACGGTAGCAGCTGTAAGGATTCGCCCTAGATACGCATTAGTTGATGTAGGGGAGCATTTTGTAGTGTAATTCCTAGCAGTAAGGCCCGACGTCAGATTTCTTACTCCTGTTCTGCTTTGCATTGAAATGCGTTTTTTTTTTTCCTCAGAATGCCCCAATACAGCGCTCCGAGATCATCCCAACAGTCATCCAAGTCCCTGGTAAGCTTGGCGTCTAAACCACGCGGATTTTAAGAGACAAAAAGGAGCTGTAACATCCAGTTATTTGAAGATTTTGAAGTTCACTTGTTGAACGAAGCAATCCGTGCTTAACACAGGGACACCATTCTTCGGGAAAGGCATGCAGAACTCAACGCCGTGTGTCGTCGGTTTCTTGTCCCGTCTTTTTGCGCTGTTATGAATTTCAGTTAGTATGTACCAACTAGCCCAAACCACCGTTCTAACGCAGAAATAGGTGGTGACGCTGATACTGGAGACAGTAATGAATGTCAGCAGAATGAATTTATTCCGATTTTTTGCACTCATAACATCAACACGGAAGCACCAGCCTTGAGCCATAGAAATAGTCATTTCTGTCTTTAGCTCCAACGCGTTGCGGCGTTCACCGAAAACAGTAACTGCAAAGACATGAATACTTGAACTCCTCACAGTAACTGGAGCAAAACAAGCGAGAATCTCTTCTCGCGCGGAAGAACTAATCGGAGAAAAGTCGTGCGCGCACTACACCAAACAGCGATAACCGTTCTCCCGTAAAATAAAATACTCTCGAGTGCCGTGTGCTCGCCTGCTATAATTTGTTCAAAACACGCGATCTTTACCCAACTCCGCTGCGTGAAATGAGCCGAATGAACTGACAACAAAGCCAGCAGCATTGCGATATATAAATACAACTAGTGGCGAAATTGTTCATATCTATTCATATCTATTCTGCAGACGTTCCCGTGAATTAGTCAAAACAGTTCTCCAGTAGCGTGATGAAGTGATGCGTGAGCGGTACGCTCGGAGGTCCGCAGATATCAAATACTCAAACTTTGCTCGCATCAACAACGCGGGGAGATCAGGCGCACCGCTTCATTGTGTTCGTTAAGCCCGAGACGAGAACAGAGGGCGCCCTTATTTTGGATAATCTCATTTTGCAAGGAGTTCGTGCGGAGATTAAATCCTACACGCTTCGCGTTCCGTCGCTGATTCAGACCATTCGCTCTACTATGCTAAATTACCCTGGAGACACCGAATTAGTGTGGCTCTTCTCAAAATTTTCACTTAAGGCAGGTACCACTCCAAAAATTCACATTCGAGTTAGCTTTTTTGGTCTGTTGTAAGCCGAGAGCTCCAAGGTGAATGACTACAACTTTAGTATTTTAAACCAAGAACTGGTTTATAAACGGAGTCGTGAAAGTCAATACAAGAAAGTTTGTTGGTGTGCTAGTTGGTGCATGTTACGTTTAGAAGAAACCTGCTGTAATTTGAAACAAAGGATGAAGTGTTAAAACAGAAGTGACCGGGGCATTGCTGGACTAGCAACTGAACATTTATTGCAGAGGTCGAAAGTATAGACTTGATATGTGGATATATACGTGATATGCTTATCATATCTGATAAGTATTCAGCTTACGTTTGTATTGCGTGAAAATGGCAACAGGAAGATTGCTGAACTGTAGAACTGAGTTTATAGAGAGGACGTTCCCGCCACCTATAAGGTCACCAAGCATGCGCTCTAAAATTACCTTCGCCCTCTTCTATCCTTTATCTCGCAGCACAACGCCATATGACTGAGCGATGACCTTCCGCTTATATGGTGAGGATACCGTGTCCTTTATTCTTGTCACCTTCTTTGTGGCCTTGGTATTCAGCCTCTTCCGGTCTCAACCGAGGGCTCTCAATTTGTGCCTAGGCCATTACAGCAGCGCTCCGTACTCAAAAAAGTGGCGGCGGAGCCATGGAATGGTGCGCTATGCAGCTTACAACCAAGGCCTGTGCTGTGCGAAGCAATATTTAGTATTATTCATTGTTACAGAGAAGCTGTTTAGGGCAAGAGTTCCGAGCACTTTCGTTGTGCGTGGCAGGAAACTCATGTTCCGAGTGTGAAACCAAAATAGTCGGATTTTATATTTAAATGCTTCAGCGTCTAATCCGTTTAATGTGCTTTTTGAGTAGATCAGTAATAGAAACCGCTTATAATTTCTGTGCACTCTCAGGTAGACAATAAAGAATGCTCAAATGTATGCTCTGTGCGACCAGCGTCCCTCTCTGTGCGCCCATCTCCGCGTTCTTAGCTGACATCTCTTGTCAGCGTTCCAAGCATTTGCGGGTTTGGTTTCCTTGGCTCTACTGCTGGTGGCGGTCCGTTCGTCAAGTTTGCCATTCGCCATTATGATTCGCACGGTCTGTCTGTCATCATAATTTGGGGGGTCCAGTCTCCAGCATCGCTGATCCTCTATATTCCCATAGGGAATGCCTCAAATTAATTATGAGTTGTCAGGTTCCCCACCAGCCTCCCTCAACTCGTCGTTTCGTTCCTCGATCCCCGATCGTATCACTGGGCTCTGCAAAGCAAACAAGCATCATTGCATTCTCGATTGCGAATGACAGCTTTATGCACCCTCAGCCGGTTGTTGCTGCCCATTTTTAGATCATTTTTTTACGCGCTTTGCTGACGCAGATCACAAATTGGCCGGGCGAGTTCTGAAGCGCAGCTTATCAAGTTTGTTCAGCGGGAATAGAATCCGGGCAACACACAAAAAATAACCCGGGGAAGTATGGTCTTTTTATTAAGAAAAAAAATTACACCCCCTTCCCGTGGGGAACCCTGGATGAGGATTGCGAAGCATCGTGGGCGGTTGCGTGTGGTTCCATTGTGTTGCCGTTATGTTGAGTGATGTGTGTTTACTAGCGCCAGGGGGAATCCCGCGTCCGGGTTCACACCGGTGGCAAAGGCACGCAAGTACTGTTGTGTTACGGTGAGTAGGCGGTGGTTCTCGAGGCGCCGAAACTCGTCCATCATGTTCTTGTCGATGTTGTCGTCTCTGTTGGTAGAATCGGTAGTCTCCGTCAGCGTTGGTGAGGTAAAGGTTGTTGACATTGGTGCACCGGCTGAGAGCAATGTACACGCCCTCCTCTTCGCATCTTTGTCTTCTCCTTCTTATTCTTCGACGGTTCCCTTACGGCGAAGATGACGACGGTGGTTGAACGCGAAGCTACGTGATATTCTTTGGTTGGCCAATCCCTAGGGGCATCCTGCCACAATCATGCATCATTGCGGACTAGCGTTGAGAGCTGCAAGGCTCGTGGCGCTTCCCGCCACAGCTTTCCCACGGGAAATTCAACATCCTCCTCTAAAGTTTCAGTTCGTCGTTTCCGTTGACGTCCAGCTTCGCGTGCCTTCGTTGTATCAGTAGCTTCTTTACGTAGTTTGAAGGAGTCAAGGACATAAGGCGCGTTCGTAGCACTTTCTCCTGTCCCGGTTTTGTAACGTAGTTTTAAGAGCACCGCGTACCTCCCGTTGCGGCCAGAGAGTCGTGGGATCGAAACCGGTCGCCGCTAACTATTTCTTTTTTGTGTGTAGGGGGAGAGGTGCGGACAATGGACGGACGCCGGACATAGCCCCGAGCAAGAGATGCTTTGCATCTAATACGTGAGTTTGTTTCTTCGAAATCAAACCATCGCATCTGTGGAAAAATATTAAAACCAGCTATCTATAACCTAACTAAAATTATCTGCCCCTAAAATAACAGGGTCTGGCAGCGCCGCTGGCACGCGTGGGACTACGTTTACGTCTCTTGGAGCTGGTCGAGTTCTGCTGATGTTAACCTGCAGACAGAGAACGCGAAAAAAAAGCTTTCGCGCGCTGGCCGCGCCATGGCCGCTCGCGTAACTGTTCTGTACGCCTGTTTTCCTGTTTTCTACCCGCTTGTGCACCTTCACCGCCCGGTTCAAGGAAGTCTGATGGCGCCAATCACGCCCGCTATCCACGATATGATAAAGTCGTGCATGCGCGCGGCCATGTACAATTCTTCCCCCAGCACTGCGCGGCGTGGGCTCTCTCGTGCAGCGAGTAACTTATCCCCCTTATGGCACAAAATAAAAATACGTTAACGTGGTCTGGCCTTTCGTCGTGCCGCCTCCATGGTGGGGCATTTTTAACATCGTTTAGTACTTCCTCACCTCTGCCTCGGTTGAGCCATCCCCTTCTTAATCATCTTTGCTCTATCCGCCCTTTACGCATGACCAGGATAGCTGTTGGAACGAGAAGTTCTCGTAACCGCCCTATTTCACCTATCCTTGTTCGGAACCTGTATGTACTGCATGGGCTCAATGCCATAATTGGAAAGTAGTACAAAGAGGGCCTTTTTTCTATTCCATACTTTTGAACGGGGGGGATAGGGAGTGGGGGTTCGGAGCGTTTATAATTTTATAGGTCGAGCTTCGCGGCGACGAAACCACTGCGTTTCCGTTTTCTTTTTGTTGTTGTTTTTTTTCTTTTTGAGATGCGTAACACTATTGGGCTACTAAAGGGAATCGGTTCAAGGGCAACATAACGCAGTGTACTTGGTCGCAAAGTAGTCTTCTATGGCGTTATCATAGTGTATTACGCCGGCGCTGCACAGCCGTTTCCAAGGCCTTCCGGAGGCCTTCCATCTCATTGGCTATTGAGTGGCGCATTGTCTATACAGAATACGCACTAGTGACTAAGTAGCCAATTGTCAATTGAAACTTTCAGTGTACCACATTTATTGTTGTAGAAGTGTGTAGAGCCTTCTAATTTTGATGGGACTGCTTTTGTGACCGCTGAAAATACCACTTGTCAGCAATATATCACACTAAAGACAAGTGAAGTCATCCTTTCAGGGGAATGTCCGGTATATATGAGCGCGGGCAGCGCCAACAGCACCCTCGTTCTCCTCCAGACAAGCATGTTCTGGGGTCCACAGTATGCAGATGTCAAGGGGGTGCGGAATAGATAGTAGGAAGCGGAGTGCTGAGGGCGCCATTGGCCGGTGGTGTAAGATCGACAGGCAGCGTGAGAGCCGGTGGCAGTGGGGATAGAATCTTTTGCCGTGGTGGCTGAAATGGGCATGGTGGTTAAATGGCTATGGGTTTTTCTGCGGTTCTGCAGTCTTTTGGTATGACAGTAGCTGAGGTCCGTACGCTGTTTGGTAGTATAAGGCTGATGTAGGTCAACATAGCGTCCCATAGCATCTACATAGCTGATATGTTTTGGGGATCATTTCTTTCATAGCTGCTTTACTTTGCTAATTTTACCTGTCTTTGGCTTCAAGGCGAATCGCCAGATACCTGGCCAGTACTATGATGTGCTATGGCACGTGGGCCAAAGCTCCAAGGGCGACTGCCGCGCTTCACGCGCGCTGATACCGCAGAATGCCATTCACGTGCAGTTTTCGTCTTCTTTACTGTTTGTTCTTCTCTCGTTGTTTTTAGCGTATCCTGCACTTCCCTTTGTCTCCTCTAAGCGTGTCTGTAACCCGCTTGTTCAGATGCCATGTTTTACAACCATCTTTAACGAAACCTCTCCTACACTGTCTGCCCGATTCCGAAGTTTCAAAAGTAATTTCCAGGGATATCAGCCGCCTTGCAGCTCCACGCGTTACGACCCAAATATTTCAGATTTGATATACATAAAAAATCGATGATTTCTCTATGGAGAGCGAATATGCTTCGCGGGAGAATTTTATATCCGGAGACGCAGCTCGTGCCACACCAATACTCAATGCACTTCAGCTCGCATAGCAGCTCTGTGTTATGCAGCGAGCGACTCAAAATACCCTAGAGAGCAAAACGACCATAGTGGGCGAAAAGGGGGTAAAAGAACTTCGTATTGAAAAGAAGCCGAAGAGGAAACGCTAGGATCTGTGAGCACTTCTGACCGCTCCTGGAGTGGTCGAAAAGAAAGAAGAGGTAAATCTATTCCTTTTCCCGGTATATTGATTGCCGAGTAGGACCTATGGGCTCCTATGGCTCCATAGCCGAGCTCCTCGATAGCTTCTTCGTTTCCTCTTGTTTGGTTGTGCTTGTGTGGTGTTTTTGTTCGTGCACACGCAAAGTGTGAGTCACTATTTTTGGCCTGCTCGCAAAGATGTACTGGTGGGTGAGGGAATTCCCCATGAGCCAGTTGTGGCTGCATAGTCTGTGTATAATAAATCGCAAGAAAAAATGCGCGACCTTCCAGTTTTAACCAGGGTTTTAGAAACACACCCCTGAGCATTTTCCGGCTTTGGAGATGCCCCGCAGGCGATTAACTTTACGGACCAAGCTGGCCAATGTTTATAGGCCACCTGTAACCTCATGAACAGCGTCGTATTTTTACAGCTACCTTTGTTTGTTCTTCTGAAGTGCGCCAGTGACACACCTTCGATTTTTGGTGAACACGAAGGATGCCCTCCCGACGAATACCATCCTAAAACCCCAAATTTAGGCTTTTAAGTATGTGCTTTCATTTGCACACAATGATGGATGATTCAGTGAGCACGTAGAGGCGCGTCAGATCAATACACGAATATTCAATAAAATTACAGCGCAGGAGAATGAGCTTGCGGATAGGACACGCACTCGTCTAGTCGTTCTCTTGTCGTTTCGGGGTAGTTCTTCTTGTTAAAGAATTTAGAGCCGTTCTACTCAACGTGAAAGTGGTCGGAAGTGCAGAGCCGTCGTTCGCTATAACGGGCTTTGGCGCCGTTTATCCGCTCACTGCTACCTCCCATCACGCTCTTCGTCTCCCGGTCTCACTCCTCTCCTGATGAATGGAACGAAGGTTTGTTCAACGCATTTTAAATTTACCGCCTTCGCAGTGCTCGCACGGTTCTGGCTGAAAGAGCCCAAGGGGGAGTTCTGTTCTTTTTTCGCTTGCTTTTCATCCCGCACGTACCGCCGCTTTACTGCGAAGTTTGCAACGCGCCGTTCCTGGCGGCCACTTCTTTCGCTTACTGTCGTAAACATCAACCCAAGGAGCATTCCTAACTAAATAAACACGGGGGCTTTTGATTATTTACATATATTTTCTCTCAAATGTACCTGCAGTTTTCTTTGTGCTAAACAACGGGGAGATATATGACAAGCTGCAAGCGGTTCACGAGTTTCGAACGGTTATGACTATATAAACCACTTGTTTTTGAAAGCTTGTGTGGGACGCTGTTACGACGGCTATGCCGTGGGGCTCTGATTGAGTCCATAATCTCGCTGCACCGCCTGATTCCGGCAGTCGCTTGACATCGAAGAGCGTTACACCGAGCGAGCTACGACGACAAGCCGAGCCCCTAAAGTGCTCTGCACTTAAAATTGGCTCCGTTCCACGCTTTGAATGTGGTTGGAATGTGAAGCTGTAAACGACACCCACAACGGTTACCCATGCGGCAGTCATTGCATTCCCACACATGGCTCTAAAAAGAATAAAACCTGATAGTCTGCAAGCCGTTGCCTGGGATTCGCCGGGCCGGCGTACGAGAACCTACAGCGTCGGCAGAAAGAAAACGATCGAAGAGGAGCGTCTTTCGAAGGGCAAGGAGGAGGGCGGCACACGCGGCAAAGGCGCCATTTCTCTCACTGCCTCCTCCTCATTCCTGTTTTTTTGTCGCTTCTGAAAAGCGCCCTCTCCCTCTACAGACATTGTATACAAACCACCGTCTGTCTCCCCGTCTCCAGGTGTGGGCGTAGCTTAGTCTGCAAGACGACGGGCTTTCGTTCCACTTCTCTGCTCGGGCCCAGGTTCGATCCTTGGCGGTGCCACTAGTTTGTTTGGGTAGCCTTCGTGCAGGCAGTAGCCAGTAGTAGCCAGGGATGTTTGTTTGTGTCACCAGTAGTAGCCTAGAGAGTTTTCTGGTGACGCGGACACGAAAGTTTCCTTCGCTGGTTAGAGGTATACTGCTTCAGGAAAATCGAGCGCTACAAACGAGGACAGGAAAAACGAAGAACGACGAGACAGATGGACATCTGTCTCATCGTTCTTCGTTTTTTCTGTCCTCGTTTGTAGCGCTCGATTTTCCTTAAGCAATGAACCAACTCGCCCAACAGCATATTTTACTGAAGTATACTGATTCGCAGTGAAAGTGTGTATTTGGGTAGGTAATCATCATGGCCTGTATTCTTAGCGCTCCATGTACACATATAATTGTTACCCTTTGTACTAATATGAAGACATCTTGGCAGGCCGTGGCAGATTTTTTATTCCTATTATTGATGCTGCTGGTAAGGATTGTTCTCCTGCTGCTGCCGCTGTTTATCCTAAGGCGAGCAAAGCACTCTTGCCAGGATACCTTTCTTATCTGTTAAGCTGGCGGTTAAGGTTTCGCAATGGTGCTACATAACTTCATACCTCGGATGCGTTTTTTTCTCTTGTTACACCTTCAGGATCATTGTGTGCTTCCTTGGTGACGTTTGCGCTCGCTGACTCCAAGAAGACAAAGGCGGCGGTGCCAGGTTCTCGAGTCGCTGAGCAGTAAGCGGTGTGGAAGCCGCCATTGGGAACTAGAACTGGGTCACATACGCGGGCATTTGGATTTTTTGCCATTGGCTTTGTAGCATATACCGCCCTTTGTAGCGCGTAAGACAGCCGTGCACCAGCATACGTCTTTCTAGTCTCGTTTGCTTTCGCCGTGAGAGACGTGCGTCTGTTTGGGGCAGAAGCCGTGACGAATGCTTCATTGGACGGCATTTTGTGCAACAGGCACGGTACTACTTCTCTCTGTCTGTCTCTGTCTCGCTCTCGCTCGGTTTCTCTTTCTTTTTCTGTATATTTACTGATTCTGCTTTCGAAGGAAAGATGATGGAGCCACCTCTCGTGAGCATCGAGGCGTAAGAACACAAAACCAAACACACATTAAGGCAGACGTATTATTGCCCGGCTTTTGTAGAAGTGCAGCGATATTTTGGTCCTCGCCTTTCCTGTTTTTTCCGGTTGCTGAAGATGAATGAGGAATGGTTCATTGCGATTGTTGAGCAGTTTTCTAGCACTTTGTAAGAAGTATGACGTTTTTTCTGCATTGTGGGTGCAGGGACGCGGCCATGGGTGCAGGGACGCACAAAGATTTGATTCAGATTTCTAGGTTTATTTCAAAGTAGGAACTTCTAATAGGCTTGTAATGCTCCGTGGTACGTGTAGGTTCTCCCTATTGTAGTTCTCAGAACGAAGGTACTCGTATTGGTAGATTGATCGATTTTTTTTTTCAAAAAGTGTGAAATTCGGGTTTTTACACAAATATTCTGCCTTGCCCCAAGGGAATAGGCTTGTTGGAAGGTTTAGTATTCAGACGTCCGGAGTATACCTTTAGCCGGTCTCTCGCATTGTACAGGTGTTTTTGCGTTTTTGTCTTTTCTCACAAGGCAAGTTCCACACGCCAGAAATCCAACCTGTTACCTCCTGTAGCTCCACAACGGTGCCACCACTACACTACTATTCATTTTAACTCTTAGCTAAAAGAAAGAAACCGCCGAGTGTCATTGCTCTTTTGGGTGACTAACTGCGCTGCCTACGGGAGTATGTGCGAGGAGAAGAACGGTCGCACTGTACGATCACCCGGGTCGGTGTTTCGAAGTATACCATGGGTGGTTTCCACGTAAAATGCAGAGTAAGCATTATGAACACACAATAGGGAACGCCCCCGTCATTGTTAACTGGCAAAAAGCGAATGCCATAAGGCGTTAATGCAAGTATTTTCTGAAGGTTCGTTGGAAGGTGTCCCAGTGGAAACCGCAACTCAACAGTCCAGAAAAATGTGCCCAATCATTTCAAGTTTTTTACATAAGAGGCAGTTAAGTGTCCATTATTTGGCATATATTTCGTTTTCATATAACCAGGGTTTTACGGGGAGCGTGCCGCTATGAACTTTGAAGAAGAAAGATTTAACGGATGAACATACTGATGATGCTCTAAAGAGCATCTTTTCCTGAACCTACTGCACGGAACGAACGATAAATCGCCACAGGCAGACAAACATAAGTCATATCTTTGTGTAAACGCTTCCTCGATACACTACTCAAGTACTCCAAAGAAACAGTAACTTGCACAATCCTAAAAGCATCCGCGACTTCTCGCAAGGAACCACGGACGGACACGTACGCAGGCGTATTTCGGAAGTTGAAACAACATAGTCTGTAACTGCGTCGCGCAGTCGGGCTTGTACCGCCATCCGTAGAAAGAAATCCCTCTGGTATCTCAGAAACATAAACCCAGAATCTATTTGTCGGATAAGCAAATGTGCCTGTCCCAAGCTACCAATTTTCAATGGGGCGAAACAAATTAGTTTGACTCATGAGCTCCCACCTTGGGCCCCACAAAAATACCGCAAACACTCTGTGCAACTTTTCTACGTTCTTCCTTGGCATACAAATCGCCTAAAGGGCGTACCATGCCTTGGCCTCGGTAAACACCTTCGAGTGGCGAAACGGGCACAAAATGAGTTGTCAATTGCTAAACGTTTGGTACTCTATGTCGTGTGTCAGGGCATCCCCGGAGAGGGGAGGCACCAAAAACCTCCAAAAAATGAAAGAAAATAACAAAGAAACGGAAATTTGAAGTGCGCGCCAGGAGTGCACCAATGAGCGAACGCCAGCGCCGAAACACCGAGGCATCATGGGAAAATATGGCAGCGCACTGGTCATCCAATCGGACAACGCCGCGCAGGAGACCAGTGGCGTGATGGCCGTATATGGACATGGGAAAGGCAAGGAGCCAATGAGAGTGCACCACGAGAGAGCCCAGAGGGGATAAAAGCGGGGCGCACAAAGAGAAGGGGAGGCAAGGAACGAGGAGGCAAGAAACCATGAGGCGGCAGGAGCATGTGAGCTTCACGGAGCGAGCCAGGGGGGCGCGGCCAGGCCATCGACCACGTCCTCCGAGCCTGGGTGGAAGCGGGCCGACTTCTCATCGGCACCGTCATCCTAGGTGCACCACGAACCTGTGTCTTCCTGGCCCCAGCGGCATCGGTCGGGCACCAGCGGCCAACGTCCACGCTCCGTCGACGTTCGTCTCGACGGCCCCGAAAGGCTACGTTCTTGCCGAGCCTACCTGGGACCTCCAGCGGCAGCGGCTACCAGGCGTAGCCACCGAGGAAGCACGCCGCCCAAGGGATGACCGCGCGCGTCGAACCCCAGCATCAGAAACCTCCAGCGGGAGCGGCTACCGCAGAGGAAACGTCAGGGCGTGCGGAGCCCATGCCGTCCAAAGTGTGACCACGCGCATCGAATGCCGGCACCGAAGTGAGACGTGGACGGCTACCATCGAGTCGCGGCCACGCAAGGGTGCGACACGTCAGCGCCGACGACCGGGATAGGCCAGTCCAATAGGGACGCAGTCGTAAAGGACACAACTAGGGAGTTGTGCTACGAGAGAAATTACCTAGAACTTGATTTAAGGAGTGTATTTGAACTAATGGTGTAGGACGTTATTGTAGAGACTTTTGGGTTTTGATTTGAATTGTATATTGACATGTTAAGTTAGGGGTTTGAGTGTACCGTTTGTGTTTATTGGATTTCTTTGGTAGTGTGCTTTAGGGGTTTTGCAAGTGTGCATTAAATGTGCGTTTTGTCAAACACGTCAACGGCTTTCCTGCGTCCATCTCTCTGAGCTGGTGTAGTGACACACTACACGTGACACACTACACTCAGCGTCATTGCGTTTATTTCCACTGTCGGAATCCCTAGCGATGCACCTGATTGCAATTTACGCTCTGCTAACTTCAACTAGTATTGCTGACTTTCGACTACAAGTAGACGCTTACAAGCATGGTTCTTCTTCGCAAAAGAACTAAAAACCAATCGCCCTCTTCGCGACAGGAGGCTGAGTGGTGCAACTACACACCTCCTTCGGCAAATATTAAGAGCCCCTAACGAGTTTCTTGATGCTCGCAACTTATCCCAAATCTCTTTGGTCATATATGTGCAAGTTGATAGTCGTCTGTATGAGAGGAATAATAGGAAAAGAAGCCATAAGTTCCTGTGTAGACGATACGAAGACGATACGATACGAAGCACTGCTGGCTTCTTCAACTGGCGTTGGCACACTGGACTGCAAAATGCAGCCGGGTCTTACGGTTGTTGCGTTATTTTCATTGCTTTTGTACGCAAGCAATTTATGTCCCGCTAATGAAAGCTAACAACAAGGAGCTTACCTGTACTGTGCGCTAACGATTTTCCGTTTTGGTTGTTGACTCGTGTCGCGCCGTATAAACATGTGTATTTCCTACACTTAGTGAGTAAAGTTTGACAGTTTTGCTGTCACCTGCCTGTTGCACGGGGTATTTCATTGGCCTATGTTATCGCGTGCGTGATCTCTGTGGCACGGCCTATTAATTTGACCAAGAACCGTTTGTCGATCCCGTATCGCCGCTCGACGCCACGAATCGCCCCTTCACTTAGCCAAAGCCCTTTTTTATTTTTAAAACTAAAATTGTGTTCTGAGGCACTAAACAAAAAAACACTAATTGAGCAACTACGTTTGCTTGGGAATTATAGACCTGTGAACATACATATGCGCCAGATCGCATAGCAGCGACGCCATTAAAGTGGGGGAGTAACTGCTCATCATATGCGACATTTCGTCCTCCCGTTTCTCTCTAGATCGGCGGGGATGAACATTTACACCATGAATACGCTCACACAACTGCTCCTCTTTATTCAATTTGTTCATTTAAAGTACCCCTAAAGGCCCTCACGCCGGAGGGTATTACATAGGGGGTAGTAATGCAGCAGAAACAAACATACGAACAAAAATATATACACTGGGAGAAATAGAACATAAAAAGGACAACGCATGCGCGAACACAAATATGATAAATGCAATGTTAGCTCAAAATAACACGTAAAAAATAAACTCAGTAGAAGCAACAACAACACAAAACATTTTGAAAAAGAACAATCTGTCAGAAGTTTACAATAAAAAAGAGATAGTTTTGTTTTCTATTCACAACTTCCGTGGCTATTAGTTGATTAAATTTAACAGCATCAATGACGGTGGCTATGTGTGATGGCAATGCGTTCCAGTCAATGCTTGTACGCAGAACGAATGACCGAGAATAGTGCAATGTATGACATGGTAAACGCTTCACTTTGAAAGGATGGTCGTGTCTGGGAAGAATGGAAGCTGGTGAAGAAAAGAAATCATCATGAAGCAATGGATGGTGATAAAGTTTGTGAAAAAGTGATAACCTTGCAGCTGGGCGTCGTTGCGACAACTCGAGCAGTTCTGCGCAAATTTTCAACTCTGTGATACTGGAATGACGGAAGTAGTCCTGAAAAGATGAAGCGAACTGGGCGGTTTTGAAGTGATTCGATGTTGTTGATTATGTAAGGCTTGGTAAGGGTCCCAAATGGCTGATGCATATTCTATTTTAGGCCGTATAAGTGATGTAAGCGAGTTGTGATGTAAGCCGTAGGTGCGATGGGGCCTGCTTCAAGTTTACGTTTAAGAGACCTAGTGAGCGGTTAGCCGATGCAAGTATGACGTCTATGAGATGATTCCAGGATAAGTCCGAACTAAGGTAAACACCAAGGTACTTGTAATTACTAGTAAGTTCAACTGGAGTATTATTTAAAGAGTACGAAGGTTGAAATGCGAGATGCGCGTTTAGTAAAGGACATAAGCTTTGTTTTAGAATTATTAAGGCACATTACCATTTAGAGCACCAAGAGCTTATACCATCTAGGTCAGCCTGGAGGGCCTGCTTATCTTCTTTGCACAAACTTTTGCGATAGATCACGCAATCGTCCGCAAAAAGCCTGATTTGGGATGAAACCGTGTTAGGCAAATCATTAATGAAAATTAAAAAAAGCAGGGGGCCCAGCACGCTGCCCTGAGGAACGCCTGAGTACACTTCCCCAAAAGAGGAGAAACTGTTATTAACGGATGTGAACTGAAGTCTTCTTGAAAGGAAATTTTTAATCCGCTGCGAGTACAAGCGGGTGAATTTTAAGCGGTGTTAATTTGATTAGCAACCTGTGATGAGGGACCCGGTCAAAGGCTTGGAAAATTAAGAAAAAATTGCGTCAGTTTGTATGCCAGCGTCAATGGAAGAATGTAAATCGTGAATAAACCCGGCAAGTTGAGTGTCGCACGAGTAGCCCTTTCGAAAGCCGTGCTGGTACTTGAAAATGATGTTATGCTCTTCTAGGTAGTTAATTACCTGCGAGTGAATGACGTGTTCGAGAAGTTTGCAAACGGTGCTTGTTAACTATATGGGTCTATAATTAAGTGGGGATGAACGATCGCCAGATTTAAAGATGGGTATTACTTTAGCAATTCGCCAGTCTTCGGGGATTAAACCAGATGACAAGCATTGAGTGAAAAGAGCTGATAAGATACGATGGATGCCTTGAGAAACATTTTTTAGTATTTTGTTATTGAATCCAAGGTGATCAGATGCGGAAGTGGTTTTACGTTTGCTGAGTAAAGAAAGTATACCAGCCTCGTTAATAACTATTTCAGGCATTGAGCTAACGGTGGAAGTGTTAACAGCTGGTGATGATGTGACGTCTCTCGGGTAAACACTAAAGAAAAGGTGTTATTCAGGACCTGCGCGCACTCGTCCTCGGGAATTGCGTCGCCTGCAGCATTGGAAAGGGTGATGTCGGGATGATTAGAAGGGTTTATTGTGCGCCAGAACTTTTTTGGGTTGTTAGTTAACATTGAAGGCAGATCGCGGGCGAAAAAGTTACGGCGGGTTGATTTTAGCAGAGATTGGTGGTGGTTGTCACATAATTTGTAACGTTTCCAGGAAGCTGAATCTTTGTGCTTTTTAGCCTGCCTGTAAAGGCGCTTCTTTTTATTATTAAGTCGGCGAAGCTGATTATTAAACCAAGGGACTGTGTTAGTGCAAGAAATTGTCATGACGGGTACAAATTTATTTATGAGCTCGGCAAAGTTAGTTTTAAACAAACTCCAGTTGTTCTCTACTGATCGGGCGAGCGCAGCAACGCTCAATCGCGACGACTAACGGCTGTATTTACTAGTTCCTTTTGTCGTCCTTTTTGGCCACGAGTGTTCCAATTTTACTAGCCAGTGCTACTCCTGCGTTTGAATAGCGTTGTAGACGAAGGCTAAGGACACACTCCAGCGGCGCGGCGATAATGAACAGCGCGGAAGAATTGCGCACGTGGTTCTTTTTCACCCCCATCTAACCAACGTTGTCGTGCTCGAGGCACTACCTCCTTGGAACGAGAGCCGCCACGCAGGTTGGCTTAATTATTTGATTCAGTACTCATTTAAGATTTATGTCTACAGGATAGATTTATTGGATCAACATTTTAAACTTTATACATTGGGCGCAATTCTACCCGCACAGTTTTTTGGGTAATGGAGGGTGACCAGGCATCGGACAAATTGACATGAAACTATAAATTAGATTTCACGTGATGAATGTGCCAGCTTTTGTGGTGCGCCAATAGCATTAATTTTTGTGGGTTGTTACATGCTAGGGGGTCAGGCGAGGTTGCACGTTTTTCGAGGGTGGTTTTTAGCGGGTTTTCCTTCAGTGGTCATCAAAAACGCCCTCCTATGATTTTTTTCGCACCTCTGGAAACGGTTCTGTGTGATCGGCAATGTTTTTGAGTGATTGGTGCAATTAGAATGGGTGTTGAGGGTAAGGGGTGATATGTGTCGGCGTTTTTTTCTACTTTGTGTCAACTGTTGCGATAGTTTACCAAAATCGATCCATGAATTTTCGGGTAGAAGCCTGGACACAAAATACGCCGGTGGTAGATATGTGTAGACAGTTTCTGGAAAGGCTGAATAAATAGTTGTGTGGAATCGGCCGGAGCGGAGGAACATGCGTAAATTTGCCACAGTGGTAAGAGTGTCTGCGGGAGTGTTGTTTCTTCAGTTATGAAAGGTCAGGTGCAAAGGACGGTGTGGTTGGTGTATTTAACAGGACGGGTGGTTACTTCGATTTGATGGGTGGGTACTTTTGAGGGGGGTCCCGGTAATTACGATCGGCGAAGCTTTGTATGATCTAAGATGTAAAAGATGGTGTGAGTTGGGTGTTAGTGAACCACATTTTGACCTAATTACATAAAACTAATTAATATTACGTTTCACGTGCCTGAATGTGCGCACTTGTAGAGCCTTTGGGGTGGCGATAGCATTAATTTTTGCGTTTTTTACGTGCTTCCGGTGGCATCAGTTGCTAAGGCGTTTGTGCTGCTCCGTTTAGGACGAGGTTTAATTCCTGAGCGGCCGTGTTCCTGGTCGTGGTGGCTCAAAACAAAAACGCCCTCCTGTTGAGATTTTTTTCGCACCTTAAACATCCCGAGGTGGTCAAAACTGACCTGTAGCCCCTGTGCAACACCGCATATCGATGTATAGGTTCGGCACGTTACCTCCAGAGTGTGCATATGTTTGTTGCAGTTCTTGTGCAAACCGTAGTAGTATTTCATACGCAGCAACTTATTCTGACTGTTAGTGTCAACTGCAAACTACTTTAAACCAATACTTTACAAAAACAAAATAAGAACTCATAGAACCGTTTATTCGGCGCTCAAGAAGCCTGGCACACAAAATACGCCTATGGTAGATATGTGTAGACAGTTTCTCGGTAGGCAAGGCTGAATAAAGCAGATATCATCTAGTCGCGCCCATGTGGAATTCGGAAAGCCAGAAAAGCGGCAGGAACAGGAGTAGAAAAATCTGCCAGTGTATTAAAAACAGCCACGCTACACCCTCCTCCATAAAACAATGCAATTTACGAAGAATGTCGGTCTCCAATTTCAAGTGTGGCACGACAAGCCAGACAAGCGAAAAAAAACAGACAGCATCAGTAAATTTTTGAGCCGCATTTTATGTCGCCCTTTTTGGCGGGACCGCCAAGCCGAACCCTCGAACACAGCTTCCGAGAGGCATACGGACTTTGCTTGGGATGGCCAGTTCCGTGGTGCGCGCCACGTTAGACTCACAAATATCTGGTACCGCTAACCAAACGGAAATATTAGGAGACTGACGTAAATTGAAACGCTTTTTCGTATAAAGGACGGCTGTAGAAATTCAAGAATGCTGGTTCTATTGTGCGAGTAAGAATCTTTTCTGTCAGATATAAATGTAAAACTAAAGTCAACATTTTTCTAAACGTTTTATTATTAACGAACTATTGTAGGGCCTTTCAGAGCTACGGGTGTTCTCTCGCGTGAAGAAGTTTTTGCTTTCTCTTTCTCTTTCTCATTCAGATAGACATAAATTCTTTTGGCAGGAGAGAGCCTGTAGGATTGCAGAAGGCTTACATTCAGTGTCGCAGTAGTAGTATCGTTACTAGACCTTGTCCAAACTGAAGCGAGATCATCTAGAAGTTATTCGGTTTCAGCCAGAAGCCAATAAAGAAAGCTCGCTGTCCTATCGCACTTGCGTTACTGGCGCTGCGGCTCCCGACTCCTGGTTTACACTGTATAGTAAACACGAGGACGCCGCGATATAAAATTTTTATTTGTGTTCATGTATTGGTGGGAGCGCAAAATATTTCCTCTGGAGTTGTACATCGTAAGTCACCACCGTCTTTTTCTTTCCTGGCTTTATTTTCGCCCCTGAATACACGCACCGCGGAAAGCCCTTCGTGAAGAAGTCGTGTAAACTCCTTCTTATGGTCTTCTCTCACCGTTTGGAGGTAAATAAAAACCAGCGCGAACCTTAGCATTAACTACGACTGACTCTGTATATGCTGTTAGTAAA
The DNA here is from genome assembly GCA_013339765.2 of Haemaphysalis longicornis. NCBI lineage: Eukaryota > Metazoa > Arthropoda > Arachnida > Ixodida > Ixodidae > Haemaphysalis > Haemaphysalis longicornis. The sequence goes on from CM023451.1 coordinate 64,468,203, forward strand.
AAGATAACGCGTTGCCCTACTTTTCTATGCTCCAATCAACTGCAGCTCGCCGTATTACTTTGTTAATGGTCAGTCGTTACAGTTCTGCATTATGCAACGCTGTATTAACGTTGATTGAAACCCCTCCAGGCTGTTTGGGAGTGTGTTGTTACGGAGTCACTTCTTGGACCCTTTGACGTGTGTTTCAAGTTGTTAGCAGGCAAAAAAGCATGACCTCAATTCTCAAGCGCAACGTATCAAGTGTTAGGGTAGACTATTCGATGCTTAGGCTTACGATACACGGATGGAAACGAAGCACCACGCACGACACGAACCGGAAAGCGCGAAGTAGCAACTGTTATACTTTGGTTTCATATAAGTTCCAGTTAAAAGGGTGATCCACATATTTTATGTGGATCCGAACGAGAAAATAACTGGAAATGAGGCATATAGGTGGATCTTATCTGAAACCGTCAACTTGTTTTCCTAATGTTTTGTGTTTTTTATCTGGAACCGAAAAATGGGGTCATGCGATGTCGGCGGTTCCGGTTACTGTTCCACTTATGTTTCAGTAAATGGTTGTGGAGAGTGCGTTTGTATATTTTTTGCTCGTGTCTTGTTCCACATAACTCGTGCACGGCAGTGAAGTATGCACTCTTTCACGCATCAACTGTTACAATGAACCGCATATACAGGGTGATCAAAGTTAAGTCAACAGGTTTTTTTAAAATAGGCGCTTAGATTTACGCGTATACTACACTCCTCGACAGTGAGGTTTGGCGCCCAGGGGGACACCTAATTAAGAGGTAATTATTATGTAGGTGGATAATTAACCGAAATTGATTAATTAACTTTTTAGTGGCTGCAGTAACCAGGCATGTTTGTATTGAAAAGTTAGACGCAATCGTGTTTCTACGCAGTTTCAATTGACAGAATTCTTCAAGCGCATCCGTAGTCCGAGATATCAATGGCGAACCTAATGCCGTTCGCATGATTACGCATGCTAAAAGTCAAGACCAGCGCATAGCTCCTCCCTTTGTTTCTGTGTTTCAATAGCGGTTCCGGGTAGTGCAGATTGCGATAACGCCAGCCAAGAATGTGCCAGTTATCACTTTTTCCTGTGCCTCCACCCCCTCTGTCGAACTGAAACAGTACACAGTAGGCACGTCACAGAGGGAGGAGCTTTGCGCCGGTGCTGACTGTCTTGCATGCGTAATCATGCGAAACGGAATTAACTTCGCTGTTTGATATCTCGGACTACCGACGCTCCTTCCGCCGACCCTTTTTGAGTGCATGTTCTTTGTATTTTGTGCGGCAGCTTAAGGAGGCATTCCAAAGAATAAGCAGTTCGCTAGTTTTCGCCGGTTTCCCGTTCGTGTTGGGTGTTCCTTCGTTCCGATCCGATCCGTGTATCGTAAGCCTAAGGAGCTTTTCTACCTAAGTCTGAACTGAGCCAACTAGCTTAGAGAATTGCTTTACTGCGATGAGTATCAGTGTCAAACCAATTCGAATTTTGGTGAAAATATTCATGCGTTTTTACACATTTATGCAGTGCAGTGATGGTATCTAATTATTCGAAAATTCCCGGGACTTTCGGCGCTCAGTTACCCGCTGCAATCAGAGAAAAGGCGCGTACTCCGCGAGCCGAACGAGGTGGTTTGTTTTCTGGACGTGGCAGCAGTTTTTTTCTAATTGATGGCTATAACAAAAACCCCTGTATTGAAATTTTTCTTTGTTAAATATTGCATGTTATCTAAATGATTGATTGATTGTAGGGTATAACGCGCCGACGCAACGCAGGGGATGACGGCGTGCCCGTAGTGGAGGCTCCAGATTAATTTTGACCCACTGGGGATCCTTAACGGGCGCCGAAACTCATACACACGGGCGTTTTTGTGCTTTACGCCTGCATCAGAAGAGCGGCCGCTGCGGCCGGGATCGAACCCGCGACCTCCTGCACAGCCGCGCAACGCCTGAGCCACTCAGCGACCGCGGCGGGTTGCCATCTAAATGAATTCATGTCTGTCCAGTATGGTACGCCTCATAGCTCACATGACTGAAACAAAACTTTGGATTTTGATACGAAGGCATCAGTTGAATTCGTAGGTAAAAAAAAACTGGCTTCCGGACCAGGAGAAGGCACACAAAGTACCCACCGCGAAAGAGAAAAATTTGAAGAATTGAGTTGAAAAAAGGAAATATGGGAGTGTAGGTTCTTGGGGAGATCGAACTCATGGCTTTCCGACTGCAATACCAGCAGCATACACATGCCTTAAAAGCTCAATGACTCTAGAGACTAATGCTGACCTAGAAACTCCATCGTCCCATTGAAACACATGTTAGGAACATGTGCTGAAACATACATGAACAATTTTATTATCCACAAAAGTACCAAATACGCGACAAGGGTTACCATGCAGGGTTGCCGTCTGCCGATTTGTTGCCCATATGGGTTCTTTTCGAGACTCCTGGCGATTAAAATTGCAGTGTGGCGACTTGGCTACTTCTCTCGCTTCATTGGGCATTGGTGATTTTCTTTATTTCCGGGCCTTCCTATGCCCCACTACTCTACAAGGGGCGTTTATTACGTTGAAGTGAATTTCAGCCTTCGAGACGGACCGAACCAACAGAAACAACAAACCTTCAGGAAATGACGGTGATCAGGAAAAGTCTTGAACATCCCGCAGGGGGTACCTTGACAGTCAAGCTGCCATGGTAAGTTGCACCACCATGGTCCCCAGCTTCGCATTGGTGCCTGCACCACTAGGCATTCGGTGTCTTGCAAAACCGCGCACCTTAGCACGTGTGGGTTGGACACACCCACGCCCCGGGTGATTCCTTCCTGTGCGGGTGAGACCGGGGGACCCCGACTGCGACAAGTGGGGGCCAAAGTGGCCTGTTGCCGCTGCCAGGAAGACGTGGAGGCCCAAAACAACCCTGACTTTGACTAACCACAAGGATGCCCCTTTTCCCGGACACACCCCCGCCCTGACTGTGCGGGGCTTAGTTGTGTCCGGGGCCTTTATGACATTGAAGTGCCTTTCAGCCGTTGAGAAGGAACTGATCCAACAGAGCAACAAACCTCTTAGGCAAATGACGGTGATCTGACAAAGTTCTAAAATATCCCGCAGGGGTCACCTTGAGAGTTGAAGGTGTCACGGTAAATTGCGCCACACGATACCTAGCTCCGCAGTGGTGCCTGCACCACTAGGCCTTCGTGGTCTTGCGAAACCGCGCACCTTAGCACATCTGAGTTGGACAGACCCACGCCCAGGATGATCTGCTTCATTCGAACTATCCCATGCAAACTGTACCAGGAAGTGTGCTCAAAGGACTACTTTCTCGTCGGAAATATTATCTCGTAGGGGTAACGGATACCCATTTGTCACAGTTTTATTATAAATAGCATGAGCTCCTTCTGCGGACGCGTGTTGTTCAAAAATCCCAACCGATGGTGAGCGCCATGCAACGCGGGAAAATTGAACTGGACGAATTCTACAGTGGTGTATTTAAAAACCTCGGTCTCCTCTTTTCTAGGCTTGCTGGGGATAACATCCTGAAAAGTGTTTTCTCGGAGAATTTCTGCGCCACAATTATAAGGAAACGGATGTACACACAAGCGGGCTAAATTGTTACTGAGAATGTATAGAAACATGCCATTGTTTGCCAAACGTCCTGATTTTGCCTATTA